>OU744807.1:2500-1202500 GCA_916614155.1 Mesoligia furuncula | reverse complement strand
CAACCGCCCATTATGATCACATTCTACAATTGCTCATTTAACAAATATTTACAAAAAAATTATTAACAAATAACATTTTTATCTTCTGTACGCTTCTGTCAAAAAAGATTAGCTGTATATGTTTTGTTATTGCTTTGAAAGGTCGCGTGTAAATTAAACACGTTCCTAACAAAGTTATGAAAAATGTCCAAGTTTTTTCAAATTTTAATGTATATAAAATATCGTATTTTTGATAAGGCAATAAAAAGTATGGTAAAGGATTTCAAATAACTTCATCTTCTATAAATACATGAAATATCATTGTAAACAGTTGTAAACGAAACGCATCAAACTCCATAAAATGTCAACACGTAATTTTTAGTAATGGTAATCTCAAAAGTTTTACGTTTTATTTATTTTCATGATTTTTCAAACATATGCGAACTTATCAAAGTCAAACACTCAATTTTATAGCGAAAACCAATTGCTATCAGCTTATATTGATTTTTGTTTAAACTTTAATTTAATTTCACTTAACTATCACAATAAAATAGAACTTTTCAGAACAATCACAAGTTGGCAGAGAGCAGTAACAATACGATCAAACTTTTTTGTCTGTCATTTATTTTTTGTTTACAATGTTTACATGACAAACGTCAAATTCATGTCTCCAAACTCCAAACCATGTTCTGTGCTCCAAACAAACCATTCCATTAATTCATCACAAGAAACAAAAATACAATTTGCAAAATGAATTCTTTTGATTCTAATTTAGAAGACTACAGAGTCATAACTGTAAGTATAAATTTATAGGTTTTAATAAAAACATAGGCTCTTGCAACGTAATCCTATTATTAATATAATACTCTTTGATCATAACTTTGATGCGATTATTTTAGTTTTAAACACTATTTCATCTACAGGCTCCGGAGACTGCCTACTACATAACAGAGTTCATAACGGCAAATGAAGAAAAGGGAATTTTGTCCAATATTTACGCAGCACCAAAGCCAAAATGGACTCAACTGTCAAACAGAAGATTGCAGAACTGGGGCGGAATCCCTCACAATAAAGGCATGATAGCCGAGTCAATACCGCAGTGGCTGGACAAATACCTGGAGAAAATACATGGTCTCTATGTCATGGATGGTAAAAGGCCCAACCATGTGTTAGTCAATGAGTACTTGCCAGGGCAGGGCATCATGCCACATCTAGATGGATCATTATTCTATCCAACTATCACTACAATATCAGTTGGATCTCACATAGTATTAAATTTCCTTGAACCAACTGAAGATGACATTAATAATACCAAGCCTGTGTTCTCATTTTTACTTGAACCAAGAAGTTTGTTAGTATTACAAGAGAAGCTTTACACTCGATATTTGCATTGTATAGAAGAAGTGAAGGAGGACTTACTGGATGCGTCAATAGTAAACATAAATATGTGTTCAGATAAATATGTTAGGAATATAACAGTACCTAGAGAAACTAGACTATCATTGACCATAAGACATGTGCCAAAAACTACTTCTTTTAAAATTTTTGCTGGCGGACGAAGATAGAAAAATAGCTAGCAATTTGTTTTGCTAGCCACAAATATTAGAGAATTTCTTTAAAATGATGCATAACATAACCAAAGATATGACTAGCATCCATATTTATTGTAACAGTCTTACTCGCTCAGCTGGGTTTCAATAAATTCCAATTTTGATCATTGAAGTAGGTACTAAAAATGGTGCCCCAAAAAGTATATGTAGCCGAAAGTTATTTGGCAAAATTATTTATTAAAAAGCTCTTTTTGGATTTGTTTTGCACACACTATGCATCTTGGGGTTACATGTTTTACTTTTAACTTGCCTTTACACTATGAAGTACTTAATAAAATTCAACATTCAAACAATTTTTATACAAATCTAGATGGTTTATATTTTTACAGAAATTAAATAATGAAATAAAGCTTTTAATTTTTTTTATCAAAATGAGGTTTACAAAATTATTTCCGAGTGTTAGATTATTAAATAGAAGACCAAATTATGGTAAGGTTGTTACAAGAGTATACAGTGCAGCATCGGGTGGGGGAGCAGAGAAGGTAAATCAAGTTATAATTTTGTTTTTGATCAAGTTAGCAAGCTATTGTTAGAAGGCAGGCAAGGAAGGGATGATTATTTTTAATCTTATTTATTCAAGAAAACTGGTAAATTTGTTGCCTCATTTAACAGCAAACTAAGGACTCTGCTATTATGATAATAAATAAATTCACAAAATACATATGCACAAAATACGTGCTTTGAGATGGAGTTGCGGACACCAGCCCATCTTATGACTAGGTACTTACTATATTCATGTTTATGGGAGAGAATTTTAAATAATGTATGCTATTGGAATGTGTGTCTCAGATCTTAAAATTTGTTTTACAGAAAGGTGCTGTTGTTTGCGTTTATGAAATAAATAAGAAATTAGAACTAACACCGATCGGAGCAGAAGTGGACCAGAAGTGTGGTGGCAAGATATCACAGCAGTTAAATACGTTAGTTTCTAGTTTACAAACTTATTACCATTACTTCTTCGGATGCAATATTTTCTAATAAGTACCTACAATTAGCAAATCAATGTTATTCTTGGCAGCTTATCCAACTAAGCTAAATATGTAATATGATTATGGTTGGTGTCATCATCATCATCATTTCAGCCGAAAGACGTCCACTGCTGGACATAGGCCTCCCCCAAAAGGGGGCCATAATCGCCACGCTTGGCAGGCGGGTTGGCGATCGCAGTATGGTATGGTGGTGGAATGCATAGAGAATGCTACTGCCCATTCTCCGGTACGCCCCTTAGTCGCCTTTTACGACACCCACGGGAAGTATGGGGTGGTGCTATTCTACACCACACAGACGATGGTTCCGTCTGTATGGTTGGTGTAGTACATTCAATTTACAAATGCAGTGAGCAAGTTTCGAATTCATGACCTTTTGTTTACAAGTCATGTACATACTATCAGCTGGCTTGTTAGGCTATTGTCCCCAATCGACCATAGAGGGCAATCAGCCTTTGCGGATACCTACTTACAATTTTCTCTAAAAACGCAAGCTGGCTAATTTTCCCTGCCAAAGAAATATCAATATTACTGATGTTGAAATAAAGATGAAAGTAAATAAACTGCACGCCGTGCTGTTTGCTTTGATAGTCTGGCGGGCTAGAAAAAGTTCAGCTCTTGCTGCTGCTTGATGGAGTTGCACAACATGTTGAATCAACATTGTAGAGTGCTCGGGTGGATTGAATGATCGATTTTCCCACCTGTACGCGAAATACGCGCTTGGACGTGGAGTTGCGGACACCAGCCCGTCTCTCTACTACTAACATTATAGATGTTTTTTGTCTTTTTATGGTTCCGTACCGTAAATGGTAAAAAGGAGGGTTTATGGTGCGACTCAGTCTGTCTGTCTGTACGGTGTCCGTCTATCACAGCTGGATATCTCAAGAACTACTAATGCATCCACTTGAAATTTGGAATAGTTTTAGAAGACGTTTGTCCAACTATTTTGCAAATTCGAAAGAAATAAGAATATACCTATACTTTTTATTTTGCAACATGGACTGAGAGGTGGTCTTAAAAAATCGAAGTGGGGCTACTAGGGCATATGGGGTATCATATGAAAGACCGCTGTTTGCACATTCTCAAACATTTTTTTTTTGAAGGGCGCATGGTTTTCGACTTTTGATTAAAAATGTAAAAAAATATACCGTTCCCCCCTTATTACCGAAGTGTGCAATGTAAAGATTACAGCAAAAATAAAACGATGTTTCTAAATAACACTCTTTTTCAGAAATCATCAACAAAAATTACATTAGTTCCACTATCGGCCAAGAGATGGCGCTGACCTAAAACTGTAATATTCTACACCGCCAGTGTTAATATTCTCTGACAATTATAGGCATCGCCGATGAAAATTAAAAAACATGATGGTACGGAACGCTCGGTGCGCGGATCCGACTCGCTCTTAACCGTTTTTTTTTATTCGAGTTAAATTTATCTTTTTATATGCACTACCTAGTTTCTTTGACAAATAAACCTATTTTTCTTTCTTTTTAACCATTTGTCTTTCAATGTTTCAGGCTGTCTTGTGAACTTAAACTAGGCAAGGCCTTCGCGATAACCGACATCATGGAGTACTCCGCTGTGGCCATCACCTCCATAGGACCGAAGGAGGCTCGTTATAATGGGCTGGAGTCGCTCGATGAAGCAAGGGTTAGTAGGGTCAAACTTAATAAAATAAAAAAACAATGTTCTAATTCTCATAAGATTATAAGGCCAACTTACTTACTTACTTTTACTTCCTGTAAACCACTATTTAAAAAACATAGAATATTTCAATTAACTGGAATTTACATTGAGGAAATATGTAAATTTACCAAATTTCACCCTGAGATGTTTGAATAACTGGGAGATAAATGTTAGGTACATTTATCTCCCAGTTCAAAACTAGATATCCTAAAAGATTAATTATTCCTGGAACGAAAACGGAACTCTATAGGCTATCCTGTGTGTACCTATTCAGATTTATAACAAGATTCCTAACCAAATTAAAGAAAGCAGAAGAGCTTTACACAAGTGGTTAATTGAGATGAGATATTTCCAACCATGCATCGTGATTAAAATTCAAATAAAACTTTTAAATCGCAAAATTGTGTGTTCGTGTCAACAGTACTTATGTACGCTGCGGTTCATATACGATTACGCGAGCGAATGGAAGTTATTAGGCCATTTTAAACGAGAAGCTCCATGGACATTTTTGAAAGAAATCATTATTATTAACCTTCAGGAGAACATCCGCTGGGGAGTGGGAGCGGGCGTGAAGCTGCTGAAGGAGCGCGGCTGCTACGTCATCGAGGTGGACCCGGCCAGCGCGCCCGACGCCGCCGCCGAAGCCGCTGAGCTTGCCGCGTGGAAGTATGTACTTCATTCTGTTTATTTGTTCACGTTATTAGCTACAGCTGCGTCCTAACCGAAAGCCATTGTCGATTTGTCGCGCTCGTTTATATGAACGACCTGTCTCTGCTTCGCACTGTTTTTACGACATGACAAAACATTGAGATTTCTTGATAATAAGTTTAATTCTAATATTTTATACACATGGACATTCCGGAATAAATTCTCGAAATGTTGGTAAAGCCGCATGAAGCCTGTTGCGTGATGTAGAAGAACAGAGACAGACACAAAGGTGATTGTGGTGGTGGTGAATGCTTTGGCTGATTAATTCTAAATAAAGACCACTGTTTACTAAGACTATAGCGCCACATGCATAGGTATCCACTGGGACATTCCTAATGGATAACCCCAATACTACCTGAGTATCGATTCCAGGAGCCGATGCTCCGAGTGGTGACTGCTACCGCAAGACCAATGAGGTACCCTGCGTTCTAATTGAAAGCCCTAACTGCCACGCGAATACACGCGGTCGTTTACCTGATTAATGACGTTAAGGTGACTTTAACGTTTTCAATTAGGACGCAGGGTACCTCATTGGTCTTGCGGTAGCAGTCACCACTTGGAGCATCGGCTCCTGGAATCGATACTCAGGTAGTATTGGGGTTTTCCGTTAGGAATGTCCCAGTGGGTACCTATGCAAGTGGCACTATAGTTTTAGTAGTAGACAGTGGTCTTTATTTAGAACTAGCTGCGCCCCGCGGTTTCACCCGCGTAAATGTCGATCCCGTGGGAATATCGGGATAAACAGTAGCCTATATGTTAATCCAGGTTGTCAGCTACCTCGATACCAAATTTTATCTAAATTGGTCACACACACACTCATACACACACTCACACACACTCACAAACTTTCGCCTTTATAATATTAGTGTGATTAATCAGCCAAAGCAATAAACAAATAAAATAATAGGCAATCTATTATTTTATTTGTTAATTTACTTATTGTAAAGGTGCTCCTTTTATAAATCAACGATTATTCTTGTATTGTTTATGAATTGTAGATTCGAAGCGTTCAAATCGCCGTGCGCGCGCACGCCGACGTGTGGCGTGCGCGCGCTGGGCGGGGCGGGCGCGCGCGCGTGGCGCGAGGGGGCCGTGCGCGCGCGCGCACAGAACTGGGCGCGCTGCTTGTCGGACATGCCTGCTAACAAGATGACGCCTGTGGATCTGGCACAGGTATCAGCATAGCGACCTTTTTTCCTTGTTAGTTCGAAAAAAAACGGAACTAACAACGCTTACTTGTTTTTTTTTTTATTGCTGTATGGGCCCGCGCTTGACCTCGATCACGCCTGATGGAAAGCGATGGATGAAGTCTATGATGGAACGAACGTGCCCACAAGATGTCTAAAGCACTGGAAATCCCACGCATCGACGAAACACAGCAGGCCGCTTGACGCCGGACTGCGGGGGGAGGGGGGCGCAACCCAGGCGGGCGTTACCCCTACCACCGCAAGGGAAGAGTTGGCCAGTCAAATAAGGTGTTGGGTGAGACTGTCCAGGATGTGTCGAGCGCTCGGTTCAGTTGAGTAATTGGCGGAACAAACTGCGCAACACGAGGAGGCTTTTTCATGCATCCCAAAATCCTAATTATTATTGAAAGCCTGTGATGTCCCACTCCACGACAAAGCACCACCACTCTCTCACTTCCACGCACTCACTCTCTTTCCTCTTCTTTCACTCTGTTTAAAGCTCCTCAGGACCAGTTCTTGTTGGAGGAGTCCAGCTCATGCAATTTCACAATGTTTACCAACAATGCCCCCGGGCCCCCCTGTCAATATAATTCCGGCGCTGTAGAACACTTGTGGCACTCTAATATTGAAGTGAAACTTCCGCTTCAAACACCGTTGAACTCGTGCTTTGATTAATGGCACATAGGGGATGGCATAGTGGCTAAGCGATTGACTGCTGCGATGCGTGTCGCGGGATCGATTCGTGGAAAAAATATTTTATGGTCTTCAGAAAATTGCTGGCTGTTTGTCTAAATGTAAAGAAAGAAAGAAAGAAATAATTTATTTTGCAAAGAATGTGGGTACAAAATAAGATGTGAACATTCTAAAAACGGTTCCAATACACTCTACCTTACGGCATGCAAAAGTAAAAAAAAGTATTTATATTAATTCCTCAAATAAACAACCATAATATAAAGAAAAAGAAAAACAGTATTAGTATTGTGGATGAATGATGATGAATGATGAATGCCTTTCCACATAAACTAAACATCAAAAAAACAACGATCTTAATTCTATATTTTACAAACGATTGATTAAATTGATTATTTTCTTTCATTAACAGCAATATCAATAATAACAATAAACAAGGTAGATAACAATGAAATTTAAAATAAAAATAATAAATTAATGTAACATTATAAATTCTTATCATTCAAAAAATCTTGTATAGAATAGTAACATTTATCTGTTAGTAAGGATGTTAGCCTCTTTTTAAATATACTTATTGCTTCTTCCTTGTAGGCATGAGGTATTTTATTATAGATGACGGGTCCCATTGATAGTAAGCTTTTTCTTAATAATGCTGTTTTGTGCCTACCTATAAACATTAGATTTTTGTATTGTGATCTAACAGATCCCGCACGTTTTCTAATATCGTCCATTAGGGTAAAAAGGTGTATGTTTGTTCTAACAAATATTGCAACTTCAAGTATATACAAAGACGGAAAGGTGAGTAATTTTAGAGACTTGAACACAGGTGCACAACTGTCGGTATTTTTAAGACTGGTCATTGATCTCAAACAACGTTTTTGGGCTTTGAATATCCTCTCCCTCTCAGTACAATTCCCTCAGAATATAACTCCGAATCTCAAAACTGACGCAACTATACCATGATAAGCTTCCAGCACGGTGCGAATGCTTACTTTTTTTGCCAGGTTATAGAGTACGTACGCTGACTTGCTTAACCTCTTGCATACATCCTCTGAATGCGGTTTCCAAGTCAGTATGTTATCAATTAGAATACCAGGAATTTTGTAACATTTGTCGAGTCTACTCTTTGTCCATCAAATTCAACATCATAATTTTCAGCTCCTAGACGCTGATGAAAATGCATGACTTTTGTTTTTTGAATATTTATAATTAGATTATTTTTATTTAGCCAATGTATTATGCTTTTCAATGTATTCTTAATATCAATTTCGTAATTATTTTTGTTGCCGCATTTTACTATTGCCGTGCTGTCGTCTGCAAATAATACCATCGGTTGTTGAATCTGGCGAGGCAAGTCGTTAATATATAAAATAAACAATAAAGGTCCAAGTACACTACCTTGCGGTACGCCATATTTCACTTCTCTGTAGCCGGATAGATATTTATGTTCTTGTTTAGTTTTCACACATATCCTTGATATTTCTGTATATTGCTTTCGATTAGTTAGGTATGACTTTATTAGATTTAAGACATTTCCTCTAATGCCGTACGTGTAAAGTTTATTTATAAGAGCGTCATGGTTTACGTAATCGAATGCTTTCGTCATATCAGTATATATGGCGCATACAGGTCTTTTATGGTCCACACTTGGCATTACATTATTCAGTAGGTCGTATATATTGCCATATTAATGTTTTCTGAACCCCTTTTGTTCGTCACATAATATTTTATTTTTAGTTAAGAACACATAGACTGTCTCGTATATAATTCTTTCAAAAACTTTGGAAAACACTGGAATTAAGGCCACTGGCCTGTAATTAGCCATGTCTTCTTTGATATTTTTTTTATGGAGTGGTTTTATAATTACTTTTTTAAGATTACTGGGGAAATTACCTGAGCTAATACTAGTATTCATGATGTGACTTAGTGGTACTGCAATTATATCAGCCACAAATTTAACCACAGAAGTTGTTACGCCGTCATAACCATGACTTTTTTTATTTTTTAATGTTCTTATTGCTCTAGCTATATCCTGTGGAACTACTGGCGGCATGAACATTGAGTTCGGGTTATTGGCTGTATTATTGATATTATTTGGTTCTGTTTTTCCGTTTGATACATCTTGTACTTGGTCTACAAAGAAATTATTAAAACATTCAGCAATTTCTTGGGGGTCTTTAATTATAGAATTCTGACTGTTAATTTGTAAAATAGGATCTTTAGTGACTTTAAAGTTGTTAATAATTTGCCATGCTGCTTTAGTCTTATTCTGCGTGAGTCTAATAATTTTTTTGAATCTCTGTGAATAAGTTTTGAATATATCTTTATTTTTACGTGTAGGAGATAATCTGTACTTCTACAGTAAATGTCTTCCGACTACAAATTCTTATACCCCGGAATATCCACTTAATCTTTCTGTCTGGTTTAACAATAACCCATTTCATAGGAAAGCAAAGATTATACCTACAATAAACAAAAAATGTCTATGAAGTTATCATAGGCTTCATTTGTGTGTTCAGTACCAAAGACGTCTGAGAAAGTAAGACACTGTTGATAATTTTTAAATTTTATCAAATTTTCTTTTGTGATCTTGCGTTTACGTATTCGCCAAGAATCAATAATACATGTTTTTTTTACTGGGATTTTTAGTAGTTGAGCTGTATGGTCAGATAAAGCAAGATCTAATATCTCGCTGTTGCATTCCTGCTTAGAGTTATGAGCTATGTTATCTAGGCAAGTCTTGCTCATTAGTCGTGTTGGTTGATGTATTTCCAATTTAAGATTGTAATTGAGAAGTAGGGATTCAAAGTCCATAGTAAATTGATTTCTTTTTAATATGTCTATGTTAAAGTCCCCACACAATACCACCTTTTTATTTGAATTAGTGCACAACGTCTTTAGTAGAGAATCCAGGTTATCATAGAAGAGACTTATGTTAGACATATTAGGCGGACGATATATGCATATGATTAATATCCTTTGCTTAATTAGTTCTAACGCACAACATTCTATTACCCCCGTCACTGATAAACTTGATGTGTTCTTTAATTCTTTGTATTCATAGCTATTCTTAATTAGGATGCATGAACCTCCCCGTTTTTGTGTTTTTCTTGCATAACACGCAGCTATCTTATAGTTAGGTACGTTAATTAAGTTTTCGTGACCAGCAATTACAAAATGTTTCGTTATACAGATCACATCTACATCTATTTTCTTTTGTAACAATTCTCGGATATGTACTGTTAATAAGTCCAATTTATTAAGAAGCCCAGCTATGTTTTGATGCAAAATATGCAAGTGTTTATAAAAGAAAAAAATTATTCGCGTGAATTGTGGGGCTGTTGAGTGGAGACTCTCCAAGTTCCGCGTCAATTGGTTGGTTTATATTTCCATTATCACAACATACAAATTCGTTTATCATTAGACTAAGATTTGCAAATATATTACACATGCCGTGATTGTTAACAATTCCACTTTTTTTCCAAAACATTTGGAAATCATAGGAAAGATAATAGGTAGTTTCAAATAAGTATGCAAAATTATGAGTACATGCATCTAGGTATAACAGGCTATTGAATGTCTCTATTCTTCCGTTGAACATCGTTGAATAGTCGTTCAATTTGAATGTAGGTGCACAAATTACAATATTTGTGTGCTGTATTTTTAAAAGACTCACGAATGGAGATTGTTAAGTCGACGTAGTTATTAGTTCGTCGAAAATCCTCCTCGCCAATCAAAATTAGGCAGTAGTCAAACATTGTGTAGTTTTTTAACTTTTGTTCAATGTTATTGATAAGTTTCTTTATCCCACAATTAGGTGTTAAGTAGTGCCATATTTCATAATTTGGGAATGAGTCTTCTGCAACTGATAGTATCTTGTTGTATTTATTACTGCTTAAGATACACAGCTTGTGCTTTTCAGTGATGTTTCTTTGTTGATTCTTAATCAGTTGAGGGAACTGCTTCATATTCGGGCAAATATCCTTTTTATTATCAGAGTGGTCCACTACATTGGGTACTAGTTGATTTTCGGGCAAGGGTTGGCACGTATTTATAACGTTATTTGCCTGTGTAGGATAATGTTGCACCCACGATAAAGGAAAAGTCGTAGTGTGTTTTAAACATTGCCCACGTTTAAACAATAAAAAAAGATAATTACTTACCCTACAGTTGTGGCGGGGCAATAGGTATTAACAGCATTACCTATAAAGTTAACGTAATTAACTAAAACAACTTATGAAAATTCTACCTATTAAACTTGTTGATTGTTGTAATCATTTTGATCTGCGGTTGGCGTAACCGCCAAAGTAATACCTGCAAAACTCATCATTAATAACTGTTTCATGTAACTCCCAGGCGGCCCTCGACTGCCTGTGTCCCCTAGGCGTCGTAGTGGAGGCCCACGACCGCGAGTGGATCGAGGCACAGCGCATGCGCGCCTTCCTGGCCGTGGCCAAGGGCTCGTGCGACACGCCCATGTTCCTGGAGTGCACTTACAGGGGGGCGGGCCCGAACGTGCCGCCCGTGCTGCTGGCGGCTAAAGGAGTCACCTTCGACAGGTACCAACTGTCTTATGATAGAACAAGCCATTTGCTCGATGGGATTTCCCGTCGGCGTAAATTACGTACTTCTAAACAAACTTTCATCCCTTACATGTGGAATAGAGGATATAAGATGTTTAAAACATTTCATATTTTCAAATATTCTTCCTCAATGCTCACTTTCGTTATATTAGGAACTCTAGTGCCAAAGGCATGGCCCGTGGCATACCTACTATCTGCCATTTTGATTTTATTTTTACTAAATGGTGGCTACGCATGAAACCTATATAGATCGCTAGCTGACATTAATGTAAACAGAAAATAATAGGACCAAACCCCGTAAAGCGTCACGCTTCTTGCGTACGTGTTGTTCCATAAATGTTTGAAACTTTAAATATTTAGAGTCATTATTTAACTAGTGTCACTAGTCTGTGTGGTGCCGGACTTAAAGAATAGCACCACCACATACTTCCCGTGGGTGTCGTAAAAGGCGACTAAGGGACGTACCGGAGAATGGTCAGCAGCGTTCTCTATGCATTCCACCACCATACCATACTGCGATCGCCAACCCGCCTGCCAAGCGTGGCGATTATGGCAAACCCCCCCTTTTGGGGGAGGCCCATGTCCAGCAGTGGACGTCTTTCGGCTGAAATGATGATGATGATGATGATTATTTCAACATCCTATGCAACAAGATGGAACGCAAGTTAAAAAAAAATATGTATGTCACGTGATCAACGTTATCTCGGAAACGTGACGCTGTCGGGGAGTGCCACCCTAATTATTTGTTTACTTTCTTTCACTAAGTACACCATTGCTTAGCGGTGCATAGGCACATCGCAACAAGCGTGCGTACAATTTTCATCGATATGGTGCAAATAGTCTTTGAGTAAAAGTTACAAATGACCAAATCGCAAGACTGTATTATAAAATCATTGTATCACGTGCGCAGCGGAGGTCTGTGCCTGAAGGAGGGCCACGCCATGACAGAGAACCGCGGCAGTATGGCCGGCGCCGCTGTCGTGCTGGCCGCTTTCAAGATTATAGCCAAACTTAAGGTAGGTTTTTGATGTACTAGGTACCTATGTTGCATTATGCACAGTACAGGCTGGCCGGACATCGACGCGCAACCGCACCATGGATTCAGTAGATAACTCTGGACGCTGCGTTGAAATTTTGCGCCGGTTATTAAAAAATAATAATTGCTGTTCCATACATTTTTCATCATCATCATCATCATCATTTCAGCCGAAAGACGTCCACTGCTGGACATAGGCCTCCCCCAAAAGGGGGGGTTTGCCATAATCGTCACGCTTGGCAGGCGGGTTGGCGATCGCAGTATGGTATGGTGGTGGAATGCATAGAGAACGCTGCTGCCCATTCTCCGGTACGCCCCTTAGTCGCCTTTTACGACACCCACGGGAAGTATGGGGTGGTGCTATTCTTTAAGTCCGGCACCACACAGACAACATTCATTACATACATTATTACGGCATAGATAATAATTGCACTTTTTTTTTGATAACCGACGATATAGTATTTTTTTCTAGAATCACGTTCTGAATTAATGGTTACAGTTTGCGCTTTGATGTCCCTACCTCCCTGTATACCTGCAAGAAACGATTGAGTAGGTATCTAGATAATGTAATGACTTCAGGTCTTAATGAAAAAATAAATGAATAAAAAAACATTTATTGTTCCTTAATTCCAAAAAAAAAGTGTTCAATTCTACTGAATAACACTAATTAATTAATTAAGGACCCCTCGACGGATATAGGGGCCTCTTCCAGTAATTTACAGTTTTTCTTTCATCAGCCAAGATTTACAACTGTACCATTGTAGTAGGCAACGGCGATGAAGGGACAGGCGATCGATAAAGCAGTAATTTAAACGACTTATGTCCAGGAGTATCATCCCACTTGGATCACCGCATTCTACATTTATGAACCGATATCATTAGTCCCACGGGCCTTTTGTGCCTTCAGTGAGAAGAAACGTCAATTATTATTGTGGCAGTATCGAATAAAACCTACTCATTAGAATAGAACGCGATTTAAAGCCCCTATCACAAAATTACATTCAGTCAGATAAGATCCATTTCCGATTTGATACGTGTGCTATGACCTTAATACGTGTAAGTCTGAGGGCCTGGTTTATTGATACGAGCTACGGATGTAGTGTCAAAGGGAAAACAGTATTTACAACAAAACTATTACCTACTTATTCAAACAAATATTCCAGTTTTTACTTAAAACTAAAAACCAATTTTTACCCCATGTTATTTTTAGTCTCAAAAATATTTAAAAAGGTTAAAAGTTGGACACCGAGCCACACTAAGTAGGTTATCCAATCTCCGCGCCGAACGGTTAGGTACCTAGGTACTATTATCAATGAGCGCAAGACAGCGCGGCGCGGGTGAGCATGTTTTTGTACGGATAAACAGGTAACTTAACAAGCTTTTATCTTTGTGATTGTTCATGATACAGTTTTGAAATTTTGTACATAGATTCTTTACATAAAAGTACTAGACACGTGTTTCGGGTTTCGCACATACTAAAAATAATGTTGTATAGACGGATTTGCAAAATTTTTTTTTTGTTCGAAAGAGGTTAATGCCGAAATGGTCCCATTTGAATTTCGTAAAGATCCGATGATAAGTTTCGGAGACGGAACACTTCAATAAATGGCTGCAAATCAACCGCGATTGTTATAGCATATCTATGCATTGTTTATGCAATCACACAATATAACATCACGCCTGTACCTTTTAAGGGCGCTATTACAAAATCGAAGTGCTCAGTTTTAGGTAAATTCGACGGCGCGCGGCAGCGGATGCGCACGTGTGCATCTAAAGAGGTATGCTACGCACACATGCAAACGGCTATGCGTCCGATGCCAGGAACAAACCAACAAGAGCCTTTGCTACTTTGTTTTCGAAATAAATTAAATTACTGTTATACATAGTTCATGAAATATTATTTGTACCAATGAATGTTTCCTAGAACAGCAGTTTATCTATAGAATTACTATAGGGTCATAAACATATACTTGATTTTTTTTTCACAAACTAGCACGCAGCAGCACTTGATGGTGTGTAGTTACCGCAACCTATAGACGCTTGCGATGCCAGAAGCATTACTTGCGCGTTGCCAGTTTCTAAGAAAGGAATCGCACTGATACTTTTTGTTAGTAGGTACCTAATTTTTTACGAAGTTTCTTTATATGTAATTTATTCAGCAGGTAGGTAGACATTTAAGTACTTATCTATAGAAATAAGTGCAATGTGATGTTGTATCTACAGTTTGGATAAAAAAGTCAAAAGAAAGTAAAAAAGGCCAATCAAAAGTAATTTTATTCAAATTAGGCTGAGAATCTGCACTTTTAGAACGTCAAAATTACATAAGACAGTCCCCAAAAACGCCCGCCCTTCACCATTTCCTAGCGCTTTCACTGAGAAGAAGAAGTGGCGCAACAAACTCCCCAGCAGTACAGGTCTGTTGTTAAAAAAATAATACCGGCCGAGTGCGACTCGGACTCGCACACGAAGAGTTTCGTACCACCGCAATAATATGCGCTGAAAAAATCACATCGCAATATAAAATACACATTTCGAAAAATTTCAACTATCTGCCTATAACGGCTCATGAGCCACTGACAGACAGACGGACGGACGGTCAGCGGACACTTAGTAATAGGGTCCCGTTGGCACCCTTTAGGTATGGAAAAAAAAAAATCTCTGAAGTGGCATAGACCGTGCTTTTCTCTAATCTATGATTTCAAGAAGCACGTACTCCTAATAAAACTAGTTTTTTCTGGTTCTGGTATTTTGACGTTCCAGGGAGCCTAAAAAGGCCACTTTGGCAGAAGCATAAAAGGATAAAATTAAGAATCATAGTGGACAGCTAGCTGTTAAGTTAATCGTATCAAATCCCATTGGTGAAGGATTATTCAGTTATTTTTATTTGTCAGTGTTAAAATACCAATCAATCCAATCAAAATCCAATCCCAATCTCTTTGATTATACCTAACGTAGTGCAGCGAAAAAAGAAAAACACGGACTGCCTTCGCTATATTATCATGATTCATAATGTTATCCTTTTATGATTCTGCCAAAGTGGCCTTTTTAGCCCCCCAGAAATCATTAACTTTGAAAACTTTTATTACTTTTAGTTGATATTGAGTACCAGCCCACACTGCAACTACTTATGTCTGAAAATAATTATCTGAATTAAAAAAAAAAAGTCAGAAAACGAAGACAACAACAACTATTAATTAAAATAGATGGACATTTTAACACAGCGCTCAGTACGTCTAACTAAAGACATCCAAACAAACAAAAAAAAAAACACTGTTTAAAGTGATTTTATTTTGACCTAAAATAATCAATTGCAGGCACATTATAGTGTATTTTCGTTAGCTGATTATTTTTCTTATAAGTATCTATGCGTTTTTCTTGTATATTTTTTACCATCTTCCTTATTTTGGTGGTCTGAATGTGTTCTGAAAGTTTCTCCATCTATTTTAATGGGACCTTATATTTACGTAAGTTTTTTTTTCTATAATACAGGATATACATATTCGCGTTAGAATATCATAGGAAAATACTTATGCATTACAATCCGACCTTCTCTAATAAAAAAAAAACACTTGTATTAAGATGTGTTGGTCGCGCTTTATTCTTGGCGAATTGGTGAGCGAGACCACGTGACGGCAACAGCGAGCGAGCGATACGTCCTCTCTTTGGACGCGCTCGGCGCGGACTAAAGCTAAGACCGCGCGTCCCGAGATTTATATTGATAAATAGCATTGCATACAACAATTATTTAAAAATATTAATTTACTTTCAATTAGAGTTATTTTTTTTTTCAAGCAAGGTTACAAAGTAACCTTAGTTATTAAATACTTTTTGTTTGAATTTCTTTTATATATTCATAGATAAAAAATATAATTTCGGGCGAAAAATTATCATTAACTCTCTGTTTTACGGAATTATTTTTGGTGTATTACTGTATGAAACATCATAAATTGATGTATGCATACCATAGTAGAAGATACAGTTGTATCGTAGATATTTTTATAAATGATTAAACTATTATATCTTCGATGTAACAGGGCATCGCGAGATGCCCGAAAGTAAAATTTTATGAAACAGCCTTTGCAGAAACAAGTTTTTTACTGATTTATGTGAACAAACTGGAATATTTATTGAATGCGCTCCCAAAAGAAGGAATCAAACTTTCTCGGGCATGTATTTTTTTTACTATTGTGGCTTTAGTTAAATCATAATCACACATCAAAACTCGAGTCAAACGCTCTAAACAAGAAAAAATTGTGATAGCCCTCTTAAAGGGGTAGGCAGATGTGTTCAATAGCTTCCTGTCACTGATATTCACATAGCAAGTAGTGTTATATGAATTTGTTTAGGGTCGGTACAACTAAAAAGTGAAAAATAAAACCTTTTTACAAAAAAAAAACAATCGACTTCCAAAATAAACACTACAAAGTGAAAAATAATTTTAATTTCGAATTCGAATTTCGGTGTCAAAAAACGAAAATACAGAATCAACGACACCGACTTCCGAAATTAAAGTTTTTTTTTTTTTCATTATTAAACTTGCGTCTTTTACGTTTAGGTCCTGCAGTCCCCTTAATAACTTATTTTTGTTTTTGATGTTCTGTTTGATTTTTGTTATTTTAAACGTATCACAATATTATTATTACTCTTTAATTTATTGTTATTTTAAGAGAATGTTTTAATTATTAATATTGCAAACATGTACCTGATATTGTTGTTTTCATGTTTATGCAAATAAATATTATCTTATCTTTTAAAACTGTCTATAATTTGTAGTTTGATTTCAGATGCCTATAAATGTAGCGGGAGTAATTCCAATTTGTGAGAACATGGTGAGCGGTCAGTGCATGAAGGTGGGCGACGTCGTGCACGCACTCAACGGATTGTCTATTCAAGTGAGAGATGCTCCTAATTATCTTATTAACATTTTTTTTTAATTCGTCCTTTTTTCGCACCTTTTTTTAATGTTTCTGTGATAGGCTCACATTTGACCACTACCTGTAGTGTAATGGTATGGGAAGATGCGTTCGAAGATGATGCAAATTTCTTCCTTTTGCTTGATACAGTGGGCAGGTATAGATATACTATTCTTGTGTTGTATAGTAAAAGACGATAGCGGAGTTTTGTTACAAGCATCCATCCCTCTGCAGTGTTCTGCGATCACAAATAGCTTGGAACCGCCAAAGCATGTCAGTTCAAGGGTTTTGGAATCCTGGGAGAAGTCCCAGGATGCAATTGGCATTTTCTGTGACCTCTCAAAAGCGTTTGACTGCGTTGACCATAATACGCTGATCTGTAAATTATACCACTACGGAATTCGTGGACAAGCTGCTGATCTTGTTCTTTCCTATCTGTCAAAGCGGCAGCAAAAAGTAAACGTTAACGGGGCGACATCATCGGGGTCTCTATTTAAGATGGGCGTGCCTCAAGGCTCAATTCTTGGCCCTTTCCTATTTCTAGTTTATATTAATGACCTTCCTTGCATGATGGCTAACTTGTCGGATATAATTTTATTCGCTGATGACACTTCCCTTATTTTTAAAATAGATAGAAAAGATACGGATGTCTTACATGTTAACGATAGTCTGGCTGTTCTTTCGAAATGGTTTGCAGCTAATAATCTTTTACTTAATGCGAACAAAACTAAATGTCTTAAGTTTTCATTACCAAATGTACCTCAAGTGGGTCTGAAATAAGAACTTGATGGCAAAATACTAGATGCTGTTACGGAAACTGTATTTCTAGGAATTACTTTAGATTTAAAATTACAATGGGGCGCACACATTAGAGCTCTCTCAAGTAGATTAAGTTCAGCTGCATATGCAGTAAGAAAAATAAGGCAGTTGACAGATATAGCCACAGCTAGGTTAGTATACTTTGCTTATTTCCACAGTATTATGTCTTATGGTGTTCTGCTGTGGGGATCGGCAGCTGACGTAGATTCAATTTTCATTTTACAGAAGAGGGCAATCCGCGCAATCTATACAATGGGTCCTCGCGAGTCTCTTAGAAACAAATTCAAAGAAATTGATATACTAACTCTGCCTTCTCTTTATATTTTAGAAAGTATTTTGTATGTTCGCAAAAACTTAGGACTCTTCAAAATAAGAAGCGATTTCCATAATATAAATACACGTAGTAAAAATGAAATTGTGTTACCTAAATTTAGATTAACTAAAACTAGCAAGTCATTTCTTGTAAACAGCATCCGTTTTTATAACAAGTTGCCAAAGCCGGTTACAGAACTTAGCGATGGAAAGTTCAAAACCCTCATCAAACGTGTCCTTATCAAAAAAGCATATTATAAGATTAAAGACTACGTTGAAGACAAGCTAGTCTGGCAATAATTCCTTCTGCACATGTGGCGACCCCGGGCTTCTCATTAACGGCATAACTATGTAAATGTCTATTAACTGCTCTCAAATTACGATGTTTAATTTTTATTAAATTTTTTTTTTTACATACTTTTTGACATAATTTCTTTATTATTTGACATTATATACTTTTTGACATAGTTTCTTTATTATTTGACATTATATACAGACACTTGAAATTTTTCACCTCTTTATTAAGTAGTGGTTTTAATGAGAATCATAACACTTGGTTTTAGTACGTTTTTATTATTATTTTTCTTTTTTTAGTATCTATCCTTTTGATAGATTCTTATTTTGTAAATGTGAGGACTTTGTAGGCCTTATAGACTAGATCTGTAGACCATTTTCTATTTTATCAAGTACTTGGTACTTGTTGACAGGCCTGCGCTGTCCTCCCATACCTACTGTAATCTGGAAACATTGTAAAAGCCAATTATTTTTAAAAAGAGTAACCATTGAGTTTCTTGCCGGTTCTTCTCCATAGGAAACGACCAATTGGAACCGTGCACCTAGCTTCTGACGTTTCATAAGTGCCCATGTAGGTTTATGTGAAATAAAACATTTTGGTTTTGATTTTGTTCAACAGCGCCATCCAGTGACGGGAGGATGAATCAAAACAATATCGTTTTTGCGCGTGGGATTGTCGCACCATGTTGCACATTCGATTCCCGCACGGAACCTAAAATATTATTTTGTATCATATTTATATGAGCTGCCGAGACATTGTTCTGGGTCTGGACTAGTGGTAGGCATTAACAACGGTTCGAGGATCTTATGGCGCGTGGACGAAATCAGAATGAATCCGCCATCTTTTTTTTAAATAAGTACCTACCGTTCTGTGACAACTTCTCAAATGTCTCCTGCCAATGTAATTCAGGCGCCAGGAAATCCTTGTAGACTGTACACCTTGATTTTTAAGATACTGTTTGTTTTCAGATAGAGAACACAGACATGGAGGGTCGTCTGATGATGGCAGACGCGCTGGTGTACGGCCAGTCGACATACAGACCCTCGCTGGTCATCGACGTCGCTACTTTTACTCGTACGTATGTTGGACGGACCGTGTGATTTCTGCATAAAATTTTCCACTTTAAAGTGGAACGAAAATGTTATCCATTAGTGGAAGAAAGACAAACAAATTACTAACCATCGATTGTGCACAGATCTACTTGTCTGCAAATAGTTTTCATTACTTTTATACCCATTGTTAATTTCTTTATACACTTTCTAGTCTGAAGCACAGTTTCAAACATAGATATCCGAGAGATAATGCCTTCACTGCATATTAATTTGTTCAAGTTCAAGTGTCGCCACATTTTTTTTGAAGACATAATATTGCGCAAAAAACCGGCCATTTTTTTTTTCAATTTTGATATACCCAGTGTCACCCTCACAATGAAAACGAATCTAACGGCACCTCTCAAGCTGAAATCGATCCAGCCGTTTAGGCTACAGAGCATGCCAAAGAAATATACATACATACATACATACACTCGAAAAACATAACCCTTTTTCTGACGCAGTCGGGTAAAAATTACGATCGAAATATGACTAATTATAACGCGGTTTTACTGAATCATGTACCCTATTTATTCGAATAAATTAAAATGATTATGAAATTGTTAAAAGAGGTAGGTATGTTCACGTCGTCGTTCAGTGGCGTAATTATACCGTTTGGGCCCGTGGCAAATTCAAGGGACGGGGCCCTCCCTCAATGTAAAGAAGCTCAACCAACGTTATAGTTTTTTTTTACTAGCACTTTTCCGCGACTTCTTCCTGAAACGTGAATGATGTTCTTTGTTGCATATTTTCAAAAAAGTTTGCATTTATAAACTTAAACATGTTAGGATCCTCCTGTGCTCATGGCTTTCTCGGGCTAGGGGCCCCCTCTGGCTGGGGGCCCGTGGCATTTTGCCCCAATGCCACCCTATAGTTACTATAGCCACTGGTTCACGTACAAATTATTACGAGCAGCAGGGCAGCGGCGGAGCGTGCGCGGCGCGGGCGGCATTACGTACGGCGCGGGCGTAGCCACCCACGACTGATGCACCTTTAGCAGCGATAAATTTTGTCAGTCTGTGGGACGACGCATACATACAAACTGTTCGGTGCGTTTGTATAAAGATAACCTACTTATTTGTATTTACTCTGACTTAGATGACGTGTTTCGACATTTTCTGGCTGACGTAACGCACACTACGATGATTACTATATTACCTATTATCTCCTATATCCGTGGGTCCCCAGACGGTGTACTGATGGCGACGGGTGGCGGCGCGTTCGGCTGCTTCAGCAACTCGGACGCGGCCTGGCTCGCGCTGCGCTGCGCCGGCGCCCTGAGCGGCGACAGGCCGTGGCGCTTCCCGCTGTGGCAGTACTTCCAGAATCAGCTCACCAGTGAGTAACATCGTGTCTCTCAATCTCTTATTTGGAGCGACGCAGCACGTCTTTTTCTATTATAGTTCTCTATTAGTGTCAAAACACATTATGCCGTAGGTACGCGACAGAAGTTCGGCATGATTACGCCCGCAGTGCTATTTAACGCAACGTAATTTCGGCATGTGTCGTTAGTAATTCAAATAGCATTGCAGGCGTAATCATGCCGAACTTCGGTCGCGTACCTTCCGCATAGTGTTTAGACACTTAGATGTCGTGTCAGTTACCTTCCTAGCCTATTACCATCTTTTAGAAAGGTACGTATGACGAGAAGGGGGAAGTGGTGGTTGTGAGGCATTACATAGTGAAATGATAAACATGGTAATTGTGAACTGCTGACTTGTCATTTTGCAATAAATTATCATCAATACAATATCTGTACACACTGGGCTTCACAGCTTAGTACGGCCGTTTATCCCAATTGCGTACAGTGTGGCTAAATTTGAAACAATGGAGCCTGGTACCTATGATTACCTAACCTAAGACCCTACTGAATAGAAACCTAGTCCTACAGCAACTACCTAGCACCCTAGTTGCCCTAATCTATCATACAAACCACACCAAACGTGAGTTAAGCTGGTTTTACGTGAGGGAAGTCTGTTCCCAGGAGACCTACGGGAACAGACGGAATTTGGGTGGGAATAGGGGTTCGTGTACGTCGTGCAATGTACACAAGAAATGGTTTTCTCACTGCCGATCACACAGACTCATAGTACCGATGATGGCTAAAAGTGTCTTGGCCATAGTGAGAGGAGTTATGATTAACTTAATTATATATAATTTGAGTGCTCAATACACATTGATACCTATTTACATGTGTGTTGTGTGTGTATTGAGCTGATGAAGCGAAGATCTCAGTAGGTCACTTCTTAGCGCTGACGGTGTGCCTGTATGTGGAATGAATGTTGCTCTTGATGCTGACGCTGCTGTGATGCTGTTGCTGGCGCGTGTAACTTTTGTCTGTTCACGGTTGAACAATATCCATCTTTGAAATGCCTCAAATAAAAACATGTTTCCCTAGCAAATAATAGGGTGTTTAGAAATTATACGAATAGATTGTCACAATCACACAGAAATAAAATAAAACACGATTTGAATTTTTGTCCAAAATGTGGCTGACAATAATAAAAAACCAGGCAAGAGCGAGTTGAACTCGAGCACCGAGGGTTCGGTTACCATCCATCAGACCATCATATGTTTTTAAATTTTCATCGGGGAGGCCAATATTCGTCACAGAATTTTAACATCGTGCACGGCGGTGTAGAATATTACAGTTTTATGTCAGCGCCATCTCTTGACCGATAGTGGAACTAATGTAACTTTTGTTGATGATTTCTGAAAAAATTGCTATATAGAGAGAGATACTTGTTATGTTTCCTGTAATCTTTACATAAACTTCTATCACATACAATAATTTCAGATTTGTCTCTGTAAACTTCGGAGATAAGGGGGGGGGGGGGGGACGGTACGTAACGGTTTTTTAATTTTTCATCAAAAATCGAAAACTATGCGGTCTAAAAAAAAAAAGAAAAAAATTGAGAATGTTCAAACTGCGGTCTTTCATATGATACCTCACATGCCCTAGTAGCTTCACTTATCAGACCCCCTTTCAGTCCCTGTTACAAGAAATATAAATATATTTTTATTTATTTCTTATTTGCATAATAGTTGGGCATACGTCATCTAAAACTATTTCAAATTGATAGCATTAGTAGTTCTTGAGATTACCAGCTGTGACAGACAGACAGACTTAGTCCCACCATAATTTCACATTCCGTTTTTACCATTTTGGTACGGAACCCTAATTATCGACATACCATCGTTCTCTTAGGCCTTTGTCGAACTAAGATGCAGTTATGATTAGCGGGAGCACATTTCTGTAGTTCTATGAATAGTTTATGCGTGTATTTACTATTTAGTACAGTCAACAGCAAAAGTAGATGACCAAAATCGGAAATTCAATACTAATGAACGGAGTTCGCGTCAGAACTGTGTGGCGTCGAAGTGATTCAAACCACTCTATGCCACACAGAAATGACTTCGACGCCACACCACACAGTTCTGACGCGAACTCCGTTAATTAGTATTGAATTTCTGATTTTGATCATCTGCTTTTGCTGTTGACTGTACCTGCCGGTCGATGCTGTAAAAATCTCACCGTGAAAACTTAGGTGAAGTGAGTTTGTTTTTGCTAGGAATTGACACTATTGACAGCACACTCCACGCTCACTTCACCTAAGTTTTCACGGTAAGATTTTTACAGAATAGCACCATTGGTCTGTAGATAGATGCACAGTAATATCTCACGTACATGTCCGTGACTACCGCCGCCCCACCAACGCCAATCGCTACCATATTTCGTAAATAATTAGTACTCAATTGGTACTAATTAGTACTCGAACAACAAAATTGGTACCTTAGCAGTTTTCGAGAAAATGACTTTGTAGGTGGTCCGGCGGTAGTCACACTCCCTTCAGCAGGACCACCATGAGCGCCGAAAAAGGGGGCACGCTACAGCTATTCTAAGTATACAAATAATTAGTACCCATATATGTGATTTATTTCGTAAAAAAAAACAGAACTGTAACATTTGTATTTACCGAGAAATCAACGATGATAACTTTCTTGCAATTGTTCAGCAGGACCACGACTTTGAATGTTGATTCCAAGTTAGATAAGCTTGTCGCTTTCCTCAAACCTACATAAAAAATTAGTATCTTGCAGGGTGCAAGATAAAATTAGTACCCAAAATTCAAAGTTAGTAGGTACTCCAGTAGTTTACGAGATATACCATGCTGGGGTGGCGGTAGTCACGGTGCCAAATTTTCATTTCAAGATTTCCCTATTAAAAACTCTGTGATTTCTTTCCAAATTTATATAAAAATTAGTACTCCTAAAGAAGTTAAAGGGACCAAAAATCCAGATTCCTAAGTGTTGCATTTTAAGAGAAATAAGCTTTCATTACTTTTCCATACTAAATCTCTGCATATAACCCTCCGACGACGCTCCGGGCGTCGAGACGCCCCTCCCGCGGCGGCTGGGACGGGAGGCTCTCTCCCTGAGCCTCCCGCCACCTCCTTCGCTAGCATGACTGCTTCGCAGAAGGAGGTGACTGCCTCCCACTCCACGTGCACGAGTGTACATCTCTTAAACAGCTCAATACCATTGACAACTAAATTTGAAAAGGGCTAAGGAAGAAACACGGGTGGGTTTTAGTCAGTAAGAGTCTGACACTCCCTTCCGCTCCACCCAGAGCGGGAGGAGTCATTTGATGATTTCCCATCCGCAAAAAAAAAAGGGTACTAATTATTTGTATAAGTACTTAGAATAGCTGTAGCGTGCCCCCTTTTTCGGCGCTCATGGTGGTCCTGCTTAAAGGAGCGCGACCACCTTCAAAGTCGATTTTCTCGAAAACTACTAAGGTAACAATTTTGTTGTTCGAGTACTAGTTAGTACCAATTGAGTACTAATTATTTACCAAATGTGAAAGCGATTGGCGTTGGTGGTCCGGCGGTAGGCACGGACATCTCACGTACGCAGTTCGGACCTTTGGGAGTCAAGTTTTTTTTTGTATATTGCAGATGACCCTTCTGTCGACTTGAGAAACAAGGGCTGTGGACATGCGACACCTTGTCTTGGAGCTGCTTTTCTAAAGGTCAGTAGTATAGGCTGTACCATACCATATCATGTGGCGAATAGTCCCGGTCGCCTCCATATGGATTGCCACCAGGTGGCAATTGGGAAAAATAAAATCAAAGTTGCCACCGGGTGGCGACTGGGGACTTATTGCCCCCACTTCAAATCGCTGTACATTGCGGCGTGGATCGCGAAACCCCCTCATCGCTGTCTGTCTTACGGCCTCGATGAGGTGGTTGGCGGTCCCCTGTCAGTTCACCAAAAAATAATTTGCAAATTTTTACTTGACAAGCAACGATTGCCAAAAACATGATTTGTCATTTCATCATTATACCTACAACAAATTTGCCAAATAATTCACTTTACAAAATAATTACCAGGTAAACTTTTGTTTAAAAACGTGTTATTTGACAAACAATTCATTTTTTATTCAGTTTATCTCTTAAAACCAACTCGTTTGGAATAAAAACGTTTAAGATATAAACTTATTATTATACACAATTTCTTAAAAACGAAAAACGCGACATTCCGTTTTTCAATACTCCGAATTATCTTTTCTTCCTTTGCTACATACTAACTCAACGAACGCAATAGGCGACGTAGGATGCGCAAGAGCTAGCAAAGGGCACCCGAGGTTAGGTTACTTTTAAAACCTTTACACAGAAATAGGGGCCCCGCGAAGCGAGGCTCCGTCGACATAGAATGCACCCCGAGGTTAGGTTTGGTTAGGTTACTTTAAACCCTTTACATAGAAACAGGGGCCCCGCGAAGCGGGACTCCGTCGACATAATGCAAGAGCGAAAATACCGTCATGATGACTTTGTGACTGGATTAGAAAATGTATTATATAATAATATTTTGTATAAACGTGATTTTTCCAAAAGAATCTAAATATTAAGTGAAAAATGTTTAAATGATTAAATGTCATCGGAAACATTTGTAAAGAGAAGCATTTGCCAAATAAATGTTTGTAAAGCGAGTTTATAAAATAAAACATTTGCGGAATGAGTTCTTTGTGAAATAAATACCTAGTATACGAAACGTTGGTTGTAAACTAAAAATTTGTCAATGGAGTTTTGGTGAAACATTAGTGAACCAGCCGTAAAGCCTCCTCTACACGTAGACAGATTCATCAGCAGATGGCCATCTGCGAATGCCTCCGCCGACGTGTAGACGGGGTAATTTGCTAGTCTGTGGTAGGTATTTAGCCTCTGCCGACGTCAAATACCTACCACAGACTAGCAAATTACCCCGCCTACACGTCGGCGGAGGCATTCGCAGATGGCCATCTGCTGATGAATCTGACGACGTATAGAGGCTTAAGACAGACAGCGATGAGGGGGTTTGGCGATCCACGCCGCAATGCACAGCGATTTGAAGTGGGGGCAATAAGTTCCCAGTCGCCACCCGGTGGCAACTGGGAATTTTTTTCGCAATTGCCACCTGGTGGCAATCCATGTGGTGGCGACTGGGACTATTCGTCATGTGGTAAGGGATGATTTATCTACTTATTAACATTCTGTAGACGACTGGCTTATGTTGAATAGAAAATTTCAATTAAATCAAGGTTAGTCCGCTCGCCCACGTCCGATAATCGGTGACCGATTTTTTGTAGGAGAAAAATAGAACACACTGATAGCAATAGTGCAACGCACACGTCCTACAAAAAGTCGGTCTAAATTGTAGGACCTACAAAAAGTCTGACGTGGGCGGGCAGCCTTATTGTTTCAATGAGTAATATTGTGTTATACGAGGGCGACACTGAAAGTTTTTAGAACTAGCCACTTGTAAACGAATAACAACAAAATAAGGTAAAATTTTGAATATGGAACTCTTTGCCAATATTATTGTATAATTATGTATATTATTAATTTGTCATTTATTTACGATTTGGCGGCAAATTGAAAATAGTCTATCTGTTAAGTCAGCATGAATTTAACGCGAGAAAATTTTCGTACCTACAACGATTCTTTATGACCTTCGATGTCATTTGAGTCAACGAGAAACTTATGATAGACTTCGATTGGCCTTTACGATGAAGCCCCATCGCGTGCCACTGTTTACAAACTGGTTTAAAGAGTTTAAAACGTGGTCGCACTAATTAATCTCACCGATGATCTGCGCGAGGGACGGTGTCACTGACTCTGGCAGGGCCACCATTTTTACCCGACTGCGCCAGAAGGAGGGTTATGTTTTTTAATTTTGATAACACAAAATCTGATCCGACTGAATCTGTAACTTGGCTACAAATTGCGACTAATTGGCGACAAATTATGGGAGAAACATCTTTGCTAGGTGCCCTAGTTTTTAGGGTTCCGTACCCAAAAGGGTAAAAACGGAACCCTATTACTAAGACTTCGCTGTCTGTCCGTCTATCTGTCACCAGGCTGTATCTCAAGAACCGCGATAGCTAGATACTTGAAATTTTCACAAATTATGTATTTCTGTTGCCGCTATAACAACAAATACTAAAAACAAAATTAAATATTTAAGAGGGGCTCCCATACAACAAACGCGATTTTTTTGCCCATTTTTGCTTGATATCAAAAATGGCAACAGGTAGGCACTTGAAATATTCACAAAATACTCAGTTGTATTTTAACTTTAACAATAAATAATAAAATAAAAAAAAGTTATTTAAAAAATAAAAAAACCCGACTGCAAAACTGAAAAGCTACAAACAAGCTCATTTTAAATTAAATAAAAGTTGGAAGCAGGCGGGACCCATACCATTTTTATTATATTTTCAAATTCAAATGGGGACCCATTTGAATTTGAAAATATACCTAATAAAAATCCAAAAGCCTGCTTCCAACTTTTATTTAATTTCATTTTAAATTAAATAAAAGTTGGAAGCAGGCTTGTTTGTAGCTTTTCAGTTTTGCAGTCGGGTTTTTTTTATTTTTTAAATTATTTTTTTATTTCCAGCTTTTTATTAGTTTACAAATGTGAAAGATTTCGCAAACGATTTAGTTCTTGCTACGTGTTTTTTACGATTTGTCA
This sequence comes from Mesoligia furuncula, assembly GCA_916614155.1. NCBI lineage: Eukaryota > Metazoa > Arthropoda > Insecta > Lepidoptera > Noctuidae > Mesoligia > Mesoligia furuncula. The sequence goes on along the minus strand of OU744807.1, from coordinate 1,174,586 downwards.
CTTCGAATTACTTTTAACCATATAAGTTATATATATTTTTGTAATCACCTTTTAAAACCCTTTATTTTGATACCTACCCCACTCGATAGGTTAGGAGAAAAAAAAATTTTTTTTTGATGACATTGCGCCAAAAATCGGCCATTTTAATTTTTTTTTCAATTTTGATATACCCAGTGTCACTCTCACAATTAAGACGAATCTAACGGCACCTTTCAAGCTGAAATCGATCAAGCCGTTTACGCTACAGAGCGTGCCAAAGAAATATACATACATACACTCGAAAAACAACCCTCCAGAAGGAGGGTTGTTTCCGCGTGTGTTGTGTTTGAGGACGCAGTCGGGTAATAAAATAAATATTTAAGGAGCCCCCCTTAAATATTTATTTTATTACCCGACTGCGTCCTCATACAACAAACATGTTTTAGCAGTAATAGTCGTTGAACTTGGGTGTTGGATAATTTTGTACCAAATACAAAATCCTTAGCATGAATCCTTTAAAGCGACGTGAGTTGCTTGTTTATAACGGGTGTGTAATGTTTGGTATAACAACAGATAGTCTAATTTCATTTGACATACCTTTCATATGATATAATTTGCATATGCTATAAAAACCTTGCATTAACACACACAAAAAGACTTGCATTGAAAAACAAAATACTTATGATTTTTTTTATATTCAGAATAAAGAACAGCAGAATCGCACTACATTGTGATAACGGGCTGCTACGGAACCCTATACTGATAACATCAGTGTTGTGCGGCGTATGATAGACTGACAAAAGACTGACTAATCAGCAGATTCAGACAAGCTTAGGCATCGGTATGAGTCAAGTGCACAAAATCCTCCATGAACATTTAGCGGTCAGGAAGCTGTGCCCGGCAGCCCGGTGGATATCTCATAATTTGACAGAGGCTCAAAAACTCCGTCGTGTGGATTGGTGTCGTGAAATGGTGCAAAGATTTATCGGAGGTATGCTGTGTTCGACACAGCCCGGTGGATATCTCATAATTTGACAACTCCCGTCGTGTGGATTGGTGTCGTGAGATGGTTCAAAGATTTATCGGAGGTATACTGTGTTCGACACAGCCCGGTGGATATCTCATAATTTGACAGAGGCCCAAAACTCCGTCGTATGGATTGGTGTCGTGAAATGGTTCAAAGATTTATCGGAGGTATGCTGTGTTCGACATACTTACGGGTGACGAAAGCTAGATTTATTGTTATGATCCTGAAACTAAGACACAGTCTGCTGTCTGGGTGTTTCCTTCCGAGGAGTTGCCAACTAAAGTGAAGAGAGGTCGAAGCGTGGGAAAAAAATGGCCTCGTTCTTCGGAAGGACAGGTCATTACGCAACAATTGTTTTAGAGGATCGAAAACGAGTACACTTGTTTGCCACTTGTCTTGGAAAAAGTTCGGGAGAAACGAGCTCGCAATAGGATCATCCTTCACCACAACGCCTCGTCGCACACCGCCAAGCAAACAATCGACTACTTGGCGACGTCAGACGTGGAATTACTGGGTCACCTGCCCTATAACCCCGACCTCGCGATTTTTATTTATTTCCAAAAATAAAAGAAAAACTTCGAGGAATTTTTTATGGACGCCGAGGAAGAAGTGGCTGCCTTACAAAATGCCGTCAAAGAGACCCCTAAGGACGAGTGGGCAGTGCTTTTTTCAGAGATTCCATCGTGCATCGGATGCAGCGATGTATTGATGTAAATGGACACTATTTGGAAAAGATATATTTAATAAAACTAATATCTTACTAGTTTGTTCAGTTTTTCATTTTATATAATAAAACTAACAACTTAATAGTTTGTTCAGTTTTTGATTTTCTAAGAACTTTCAGTGTCACCCTCGTATGCCTGTTACCTATATAGTTGCCGGCACGTAACTTGGCAAGAGTTTTTGTAGTGGGGGAAGTTTGCGCACGCACAATTTCATACATTTTTATATGCGCGAACTTCCCCCACTACGAAAATCTCTTGCCAAGTTACGTGCCGGTAATTGTAATAAATATTATTACCATAAATCACGGCCGTAGCGTTGTAGTATAATAAAACTGGCCAAGTGCGAGTCGGACTCGCACACGAAGGGTTCCGTACCACAAGGCAAAAACGCCAAAAAAAACATGTTTGTTGTATGGGAGCCCCCCTTAAATATTTATTTTATTTTATTATTTATTATTAAAGTTAAAATACAACTGAGTATTTTGTGAATATTTCAAGTGCCTACCTGTTGCCATTTTTGATATCGAGCAAAAAAGGGCAAAAAAATCGCGTTTGTTGTATGGGAGCCCGCCCTTAAATATTGCCCTTATAATTGTTACCATATTATTATGTATACTTAGGTTAAGGTATGTATCTATGGGTCTTTGTTACCTGATAATAAATGGTTTATTATTATTATTATTAAATTTATTTTGTTTTTAGTAGGTATTTGTTGTTATAGCGGCAACAGAGATACATAATTTGTGAAAATTTCAACTGTCTAGCTATCGCTATAATCTATAAAAAATAAATGATTGATTGATCGCGGTTCTTGAGATACAACCTATCGCGGTTCTTGAGATACAACCTGGTGACAGACAGACGGACAGACAGCGAAGTCTTACTAATAGGGTTCCGTTTTTACCCTTTGGGTACGGAACCCTAATTACCGCGAAAAACTGATTTGGCTAATATTGAATTTCGCGTTGAAAGATGAAAGTATTACAAGTAGGATTCAATAAGTTTTTCGGCTGTTTGTTGCTTAAACAGTCGTATTTTTTTTGTTCCAGAACTTCATTTGCGGCGACTGGGTACACATGGACATCACAGGCGTGGGCAAGGTGGCACACTCGGGCGCGCCGCCTTACCTCGACACGTGCCGCATGACGGGCCGGCCTACCAGGACACTCGCCGTTCTGATGCAGCAGATAGCAACAAACTGCAAGTCTTCTTCGCCACAGGGTAGACAACCGAGTGCACCGTGTTCGCCACAGGGTAGCCAACCGTGTGTGCCGTCATCGCCACAGGGTAGCCAGACGTGTGTACCGTCATCGCCACAAGGTAGCCAGCCGTGTGTACCGTGTTCGCCTCAGGGTAGCCAGCCGTGTGTACCGTCTTCGCCACAGGGTAGCCAACCGTGTGTACCGTCATCGCCAGAGGATAGCCAGCCGTGTGTACCGTGTGCGCAACAGGGTAGCCAGCCGTGTGTACCGTGTTCGCCACAGGGTAGCCAACCGTCTGTACCGTCATCGCCACAGGATAGCCAGCCGTGTGTACCGTGTTCGCCACAGGGTAGCCAGCCGTGTGTACCGTGTTCGCCACATGGTAGCCAGCCGTGTGTACCGTGTTCGCCACAGGATAGCCAGCCGTGTGTACCATGTGCACCGTCTTCGCCACAGGGTAGCCAACCGTGTGTACCGTCATCGCCACAGGATAGCCAGCCGTGTGTGCCACAGGCTTGCCAACCGTGTGCGCCACAGGGTAGCCAACCGTGTGTACCGTGTGCGCCACAGGATTGCCAACCGTGTGTACCGTGTTCGCCACAGGGTAGCCAGCCGTGTGTACCATGTGCACCGTGTTCGCCACAGGATAGCCAACCGTGTGCACCGTCTTTGCCACAGGGTATCCAGCCGTGTGTACCGTGTTCGCCACAGGGTAGCCAACCGTGTGTACCTTCTTTGCCACAGGATAGCCAGCCGTGTGTACCATGTGCACCGTGTTCGCCACAGGGTAGCGGGCCTAAATGCCTGCCATGCCCGCCATCATCACAGACTTGTCCAACTTCGCCGCAGTGTTGTGGGACTAAACCCCTGACACGTGTACCTTCAACCAAGACTTGTGCACCTAAACCGCAGAATTGTGTCCCTACGAAGCACAAGTGCAGTTAAAGTTTAAACTATAGGCTTCTTTTTTTGTGATTATTTTGATTAAAATTAGCATAAGGCTTTAAAAAAAATTAAGTCTGATCAAATTGAAATCATATTTTTGATAAATGTTTAGGTAAACTAGTGTCATGTTGTGTATTTTCAATGGTGTAAACAAATATATAGATCTTGAGATACATTGGTGTTATTTGGTTAAATAATATAAATCTTATGTATTTGGTCAACTTAATTTATAAAGGACTATCTCTTCAAATATACAAAATTCCATGTCAATGAGATCTTTATCGATATAAGTTACACACGAAACATACATTAAAATAATCGACCGTTCCACAACCAGCGTGTAGGCGTTCTCCGAACACCAAACATTCACCGAACACAAACATTCAGTGTGATCTCACTAGTGTACACAATCAACAGAACATTAGTTAGTGCGAGGTCATACAATGGCTAACAAAAAGAAACGCGTAATCAAATCAACGGGAGCGAAATGAAACACCGATGCTTATTGACCTAAAAATGAAGAAACATTTATTTTCAGTATGTCTTTTGTAAAATTTAATAACAGAATGAATCAAATGTGGTAAGAGAATAACAGAGCGGATTACTTTCCATTTCGATAGAATTAGTTTCACCAACAATAGAAATATAATATTTATCAAGTCATTTACAGATACAATTAATGCAGTACCAATAAATCTAATTTATTCGTTTACTGAGTTAGTTAAATTTAAACATTTATTACGATCATAATGTACACGGAGTGGAGCGGGCGGCCGGGACCGTCCGCCGGGTACACTATATTTTTTTGGGATTTTTTTAATTTTTATTCCTCACGTACTTTATAAATATCTCATACTTGAAAAAAATTTACATTAAAATGTATCGGAAAGGTGCGGGACGCTAGCACCGCATACACTAGGGCGCGACGCAAACAGAGGCACGCACGCACACATACAGGACGGCGGGCGCCCGAAATATACACAAATATAAATTATGAGCCGACACGAACCCGAGACTTATACCATCACATTGCGACGCACACCTATTCGTTTTCCCTTTGTACCGCTACAGTTAAAATTTTTCTTACATAGTAAAATTAACGGAATACTTTAAAATCTAAATAAAAAGAGAAGGCGGAGGCGACGGACAGCGGGCGACGCGGCCGCCCTCTGTCCGTCGTCTGCGCACATACGTTACAAGTACATCATTAAACTGAAACGATGACAATATTTAATTTATCGCAAACACTAGAGAAATGCAGGTCCAATACGATGGTAATATTGTGTGTCATGAAACAAAATGTATATTTAAATTCTCTGCTTTTTACACACACACTAGCCGGCGGCTCACTTCGACGTCATCATGGTGACGAATTCTGAAAAAAAAAATACAACACAGCATTAGTGAGCGGACCAGGGGAGCAGTGCCGAGGTTTACAAGAAAAGTTTCACATAAACCCTTGCAAAACATGTCTAAGATAAAATGTTAACACAAACATCATTAACACAACGAAAGTAACCGACAGAGATAGAGATGCACTAAAGATGTAACCGCTATTAGACAGATAACCACTAGATGTATTAAGTAAATCGAATCAACACCAAACATATGCCTCTCGAGGTAACAATGAAAATATACAAAGCAAGGCATATACTTGATACGAGCGACGAACAACATAAATAAACCGTATTTTACCTCATCATGCCACTACAAGGGGATTATGTGAAATACCACCCTCTGGATATATCCACAAAAATATATTGATGATAAAGTAATAATAAATGATGGGCGGAAGCACTCGATTAGATACCAGTGCTGCGAACATATCCCGATGTGTTGTGCGAAGCCTATACAGTCATGTACATGTGTCGATATAATATCGATCGCATATTGGCGCGTCAACGTTTGCTGCTCGTTTGTAAGGCGCAGTGTGGTGTGTGTGTGTGAGTGGGATGTGTTCGTGGGTCAAGCATGTGTGGTCGAGAGAGCAAAGCACCGAACACACGGCACGCGACAAGCGGAGGACCAAGCTATCGCCTCCTCGGAAAAACGGGGCGGATCACCAGGTGGTATTTCTACAGGAAGAGTTCTATACAGATATTAGACACATGCACCAATCAACAGGAAAACAATATTCAACATGTCCCTGTGAGGCGGACGCGTGTAATTTTGTCGCATTCTGTAGAAGGTAAGAACAAAATTGCAAACGCCACGCCAATAGTGAGTAAATAGACACAATCGATAGTCAAGTGTGAGATCCCAACGAGAGAGTGAGAGGGGCAGGGGAGGGCGGGACAGCTCGGGTGTGGCGGGAGCAGCTAACATATCCAAGGGAAGGAACAGTTAATAACGAGCAGCAAACCATTCAGATTAACACTGGGATATACCTATTGTCGTTCCGCACTCGACGTAGGCCGTTGGGCTCATTGCATTGCATCGATCACTACACACTACTAAGGAAAATCGTTTCGAGATCACAGCTTTATCGCAGAGTCTTTTCTTATGGTTAGTTACGGTACTAATATCACAAGAGTGGCAGCGGGCCGTGCGCTAACGGCTGCCGTCGCCGCGATCGAAAATTATTTTGGCGAATGCATGGAAGTCTGCAAGAGAGAGAACGCTCGGTCGGATGATGGAATACAAACTGCACACACAGGGGACGGGGTCAACGGATCGAGAGCGTGCGGCGAGCAGACACCGGGCAAGTTGACAAAGAGCATCATGTTCGCCGCACGATCTTGGAGCCTTTCAGAGACGAACAGTACGACCGGACCCGGGGCGAGGTCGATCGTCACATTGGACTCGGCGCTGCCGACTGTCCAGCCCTGTCTTCCCATACTCGTAACACTGAATCCATGCACAACGGGACAGCAAGCTTATTCAACAAGCGATACTATCTACCTAGTGATCCAAATACCACTCTTGAGGTGTTTAGCAGATTTAAAATGAAACTAATCTAAACCAGAACGTCAGAGATCCACAATCTTGAGAGTGCAGCTCACGTGACCGTCAAGTTTGCTTACTACTGGGCTACAGTACGATGTACATTACAGGGATTCAATCAATAGTCAACGTTACGCATGATAGCATTTAACATTCTATGGTGTCAAGACTCAAAAGTATATTAGGCCGATAACTTCATTGTGAGTCAGTTTTTAAACAAAGTGGACCTTTTGGAAACAAGCAAACCCAACTGTTAGTGTGAACACGTACTATATACTACATGCTGGAGTCTCGTGAATGAGTATCGTTATAATACTGGGTAATATCACACAAGAGGGTAATAATAATTACATCGAGTGTGTAACATTCATATGTCGACAATACGTTTTTTTTTTTGTGGATCTGTCTTGCGTCATAGTGACTGCCAATTCTTTGCGGTTACAACGTTAAAACTAAACGTGAATAAAGTGATAATATTGCATAATAAAGATCCACGTACACTGACAATCAAGGAACAAGTCAAGTTCAGCTAATCGGTTGAACTAATGACATTTGCCATGATACACCTGTTCCTAGATCGTCGTGTTGGTGTGGCGGTGTTGTGTGCAGTCAAAGCGTGTGGTGCGGTTGTACTGACCCTCGTAATTGACTTGTCCGTCGCCATCGATGTCGGCCTCGCGGATCATCTCGTCGACTTCCTCGTCGGTGAGCTTCTCGCCGAGGTTGGTCATGACGTGGCGAAGCTCGGCCGCGGATATGAAACCGTTGCCGTCCTTGTCGAAGACGCGGAACGCTTCACGGATTTCCTCCTCACTGTCCGTGTCCTTCATTTTGCGGGCCATCATCGTCAGGAATTCGGGGAAATCTATCGTGCCGTTGCCTGAAATTTGAAAAAGGTGGTGGTTAGTTTTGATGTTCGTTTTTACATTGGTGCCGTGATAATGATAAGACATGAAGAACGATTTTAATCTTTATATTAACGTAAGTCTCATAATATTTTAGAGTAGTTTCTAAACCTAAACATGGTAGGTTATATTAATGTAAGTGATTCGTTATGAGTCTTATGACTTCAGTAATTCATCAAATTTTTAGATGCGAACCAGAGCGCAATTCACGCGGCTGCTGTCTAGTCTATAAGATATGGGTTTATGTCTTTATGAACAACTAGCTGCGCCCCGCGTTTCACCCGCGTAAATGTCGATCCCGTGGGAATATCGGGATAAAAAGTAGCCTATATGTTAATCCAGGGTATCAGCTACCTCCATACAAAATCTTATCAAAATTGGTCCAGCCGTTTGAGCGTGAAGAAGTAACAAACATATAAACACACACACACACTCACGCACACACTCACACACACACTCACAAACTTTCGCCTTTATAATATTAGTGTGACTAACTGAATATTGTTAGCTATTTTAATTCTGATCTAAAAGTAACTGTTTAAACACTAGAACTAAATAAAAGAGTACATTTTCGACTTAAATAAGAAAAAGTAGCTAAAAATATGAAGCATTTTATCTCTAAAATAAACAAGGAATCGTTTGAAATACAGGTGCGCCCTGCGGATAAATAGATTAAGATTAAACAATCAATGGAAATTTTCGCATCAGATGAAGATCAAGGGGCCGCTGAATAGATTTACGATGTATAAAAGTACATAATGAACAGTATAATTGTTATTAGTCGTTAATGCGCGAAGACGCGAGAAGTATACGCGCACGCATCAGCGTTAGGGACGAGACTTGTTTGTTTTGCTTGACGGCAAGTGTTGGCGTTTCCACGAACACGGCGACCTATAAACACATAGATTTATCATCTGACTGAATCTGTGTATTGTCTGATCTCGCGGTACAAGCCATGATGTGTGATACGTCATATATTTAAAAACATTATTAATGAATGAGATCTCACAACTAATGAGTTAAAGTCCGCAATACCCGCATTAATTCCTGGCTAGGGTCGTAGAAGTTGAGCGTCAATTTTCTAACTCATAGGTACGTTTATAACAGCTTCTTTAATAAGGAGGAACTAAGTTCCAATTATTATACTCTTTTGTAGTCGTTAAATTAGTAAGCGTACCTAATAAAAAATAATTAAACGCAAATAAATATTTTCTACAAGAACGAACAATTATTACGAACGCTACGAAAGCCAAGTGTATCGCAGTCCAATTGATTTCCATCGGCTAGTAGTAACATAATCAAAGACCCAAAGGAAGAGTTCCAGGATGTTGAAGATTTTCGTATATTTCTCGTTAAAAGTTTCACGCTACTCTTGTAGTAAGTAGGTAACATCAAGTGCTTATTACAATACAGCTATTACCATTATTACAAGCGTGGGATTTACTAATTGATACTTAGCTAAATCGAACAACAGACCGCGTGATTTTACGTTTGTGTATTCCGGGCTGTCGTAGTATTTCGAGTAGCTCAGCTGAAGTTTGCTATGAAGCTATGAATCAATAGAATAGGCCACGCGCGCCGAACATTTTTTCGTGCCATTCATTACTTCAGTTAGTCAAAATCTCTAGCGTCTCTCTTTATTCTATTCTACTATATATAACGTACGTAAACGTAAATATTCTACGATATTTACGTTGTTTAGTATAGTAGAATAGAATCTTCTTCATATCGGTCAGTTAAATTGGTATAATATAGGTCTGACTGACGGCAAGTGACATGACGTAGGTTTCTATGAAGTATTTAACAATAAATTACTATTAATTATCGTAGACAATGAAACATTTTTCCTGCTTTTTAATTACAGTAGCTATCATTTACAGCTATTTAGGAAGACATAATCATGTTTTTCATTATTTAGCCATCCGCCGGGTGATGACGGAATTACGGCAGAGCTCCTGAAGGTCGGCGGAAAACCCGTTCTTAAGGCACTTCAGAAGCTGTTTGGTCCCGTCATACTCGAGGGTATAACACCACAGGCATGGAACAGAGGTGTGGTGACACTTTTCTTTAAGAAGGGCGACAATGGCCTTCTTAAGAATTATAGGCCAATTTCACTTCTGAGCCATGTCTGCGAGCTGTTTTCGAGAGTCATCACGAACCGTCTCGCGCGTAGGTTTGACGAAATCCAGCCTTCCGAACAAGCCGGATTACGGAAAGGCAAGGCAAGGCAAGGCACTCTAGACCTACATACGCTACGACAGGTTGCAGAAGACCGAAGAGTATATAACCTGTCTCTCTGCTTAGAGTTTGTGGACTACGAGAAAGCCTTTGATTCGCTCGAGACATGGTCTATACTGCAGTCTCTTTAACGGTGCCAGATTGACTATCGGTACATCGAGGTGTTGTAGTGTCTGTACGAAAACGCCACTATTTCAGTTCGACTCCAGGATCAGACCTCCAAACCTATCCTTCTGCAGCGAGGTGTGAGACAGGGAGACGTTATCACTTCGAAACCGTTCACCGCTGCACTGGAGGATGTCTTCAGGGTTCTGGACTGGAAAGGGGCTGGCATTAACATCAATGGCGAGTACATAACTCACCTTCGGTTTGCCGACGATATCGTAGTCATGGCTGAGACTATGGAGGATCTCAGTACAATGCTCGATGACCTCAGTAGAGCCTCCGAAAAAGTGGGTCTAAAAATGAACATGGACTTAACGAAGGTCATGTCAAATGCCCATGTAACAATCACTCTCATAAAGATCGGAGACGCTACACTCGAAGTCGTGGACGAGTATGTTTACCTAGGACAAACTGTCCAGTTAGGTAAGTCTAACTTTGAAGAAAGAGGTCAATCGTCGAATCCGACTCGGCTGGGCAGCGCACAGTTATGATAAATGCCTCAAAAAACGGACATTACTTTTTATTCTATTAATCGAAAGTATGAACTATTTTGAATGCGAGAGTAGAACTCCCGGATCTTAAATATACTTTAACCATTTGAATGTCTTAAGTTATACAGTTCGACATAAGCAATTGTCTTTCTGTTGTCTCTCTAATTACGGCATTCGATGAAAACAGAGTTATAATTTTAATTAGATTTTTTTGATTTCCAGAAATACGCAAAAATAAACGATGTGATGAAAATATTTGAACATTTGTTTTAGATGTTTATTGACATTATAAGCAAGGTATTACACACATCAAAAGTATCTAGGGATCAAGCATTTTTATGCGGATTTCTTGAGATTGAGATGTGGCTTTGTAATAAATTTATGATTTTATAAATTTATATGGATCCTTTTTGGTGCATTTCATAATTTGAATCAGGAACTGTGAATCAAATTCGAGTAAAAGATGAAAATCAGCTGTCAATATTTTCCCTATAAAAACATACAACGCATTGAAGACATTATTAGTGCTACTGTTTCCCTACTACTGATTAAAACCAACGTTATTATGGAGCGGCGACGTCATTTAAGCAGGGAAGAAATGCTCAGAGCCGTGGGAATGATAGAAGCTGGTTCCCGGCAACGTACTGTGGCTTTAGCTCTGAATACAAGTCAGAGTGTTATCAGTCGACTTTGGACACGTTACCGAAGCACTGGTACCGTGGCTGAGCGCCATGGAGGACGATATCGCTGCACCACACGGAGACAAGACCGATACATTCAAATCTTAACTCGAAGAGCTCCAACAATAACCGCCATGATGTTAGCCGTGAGGCTTCATCACTCTTCAGGGAACTTAATTAGCGACCAAACAGTCAGAAACCGCTTGCATGAAGTGAACCTTCATTCCCGAAGACCGCTACGGGTACCACCTATAGCAATGCACAATCGTAGGATTCGATATCAATGGGCTCTTGAACACAGAAATTGGGCAGAAGAACAATGGCGTTTCGTGTGCTTTTCTGATGAGTCTCGTTTTGGTATGAGACCGGATACAAGACGTATACGACACTGGAGAACCCCTGGACGCCAACAGCGATTAAAATCCTGCCAGGAAGTCCATCCTTATAGTGGTGGAACCATCATGGTATGGGCGGGTATTTGGATCGGCGGAAGAACTGAGTTGATTTGGATCAGAGGCAACCTCAACGCTCAAATTTATGCTGAGACGATTGTATCAGACGTCATCGTTCCTCTACAAGTGCAAATCGGTCCCTTATTTCAGTTAATGCATGATAATGCACGACCGCACACCGCAAGAGTTGTAAGACAGACTCTCGCCGCAGCTAACATCAATGTCCTGCCCTGGCCTGCTCAGTCGCCAGACTTGAACCCGATTGAGCATGCATGGGATATGCTACAGAGAAGAGCTCTGCCGAATATGGAGGGTATCCAGTCGCAAGAAGACCTTTTTTTGTTGTTGCAACGAACATGGGCGGCCATTCCACAGCGATTTGGATGAACTCATTTTGAGTATGCCAAACCGATGTTCTTGTGTTGTTAGTGTTCGCGGTAGAAACACGGATTATTAATTGTTTAAGTTACCCAATAAAATTTTAAAGAAAACTGTTATTTCAGTCTTTTTTTCGAACTTTTGTGTTAGTGGTTCAAATGTCAAAAATCCCTTTATTAGGAAAATGGCAAATTTCTTTATTAATGCAAAGGTGACTTGGTTTATCGTTACTGTGACAAACGAAAACACTTTATTTGATGAATCCTTAAAGAAAATTTTAATTAATATCAATCAGGAGAAAAGTTATTGCAAAAATATATGTTGATCCCTAGACACTTTTGATGTGTGTATATTAGGCGAAACAGAAAAGATTTCACTATAATAGAAAAATAAATATGCCTGATTTTATCTTTATTCCTTTTTATTTTTTCTCTCGGACATCTTTTGTTAGTAGCACCTAATATTTATCTTAAAATATTCTTCAGATCTGTACTATTACCTGTAAAAAAAAAATCTGATGCAAACCTACCAGGAAGTCGAAGATATGATGATTCTATGGTTGTCAAAATTTTCTCTGTTAATAGGGTTGTCACTCAGAACACAAAAAATACAATAAATAATTTCTGTTTTGAGACAATAACCTGACGAGGGGCGGACCCCTTCCCTATCACATTTACCGCTTCTACAGAAAAATACAAATTATGTAAATGTATAAAAAATATTTTTATTACGATACGTTAAACGAACAAATATACACGTGAAACAAAATAAACTTTACAAAGTATACCTACGATCAGCCACTAAGGGCAATTTTTGAACTACACAATATTAATTTATGACAAGAAAACTTTTTATGCCATTAAATTTCCTACGGGTACCTCTATCGTCGTTTCAGCCGATAGACGTCCACTGCTGGACATAGGCCTCCCCCAATTTTGGGGGGGTTTGCCGTAATCGCCACGCTTGGCAGGCGGGTTGGCGATCGCAGTATGGTATGGTGGTAAAATAAATAGAGAACGCTGCTGCCCATTCTCCGGTAAGACCCTTAGTCGCCTTTTACGACACCCACGGGAAGACCACGGTACCCACGGATACCTCTATACCTACTGTTTATACTTAATGAGTAATACTTACTTCATTTTAAGAATTTAAAAAATTAAAATGTTTTTGCTTTCAGATTTTTGATTTGTAAAACCCTAACAGTAAAAAAACGAAACTTGAAAAATCCGAATTCCTGATATCAAGTATATGAAGTATCTGATATTTTACAGGCAGGTTATCATACATAACACTAAACAATAATGTGTGTGAAAATAAAATGCTACTACCTTGTAGAACCTGCGCAAAAAAATTATTTCAAAATTACAGAAAAAAATACGTAGGTAGCTTGCTTTAAAATAACATCTCAAAATATTTTTTGTTTAAAAAAATAGCAGATATTTGGCTTTATCACATACTATAATTAAAACATAAAGACGTTGCATACATAATAAGTTATTAAAATTCTTTTGATTTCTATGGAATAACCAGAATAAAATATTTAAAAAATACAGCTCTGGTTCTAAGCTGAATTGGTTTCTGGGAGTTCTACTCTAGCACTCAAAACAGTGTATACTATCGATTAGAAGAATAATAAAGCGATGTCCGTTTTTCGAGGTATTTATCATACTGTGCAGCGTTCGGGAAGCCACGCAATATCTTCTCGTCCCACATACCGCTGTGTATCAAGACGAAAGTCTGACCAGCAGGCGTAGCTGACGCTTTCTATTTTTACGAAGAATAGACATAGCTCTTCTATACAAAGTGATATTTCGTTTCTCCATTTTTGACATCGCACCGTAGAAATCCTTCTACAATCTGTCATTTTGTTTTTCGTTTCTAACGATCTTTGTCTAGGTCCTTGTTTATGTAGACAAAATATATATTATTAGGTTATTTACAAAATCCCACGAAATAAAAAAAACAAAATTATCAAAATTCCACTGTCAAAGATGCACGAATGACAGCCGGGACCAATGGCTTAACGTGCTTTCCGAGGCACGGAGGGGTCTCGATACCAACCGCGGCAAGCGAAGCTTAACCTGATCGATCAACCTGTGCGGCACTTGTTATTTAGCCACAGACCCTCCATAATAATGTGACTTAATATTAGTAAAAATTAAGAATCAAAAAGAAAAAAAAAATCCTATGACAAAACAAAGAATTCTGAGTCGAATTAAGTAAGAGTGAATTTCTTAAAAAGTGCAGTTGACTCTTTCTACTTTGCTGCCGTCGTACTGTCTACACGGAACGTCATCTTTGTCTACTCTTCCGTCGACAAACCGGTGCTCATGCTACGCGTGCTGTGCGTGTTGCCAGTGATGACTTATGGCACTGAAACGTGGTTGCTCACAATGGGCCTTATTAGAAGGCTAAAAGTCACCCAAAGGGCAATGGAGAGGGCTATGCTTGGAGTTTCCCTGCGTGATCGAATCAGAAATGAGGAGATCCGTAGGAGAACCAAGGTAACCGACTTAGGCTGATGAATTGCCAAACTTAAGTGGCAGTGGACAGGGCACATTGCTCGCAGAACAGGCCGATGGGGCCGAAAAGTTCTGGAGTGGCGACCGCGTACCGGAAGACGTAGCGTTGAAAGGGGATCCTGCCGTTTTGCCTAAAAGATTTCGACAAAATTTCATTATCCAAACAAGATAATGTCATTAAGGCATTTTGTTTTTAATCAAATGATTTAAGCAAACAATCTTTAGACAATAAACATTTAGTCAAATGATTTGTTGTGAAAAAAAAAATAATAGACTGTCACCTCTGACCCAGACTAGAGTCAAGAGCAAACCCATTTAAAATAAAAAACCGGCCAAGTGCGTGTCGGGCCACGCACAGTGTAGGGTTCCGTAGTAGCCCGTTTTCACAATGTAGTACGATTCTGTTGTTCTTTATTCTGAATATAAAAAAAAATCATATTTTCTTTTTCAATGCAAGTTGAAAAAGAAAATATGTTGTACCCGTTATAAACAAGCAACTACTTCATCTTAGTCGCTTTAAAAGATTAATGCTAAGGATTTTGTATTTGGTACAAAATTATCCAACACCCAAGTTCAACGACTATTACCGCTAAACTAATAAAGTTATATAAACTGCTATACTTTTCCTTTAAAGTTCATGAAATGCACTATCATCGTGAATTTTTCCCGATTTTTCAAGCCAGCAGTTTAGGTTTTAGAGGGGGGGGGGGGACGGACGACGCCCTACTGGAACAAAAAATTGCACTTTAAAGTTTAATATTTTGTAAATGGTGCATTAAATCGAAAAATTATTTTAGCAACTCTCAAGTCATTTTAGAAGACCTATTCAACGGGGTTAGGGTTCCGGAGTTCCTACAAGGAACCCTTATAGTTTCGTCATGTCCGTCTGTCTGTCTGTCCGAGGTTTTGCTAAGAGGCCGTTAGTACTTGAAAGCTGTAATTTTGTAGGAGTGCGTATATCAATTACGCCGACAAAGTGGTAAAATAAAATTTTGGAAAATATTTTTTTTTTAGGGTAGCTCTCCTACATGTGATGTGGGGATGAATATTTTTTTCGTCGTCTACCCCATCATGTGGGGTATCGTTGAATAGGTCTTCTTATTTAGAATAAAGGACAACAGAATCGTACTATATTGTGATAACGGGCTACTACGGAACCCTACACTGTGCGTGGCCTCGACACGCACTTGGCCGGTTTTTTTTAATTACATTGCATGGTTGCGGTCGGTCGATAGGCGACGTAACGCGAGCGAAGGGCACTCCCAAGGTACGGTTTTTTTAGGTTACTTTAAACCCTTTACACGAAATAGGAGCCCCGTCGACATTGGATTCAGGAGCGAGCCAATGAGAATACAAATTACCTTTACCTCATATCATATTAAACAGAGCCAATTGAAACCATAGACAGACAGAAATAGGGGCCCCGACGATAGGTACTAATACCATTTGGCTTATTTTATTTTGCGTAAAATATGTTATACCAACTGAAATATTTGACTACATTAAAATTGGTAAAAGTACTAATTGGTAAGCAAGATATTGTTTAAAACTTTAAACGTTCACTTGCCAAACGCGTTAATTTTTTTGTGAAGAATTAATTTGCTAAGTAATGATTTGGCAAATAAAATTATTCGGAAAATTGTTTGGAAAGTCATAATTTGTCAATATCGTTTTGATGAAACAAGGGAGACCCGTTGGAAGGCCTCCCACAAGGTGAACCGACGACCTCGTGAAGGCCGCAGGAACCCGTTGGATGCGAGAAGCACAGAACCGGTCGAAGTGGAGGAAGTGGCCGATGTCCAGCAGTGGACGTCTTTGGGCTGAAATGATGATGATTTAGCCATCAAACGTGTAGCTATAGGAACATCGGTACATTGTTTGAGCACCATGTTTTGTTTAAAGTATTCCCTCAGTATCTCACGGACGTGTAAATCGAACTTTATTTATACTTCAAACTGTTATTACTATGGTAAACGTAATAAAAATAGTATGTTACAGCTAAAAGTAATTATTGCCGTTTCACACGTTACGCGGTTGGAACGAGAGATGAAACAAACGCTCGGTTTTGATCGACGTTATCAACAAACGGACGGGAATACGTAGTTAGATAATTTATAGTTAAATCAAGGATTTGCAGAACGATAATTAAAATTTTAATTCATACAGACTGGTATTTATATTTTCACGAAATAAATTACAAAACCGCTCGAGTAGGTTTTTATTGACCAGTAGTTTCTGCCCGCGACTTCGTACGCGGGAAATTTCGTTCCTGTCCGATCGCGTCGCATCCGTGCGCGTTACTACTTCGTTTGAGCTTAGCGTTCTTTCTGACTTTTTTTCATTTTGCTCAGCTCCTTAGAATCGTAGGATCGTAGCGTCAGCCTATAACCTTCACCAAGAATTGGGCTATCAAATGCAGAAAGAATTTTTCGAATCCGACTGGTAGTTCCGGAGATTACCCCCTACATACAAACTTACAAACAAACAAATTTTACCTTTTTATAATATTATTAGTATTAGTATAGAAGTATAGATAATCATTCTTGTCAATTCGCAAGCTTGAGATTTCGAGCCGGTTCCAAATTAAGAATCCTTCATATTCATGTCACGAGCCCCTTTATCTATGCTTAGTACAAGACGCTAACTCTGTTTTCCCCGCAATCCAATGGCGAAAAATATTATCGACTCCAAATTTATGAGATCTAATTGGAGTACCGAAACTAATCTGAATGATACCACACACGAACGAACGACACGAAGTTCCTGAATTCGAAACGAATCTAGATCTAGATGCAATCAGTTCCTTCCGCGCTCGAACAGCCGGCCCGAGGCGTTGCAAAAATAAGTTCGAGTTAAGTTTGGCCCGTCTAATTCTGGGTTTAACCTTTCCGAGGTGGTTCGCGGACTAATAATAGAAGTGCGAGCGAAACGGTGAGCTTCGGAGAATGCACACCGCATACTCGCTACAAACGCCACTAAAAGAGTACAGAAGGCGCACTTGGATGGCGTGATGAGGAATACAGACGTGGAAAGCACTACCTACTGCTTTTACTTAGGCTTTCTAAAAACCGCTGCTATAGTAGATTTTGCTTGTCAGCTAAACACAAACTCAGGATGATGCTTAGGGCTAGATGCAATAGCTTTTCCAGTTTTTCTGTTGACAATATCAAGTACGACTCGTCATTTCGTTTTGCATTACGTGTAAGATCGGTCTCCGCGTTATACGTATCTTCTGTAACTCTACTCTGTGGTTGATCCGCACAGGCGCACCTGGACCACTCCCGTTAATTGTCGGCTGTAAATCTGTCACGCTCGTGTATACTTTAGTACTACAATAACTTTTTAGATAATCTGTTTGTTATTCCTATGCTTTTAAATCTTAGATAATTTAGCTGTCTGTAGGTCGTAATAGGCGTTAGCAACATTTATATCATTAAATATGCTCAACATTACTCATCTTCTGAATTTGACAACGCCCTGATCATTTGCTGTAAGTCTATGATAAAATTCGTGTGTTGATGGTTAAGAGATTCCTACGTCTGTCTGGATAGTAGAGGGGGCTTGTAGTTGTTGTTAACCCCTATTACAGCCCGCGGAAACATAAGATCATCCTAGCTTCACGCAAGCTAGAATGATCTTATGTTTCCGCGGGCTTCTATGTGCGTAAGGCAAACCGGATCCTTTTGTATTTAAATGTGTGCTCACGATTATGGAGTATTGTTGTGTGGGACACGCTTTATCCCATGAAGAAGCTACAGAAAACTCTGTGAAATTATTGTGTATTACATTTTCATGTTGAAATTTAATGAAAGCAGTAAGGAGTACTTCAAACATTAGCCTACAGTTCACAACAACTGCGTAGTTCCGTGTTCTGTTCCGCGCATAGCAATTAACAAACTACTCGTAACTGTGAGTCAACCTGCGGAGCCAGCAGCACCCACCCTACGTCATAACATGGTATTTTATCATCTCAACTAACCTTGTCTTACTCACGTCCTATGATGCCAGATATCACATCATCGTGTATGGCGGAATGATTAATTCATGAGCTGATTTCATGTGATAAGGAAAGGCAAGAATTTTCCACTAAATTATGATTCAGAATAAGTATCGTTGTTGCCAAAATTTTCCTTTATTTATTGCTTGGGGCAACGTTTCGTAATGGACAGAAGTTTTCAAACAAAGTTACTATTCATACAAAAAAAAACTTCTAAGATATTAGCGGAGTTTAAATTAGAGTTGTTGTGTTCAAGGTCTAATTTGCAAATGAATCAACGGCCTCTCGAATGTCTGGATACATAGTTCGTAAATATTATGTTACTAGCTACACTGCACATGTTCGAGTCTTCGAAGTCGGGCAACGCGCTGCGGTCGCCCCGGCTAGCACCGCGAGACGACGGAAACACGATCAATATCCACCTCTGGAACGCGCACACTTGGCATGCTTCCCCAGACGTTTGAATTCGACCAAAACCAGAAATGTTACAAATGGAAATGAGTTGCAATATACATAAGAAGCTATGATCTATGTTTGTTATTTCAATATGTCGTACTTTATACAAATATTTGGACATGGCCAAACACGCGTAATGGGGTTTAATGGGAACAATGAGTATTTACTTTCTTAAATATGTTTAAATTCGTTTTTAGGGCCCGCGTGGTTTCCGCGCATTATAATTTATGATTTGTTTATTCTATCTTTCTGTTCCATCTGCTCGCATTAATCAATGTTGCAGTTAGTTTCCACAGTTTTATAATTATTCTGGTAAACATCAAACAAGTTTGTTACGTGTTGTCAACGTTATGTTGGTCTTAGGTGCCACTAGTCGATATTTTTTCCATACATTTCGGAAGAGTATTACTCCACTGTGTGACATTGTGCATCCAAAGTTAAACATGAAATCGTTTTGACTTATTATTAATTTTGTGTGCACGGAAAAATAATAGTAAAATAAAAAACCATTAAAAAGTTATTATGAGCGAACAAAGATTCGTTTTTCTCGCTATTTTTAACGTAACTTAGGGTGTAAATAAGTAATAAAAGAACTTTAAAATCATCCAAACCAAGTCCATACCGACTAAGCTCAGTTATCGAAGAGTTCAATAAACTTTATTTGTAATTGATTGATTTATGCAGTGGTTTTTTCATAAAACACGATTTTCCCAAGCACTTTTCGATTTATTTTCCGCGCCTATCAGTTCGGATTCGGAACGGTGTTTCTGTGCGTGAGAACTAGACGTTGTGCATGTAGACTAGCGTCTAACTGCTCATCACTGATACTAGCTCTATCGGACACGAAGCCAGGTGAGACAGCGTGCTTTTCAGCCACGACCACCAGTGAGTTCGAGCTCGCGACTAGTTTACTCTTAATGGATCGGTTCGGTGTGGCTGTGGTCTGAAGTCGTCACGAAGGCGGTGAAGCGCGGTGCAGCCGGACCAACAATCCAAAAGCAATCGTGTAAACATCAGTTGTTTCGGTAAAAGTTCGATTAAGCCGTTTTAGATTGGCGTGCATAGTCCATAAACACACCGCGCCCACGCAGACCCACGTTTACTAAATTATCACGGCTATATCCGCTGATGAACTCAACCGGCCTATTGTTTTATATACCAGCCACTAAGAATTGAATCATAATTTTATAGCCACCACACGATAGTGACAATTAATTCAAGTGACTAATTCAGTGAGTAATTCGGCTTTATTTGATTATCTAGACAACCCGAGATGTTCTAGCGTATAAATCCAAGTTGTCGCCTGTGTATAATATCAGTGTCACATAATTACGAAATCCTTTTTGATATTCTATAAACTGAATAAAGGAACAAACGATAGTTCATGTTCGGTGATGGCGCGTCGTGATAGTAGTTAATTTGAAAGATCACTAGAACGAACAAGCATTATTCTGCTGGTTTTGTGCGTGGTAGTCAATGTAACAATGACAATGCTCAATAATTCAAACTATAGCTCAACGCCGGGTAAAATTAGGCGTAACTAATGTGAGCGACGGCTGAGAAGCCTTACAAACGAGCCGGCAAGGACGCCTGACTCAACATGGCGTCAGCATTGAACACTCGATTAGCGAACCGCAGATACATTCCTTATACGATACGCTATCTACATAGGCTCATTTATTGATAAACTTGAACAACTAAAGCAATTTGAGACTGTCAGAGCAATCATCCGGAACACAAAATGTAAATGTCAAGAAATATAGCTCCATGGTATAACCATTGTAGATTTCAGTGTAACAATAGAATTGGCTAGAGAAACATGCGGAAGAAGTCACTATGACTACGGAGTAATGGCGGATGGCTCATGTAGTCATGCACGGGTTACTGCTCGCGTTATGACGAGGTATTTATGAAGAGCAGGGCAGGCATGCAGTCTTGAGAACAGAAGCACACGCAGTGACGCATCAGCGTAAAGAACAAGATAACCTCTAAGCTTTGAAACTTACTAATAACTCGTTGTATGTGCCACTTAATGACACAGAATTTTTTACCTTTCTAGTCCCTCGTGTAAACTTAGGGAGGAGTTAAGAATAGCCAAAAAACTGGCCAAGTGCGAGTCGGACTCGCACACGAAGGGTTCCGTACCACAAGGCAAAAACGCCGAAAAAAACATGTTTGTTGTATGGGAGCCCCCCTTAAATATTTATTTTATTTTAATTTTATTATTTATTATTAAAGTTTAAATACAACTGAGTATTTTGTGAATATTTCAAGTGCCTACCTGTTGCCATTTTTGATATCGAGCAAAAAAGGGCAAAAAAGTCGCGTTTGTTGTATGGGAGCCCCCCTTAAATATTTATTTTATTTTGTTTTTAGTATTTGTTGTTATAGCGGCAACAGAAATACATCATGTGTGAAAATTTCAACTGTCTAGCTATCGCGGTTCTTGAGATACAGCCTGGTGACAGACAGACGGACAGACGGACAGACGGACAGACGGACAGACGGACAGACGGACAGACGGACAGACAGCGAAGTCTTAGTAATAGGGTCCCGTTTTTACCCTTTGGGTACGGAACCCTAAAAAGGACACTAGCAGGTAAGGGGGTTAAGAACATAATATACAGGGTTATTGGTAAAACATTAACAACCTCTTAAGAGGTCATTGTACTCATCATTATGAACAATTTTTACTATGGGACCAAACCTGAAATCGCGAAAAAAAAAATCAGCTGTTCCCTATATTTATGTTCGTAGAACTCTTTAAAATGTAGGGAACAGCTGATTCTTTTTTCGCGATATCAGCCTTGGTCCCATTGTAAAAGTTGTTCATAATGATGAGTACAATTACCTCTTAAGAGGTTGTTAATGTTTTACCAATAACCCTGTATTATAGAAGTATTAGTATGGTAACGGAAACCGACGGTTAGCCTACTTTCGAAGATGTTGTGTACTTTTGTAAGGTGTACATGCATAAGATGTAGAAGATCCCTCGTATAAGGTACAACTGCTGCACGAACTCTGATATTGATTGCGTTTTGCATCTGCCATTTAGTTAGCCTTCGTTCTAATTGTAAGCATTTTCTCTATTATAATAAACAAGGTAAACGAGAGGTAAGTTAGGGCGATGCTCCGGGCGCCGCACACACGCTCGACCACGCGAGTAAATCGCGACAAACACGCTGGCGTGCAGCCAGCGGAATATGCAAATTCATTTGCAATTTCACAGGGATTCCAGACATGTTTGAGTGGGTACGCGGGATGTCAACACTGTTTATCCTTTGCTTTGTATAGAGATAGTTCAAAGTATGTTTTGAAAGAGCAGTCTTTTTACAGTTCTTTTGTAGTCTGTTCATAACTGTAAACGATCGAACTGCTGTAATATGTCTGTGTCTGGGCGTTTATGCTCCAAGTTTATTTCTCAAAATAAACAGGTCTCTGGGCATCTGTTTGTCTAGCTTAGCTCTAAAGAGTTAAATCGGCATGTGATTCAGAATCTGAAAGGGCAGTGAGCGTGCAATTAGGACGACAGTGGGTCAGTGATGTAGACAATGTACGGGGGAGGTATTCCTGGTGTAAGAGTGAGGTGTCTTGATCGATACGTGGCTTGGCGCGCGACCAATGACTAAACCTCGTACTACTTCACGGTATACGTTACAATAACGCAAACGTTTTTTTTTTCTTTTATGTTAATGACACTTTCTTGTTTCTAGATATTTGAGACACCTATAGTGTCACATAGATATCAGCAAGATTTAGATAGTTAATCGTTTGACAGTGGGGGTGCTTCCGGATATAGTGTCTGAATCCAAAGGCCGACTGCGTTAAAATGTCACAATTGCATGCAGTTATAACTTCCGTCAAGCTATTGACTCGAAGTTGCGGTCGCGACTAATACCAGTCTATTCAATACTGCTGTGGTTTGTCATGCAACACTGCCTGCTAAATACTCACAATATATGTAAATTACATCACCGAATTGATGGACAGCATCCCGCACACTGAATGAGATTAGATGCGCAATGCGATGCGAGGACATCGATGCATGAAATAAACCCAACGTTTAAATAGTTGTGACTGTTGAAGGAACTATATGACAACCATTGTTAACCATCAAGGTTTTATGCTAATTACAATGAAATGTATGCAAAGCTATTTATAGCGAATAACTTCAGTGTTAGTAAAACTAGTGTTTACATCCAGAACGTTAATATTTCAATGCAGTGGAGCTAAATGTCCACGACTATGTCACCAAAACATAACGTAACACGCCACCGGGAATTTGTGCGTTCATCAGTTATCCGCCACCTTGGTTGATTTATATCACAGTTGCAATTACCCGACACAAACCAGAAGTTTGGCGAGAATTTCTGCGGGACAGAACATTCACGCGCGGTTAGCACGGAACGTCCACTTTAAACCTTTGGCTAGTTACAAAACAGAGGTACGTGTTAGATAAAACGAGGAAACAAGCTAAATAATAACAGTGCGGTGCTAATTGGCGTGTTGAAAATAACATGAACCGCAAAGACATAAGCAAAACAAATGGTCCTGTGTGGATACGCCTGGGAAAAGGAACAATAAATGACGGAGTGAAGGCGCGAAATACGTAATAATGGGACGAGCGAGTTCAACTAATGATGCATTGCCTCATCAATTTCATGTCTCCCATTCGCTTTGACTACAATTATGCTCTATTTTTCAACATATCTCCATAATTTAGTGTCTGGCGAACAATGCGGCAGTACCGTGTGCTGCTGTCGTTAGTTGTGAGAATTTGATACGATATTTACGAGTTTTTCTGCGTGTAGTAATGTCCAGGACTGCGGTTTCCAAGTTTTGGAAAACGCAGTCCAGTTAATTTCTTGTGCTTTGTTGCGGAAAAGATAAGTTTTCCGTACCGGTTTTAGTTTTATTTGAGTTGTCTTCCGCAAATATTATGTTAGTTGATGATGACATCATTGCTAAATGCTAGCCTAACTAAACGCCAATTATTTTACCATCATTGGTTTTGATCAAATAATATATCATTGAAGCTTTATAACTCTATTATGTGTATGAGACACTATTGTAAATGGAGACAATAGGTCATTTATTTCTGACGTCCTCTTCTGATGTCAATGTTAGGACTGATAAGAACATAAAAATCAAAGCAGTAGCCACACAGATTGAATCACGTTATATCCGAAATTCAATAAGCATTCGATTCACTTCTCAACTGTTAGTACAGACGCCAGCACATCAAGCTACTATAATCTGTTAATTTTCTTTTATACATTTTCAACTTTATCGCTAAAGCTTAAGGTTCAAAGTTGATTGGGAAAATTTGACAGTTTCGGGGAGCTTGATGTGCTGGCTCTCTGGCTTGTCTGTACATACGTGAGCAGTTTTCACAATATCAGATTTCGCGTTTGAAAAGCTCGGCCGGTCCGTAACACGAGAAAGTGTTATGTGTGTGAAGAGATGCGATGTAAAATGTTCGCAATACAATCGATGGCAGAGTTGCTTGACCGGCCCCTAACCTATTTTTATTGTGAACTCTGATTAGATGGGTAAACAGGCGCATGCGCTGTGAGCAGTCTTTTATCTTTTACGAGCCATACATCAAAGGTGGGCCGAGTGGTCGACGACGAGGTACAGATGTCATTGTCAAGTTACTCGCAAATGGGTAGTGATTGCTAATAAAAGGGCACGACGGAGATATGCGAGCCGGTTTGATGAAAGCGAACCGGTCGCTAACGAGCTGACGTCCGCGGTTATATATAATGAATCAGTTCTCATGACACAGCTTTCTAGGGAACTCGACATGAATCGAATGGTTGTAATAGTAATCGATTATGTGACAAATAGTCAATATCGATTATGTGACAGATAGTCAATAGAATCAAAAGTGTAATGGCCGAGGTATCGGGTCAATCGAAGCGAGACGCTTCGTATGGACACAATACAATCGAGCTAATTGGTCGTTCGCCTCCATGATAATGGGCTATGGACTGGGAACTCTGTGAGGTCGAGCCCACCTATGATATTGCAAATTAGAATTTTTATAGTCTCTGCATAACAAGAGGACATGATCAGTTTACTGAACGTTGTTGGAACGAGAACGGTCGTAACGTGGAAAATCCAGATTGCAAACACGGACGACGATAATCCAAACATTGAACGCAAATACGGGGGATTACCGACTGACGACGGAAGGATATTTTCCGACGTTTCAGCGGCCGGGCGGGCCGTGAAGCTCGTCGCCCAATTACCCCCGACACGTGTGGCTATCGATCGCACCCCCGCCTCTCCCAGCTGACTACCTAACACCCTCCTACCACACTGACAATTTTATCATTATGTCGTAGGAATCTTTAAAACCCCATCAAGTATATTGACCAGAGCCTGTAAGAGAAACTGGGACGAATTAACATAGAGCACGAGGTCTGTGTTCATTTATGTTAAGTCGGACTGTCGTCTGCATTGTCATTTGCAGACGACAATCTGTTAGCATCGGTGAGTAGTGAAGCATACCCTAATGTTCAGTCAACATGTTTACAGGCAGCAATTTATCACCGCATGTAGGTTCGCCTGCAATTACGTTTTTCCGCATATTGTTGTAACAAGTGCGTAGATGGGACGCGTATGCAACACAAGCCGTAGTCAGCTGTCGATGAATCGTCAGCGTCGGTTAGATTCGAGTTTGATGCTCGCTAGCATTGTTCCACAAATAGCGCGTGTGCGCTGTGGAAGCGCTCGGCGGCGGCTATCTCTGTCTGACGAGTGAACGACTCCTTATCGCGACGTCCGTGACATCACCAGCAAACCTCATGCCAACTAGAGAACTGTTACTCCAACTTGTCTTTTCGTATGTGAACTATAAATATTCATCCGGCAACGTGTGCTAGTAACGTCGTCTTATTATCGATAGTATCGATGAAATGAGGGACGGTACACGATGGTTGGCTGTCAAAATGCGGGCGTAATTTTGCATTCGTTTCTCGTGCACTCGTCCTCGCAACGTGCAGGAGAGTGCACTTAATCCTATAAAACGGCCTTTCAACATTCCAACATTCAACAGACTGAGGTCGTTGAAACTCGTTGGACGACACGGTGTCTTTGTGGATATCACTCATTCTGGCGCCCACGTGTGATTATACCAATAGAAAAAAAAGTCGACCGCGAATTTACACCACATTTACGCCAATATTAGGGGTTCTTGTTGTTAGTAATACCGAAAATAGTGCAACGAGCGGTTGTCAAGCTGCGCCGACGCAGCACTTTGTTTTCCGGAAGACACCGCATCCGCGCATCATGATGAATATCACGATACGCGTCATGTAACCAATGCAAATTATCCACTTGACATTGGTCTTCATACACTTCTATCAGACGTAAATAATTCATTGTGTAGTTCCAATTGATTGTTGCATAAAAGCGGTCAAGTGCAAGGCTTTTGCGATACTTCACAATTCGCAGATAAATTACACAAAAATATGTACGGTGACAAGTTTTTGTGATCACATTACAGACATTACTGTGGGTACGGAGTCTTCTAACAACTGGTATCGTGCTGGTCAAGTGGTCTAAAAATACGAATGGTTTTATATATATGAGGTGTCCCCACAGCGGCGTGTGTCCGAATACTGTGGTAGTACGCCGGTCGATTTGCCAAGAGCAAATGCGGTGGTGTTGTAAACAGTCACCACTAGTACGGCGGGACATTAAAATAATTATTGCAGAACGGTCAGACGACGTTCATTACGGATGGAAGATTGCCCAAAATAATATTTATTGATCTATATCAAATGGGACTACTTAAATAGAAACTTAAGAGCTATTGTGAATAAGTAATTCATGTTTATCAATCACAATGACATTTGCACATTTTTTTTATTTCAATATTTTACAAGACTATGGTTTTAAAGGCATTATGTCTCGGTCGCTCGTCAAAAGTTTTTTCCAACTATTCTACGAAAGCATTAGGTAAGCTGAAATGTAACATTTTAAGGAAAACCAAAGTTCCTGATTTTCTTCGTTCGTAATGTTATTTTCTTTATCTCCAGCTAGCATTATGTAGCATCAGTTTATAGTGTAAATTAGAAGTAGAGTTGTTCTCGCTGCGGTGAGGTGAAACTGGAATCGTTCTACAGCGTAAGTGATATCTCGGCTACTCGAATTTATTGCCAGCCCGCTTTATACTAGCAAAATTACAGGCTTGTTGGAACAAGCCTAGTTTTTGGTATTGCAAGCTAAATCAGTGTAAACTGTATGTTTGGGGATTTCATCGATACGAAGTGTTTTAATTTTGGATTCTTCGATACCGAGCTCTTCCCTCTTTATTTTCAGATTAGCGACGAGTGAATGAAATTGTAATAATATACAAGACGATGTAACGCCGCATTTTTCAGTTCTTTTAATTTACGATTCATCTGGGAGTCGAAAAAAAAAGAGGAAACTAAATGTACCACTTACATAATTAACTGGGGCAATTTAAACGAGTCTACGAGACATGTGGGTACCAGATCGGTGGGGGGGGGGGGGGTGTTACTCTTACTACAGACCGTTTGATTGATGTACCTACTGTAAAGCTAACTTTGATATATAAAAGCGAAATTCCTATGCAAATACTCGTGACTTTTGGCAGCAATTGCTACTGTTTTATTATCTATCGAGCATCATAAGCTCAATATAACATTTACTTAGCCGGCAGATAGTCGGATGTTTAGGCTCTGGCTAACTGTTCGGGTGACTGAACGCCACAAAATAACTCTTATTTGTCCAGTTGCATCATGTTTGGAGCATCAATGGCTCGTTCCATGATGTGTGTTTGATGAATAATGCTTTTATATCGCAGGAACACACGCCACGTTTATCTGGTTTCCGTTTGTCAGCGGCGAATTAATTTGATGGTCTCCCGGATGTGCCGTATTGTATTGTTGGGCTGGAAACTTAATATGGCCACCGTCTACGTCATCCCCGCATGTGTCGGTCCTTTGCATTGTTGATAATATAAGGATTGCCTTGGTGCTTGCACATGCCTGAATGTTCTATCATTAGCGTTGCGATCTTTAACCTGCCAGGTAATTCATGTACGTGGCTGGCTTGTGTGGTAAAAATCTTTTTCAATTCGACCATCACGCTTTTATCACAGGGGCATTGATGTTGATGCCATCAACATCAATGGCGAGTACATAACTCACCTTCGGTTTGTCGACGATATCGTAGTCATGGCACTCATGGCCGAGACTATTATGGAGGACCTCAGTACAATGCTCGATACCTCATTAGAGCCTCCGAAAGAGTGGGTCTTAAAATGAACATGGACAAAACGAAGGTCATGTCAAATGCCCATGTAACACCCACTCGCATAAAGATCGGAGACGCTACACTCGAAGTCGTGGACGAGTATGTTTACCTAGGACAAACTGTCCAGTTAGGTAGGTCTAACTTCGTGAAAGAGGTCATTCGACGAATCCGACTCGGCTGGGCAGCGTTCGGGAAGCTACGCAATATCTTCTTGTCCCACATACCGCAGTGTCTCAAGATGAAAGTCTTTGACCAGTGTGTGTTGCCAGTATGGCACTGAAACGTGGTCGCTCACAATGGGCTTATAAGAAGGCTAAAAGTCACCCAAAGGGAGGGAGAGGGCTATGCTTGAAGTTTCCCTGCGTGATCGAATCAGGAATGAGGAGATCCGCAGGAGAACCAAGGTAATCGGACATAGCCCGAAGAATTGCCAAACTTAAGTGGCAGTGGGCAGGGAGGGCGCATTGCTCGCAGAACAGATGGCCGATGGGGACGAAAGGTTCTGGAGTGGCGACCGCGTACCGGAAGACGTAGCGTTGGAAGGCCTCCCACAAGGTGGACCGACGACCTTGTGAAAGCCGCAGGAACCCGTTGGATGCGAGAAGCACAGAACCGGCCGAAGTGGAGGTGCTTGGGGGAGGCCTATGTCCAGCAGTGGACGTCTTTCGGCTGGAATGATAATGATGTGCAGGCGCATATTGCCGGATCTGTTAAATTTCGGAACCCGGTACTTAATAAATAAAGTCGAACATATAACCTCTTCCTTTTTGGAAGTCGGTTAAAAACTCACACAAATGTATCTTCATACTAAATCGTCTTGATTGGTGATAAGTCAATAAGTTTATCGTTGTAGGTCTAGCCATCAGTTTCCTTAAAAACATTGCATAAATATCCTTGATAATGAATGAGCCATATTATTTCATATTTGCTGAAAATGATAACAATCAACAACTATAAGATTGTGATGCCTTCGTGTATGTACGATGTTTTACTATGATTTAAATCGAGCCGAGCACTAATTCATAGTGTGTATCAACAAACGCGTCCATCATTTAGATTATTTATTTGAAATTAAGTACTACTTTATTATTGCTTTGATATCCTGAGTACAATTATTTTGATATCGCAAAGCGCGACGTCGACGTACCAATCGATATAAGAGAGATTTGGTGCCGTTGTACATAATCATCAAGCCATGTCGTGCAGCCGATGGGCTCTACCTCTGACAGAAACAAGGGTGAGATCAGGTAATAAAGAATAACGATGAAAGAATACTAGCGTGAAACAAGGGTTGAATTTTCTATTTCCCATTCAATTTATTTTGCTGGATAGTGAATTATATAGGTTCATCTTGATAATAAACTAGTGGTACATCTAAATTGGGTACATTTTATCAACTCAATGTCAAACAAGTCACATTGCGTATTAATGCCTACACACACAGACCCCTATCTCTTTAGTTCTTCAACGTCGCACTTTGTGTGAATAGATACACTGAACAATTACCAGTCTTGTTGCAAACGAGGTATTGTGTTACAAGTGTAAAGAGATGGCAATTGTAGTGGTAATTAGTGTTCGCATCTCGCCCTTTTGTCATGCTAACTGTGCCCCAGACCCAGCACGGCGTAGTTGTAAACAGGTTCTACAAGTCTGTCCTTTGGCCGACTGTATTATTATTAGTATGTAACGTGAATAATAATTTATACAAAATCTGATGAGAGGATGTCGAAATTGATCTTATTGAAGCGTCAAATTGTTATTGCATGGCGGCACTAAATTGTTTACGAGTTTAAATATTTAAATTTTGAATCCAATCACGCATATAAAATTATGTTTAAAAAAAATGTTTTGAGGTAAATTAAGTCGTTGAACAAGTTGGAAATGTTGATTCGTTTTTGCTTTTATATCATGGGACGGTTGATCGACACACCATTAATATAAATATTAATATTGGCGACATCGGCTTGATAAGGGAGATGTCAGGGCCGGCCGATGTGCACTGAGTTTGTAAACTCACAAACAATGATCATGTGACGTGCATGGCTCGTAATAGGATGCCACCCACTTTTTACATACTGCAGTTCATTTGTGCGAAACCTACGAGGCCAGCGAGACAAATCCGTAAACATCTCGTGCTATTTATTGTTTATCTAGTTACTTTTTAACGACTTCAAAAAAAAGGAGGTTGTCAATTCGACACGTATGTATGTAATATTATTGGAATAGCACTAAATTCACATAATTATGACAATCTATTATGGTTTCCAAACAAATATACAATACAACATTTTACAGACGTATGTATGTATGTTTGTCCACGCATTTCTCTGCAATTATTAATCGGATCGTGGCAATTTTTTTTATTGGCTTACATTTACTTCGACTTAGGGAACAGTGCAAGTTTCATCAAAATCGATTCAATCATTTTCAAGATATGGACTAATCATGTAGTGTGAAAAGCATCTCAACCTTGGTCAAATTCTAGTGCAATATTAACAACAAAACTATTACCTACTTATTACAAACAAATATTCCAGTTTTTACTTAAAACTAAAAATTACGAAATAAAAAGTATGTACTTAATTTTTAAAAATTAAACCGACTTCAAAAAGAAATGAACTCAAAATTATGAAATAACTTTAATTTTGGAAAGCGGTGGCAAAAAAACTAAAATACAGATCCCAAGACACCGACTTCCGAAATTAAAGTTATTTCATAATTTTGAGTTAATTTCTTTTTGAAGTCGGTTCAATGTTTTTAAAATTATTATTCTTAGCTGTTCATTCTGTAAACCTGTCTGATACTGATAACTGAACAGTTTTTTTTTCTATGATCTCGATTTTATACATTTTGAAGTTCTAGCCGCAAAAACCACACCAAAGATGAATGTGTGGGGGGTTCAAATAACAGTTGATTCAACAGTTACAAAATTCGTAGTTCCGCTGCTTCCGAATTTGCGGAGTGAAACTTTCACAACAAAAAGTCCATTTCTAGTCAGTAGTGTAACAACGGCAACGGTGACTCCGTTTCCAATCGCCTGAGCCGATGGCGTCACCGCATTGTAATCCGCCAGCCAAATTAAGGCACCCCACTAAAGAGGTTTACGACTAATGCCTTTTAAATTGTAGTTCAGATTACAGTCACGAAAATTTATGGAGTTATTTCTATGTTAGGTAGTTCGCAGATATGAGCCAGATTTATTGGTTTTATGAGCGTTTGTTTGGGGCATGACTTGCTCCCAATTTTTTATTAGGTTTTCCCACGGAAATTCGTTAGTATTTCCCATGCAGAGTAAGAAAGAAAGAAGAAGAAAGAAAAAGTTTATTTGGACACAGTTCGTGATAGTGAAACACAAAATTACCAAAATAAAAATAATGTTTCAAACAACAATAGTGTGTCTATGTGCCTCACGGCTGCGTCAAAAAGGTTCATTTCAGCATTAATGCCAGACATGCTGTCTGACGCTGGTTTTCTAATAAAACTTTAGGGAAAAGTGACGGGGAGTACACACAGTTTCATTATACCTATTTCATACTTTTTATACTTATAAATAAATAAATAAACTAGTAATCAAGAACATATAATTACAAAAACAAAAAAAAATAATGAATACAAAACAACAAACTCTCCGCAAAAGCTGTTCTTCGCGATCAATCTAGATGAGATTGCTCCGTGCACGGTGCACTCAAGGCGCAACAGCCGCCCAGCGAGCAGGCGAGTTCCGATTCCGAACGGGATTCTATATGGGGCAGCTGCTTGGATCACAAAGGAACTCGTCTTGCATACTAATGAGGGTTATTGCCAATTCTTTTGCACGATGGAACCCTGACAATAGTCTAAGAAATCGTTGAGATGAATGGTAGCATACATTCACAAAGGGTGCATACTAAATTTCTGGCCATAGTTCCGACTTCCGTGGGAACACGTCATGCAGTTTTATTTCACCAACCAATTTTATGTTTATTATTCATTCGAATCTGTTCAAACATTATTTATTAGATACCGCGTGCGTGGCTCCTCCTTCCAAGACAATGCTCCCACCGTTATCATTACATTGTGTATGTTAGATAGAGGATTTTTCGGCTCAATTCAAATACTTTGTGTAAACTCACATGATTCGCATGATAGTTTGATCAGGTATGCTTGTTCAGGCGTTGTCTCATGTTCAAACATTTCTGGTTTCAGCTTCTGACTGCGTTAACCCGGTTTTACTCATGTGTATACTTATTATGATCATTTATTTCTAAGTAATATAGGGTTCGCCTGGCGTGCTTTTCCGTAGAATTCCGAAACAATTGAAGGGCTAAGTGGACAAAGGTGTTATCTGACAAAATCGAAAAATCCGACTTATTTGGTTGAACATAGGTTTTAATTGATGATAAAATGTTCAACCAAATAAGTCGGATTTTTCGATTTTGTCAGATAACACCTTTGTCCACTTAGCCCTTCAATTATGTCTGCCTCGTTTCCCAGGAACGAAAGCTTTCTCTAGAAATGTACAGCTTTTTGAAAGCATTATTGGCTATCGAATACCCTTGAGAGTCGTAGCTTGACAATTTGACACCCGGACTACGTTGGTATCGGTATCCTTTGGTAATATAGCTGCATATCCTGTCTCAATGACCCGCATCTGCTCCTACAGAAAGCCAACCTCGTTAAGGCAAAAGCTGGACTTGACGATTTTTGCCACACTCTTGTGTCTGATTCGTGTCGCAAGACGACCGCGGGAGATTATACCATACAGAGGGATTGGCTACATCTCACACAGCATCTATAGACAACATCGGATTACATTCCCTTCGTGTGCCAAGCGCCACTGCGTTTGACTTTATCATTCTGTAACGATCCAAGGTGGACCCATGGGTATTATTTAACGTACTTTGAACCAATTTCGATGGATTTCTTTGATTCAAGATAACAGAAGGAAAGAAGAGGAATTTTGGTATAGCCACAAGGTTTTTATTTTCTTTTCCAGTAAACCTTTTGTTTGAAAAGATAGACAATGAAGTAGGTAGAAAGTAAAAGTAAAGGACATCCTCAATCAACATTTACAGTCCCAGCACTGTAATTGTGCAACATTTTGGCGACATAATTAAACACACATCACGTGTTTATTCAGCGTAGTGTATTTGAGTACTAAACAGTGCTACACACACATGGACACTGATAAAGTGCTGTTTAAACGTAGCCTACGTACGTACGTGGTGATAATTTTTTATGGCGCGCGTGCAGCATAGATTAACTTATAACTGTTATAACTAATGTAAACACTTGAATTGCGCGGAAGCTTGTTTTTTGAGTTCTGCAGAAGGAGCTCATTATCGTTGAAGTAGAGCAGTCAGTCACAGAGAGGCTTAACTCGAAGTGGATCGTTACAGGCAAAAATGTTATGGGACATGCTCAAATTTCATTTGATGTTGAAAGGGTGGGGCTATGAAGATGTGCAGTTTACTTAGCTGGATAACTGGATTTATATGGGAGAGAGATACCGAGCTTTCGGCTGTGTTTACGCTTAACCTTCCCCACTATCGTGGCCCAAAGTCCAAGTGCCAATATCAACAACCAATGTGTTATCAAACCACAATTCGCCACTGAAACTTATCGGGGCAGCGAGTAAAAACATTTACTCGAAACTACAATCATAAAAATTGTTTTCATGAACAGATCAGGCGCAAGCCCTTACATTTTTGTTATTTACTCAGTCAATTAACGTTATGAGAGACGTATAAGGCTAAAAATCGACAGCTAGGCACATGGTACATTCCATAGGACTTTAATAATAGATATTTAAGCATGACTCTTATCAACACTATAAATACCTAAGATGATAATAATATCGCTTTACAAGTGCGATATGAAATTTATTACATTTGTAATGAATCACAATAGGTATCGATGACCTTGATAGCGAATTAATTGTATAATACTTTTTCTTTTATAGTTGCTATGAGAGGTAACAGACTGTGGTTTTATGGTAACAGGTATTTGGTAAAAAAAATAACGACGCCATGTTTTCGTGTTGGTTACATCAACTCCTAAAATTGCGACCTTCATCAAGAATGACTTATTAAGGAAAATTGATCACCAAACTTCCAATAACCGAGGCAACAGATATCTCGATGCATGGACATTATTCGCACATGAGGATAATACTGAATAGGAAAAATCGTTTCCAACGGCTTTTAGCTATAATACCTAATTAGCGTATCAAGTTGGAAACACGTTATTTTTAACGTACCTACTGACAAATAAGGTAACATACGAATGAGTCCGATACCTAGATAGATAGAGATAAAAAAACATGTTTTAAAGTGAAACGACGACATGATTCAGTTGTTGTTCTAACAAAAGGTCGTAAAGAACGTTACTGGTTTGATATGATTAATGTTTGACTCATATTTTCCATTAGTATGGGGATTAATGGCAGTTCTAGTCATTGATCAAGTAACTCCTTATGAGTAACGTAGACTGCGGTTGGGAATCGAATTCAAAACTTCGAATCGCTGGACCGACGCTGCAGTTATAATTTCGATACAATTTAAATAAATTTTCAAATCTAAAATCGTCTTGTCTTTTTATCTGATTGCTTTTGGACCGTCATCGATATTTAATCTTGTCATCAGCGATTACGTATTCTTTTTCCCATACATCAAGTAGGTATTTTCGTCCACGATCATTTAGCCATTCGGTTGTTAAACTGTTTTTTATTTCGTTTTTCAGTTATCTAATCTTATCGTAATAAATAGGTACTTTTTACGTTACAATTAAGGTAAACGGAAACGAATTTCATACTTTCGCTGCAAACTTAGTTACGTATTTTTTCTGATAACTGCAAACTGCTTATTGCATAGATCTTTTACGGTATTGGCAAAAATATGTAACTACTTT
Organism: Mesoligia furuncula; assembly: GCA_916614155.1. Taxonomy (NCBI): domain Eukaryota; kingdom Metazoa; phylum Arthropoda; class Insecta; order Lepidoptera; family Noctuidae; genus Mesoligia; species Mesoligia furuncula. The sequence continues at coordinate 1,139,302 of OU744807.1, read as the reverse complement.
GACGGAAGACGTACTGGCCACTAGGAATGCGAAGAATTGTCTCGATTAGGGTATGTAAACATAAGGGCGTGGACTCACCGTCTGCGTCAACTTCGTTGATCATGTCTTGAAGCTCGGCTTCTGTGGGGTTTTGTCCTAAGGATCTCATCACGGTTCCCAACTCTTTGGTCGTGATGGTGCCATCGCCGTCTTTGTCGAACAGTGAGAACGCCTCCTTGAACTCGGCGATCTGTTCTTCTGTCAGTTGATCCGCCTGAAACCAACAAACACGATCGTTTGAAAACCTACCTTATTTTGAAGAAAATAGAATACATTTTAATTAAGTAAACTGTTTTTTTTTAAATGTAGGTTTTACAAAAATACGTCAAGATCATCATCGTCAGATCCTTTTCTATTATTTTTCATTTTTAAAATAAATAAATAAGAACGTACAGTTTGGTTGACGACCATTGTTAATGAGTGTCAGATACGAAGAGACGGTAGACGAACGCGGGCGGTTATCGACTGCGATAAGATTACACCAGAGATTATGTGTAATTACCAGAGACCGGCCTCGCCGCGTCACACTGCGGTCTTTTCGCCAGAGATACAAAATACTGCATTGCCACTTTTATCAATATACATATTTGTTATTAAGATAACATAACAGCCACTTTAGAAATACGATTGTTATTTGAAAAGTGAATGCGCCGACATATCTAAGCTTTGATGTGGCCAAGGCAACAAACTCATCACAATATCAATAAAGCCTTAATTATTATCCATTGAGTAATTATTAACTTAAGTATAGTAGCAGTAGGTATGTCAAGAATGCATTCAGCAGATGTCTTGTGGTTTTGGAATCCTTCTATATTAAGCAGTTACACAAATGCAACAATAATTGCAGGTATCCATACAACTAATAACTTTGACCAATCTACAATGTTCAAATTTATTTATTTCTATACAAGTCGACAAGCTAAAATCTTAACATAAACCAGTCAATGATTATCCCTTTAGATACCTACATCTAACAAAAAAAGAAGCTACATAATCATTCAAATACCAGCTTTGGCCATCAGAAAAGTTTGAAGTACAAACTTGTCGAACATAGACTCCGCCCATATTCAAATGATTACCAGTTTCAATTGTATTATTTTAACTACCTTAATTAAAACAAATTCGTTAAAACCTGTAACAATAGACATCAGTCAATAACCACACTCCCTAAATATGGCTGGCAATAAGGAAAAAGGCATTTTCCTCAACATTAAAAGGTGATAATTAAAATATATTTTGTATTATTATATTATAAATAATTTAATAGGCACTGGTTTTCCTGCTAATATGCCCCAGTGGTGTGGGTAGTGTAACCACTGCTAAAAATACTACCGGCCATCTCTTATCAGCTACCTTGCCTATATATTATTATAATTATGTAGTACCCCCATTGTTCTCTAGCAAAAAATACCAGTGACTACAGTTTTTGCAACAAAGTAATTATGATGTTTAGAATGATTGTATACCTTGCAAACATTATATGAAGCCAACACTGCATTTTTATCAACTTTAATCCTTGAACGCGGAATACAGTAACTAGTTTATCCAAATATTTTGATTAACTAGCTAGAAAATAATATGAATAAAAATGATTATAAATTATGCCAAATATTATCAAGGTTTAAGGAATCTCTACATACTGGTTTTGAATGTCAAGTCTGAATTAATTAATGTTCATCATTTTGAGCTTACGTTTATATTTTTTCCAAACAATTCTGTTACTAGCCTTCTATTTAAAATATTGTTATTAGAACTTATTTAAACTGCATTATATCAAGGCAGGCAGGCAGGCCAGTCTTTATTATACCATACATACAAAAATGGTGCTTTAATAACATCATTCAGTTCATTTACATGCATTTCTTTGCATAATTGAATATGTCAACCATAACAGGAGTTGACAGAGTCAATTTATCAGCCAAAGACATTCTTCGTACAAGTGACAGGCCTCCAAATAAGAATCAAGTTCTTATTAGCACATGATGTTTGCCTTGCTTGGGAATGTGTTTCGAGATAACCGAAATATTTAGAGAAAGTCGATCACGAACACAAGAGGGATTTGAGTCAGCTGTGCCAGATGCAATGATATTTACATACCATAGCGACACAATGCGATCCACGAACAATCTGAGAGGCGAGCGGCCGGCGCACACGGCTACACTACGTGTCGCCACACAATATTGCTATTGTTTAACACCGCAGCCTCCCAGACCTGCGTGGAAACGAGACGCGACCCGTTTAGCGAATTGCGTATGAAAAATATAGAAGCGCGCGTAGCGATGAGTCAACGGGCGTTTGACAGTTGCGCCGGGCCGATCGATCCACCGTCAACAGGGCGCGACTAGGCCTCTAAAATCGAAACAACGCACTAAACCACTTGTTTTCTTTATACTAAATCTCGAACGCCATATTAGAGCGTCATAGACGGCCGGCTTCAAACAAAACTAACGTCATTTAACCGGCACCACCTACGAAACTATGGCGACGGATGTTTCTCGAGCCGTTGTAACGGTCGTTTTATAAAGTTTAGAAATCCCGTAGCACTCGCGATCCTTCCTATGTATTTGTGATCATTGGGTCTGCATCCTGATCAAGACATTGGCTTCGTCGCCAATCCGCAATGCGGTAAAAAACGGCCATCACAATAATATAATGGAGGCCCGTCATCACTATAAACACCGATGCACCACATCCCAGAAATATAGCCTGGAACTAATTCAGGATGATCCCCTGAATGCACTCCCGACACCTTTCAGCAGAAATATCACTCACCATTGTAGATTAACTTGGATTATCAGGAGCTACACTAAAAAAATCACAGACTACGCCGCAAAAGCGACCGCACGGATCGACGGTTGAAACGATACTGCCGCCCTCACTCGCGCGAGCGGCAGCGCCGGGAAACTCGCGACCGCGATTCGCTTCGTGCTCGGTTACGAATCGTTCCGAATCGACTATTCGATTCACCGTATTTTCATATCCGTTTTCCGACGCTCGGAATAGTTTTTAACACTACGCTACAATCGTTTTGTTTTAAAAGTTTATCACTCGAACGTCCAAGTCCATGTCTCGGGACGCACGCCACGGGATTAAATTTGATCCGCAAAGGATAGTCGGTTTTATATCGGGCTGGTGCGGCGGCGTGGACTGGCGTTCGGCGCGCGCCGATTGGCCGTCGCGCACCTGCAATGCGTCACTGCGGGCGCTAGCGGCGGCCGCGGAGCGAGTGGCGAGCGGCGAGTGGCGGCCGGCGGCGGCGTCTCACGCCTCGGGCTGCGGCGCGCGGCGGCTGCTCGGCTGCTCCCGGTCACCCCGATGCCCTAGTTCGCGGTCGAGACGAGGGCGCGCCGCAGTGGCCGCCCGCAGACGCCGGCCGTGCTAACGAGATAACGTGGGGTGACGGCTGCCGCACGGGCGCAGGCTTCCCGCCACGTCGCACCGCCCATCATACGTGCCACACGCACTCATCACGGTTCATGCCGCGTCGCATTACTGACGCAATATGGATGCTTATGCAATGACAGCTACAAACCTATTATAAAACCTAAGAACACCCAAAACATGCCAACTTACTCATCATACCCAGATTGGACTGATAATGATCAATAATGATTATGAATCAAACTGCTAATCATAAAATGAAAAATGCGTAACATCATTAATCAAATTGACTATAATGCGTTACTGGAGGTATTTCCGCCTGGAGACAATTATAATCATGCTCATGATTACTTCTATTCTCCATGCATAATTTTTTGTAGGGATGTATGAAATGAGTCTACAGTAGTCAACATCTGGATAATGGACAGGCATTCTCTCTACAAGTTGTGTGCCACAACTGCCACAAGTGGTCACAGTCACAAACGACTCCCTTTTAGCGTCCCTTAAATATTTATTTTCCCGGTCATCAAGAATTTTAAGAATAGTTAACAGTTACCCTCAGGAATGTTGACGGCATGCAAGCTCTGACCATAACGTTTTAAAATATGAAACTTACTAAAAAAAATAGCAAGGCCCACTCTATTTTGGCTATATTTTTTTAAAAGCACAGAGCATGTAACACTTTATTTAAAAGTTTCTTTGACAACTTCTTATTACAGGTTTTTTAACGGTGATTATTATTAATTGAATTATATGATAGTTAGGTTTGCTGAAATAATTGTATTTTTATAATTGTTAACGAGTTAAAATAACGAGACAAAAAATAACTATACGTCCAGCGCCATCTGTTGTCGATATGTGGAAATGATCTTCATCGATCGATCCCGTGTAAATAGTGTAACGTGGCTTTTTTGGTACTGCAGATTAATCGGATCTTTGGTGCTGAGGTGTTTACATAAAATCCATAGGAAAATAATCGATCAAAATTGATGATGACACACTATCACTATATCAGTAGCTGCGTAATGTTATAATGTACCTACTAAGATTTTTATATATTTTGAACGGGCTCAATGATAAATTGATAGTTTTTGCAACTCTCAGTCTCGAAAGTGTAGGTCTATTGAGTCTAGGTACAACGTGTGTCAATCACATTTCACGTCCTAAGAGAAGGCTCGAGCAGTTTTTATTAAAACAAATGGGTTTTAAACCTACTGATATACCTACTTAGTATACTATTTTTTTTTATAGGTAGGTACCTAAGTACCTACTATTTCTAGTAAGCACTAGGAATTTAAAGTAGGTAGGTACTTGATTACCTTATGGGTTCAGTGAGTATTTTCTGTTATTTCAATTAGGTACACCTTGCATTCACATCATCTTCTGCCTAACCTTTTCCCAACTATGTTGGGGTCGGCTTCCGGTCTAACTGGATGCAGCTGTGTATCTACCAGTATTTTACATTTAGCGACTGCCTATCTGATCTCCACAACCCAGATACTGGGTAATCTAGCTATACCTCTTGTAAGACTGGTTGTCAAACTTAATTTAGGGTTTCTGACGACCCGTACTGTAACTTCTGTCAAAGATCCACAAGACAGCCGGGACGGCTTAACCTGCTTTCCGAGGCTCGGAGGTTTCTTGGTATGTAAACATGGTCACCCGTCCACGGACCAACCGCGACAAGAGTACACCCGTGCGGCTTGTATTACTTACCCACAAGCCCTCTTGCATTCACATCCTACTCAATAGGTACCTACAACTAAAACTTTAACTTTTTTTTTGCAAGTGCTTGTACAAGTGACAGTCTTAAGTTCTATTTTACAACATGGGACTCACGTCGTCGCTGCTATTTTAAATTGGATTCACAACGCGGGTAAACACGCTATATTGTGCTCACGTATTGTAGCCCTTATTATTGTTATGTATAAGGCTCAATCCGTGGCTAGGAGGCATATATACACTGGCCTGCAAAACTAAGTAAGTACTAGAAGAACTTCCGTAGAGATTTAAAATAAAAAATGTTTTATAGCAAATTTTATCAGCTTTCTTTGAAACTAGTAAACTATACATTAGTAACATTTTTAACATTTTGCTAAGAAATAATCTTTATTACAGAACATTACCAATAACATACATAGGTACATTTTAAACAAATTCAAACTATTTACACCATACACTAAATGAAATGACTAGGTAACTAACTTACTATACAAATAAATACAAAAACAAAGGACACTTATGCGTCGAAGTACTCGTCCGCATCGCTGTCATCCGGAAACCTGCCTAGAAGACTGGCAGCATTGCCAAGTTGAATGGCAATCCTAATTCTTTGACCAAAGAAAGACCCAGCCCTCTGATCACGTGAAGTGTCGACCAGCCGGCGAGAAATTTCCTTAAAAGGAGACGCGCACTCGGGCCCCATGACCCGAGCGTTTCGACCCCTAACGGCTCAAAACTGTATGTTGCCCCTATGGTTTACACTATTTATATTTACATTTTTAAGTATGTTTTACATGTTAGGTATCCAATTTTTAATAACTGGTATTGCCTCCTCGGGCTCTGACTACAGCTTCGAGCCGGTTTGGCATACTGAACATGAGGTTTCAGAGCCAATGTTGGGGAATATTCTCCCATTCTTCAATCAGGGCCTGTTTTAGTGCCCTGAGGGTTGCAGGTGGTGGTCTGCGGCTTCTGACTAGCCTCCCTAGCTCATCCCAAGCGTGCTCAATCGGGTTGCGATCACGACTTCTTGATGGCCAAGCCATCACGCTGATACCGACCTCCTGAATATACTCTTGCACGACCTGAGCCGTGTGTGACAGAGCATTATCATGCATCATCATCGATCCATCACCCATATTTGCTAAATACGGCCCTGCATACTCGTTGAGAATCTCTTGGGCATATGTTTCCCCAGTCAGAGTGCCATTTTCTATGGCCACAACTCTGGGCGACCTACTGAAGATATGCCAGCCCATACATGTATACTGCCTCCACCGTACTGGACTCTTTCTAAGAAGCAGTTTTGAAGGTATCGCTCACCAGGCCGCCTTTAGACACTTCGCCTTCCATCAGAAGTGTAAAGTGAGAATCGAGACTCATCTGTGAACAAAATTCTTGATCACTCTTCTTCATCCCACTGTATGTGTTCACGGGCGTATCGAAGTCTCGCTACTTGATGCACTCTCTCGAGTTTGGGGCCACTCACTGGTCTTCGGGGTTTCAGATTCGCTTCAGCAAGTCTTCTTCTCACTGTAGGCACTGTCACTAATGTAGTCCCTTCGGGTCTGAAGAAGCTGTTGCAGGACTTCAACTGCATTAAGGTGGCGATTTCTCAACACAGTGGAAACAATATAACGGTCTTGTCGGGCAGTAGTATACCTACGTCTGCCATTACAAGGTCTCCTTAGATGGTTTCCAGTGTTTTCATACCTTCGCTTCACCTTCTGGACCGTTCGTAACGTCACACCCACTATTCTTGCAGTACAACACATACTGATGCCTAGTTCCAGAAAAGTCATGATCCTAAGACATTCTTCAGGTGAAACAGGCATGATAAATAAAATCTATCTGCTGTTGTCTAACATAGCTTTTGTAACAAGACTCATCGAACAAGAAAAAAATTGAAAACAAATACAGAAACAAAAAATGAATGGTAAAATCTGACCTAGGGGCCTAGAAAGGCCACTTTGGCAGAATCATAAAAGGATAACATTATGAATCTTACTGGACAGTTAACTGTTAAAGTTAATCGTATCAAATCCCATTGGTGAAGGATTTCTCGGTTATTTTTTTTTGTCTGCGCTAAAATACCAATCAATCCAATCCAAATCCAATCCCAATCTCTTTGATTATACCTACGTTGTGCAGCGAAAAACAGAAAAACACGGACTGTCTTCGCCATATTAAGTACCTATACCTACCTAATTCATAATGTTATGCTTTTATGATTGTGCCAAAGTGGCCTTTTTAGGCCCCCTGTATTGCTACTGTACCTGTATGATAGAGGTCAGTGTTCGAAAAGGATTATTTTTGTTTTTAAAGCTCTTTTCAGCCATTTCTTAAAAAAAAAGGTTCTCGACTATGAAGTTTTTATATAAGTAAAAAACTAAACTCTTTTTCGAGTCCTTTTTATTTCGAAATCTTGTGTACTTAAAAGTTATTCCAATTTTAAAAGTGTGACACTTAGTTTTGGAGTCCAGTGTAGTTCACTGCGTATGAGGCATTTCGTGCCTATATTGAAATTCCTGGTCGCATCTACATAGACGCCTTTTTTTTTTTTTTTTTTTGTGGATGGGAAATCATCAAATGACTCCTCCCGCTCTGGGTGGAGCGGAAGGGAGTGTCAGACTCTTACTGACTAAAACCCACCCGTGTTCCTTCCTTAGCCCTTTATGTTCCGGGCCAGCGGTAACCCTTTCGGACAATCCCGCTGACCCGGCAGGATCTACATAGACGCCTGTATTCATATTAAATTGTGACTAAAGGTTGGTGTGTTTAAGTTACTGTAAAAGCTCGAACTGCGGTAAATCTTAGGAAAAGTCCGAATTGTTCTATAATAATCTTTAATTACAAACTTTTACTCGGTATTCAGTCGGTAAATCCTAGGTTTTACCGCAGGCAGACACTGGTAGTAGTGCTGCGACCGCACTGCCGCGGCAGCACTGCTGCGTGCTGCCGACATCGGAATTATACCTTTAATGTTTATGAGGCCGGGCATTGTCATGCATAAAGATAGCATCCTCTCCCAAATTTATCATAAATGTACCAACCAGGATTTCTTCCACGTATCTTTCGCTAATTATAGTGCCTGATTTGTGTTATTTTTCCTGCATTATATTTGGCTAAAGCATGTTAAACATGTTTTAAGACTTGACTATTAACAAGAATAATGATAGTAATGTTGAATAAATAAGAAAACATTTACCGGTATAGTATGTTTGGTAAATCCTAAGATTTACTGCAGTTCGGGTTTTTACAGTAACATTTATATACATAGTAGGTACCTAAATGTTTTACTTACCTAAGTACTTAAAGTCAGTGCATTTAATTGTTATTCAAATTGATACCTACACAACGTCAACTTGCCAGTTCATAAAACTGTCAGAGAACCACAGTACCTAATAGTGTTGATCGGCAATTTAACTTGGTAGTCAATTTGCTGAACAATTAAATTCTCTCACTACATATTTACTGATTGTGTCGCTAAATTAAAGTGCATAATATTATAAAACCTATGTATTTTACGTAGGTAAGTACAATGAATAATGTTTGGATATTTTCAGTTCGTTCGAAAGAAGAGTTTGACTTGCGACTGCGCCACGCGCGTGACGAGCTCGCGTCTTCTTAGGTAGGTAGGTACTCCGTTCGAATTAGAAACTAGTCGGGCAAACTCCAAAAATAATAAATATGTGAGAAAAACCATAATCTGTAATATATGAGTAAATATGTCTAATGAAACTAAAAATATAAATGCTAGTGGTTAGTAAAATAATGCCAACTTAAGTTGAGACAACTTGTACAGCATGTTATTATTCTTTCAGCACACCTGTTGGAAAATGTGGAAATGTACACACAAACGTATTTTCTTACCGACTCACGCTTGGCAAAAGATAAACATTTTAACCTTACCTACCTTCGATATTTTCTCAGCTCGAGATCGTTCCACATGCGCACTTTCCATCGCATGTAAATTCTTCGCAGTTTCGCTACGAATACATCTAAGCCCGTATGTTTTATTCATACAACATTCAAAAGAGCGTAGGTACTTACACTTCGTTCAAAAGATTGTACCTACCTAACAAAGTTCCCATGCCTCTGATTCGATAACAATAAAATAAAATCAAAAAGACTTTCAATAAACTTTGAGAATATTTCCAAAGAGTCTGCGCACACTTTTTTAAGTCGATGCCTTCTGATTTCAGTATTTTCAAGAGAAAACTGTAACTTGTTTAGATTCTGAAGGGAATACTTTATTTTACTTAACTTTGACGAGTTTCGCGACATAAAATCGAGTTTGCCAGATGATGTTTACTTAGGTACTGAAGTTAGAAGAAAAAGTTTTGGGTAGGGTATTATATGGTATTCTTCGTTTTATTATTTATGTAGGTATTCTGATATAATTTTTCAGCCACTGTTCTGATATATGTAGATATATATTATATATAATAGATAAATATTCTTATCCGAAAATCGTGTTGATAAAATAATACAGAAAACGACTAATTCAAAACAATATTACCTATACCTAAATTATTTTTATAACTGATGTCGGCTGTGTCATTTCAGAGATTGTATTTTATGTAATTACCTACCATTTAATCTGATAACTTTTCTATAATTACAATGTGTGACTCACATAGTATGTTAATTACTTAATAATTATGTAATAGGTAAAATACATACATTTACCTTAGGGCTGATTTTTTCATCGCCAAATAATTAATTGACGTTTGGCAGTTTTCATATGAAATAATTGTCAAAATTTCCAAATTATTCCTCGAATAAAGTTACCAGATGATTGAAAATCAGCCCTTAGTTACTTAATTACGAGTACCTAAGTAATAATAGCCCTCCAGACCGTATTTCAGCCATAATGGCGGTCAATCTCAGCGGAGACTAGCATTCGGCGCGGGAGACATTATAGTGAACAAGTGTGTGCGCAGACTCAGGTGCACTCTCCATTCCCTCGCTCTCATAGTCCAATGGGACGGTACCGTAATCAGACACGACCGGAGAGAGATCAGGTGGGCTGTTACTAAGAAATCCCTAATGGCAAAACCCAATAACACTTTGCGCGACCTGGGAATCCTGGGTACCAGTACGTACGTACCTACCAACAGCAAGGAACCATAATGGTATGATTCCGATCTCGGCAGCACGCAGCAGTGCTGCCGCGGCAGTGCGATTGCAGCACTACAGACTGGTCCCCATACATTCTCTATAGGTTTATATGGGATTACATTCCGAGCACCGCAGCAATGCTGCGCGACACTGCTGCGTCACATTGCTGCTGTGCTCGGAATGTAATCTGAGCTTTGCACTGCCGCGGCAGCACTGCTGCGTGCTGCCGAGATCGGAATCATACCTTAACTTGCTCAAACACTGAAGACTGGAAATCTAATTAATTGCCCCCCATCTAATGCACTTTCTTCTTGTTTTAATAAGGAAGAGTAAAGCCACTTTTCGATTTCAACAAAAACATGATACGATACGTTACATAAAATAAAATTTAATATCTCTCTGATGCTCTGTCTGTCCGGGAGTGTTCGATATAATAAGTCGAGGTCCTCTTATCCAATTCACATTTTTTTTTTAAGTCACGGGTTTGTTATCTAGCTCGACGTTGTGGACACGAACGTATTCGTGGGCACAGCTGTCTACATATGTATCTAACATCCTGATCCTACTTATCTACAACACACATTTCACCCACAACAGTACACATAGCAAGTCAACAACGTGAACAAATGTCCACAAAAACAAGTAAGTAAGTACGTATGGTAAGCGATAAAAGTATTAGTTTTGAAGTAATTAGCGAGGCGCGGCCGGGCCGGCCCCATTAGCAGCCGGAGTGCGGTCATCACCTAATTGTGTTTACGTTTTAGATTACATTGATTAGGTACGCGGATAACTGAATTGGACTTAGGTAGGTACTCGAACGCTTTTTGTTTTGTGGTGATGGAAGCTTTTAGGTTAGCATAATTTGGGAGATTGTTCATCCATTATTTCGTACTTTGAGGGATTTCAGTTCAGATTGATTGAATTTTGAATTATATAACTAGCTTCTGCCCGCGACTTCGTCCGCGTGAAAATCACCTTCCCCCATTCACCCTCATAGGGGTGGAATTTCGAAAAACCCTTTCTTAGTGGATACCTACTCTTCACAAAGAACACGCCCGAATTTCATGTCTCTAGGACCAGCGGTTTAGGCTGTGCGTTGATTATATCAATCAGTCAGGACTTTGAATTTTATATATTATATGTTAACGGAAAAGTGTGCAATCCGTCATTCTATACAATTCCTAGGATAATGTGTACAATTCCTAAAATAGATAGGAAATCTATTATCATTTTTTAATATGCACTGTTCCTAGGAAATCTATACATTTCCTAAATAGCAATCGGAAATCTTAAAAATTCAATATGTTGTGCTACTAGACGACGTGGATGCAAGAGCGAGTGAAGGGCACCCCGAGGTTCGGTTTGGTTAGGTTCCTTTAAACCCTGCAGACAGCGTCGACCTGACGTCCTAACCTAACCTAACCTAACGACGTCGACGACGACGTCGTTAGAAATAAAACATGCAGCATGCAAAAAAGCTTTAGAATGTTATGCTTAATCCTTATTATGATTAGAGAAATTTAAAAACGTGTTTTATTTCTTTTAGTCACAAAAAGCATTACTTTTTATATATTTCCTAGTATCATCTTGGAATTGCATACAATTGCATATATTTCCTAGGAATTGTGCAAAATTCCTAGGTTTCATACATTTCCGGTAACATATATACTTAAATTGCATAAAAAAAAAAAAAAAAAAAGTACTAAGAGTATGTACTATGAGTAGTGTGTGTTGTTCATACATACTGGAAATGGGAGTATTTGTAAAAAAACATCCTCACCTATTCAGTAAAGCCTAGATAGTCTCAATGTTTAAGGTTTATAAGGTGGGCAAAATGTCAAGGGGTCCAACAAAATTAGCAATGCCAAAATGTAGAACAGCGTACTGCCATAAAAACACGAGTCAAATGGCAATACAGGTATTTAATAATATACCGAAGATTATTAGAGAACTGCGAACCAGCTTATTTCAAAAGCATCTCAGAGCATGGCTTATAGAAAACTGTTTTTATAGTATTAAGGAATTTATGAATTTTAGGACAAAGGGAAGACTTGCATGACATGTAAATTATATTTGACATTTTTATTTTAAGCAATTGATATATGTATTTTGTAATTGAATTTCTTTAGTTAGCATTTGTAAGTTGATTTTTAGAAAACTTGTAAGTAATTTAATTATTTTTATTTGACATTTGTAATTTGATACTTTAGATAATTCTTGATTTAGTGATTATTTTATTTTTGACATTGGAATTTAATTATTTTGTTAAATTAGAATCATTGTTATTGTCACAAAATTTGCAGGCCGAATTTACGAGTTATTCCGTTCTGATCCCCTGATATGAAGAACTATTGTTTATTTGTTATAAAATCTGTAAAATACCATATTTCAGGCAAATAAATCTATCTATCTATCTATCTATCTACTATAGAGATATCATTTACCGGGTAATATGTCACGCTCACTCAAATGTCTCGCTGATGGTGGCGTGTGTGTTGCTTGCATTTAGCTCCATGCGTCATGTTCGTGAACGGGCGCCGTCAGTAGGGACTGGGACTGGTCATCTCTTTGCTGCCCATGGCTTATTTTAATTATTATATTTTTTCATTCCTTTTTTTTTTGTTTCTATTTTCTGTGCTCTGGACGCTTTTAACGTGTACGTTTTTTTTAATAATTTAATTTATTAAATTATTATTATTTACTAACAATTAGGCTAAGCTGATACTAACACATATGGATCTTTGGTCTGAAATAAAGAATTTGATTTAATTTCATTTTACATAGTTCTCACATACATATAAATTTAATGATGTATTACTTATCTATTATCTTTTTGTAACAATATAATTTAAAAGCGTGTCCACGGAATTTCTTTCCGTTCTTCTCCATAGTAGGTACTTACGCTTTGGAATGGGCAACTAGCTTCATATTTCTGGTTTAATTGAAATAAATGCTTGAGTTTGAGTCCGTGATTACTGCTCGATGGAAAGACGAGTCTAAATTAGTGATTGGACTGTTTAGTATCGATGTGGTTCTCGGTAATGCATAGCAGCCTTTAGTTAGCTGAGTGTTCGGTAGAAGATGATGTCGTAGGAGTTCATTAATCTATTCATGATTAAGAGCAATGGTGGCTCAGGGATAACGGCCGGGACTTACGAGTTGAGGTCGTGGATTCGATCCCAAGCAGGTATTTTGTATAAATTATTTCATCACCACTGCTCTTAAAACGGTGAAGGAAACATCGTGAGGAAACCGGCACGTTCTAGAACCAAAAATTCGAAGACATGTGACATCCGCCAACCCGCACTCGGGAACTCTCCCTCCCTCTTACAGAGGAGGCCTGTGTCCCAGCAGCGGGAACGTTTAAACCAGCCTTTATTTAGCTGGCATTAGGTATAAGGGTATAAGGCATGATGTTGTACAGGAGCTCATTATTCTATTATGATCTTCCGTCTTACAACTTGACGCACTCTGGCGATTTTTCTCAAGGTCACGTGTAGCAGCCTTTTCAGAATTAGTACAATATTTCAAAATAAATATTAAAATCTCTTCCAAAGACTTGAGAAAATTAAATTGATCTTTTCCCATCCCGCCTAATAATCGATTCATTAACTTTCTTCCGGGAACTCGTGCGCCTGTGAAAAGTTGCAAATAAACCGTAAAGTAATAACATGCTAAACTTGGAATCTTGAAATTGATTCGGATGGGTTCCGCACCTTATAAAATGTTTGATAAGAAAACTTGGCGTATAAAAGTAATGATGTAGAAAGTTTTGAAACGATTATTGTAACACGTGGGTGGGGAGCCTACTTTTATGATACTTTCCTTAGGCTTAGGATCTATAAATATATTTAAATGTGGATTTATATTCATAGGAAGTTTATTTTATTATAATTGAAGTGAAAACTTCTTAAGGCACGTTGGGCATTTTTTGAAATGAGAAAAAACACACAAATATTTTACAGTGGAGGTAACCTTTCTTCGTAGTAATAATGTTATTAATGATAGCACATTGTCCGCTGCCGTATTATTTCAGATTGTTATTGTTATGAAACACCTGGACTAGAAAGAATTACCGTTCCTTATAAACAATGTTTCTATTTAAAAGAAACGCCTCTTCAATATTTTACCTTGAAACATTTTTGAAAATTTTTCTTAATCTAAAGTGAGTTTTTTTAAGGTTTCGTTTTAAGATGTTACTTTGAGGAATTATTCTTAACTAGCTGCGCCCCGCGGTTTCACCCGCGTAATTGTCGATCCCGTGGGAATATCGGGATAAAAAGTAGCCTATATGTTAATCCAGGGTGTCAGCTACCTCCATACAAAATTTTATCAAAATTGGTCGAGCCTTTTGAACGTGAAGAAGTAACAAACATATAAACACACACACACACTCACACACACACTCACACACACACTCACAAACTTTCGCCTTTATAATATTAGTGTGATAGTGTGATTACTAGGAAATGTTTTCTTCTTAAGAATGGTCTTGACTGCGGTTGCTTGAGGGCATTACCTCACGTAAATTATGAAGATTGTCCTGGATTTAATTCATTTAGAAGTATACCTTGATTATATCAGATATTTTAAACTAGAAACACTCAAAGGATTCATTAGAAATTGTTCATCAATGTTAACACTAGGACGTGGTGAAGGGCGGGCGTTTTGGGGGACTGTCTTATGTAAATGTGACGTTCAAAAAGTGCTGATTCTCAGCCTAGTTTGAATAAATGACTTTTGATTTTGATTTTTTTAGGAATTTTCAATTGTCTTGACTGAAACGATCACATACAATCTTAGGCCTGGGTGTAAAAAGATGAAAGTACGTAGTGTCAATTAATAGCTTATATATTATCAACCTTTCACTGAAAACTCTGCGGATTTTGTCAATCTGAGAACAGAAATAATTATAAGAGATTAAGTAAGAAAAAGTAAAAAGTAAGGTTATGTTACAATATTTAACAGCTGATTCCTGAAGTGCAAAATATGTTCTTTTGCACTAATAGTTATTATGTTTAGTAGAAAATGTTTGAAAAATCATACGAATGAACGTCAATGACTAAGTTATAAGTAGGTGACAGTTATGGAGATAAGAAAAGGATGATTGTCAAATATAAAGCAGTGGTCGTGAAAAATGAAGAATTATCGAGAAAGCACTCAAAACGCATCTGAAAACACGAAACAAGTGAGCAAAAAAGAGCAGTCGGCAACTGTCGCAGAGTACTTTTTGATAGACTGAAAGCAACTGTCTAGTGTCAATGTCAGTCAGCTGTCATGCCAGTGTATTGACCTCATACAGGTCAGTGTGCCAGTGACATAAATACATAGATTAAAAATAGAAGACTGATTTTAATCAATATGAAAACGATAATCATTAATATTGGTTTTTCAGTAATTCATTGATATTTTATTTATTAATATGACTGTAAGTATATGCAATAGCATGAAGTAGTGCATTTAATTACTTTGAGTTAATTATTTAGTGCAAAGGTTTTATTTTCGTAACTGTGTAATCGATTACTCAATCGATAATCTCACAAAAACTATCTTTCTCATATTTCTCCGCTTCCAGATTGCCGATTGAGGTGATTTTTCATATTCTAAGATAAAAAGATATGACTAATTTTTTGGAACATATCTCAATTCATTACATTTGGGCCCATCGTTTCCCATCTCCTTTTAAATCTGTCTTAACCGGTCAAGCTCCGCGCGTGGCTATGTAGTACGATACAATAGGAAATCAATTGTGTCTCATTAGCTGAGCTTGAGAGGTCATGATTGTTACATATCAATTACAAAGTAGGTACCTAGATACTGCCTTGCTTACGAATCACACTCTGGAGCGTGTACCTAATTACAATAAAGCGATTACTTTTATAATTTTTTTATTCTAATTTTAGAAGCTAACAATATGATGATAAGGCTCATCTTGTGCTCTATTTAAATGGTGCCTGTCTCTCCTAAATGGTCTTAATGAACTTACTTTTGTCGATAAAAATACTTACAACTTTGACCATAAAAACGAGGACAGTCGCAGACAATGGCGCTCAATGTGCTAATTAAACGCGCTGAACACGCACCGAGCATCAATCATGCTTCAGACATGGTGCTGAAGTAACTCGCAGGTTAGGTTTCGTACTAACTGGCTGGCTAATACTTTCTTTTGTTTCTGTTCGCCTCGTAATAATCTGAGGTGTTCCTAACGAGTTTAAACATAAAAATCTGTGTCCGATGAGGCTGTGTATCTTATTGGAACTAGACAGGACGATTCTGCTGCATATAAGAATGTCCTTATGTCTCTTCATTAGTCGCCTTTTACAAGCTCTACAGGTGAAGTAGGATTTATTTTCGGTGACTCCATTATTATTACATAGGATCTGAATTTTTAATAACATTATTCTTATACATGGTCACAATAATGATCAGCTACTTGACTTTTCTATAAATTTACGAAGGTAAGTGCCCAAATTTATACATATCTCGCTACATGATTCGTATTCCGCTCTCGTAGCTGCTACAGCGGCAGCGCTACGGCGCGGCGGTGTAGCGCCGTAGCAGCGGCTACAGCGTAGGCAATTACGCAAATAGCCGATCGACGGAAATTACGCGTCACATCCGCCCGCGCTGACCTTCTACATGCGGGAGTGGGCTAAATCATCCGTATGTAGATCATATTTATGAGATCTATGTAAATAGGAAAATTAACTAAAAGAGCAGTTACCGAAGTGTGTAAAGCTTGAACACCCTGAAATTGTTTGTACTTTTTGAACTCAGATTATATTATTTTTGTAATAGGTAATTTATTGCAGTATGGGAAGTTTATCTTTAGCTAAGTAATTCCTTCAAACAGTCTCTTTTCCAAGGGACTTTAACCTCGACACCAGAAATTCTCTGATGTGTCTCGATTATTAAGTTACCAGTCAAATGTCATGTAAGCTGCTACTATTGGCTGATCAAAATAACAAAAACCAATACCTTCATTCTCATAAAGTTCTAAGGCTTTCGACAGTAATCGTAGAAGACCGGAATAAATCGATGAGTCACATATTTTGCCACTGAAACAATCTACGCTTATCTCTAGTCCAAAATCATTAAAGAAGCCTCTTATACGTATCGTTAAAATTGACATTTGCCAGTCTCGATAGGATATGAGATAAGTCTGGCAAGAGCAGCCGCTTGGCACCAGCGACGTCGGCGCCGCCTCACATGCCAAATTACTACATGCATAACTTGTGTGTACATACTTATGATAAGAAGTAGTGAATATATTATAGGTTAAGTAATTATAGCTTCAATTAGTGGTCAGAGTTCTGTGAAGTTAGTGTTAATCGTTTTGTAGTTAGTGAAACATTATGAAGTGCTAAAATTGCTTAAATAGAACATATATTATGAAATGACAGGCAATTTTAGTGGAGTTTACACACACTGAGTGCAGCAACTCAATTAGTTAGTACTTAAAATGTATTTTAATTCTGGGTAAAGAACACAGTCTTGAAAGGGGAAGTACCCGGGTAGGTAGCACCCGGGTAGGTAGGTAGGTAGCCCGCGTTTAGTACACAGTTTGCAATTCGCAGGACAGTATCAGGTAGTATGTTGAACAAAATATGATTCGCGACCGTAACAAGTATGCATTTACACAATTATAATAATTTAATCATCAATATAACCCTCTAAGTAGAATGACTATTTGAATCAATAGGATTGCATATACATATTTATCTCCTCATGTATTACCCATATTCAAGCAAATAAATGATTTCATAGGCCTATGATTTTTCTTATCTAAATCTATAGTCAATCCATAGTTTGACAGAATGTATTTTCTTTCTAGGCCTTATAAGGAAAAAGCCACAACAAATTCAAATGCATGTACTTTATTACAACCTGTGTACCTACATAACTTGTCCACAAACACATGCGCATCACGTTTCCTCGCCTAATGACGGCATAAAGATCAATTTATCGGTATTAGCATACACCAATAACGCTTGATTTGGCGATAAAGTATGGCAGTCGTGATCGCAATACTGAGCGGAAGGGTATTCACAGTGGGTATAGCTTCAATCAGGGAGGTTGCGAAAATGAGATGCATACTGAATATCTTTTTATGTCTTCATATAAGAAAAATCAAGCCACTTCGTATCCTTTTACGTTTATTATAGAGTCGAAAATTCGGTGTATCTTAACTAACCAGTAATGTTTAGTTCAGTATAAAGTCAACACCGCTGATATTTCTTTTTTTATAAGAAATACGAAACAGTTCCTTGTTAACTTGAGAACCAGCAGTAACGTTCATGAAATAAAATAAAACAATGAAGAGAACAATATCGAATTTATTTTATTCCTTTGTTCGTGCCTCGTTTACAGTTTCGAAGCGCAGCTCCAAGTCTACAATAAAGTCAATAGTCTAGTCACAAAGACTGCTGCATCGTGTCTCAATTCGTTCCAGGTCGAGTGAACGACACACATGCTTATCTCCCCCGAGCTTTCGACCGCTTGTGCCACTTCCAAACGCTCCCAATTTCACTTTCCTATATCTATTATAAAATCTCCGAAGGCTCAGCTCATATAAATTGTATGAAAAGGTAGAATGCGGTGGAGCACTTCGGTATACTTCGGAGGAGCTCGGTCGACACGGAAAGCCCGGGTTATTTCCATAATAAATGACTTATTAAAATGGAATTCATTTTGAGCGGTGCGAAAGAAAAATATGAGAGAAATACTTTGGCTGGGCCGCCCTTAACGATAGGGTTGTTTCTCTATGGAATGTCGAACATTAAGCAAGTTGAAAAAAAAGTTTTATTATAAAGTTACATGTAATTTTCTTAATTATTCGTGCGTTTATCTTGTGTATGAAACAAATAAATATTTTCATTTCATTGAGTTCAATTTTAACTTCGCATTACCCTGGATTAACATATAGGCTACTTTTTATCCCGATATTCCCACGGGATCGATACTTACGTGGGTGAAACCGCGGGGTTCAGCTAGTTAATCATAAATTGTTGTCAGTCTGGTATTGAATGTTCTAAACAGCAGCCACACTATTCTATAGTGTTTCCCTGCACTATACGCGGCTGTTAGTTTAAAAGTTCGGTCGGTTAGCCAAAATAATCTGGCTATCAATCAATATCACCTGAAGTACTGTCTCTCCTTCTCCCTTTAAATACATCCAAAGGTTGTCTTTAAAAGATCGCTTTTAGTGACAAGCTGTAACTTCATTTTATGTCTGTAATTTTTATGGTGTACAAAAGTATTCTATCTGTCCAAATAAGTTACAGTCGTCATATTCTTCTTCGTTAAACAGTCGTCAGCAGCCCTACCGTCTAGGTAGCTGAATGGAGCGCAGACGCAATGCAGGCGCATTAGCATACGGAGCGCGATAGCAAGCGCGAGGTGTTCGTGGTAATTACGCTAAATACTCGCTCCTCAGAACTCGTACCTACTCGCACTCGTACTAGTCGTATTCGGAACTGAGTGTGATGAACTCAACTGAGCATTGAGTACACAGGACTCGGGACTTGCCTGTTAATGAGGATAGAGTGGGGGTGAATTTAGACTGGGCTTAAATGTGGAAGGTAGTGTAGGCTCAAATGATGGTGGTGGAGATTATGGGAGTTAGGTAATGGTAGAAGAAAATCAATTCTGTGTGATAATTGTTTTCATGATAGATTATCTAGATCCTTTAAACTTCAGATAGCGGGAGTTTATGATAATCAGAAAGGTAGGTAAACACGTAGGCGTAGTGTAAAAGTTTCCGTTTCATAACATGGATATGATTCAGTAGTAGGCACTCAGTCATTGTTTTAGTAGATACTTTTTCAACAGTAAAAATCGTTGGATTTTGTAAATATATAAACTAGATTAAAACTGACCAAAATACACACGTAACATATTACCGAATAAAATGAAGATAAAAAAAAGTTTTTAAAAACAAGCTTTTATTTAAATAAAAACGTAACCTAAAAATAAAGAATAACGCAAACTAAAAAGAAAAAAACTAATTTATGTGACTGTCATTTTAAAATATATTATATAAATTTTAAACGCTTGAGGCACTGTTATTGCCCAAGCTTTTAAATCAGAAAGGGATTGAAGAGTAGAAAACGATAAAGTTAGTAAAATTACACTACACATCTTGGAGCGGCGGCCATATTGAATTTAGTGTAATTTTACTAACTTTATCGTTTTCTACTCTTCAATCTCTTTCATTTGATACCCATATTAAGGAGGTTGAGAAAAAAATATGTAATCCGTCATCTTGGAGCAGCGGCCATATTGAATTTAGTGTAATTTTACTAACTTTATCGTTTTCTACTCTTCAATCCCTTTCATTTGATACACATATTATGGGGGTTGAGAAAAAAATATGTGATCCGCCATCTTGGAGCGGCGGCCATATTGAAATTATTACAATATTGAGTATTGCACATTGCATTGTTACCAGAACTAAAGGTGTATGCAAAATTTCAGCTCAATCGGATACCAACCAATGGTCGAAAAATGGTTTGCAAATTTTGACGGACAACACATAGATACATACATACGAACAGTGCAAGCTAAATAAAAGCTTGTAATAAAAGCTTGTAAAAAAGGGGGACCTACCTCCATTTGACGGTGCCCGACGATCGTCCAACATTAATGCGTTCACGTGATGTAGTAAGGTAAGCGCCCCAGTTACTGTCCCCGAAGGAATACACTGCATTAGTGAGGGCAGTAAGCCGACTGTACTGGCCAATCTCATTTTATTGCTAATGAATTGTGAAAACTACTGATTAATTTCGTACAAACATGTTAGAATTTTGTTTGTATAGTTATCTAGTTACGTACAATGGTCTTGTGTTTTTCTTGACTGTCACGACTGGCTTCGGACTAGTCGAAGACGAAGTTATTTTGGGTTAGTAACTAGTTAAAATGTTGCCTTTGTAAAAATAGCATGTATCTGAGCTTGGAATCTTTAGCACAAAATACAGAGAGTACAGAAGGCAATCTACATACAAAGTGCGCTCGAGGAACGCACACATAGACACCGCTCACGGACACGTTATCTCGGACTGGTTGGGACTGCGAGCGCGAGTTCCGTCCACTTGATACACGCATCTGTCAAGTGCAAAAATGGGGCAACAAAAATGGCTATTTAAGCTGGATTTATATAATAGTTTCCTATTTTGAATCAGTATAATCGAAGTAACCTTTTTGAAAGGTAAATTCACGCCACCAACTATTACGTAAGTTTAAACATGATTTTTTGGTTGTGTAGATATTGTGTTGTTTTTAGTTTCATTTCATAGATTTAGGTCTAAAACGGATAGGGCAAAATAAATTGTGTAAATAGGGTAATCCGTTTTGAAGTTATTAGGGATTTTCGATAGTGAAAATTGACAAATGTAAAATTTTCCCTTTTGTTCTGTAAACTTTTTGTATTGTAATACTGTTTATTGTTTTGTTTTAATATATTGTAGAATAAGCTCAACAATAAATCAAACAACTAGATACGAGTGCCACTACCATGATAGTTTTTTGTGCATAAGCCAAAGTTGACAACCATAACGCGACCGCGGAGCGTAGGTATGAAAAGTGAAGTACAGACATGTAATTGCCTTCTGTACTCTCTGTATTTTGTGTCTTTAGTTTATGTTCAAGATAAACACTTTGGAATGAACAGTTAAACTAAGCACTATGTCTCTCAAATCGAAGGTCCCTAGATCTTATCGTATTCGACAAATGGCAAAAAGACTTTTATAAAGACAACGTCGGTACCCGTTCGATAGCACACTTCTACCTTTGATTATATAAAATATAATCAAAGACTTCTACCTTCATAGCGGTAATTTTATGCAGTTATAATTAATTTGAAAATCCTTCTTTGTTTAATTATATTCTAATTAGTGGTTCGCGTTTCAAGCGGTGCTTTATCCGTGAACAGTTAGGGACTGCCGTAGTGCGGTGCACTAAATAGATGCACTTCGCCTGCCCTTGTCTGCTGCTGTAATTAAAAACTATAAATAAGCCAGCGAGCATTATAATGAGATTAGGCTGTATTTTATGGCATATTTTCCAGGCAGGAGTATGGCATAATATATTATTAGTGCTTAGGTACTTTTAATAACCTGCAACGCAGCAAGAAAAGTCTCTCCATTACTTCTTGCAAGATTCAAAGTAGGTACAGCTAAGTTTAAAGCCTGTATTCTATAACGATGCTCAAGCATTAATCTCGATTGAAGTACAGATTTTGAGACTAGTAGGTATTCAATTATCACACTGTCATGTTTGTATATAATCTGAATGGGAGTAATATGAAGATTCGAATGACGTTGTTACGACACACGCTGTTTCGATAAATTTTGCAAACTCATTGATCGGTATTCAGAATTATTAAGTATCTGCGTAAGTAGTAATGAGGAGTGGGAGTTTAGTTTGTACTGGAGCATCGTTTTAGAGTACTAGTATTTTTTTAGATTTGAGTTTTCCAAACTCCTTTCCTTTGTTTCCCTTTTCCCAGCACCTAGCTAGTTAGTTCTAGCTTTATCATCATATCAAATTATGATCCAGCTCAGTGCGAATTTACCGATGTGCAAGATTAAGTTGCGATTGCCATTTAGATAAATCCTTGCTTCGAAAAGCGTGTTAGTTATTGGTCCCTGTAGTCGCACGAATACTAATAGCAATCGTAAGGCAGGCAATCTAATCACCAGTCTAATCTTAGAATGTTAATAACTATTGCTCGGTTGTTAGTAAAACAGCGTATCACAAATATTCCCAACATAGTAGATCAAAAAGGGCTTGGCATATGAAGATATGCATTTGGCGTCTCCACCATAATCTAAATGACGCATCAACAAACCACGGAAACACACCGTTAAATGAGTAAATTCCTTAATGAACAGTGGCCACGTCCAGTGCACGTTAACTGATATGATACGTATGCTAATACTCGCTGTAATTGCAGCAGAGCGCGGTGAATATTAATTATTTTCATATAACATTTTACTAGATAGCTGGAATGAATTTTCGGGCGCGGCGGCGGCGGTGCGTTTTTGATTAAAGTGAATTATGTTTAAAATATGGACGTGATTCATGTTGCTGGAGTTTGTTCGTTATTGCGTTTTTGGAGAATCGAATACCTTTATTAAATGTATAATATAACTGTATACAGGCTGGTAGGGACCTCCTACAGTAGAAACTTTTCATAGGTTATAAAAAGTAAATCTGCTGTTTCATAGAAAAGTATCAAAATATATGGAAGAGCAATGTTTTTTAATAGCCGACGAAATATTTCAACGCAGAATTATGTACTGAATCTATGGTAACAGGTTGCGCGTCATGTCCCTGATATCCTGTAAGTATATACGATGGAGAACGGTTGCATGTTACTATGAGAGTGTTGATCAGGGTTTCTTATTCATACGCCGCCAATCTCTAAATCGTTATTTTTGGGATTATACTAATGTTTATTTGCGTTTCCTTCGGCTAGGTAACATTGCCGCTGTACACACCTCACAAGCTCCCGTGACCCTCCCCACAGACGCGGTGCAACATCAATATGTGTAGTGACGCAGCATCGATTGTGTACCGTCTAGACTCCCCTGACACGGTCACGTGCTCGTCCTGTGTCCCATCACACGCAGACGCCATAAAACAGCTCTAAATAGGTAGAAAGAACTGTAGCATGAGGCATTTTATTTTACACAAATTAATACTATTCATTTCTCTACTATACCTACCTATCTCGTTCTGGATATTACAAGTTCCTGGGAATCGAAAGTTCTCGGAAAATTCTCCTGTTTCAAGAGCAAGGTTTCCATTTCACTTTTATATAGAAATAAGCGTTTCCTAGAATCCTGTGCGGCGCAATGTCTTACTGGGAGAGCATAATTATTAAATAATATTTTCTGGGAAACTGACGTTGGACGTATTCAGTGGTCCTAGCACTAGCACGAATAGGTTATTACGTTACGTTACGATTACGACGCGCGTTCATGCCTCTCACGTCCGTCTTAACTATATTGGGCGCCGGGGTGCGAAAAACAGTCAGGTCAGGTTGTATATTTTGTCATGCAATTGACTTAGACGGTTGTATTGATATACAACCCACTCATTCATATAACCCTATTGATTGATATTTCATGAAATAGTAATTTTGAATTTCACGGGCTCCAAAGACCCTGCGCGCGGGTGCCACGTACCCCTTGCACCCTCGGGTAAAGACGGCCCTGATGCCTCTGTACTTTGCGACAACATTATATTTAAACCTGTTTTCTTATTAGCATATTGTTAAAGGATATTTTCACACCACCTGCTCGAAAATGTCAAATTATATGTCAATCAACCTTAACCTAAAGTGAGTCATTAGTGGCCGGGGGCACAGCCGGTCAATAATGTTGTACTGGATTTCATTATGACCCGCTGGTCAATAATGTGATTTGAGTTTGGAATCTCACATGCTCAGCTAAATTGGCAGTATAGTACTAACAAACACCCTTTTGTGCCAGAAAGAGGAAAGCTATTCTCGAAACCCTTACTACGCATGGATGATATTCTCGATTTCCTACAAAATCATAAGGACTGCTTCTTCATATCGTTGCCATGTTTTCGAAGACATATCTAATATTGTAAGAATAATTAGATAACTACGAAGCATTTTTTAAAAGGAATGGAATAATATTAAAACCGGCATTAATAATAACAAATACCGTACCGCGCCGTAATACCGTAATAGTAATTGGCTGTAACATTAGTTAATTTATTTTAAGTAAACTGCGCTAAGATTCCTGTGGATTTTGTGAATAAATAAATAAATAATAAAACCTATCTATACTACAGTCGATTTATCACATTTTATCAAAAATACTCTATTTTCACGAGCGTCTCCAATGACGTTCTAAATTCAAAATGCATACAGCCAATCATCCAAAACCATTCTACCAGCCCTGTATAAAGCTTAGTTTACACAAACGCCACTTCCATGAGAGTGATGTCAATAGACACACACGACAAAACCGTAGAAACTACTTTTTTTTTTGAAAATCGTATTGATCGTGTCTTGGCTACTTATTGGTAGACGCAATAAAGGCGCGAATTTTCGTACTATGGCTATTATTTTCTCACAGTAGGTGTAAAAAGTAGAGTATCCTCCTCTGGGCTAAAGGTGTCTTTGCCTTAGGCTAGCTTGAATCCCTCGCTGCATTCAGGATTCTTGTATTAACTCCCTCGCTGCGCTCAGGAGTTAAACCCGAATCCTTCATCGCGCTCGAGATTCAATATGACGCCCGTGACATAAGACACAACTTTAGCCCCTCGGTGCATAATCTACTATTAGATGTCGGCGTATTTTTGAGCAGTCCTTGAACGCCTAACTGTCCCGATTCTAATGCATATAACCATAATATTAAAAGTATGATAAGAAAAATATACCAACACAGTATCTTCTAGAGCTTCCAAGCGTTTCGCGTAGAAACTCAAACATTCATTTATGCCGCAATATTACATTTTTACCCTTTACTTCCACCGCGGAGTGCCTACTTTGAATTCCGCTCGAATCCTCAGTCAAGTAAAAGCATTAAATGCACAGATTTAGCAGTCATCTCGCTATTTACTTAGCTCCCCGAACCACGTATCTGCAGTACTTGAATGTTGGAGATTTACAACTCAATACGCATTCATTGACGGTTTTGTAAGGAGATGGTTACTGTTAATGGTTGGAAGCATCAGTGTACGAAAAAGTAGGCGAGGCTTTGAACTCAGGGGACTGAAACGAAAGCGGGACTTCGATGGTAAACGATGTAATGGTTTGAGTTAAAAGCGTCGGGTTGTAAAGGGTTGTGTTTTAGATATTAAGCCTAAAACATTTTGTGATCATTACTCAAGGAAAATTTTTCACGCTTTTGTAAAAACTTTCTACCCTAATATTTCATGACAAGGGTGCTTTTAGAACCTTTACGCCGTTTTGTTAGTTAATCTAAGGATGGTTTGAAACAGATGTTGGTATACCTCACAGGTATCTTAGGGACAAGTGCAGTACTTCGAAGAGTATAACAGTTTCCTGCATCTCATTCGCACCACAGACCATTAGTAGTGAAGCGGTCTTCGGAGAAGTAACATAAAATCTTATTTCAATTCCATAGCACCGACATCGCACCGACCCGGGAGTACCCATTATATTCTTGAAGCTGTTTCTGATATTCTTGTAAGATAGTATTGTGTACCGCGCGGTCTCGGGACGACGATTGTCACGTCATGTTGGAAATTGGAAGATTCTGTCCCTCTGAATATTTAGGAGGTATCTGTTGCTTTTCGTTAGGGTATTCTGTTTGATATTTTTGTATAATATTGATATTTAGACTGGCATTAGACTTATTTTTATAAGTAGGCTGAATAAGTCCAACAATATTTATTTATTAATACGATTAAAATATATACACTGGATAAACTTCATATACTAAATTAACTAACAAACTATTAAAATAAAAATATAATAACCTAACCTAACTAAATATTATCGAACTAAAATATGGCGTCGAAAAATTCTTCCCCATCGCTGTCGACTGGCAATGTACCCAATAGTATTTATACATAACATGCCTCATCTCCTTCAAAGCTCTTTTCTATTGGGTTCTATCTTATTCCATTTACATGGGTAAAATAAAAAATCTTTACCTGGTCTGTTTCTTACTGTCTTTGAAAGGAGCTAATCAAAAGAGTTACTCGAACCTGACCCAAATTCTACTTAGGTATAATAAGACCACTTCCTAAATCTCTAAGACCTTTCAACTCACCTATTTCGCTGTAATCTTTGAAGGCTGTTTCCGTGTTCAAATAGTCGGCAGTGGGAGGCTTTTCACTCCATTTCTCAACTTCCTCACTTTGCCAACATAAAATTAGTTTAGCGCGTTTCCTGCCCGCCAGGCCGCGCTGCGCGCTGGGCTGTGGGGCTCGTTGATGTATCTATAATCTTGTTTACTTCACCAACTTTTCATTGAGTTATTTCTTTATGAAAAACAACGTCATGTGGAACGTTTTCTGTTGTTCTTTGCTGCCTTTGTTTTAGAAGAAATATATACATTATCACTCTCAGCCTCTCTTGTGCTGCGTTGCGTTTGAGTAATGACTAATTGGTCTGAATCTGATAACTAAGTATCTATCAGGTTTCATCGGGTGAAACTAAACAATACTGCCGTGGTATAACTAAAATGCCGTGATCCGACATCTGGACAATTTTTAACTTTTGATGCTATTATTATGAGAAAAAAATATCTATCGATCTGTGTTTCCGATGTTTCAATAGATTCACAAATTATTATTTCCAAAACTATTCAAGGTATTCACCCTGCACCCTGGTTTTCACCCTGCATGGATCTTAAGTTAAGTCGTACACCGGCGCGCGGCGCCACACCCTGCATGGGTCTTTAGTTAAGTCGCACACCGGCGCGCGGCGCCACACCCTGCATGGATCTTAAGTTAAGTCGTACACCGGCGCGCGGCGCCACACCCTGCATGGGTCTTTAGTTAAGTCGCACACCGGCGCGCGGCGCCACACCCTGCATGGATCTTAAGTTAAGTCGCACACCGGCGCGCGGCGCCACACCCTGCATGGATCTTAAGTTAAGTCGCACACCGGCGCGCGGCGCCACACCCTGCATGGATCTTAAGTTAAGTCGCACACCGGCGCGCGGCGCCACACCCTGCATGGATCTTAAGTTAAGTCGCACACCGGCGCGCGGCACCACACCCTGCATGGATCTTAAATTTTGCATAATCAGCCCACAATGTTCCCACTGCTGGGACACACACCTCCTCTCTGTGAGAGGGAGTGGGCCGTAATCCACCACGCGGGCCCAGTGCGGGTTGGTAGAAGTCACATGTCTTCGAATTTTGGTTCTAGGACATACCGGTTTTCTCAAGATGTTTTCTGTTACTGTTTTGAGAGCATTGTGGTGATGAAAATATAATTTACACAAAGTAAAACGCCTGACTGGGTTCGAACCTGCGACCCAACTCGTAATTCGCGGTAGTGCACACTGGGCCACCACTGCTATCCTACATTTACGTCACCACAGTTACTGCGCTACATTTTAGCTCGGAGTAAATGTACGTGCACCTCGGACGCACAGTTATGGCGCAGCTTACAGAATGTCGACGTCATCGTCCGACGATACAGATTTCTTAATGTGGCAATTAATGAGAAAAAAATGACGTTATTGTGTTGTTGTGTGTTCTACAATAAACTCAACGTAAAATTCAATGATGTCTTTCAACACGATTTTATTAGCTTCACTTGTATAGTTACCGGCACGTAACTTGGCAAGAGATTTTCGTAGTGGGGGAAGTTCGCGCATATAAAAATGTATGAAATTGTGCGTGCGCAAACTTCCCCCACTACAAAAACTCTTGCCAAGTTACGTGCCGGTAACAGTAACTAACAATGCTGCAATGTAAGAATATCTTAAGTCAATTTTAACCTACTTCTTATTGTCGTATCGACATTAAACTTTGTATTATATATGTAGTTTAGATGACTAAACTATAATTTGGTATCTTGGAGGTGATCTGATGATGGAGCCAGAAGGTGGATAGGGGAACTCTTCAGTGGCTACTAGTAAACCCTCGAGTTTGGGCTTATATGATATTTTTTTGAAGAGTCCAATATATAGCACTTGGTGTCGTGGGTCTAATGAGTATAGTGGAACTCTTTTGGGGGGTACTAATAAACCCCTCGAGCTTGTGTTCATATGATTCGTTTTGACGAGTCCAATATATTGCACTTGTAAACCCCTCGAGTTTGCTAGTTGCACCTAATCGTCATAACTTCGTTTATACTTATTAACTTAACGAAGAAAATACTAGACGCAATAGTTAAAAATTAAAATGTGAAAAACACGCTCACATCACACAGTAAAAATTATTTTTATTATATTTTATTTGAAATGGATTTGCTCTTGACACTAGTCTAGGTCAGAGGTGACAGAGACAAAGTCGACGATGGAGTGAGCTTACCCAGAAGAAGCCTGTTCACTCTTACTTTGAAGAGATTCGG
Organism: Mesoligia furuncula; assembly: GCA_916614155.1. NCBI lineage: Eukaryota > Metazoa > Arthropoda > Insecta > Lepidoptera > Noctuidae > Mesoligia > Mesoligia furuncula. The sequence continues at coordinate 1,110,000 of OU744807.1, read as the reverse complement.
GTTGATGCGCTCAGAAACACAGACGCAGGTAGAAAGTTCCACTCTTTTTTTCATTATAAAATAATTCAATTGACTTAAATTGAATTCAAAAAGCGTGGAGCGTACTTTAGTTAGTTCAAAAAGTGTGGAGCGCACTTTTAATTAATAAAGAATAATAATTATTAAGAATCATAATTTAATTATTTTTAGTACGTGATAAATTGCAAATCGTGGCGCCACAAAATGCGAACGTTGTTAGATCTGTGTAGCGCAGCAGACGACTCGCCATTCGCCACAAACTGCACCCGCTACAATAATGTGCCCTTGCAGTGTTGCATGGTGCGTGCTTGCGAGCAAGGGCGGTGGCGGCGGCGGCGTAGGCGCGGGCGGGCGGCGGCGATAATGTGTCGCGTTTCAAATGTTTCGCCTCAATTGTCGTGACACAAGTTTAGTGTAAGTCTGGTGTGCGCCCTGCCTTAGTAATATTTCCAATGAAATGAATGTGTAACCTCAAATCCTGTGGCTCTTTATTTTGATATGAAGCCTGTTTTAATATTCAGAGGAGGATATTAAGTGAGGATTGGCAAAGTCGTCGGGGGCTGATATTGACTTCGTAAGAACTTTGCGAAAGAAAACATTTTGTGTCTTTTTCTTTCCAAATCCATATTACTTAGGTAACTACGTACGTTATACTTTTCTGTTCTTTTGTGTTGTGTGTGTGAGTTGTCTTGTTGTTTTTTGTACAAGTTACTTCACAAAAAAACGTTTCTTTATAAACGTTTGATTTGATTTGTTGCAATGTTTCATTTAGCTAGGTTATTTAGGTAACTATCTCCTATTATGGTTAGCCACTTTACTTAGGTAAATATTTAATAGGAAGCATGTCTTCCTTCCGCACAAAGTAGTTCCTCGACGATCTCGTGGGAATCATGTTGTAATAATCAAGACTCTAAGTATATGTTAAGATGCTGTTAAATTAATACATAATGACTTCTTTCTTTTTTAGATAAAAATGGCATAACATATGGACACATAGTACATAGTTACATGATCACATTCGTGCAAACTCGCTAACAATGAAGTTAAATTATGATCCAAAAGTTCCCAGTGTAAGTCGACAACGGATGAAAGAGCTCTGCCGTCGCCATCGCAACGAATATTCGTAATGAATGGTTCCTTTGGAAGCGGACGCGTTACAATGTAAAATAAATTGAACCGACACAAAGGCTAAACGGGGTTAAGCGTGCTCGTATTTAAAAGTTATTTTTTAATATCATTTTGGGTCGGACCGTGACTCTGATGAGCTTACTCGGTAATTAGGTCGACGACCTATAATCCTGTTATTCCGGGTCGTAGGCTATGTTAAGTAGGTTTCCACAAAATGTAGGCTTACCATTTTTGTTCTAAGCCGAGTTTAGCAAACCGCGTGGGTTGAGAACACCCCGACTTCTTTATTCTAAAGCCGCCCTAGAGACAATGTAACGATTAAACAATGGAGCCCACGCAAATGGAACTCCACGTAAAAGCGGGCTCGAGCTCGATGCCGCCCAACTTACTATCGGCTCCAAATGTTAAATTTACAAGATCCATGATTAGTAAGTCGTGTAGTTTCTGATTCAGTGGCACGCTGGCGCTGGCACGGCTGTGGCGGAGAGCGGACACTAGCGCGGGGAGGCAGGAGACGGAGGGGCACGCGGAGGGGGCGCGGGGCGCGGCGGCGGCGACGGTGCTCCTTATTTTATTATCGCCTTCCTTCCTACCCCCGGCCCCCCTCGCCCCCCGGGAGGCCCGCACCACGCATGCGCCCAGCCTCGGCCCGGCAACTGTAAGCAGGCATTACAGTAAATACTCCATCTACGTTTTTCTGACTCATGTTCAGCATTATTAACTATTCATTCTGTAACAGAGCTAATGTATTCATTCTATCGCGATGACTCTGTTTGGATCTCGGTAGATCATCATAATTCACTGGGCAGGAAATAAATTCGTTGTTGGCGTTGTTAATAAAAGAAACATGATCCTGAGAAAGTTTGGGATAACTCGATCAGTTTCAGCGCCCCTATGCTCAGTGAGTTGAGTGTTGGGTTACCAAACATATTGTGTTCACGTCCCGGTTCTTGTTTCACCCTAATTCGATTTGGACAATTTGTTTCTGCATCGTGCAGTTTTCATATCTACTGGCCTGAAAGAAAATTGAAGAAAAACGTCTACTTACTTATAGTAAAAATAAAATGAATTCTGTATTAAGATAGTAGTTACATCGTGCTGTTGTCAACTTCTTCACTATTTGTAGGGTTCCGGTTTACCTCAAAAGGAAAAACGGAACCCTTCTAAGATCACTTCGTTGTCCGTCTGTCTGTCCGTCGGTCAAGACCCTTTTTCTCAGGAACGCTTGGAGTTACTCGTATAAAATTGAAATTAATATCAAATACTCAGGGCTGCAATCCCTTGAATTCAAACTTCTAAGTCAACGCAATCAAAAGATTTGAGCGTTCATGTTCCGGAACCAAAACCTTTTGATTGCGTTGACTAAGAAATTTGAATTTTTTGAGGGTACTTACTTCCCGTTGACCTAGAATCATGTGGAATGAAGCAATGGCGGTATGTTGATATACCACCATTGCTTCTTGAGTAAAGGAAAACATCCGAAGACCGTATTTCCATATCTACCTTCAAATTTGTACGGAATCCTCGGTGCGCGAGTCCGACTCGCACTTGACCGGTTTTTTTTTCCAAGCTGAGAAGTTGTCGGAAAGATTGATAGCAGAGGGGCAATTCACACAACTTTAAGAACGTTCACAGTCTGATCTCACTCTCAATCTGTCAAATATCCTCTAACTTCCTTACATTTTTGATAAGTTTTTGGACTTTTGTTTGTCGCGAAGAAGAGACTGCGCCTAGATATTGGCCTTCGGATGTCTATCAATTTATTGACCAGAATTTAATGTCTGCCCACAGACTACGAGGATTAATTGAGTAGTTTGTTAGTTTATCGTCAAAATTAGCAGCCGATAGCGGCCAGACGATAACGAGTTTATTTTTATGCGTCATAAAGCGCACCGCCATGACATTGACTAAAGCTACGTCCGGCCTGTACGTCGGTACTTGCCCGTTGTCCCCCTGTCTAGTCCCCCTTGGGGGGTACAACAAATATTTTTGCCCGTGGAACCCCCTGAATAACAATCTTCTTATTAAATATATTTTTTTTTGCCCGTGGTACCCCATCTCAAACATTTCAATTTACCATTAAAAAAAAAGATTTAAAAAACGAACTGTTGCTTGACAAATAAAGAAATAAGTAGATACTTACAAATAAATTGTTTTCCCACTTCATAATATAAGATTTTTAGAAAGAAAGAAAGAAAGAAAAAAGTTTATTTGGACACAGTTCGTGAAACACAAAATACAAAATTAACAAAATAAAAATAATGTTGCAACAACAATAGTGTGTGCCTCACGGCTGCGCCGAAAAGGTTCATTTCAGCATTAATGCCAGACAGATGCTGTCTGACGCTGGTTTTCTAATGAACCGTTAGGGAAAAGTGACGGGGAGTACAAACAGTTTCAACATACCTAATACATACTTTTTATACTTATAAATAAATAAATAAACTACTAGGTAATCAAGATCATATCATTACAAACGTCATCATTACAACAAATTTTCAATAAAAAATAATGTCGATGCTGTTGTTTGGGCGGGGTCACAGTTCACTCGCTAAGCTCGCTCACCAGACCCCACCCCGTGGGGAAGATCACGTGGCGGGTCTAAGTTGGTTTACAAGCAATAATAATAAGACGTAGTCGACGGAGCCGCGCTTCGCGGGGTATTTCTGTGTACAAGGTTTAATGGAACCTAACCTAACCTAAGTCGGGGTGCCCCAAGTCCCGAGAGCGCTTAAAGAAACATTATTTTTAAAGTGCGTTTGTACATATATTCCTCTTCTATATAATTTTTATTATCATCAAAACTATTTAATTAAGCAAAGATAGTGTATTTGCATTTTATTTATCTGGCGATTAGCGGGGGTACCGCGGGCCAAACAATTTGCCCATGGTACCATTTTGTCCCCCTTGGGGGTTCCACGGGCAAAAAATTTGCTCGTGGTACCCCAAGGGGGACTAGACAGGGGGACCACGGGCAAGTACCCCTGTACGTTACGTCACCATGTCTACTTCGTGCAGACTAATAATACACAAAATGTTTAGCATAACACTTGCTAATGTTTAACCGTGTGCCTAAAACTACACGCATGTGACGGCATGCAGCTTTGTGTCTGGGAATGGCAACGCACCCTGCGCTGCCGCTGGTACGTACGTAGAGTAAATTCGATTGAATTTACATCGAAAATAGAACTATCCTTTAGCATATTTATATGAAGCACAATGGGAACAAACACGCGCACTTATGCACACATAACCCATCACACTTACAACACACACGCATCACACACAACATACGTATCATACCATAGGTACCTGAAATCACCTCTCTAGTCTCCACTCTGGAATTCGAACCCGGAGCCCCAAGATACAGACTAACCGTCTAGTTTGGGGCTACCTGGCTGTAGGTAGTATTTTCAGCTACTCATATCATCTTAACTTGCTATTAACCTGTGAACCTTCTTACTGTATTACCTGAACAATACAATATTTTATTTTCTATTTTGGTTTAAATACGACAAGCACACAGTAGCACATACTAGTATCATCGATAAGACTAACGTCTTCAAACTTGTTTTAAGCGAAACGAGTACCTAGTTCCAATTCATAAAACCTTTACTTCGGGCGTACGTACTAGGACTACTAGGCCCCCAGGTGGGCAGCGCGCACGCGTATTTAGCAAACCAAACCCTCCCATAATGTAGAAAAGCTTGTCGTCTTTTTTCTCTTTTTTGTTGTATAGTTCTTTTATCATTAATTTGGTTCATTCAGAACTCCCGATTATTTTAAATGAATAATTAACTACTTTGTTCAACAAATATTTGAATTACTTATTTTACCAGTTACCTACTTGTAATCTTCTTGTAGTATCATTCTAGAACCGTACAAGAAAAGGAAAATAAAACTTTGTTCTCTTAAAGCTGTTAACACTAACATTACTTACCACTAATTGCTAAAGCGTGGGCGCAATGTATTGAAACAAACTCTCAATGTATGTTTTTATTAAAGACAGCCCACGCGTTCAATGTGAACTGTGAAGACAATATAACATTCTGGGTTTGAACAACAATTAGCGTGAAGTATTTCTAATTAGTGCTTCCCGTTTTATGTTGAACCCGTTTGTCACTCGTCTAGGTACAATTTATTTTTCATTAACATTTTTTTATTAATTAAATGAAAGGTATCGACCCTCAGGCTAGGTGGAGCGACGATCTTCGCAGGATGGCTGGTAGCAGCTGGATGAGAGTTGCCGAAAATCGAGTTGAATGGCGTGCAAAAGGAGAGGCCTATGTCCAGCAGTGGACTGCTATAGGTCTAGGCCGATGATTATGATAAAAAGGAAAAATGAAAAAAAAATCACTGGGAAATGGGGATAAGGACCGCCACACATGCTCACACTAGCATTGGACATCACGAGCCTCGTGAGACTGACAGTTTATGACGTATCGAACACTGCATTCTTTTGCATTAACGCGTATGCTCATACGGGCCTGCATCGAAACGTGAAAGCAAAGTGCGGCGGGCTTAAGGCGGGTTTGAATGCGTGAGCCGTTTTCTACCAGTCGACAATATGAAGAGATATCATCAGCCCATGTTCAGCAGATCCTACACAGTTAACACCCTGATAATCGATAACGATAAGGCTTCACACCAAAAAGCTTATAAAGTAAGTTCCTAAACATACCTACCGAACACAAAAAAAACGGCGATATCTGTAGTAGGTACTTTACCGGCGATTTCCGGCCGAGGGCATACAGGAAAAGGGCCGAGTTTTGCAGATACGCCAGTGTTCGAAGCTAATAGTGACTCTGTAACAAGACAATGCCAAGGTTGGCGCGAGAATGAAATTGTTCGATTGTGTTACTGGCTGAAAAGGGCGAGAATATCGTAGTCTGTGGCTGTGGGAACTGTGGGTAGGATATGACATGTATGTGTTTGTCGTAACAATGTCTCTTTCTACTTATAAGCCGTGACGGGGTCAGTATGTATTGCTAATGATGAGGTCATTTTGAAAACTGGGGGTGGAATGGAAATTGAGTTGAATTCCAAGAAAGATACACACACGTCATCACTAGGTCCGGACTTTACCTGATAAATTAATAGGTGATGAATTATAAAACTCAAACTCAACTCAAACTCAAAGCATTTATTTCAATTAAACCTTGTACAGGCACTTTTGAATTGTCAAAATTAAATAGTCTGTCAGTTAGTCAGAAAGTTGAAGCTAGTTGCCCATTCCAAAACGTAGATCTCTATGGAGAAGAACGGGCAAGAAACACTATGAAAACATTTTCCGCATTATTTGAGTGTATATTAATCTCGTTTATAACATTATTCTTAATAAAGGTAGCTCTAAACTTAGCCTGTGTACATTATCAACTGACCAGTATATGTAGATAGGCGGGGAGAATCGAAACTTAAATAAATGTACTGGATTTGACGACTCGGTATGTTAGGTCTTAGCAACCAGCGCCACAGTAAGGGGTCAAGCTTTAACGGTACTTGTTACTGAACATTTCATAGGCTTCATGTCCTCAAACTTGCCTCACACATGCAAATTGTACAATAGGTACAGTACCTACTTATATCGTTTCACGCCTTTAGAATAGGTGCTAAATTGCTATGCTTGCTTATTTATTTAGCTAACATTAAAAGCTTTCTGTTTTGGTTCTTAGGTTATTTTTGTTATAGCATTATCAGTTTATAATTTTCTTGCTGGGACACAGGCCTCCTCTCTGTGAGAGGGGTTGGGCCATAAATCACCACGCGGGCCCAGTGCGGATTGGCGGATGTCACATGTCTTAGAATTTTTGGTTCTAGGATATGCTGGTTTCCTCACGATGTTTTAATTCACCGTTTTGAGAACAGTGGTGATGAAATCATTTATACAAAGTGCCTGCTTGGGTTCGAACCCACGACCCACAACTCGTAAGTTGTGGCCGTCACCACTGGGCCACCACCATTGCTCTATTTTTGTAGTAATGAATGGTGTAGAAGACAAAAGTAGAAGAAGAAGAAGCCCAAAAGTCTGACAACCAGTCTTACCAAGGGGTATCGTATTACCCAGTAACTGGGTTGTGGAGGTCAGATAGGCAGTCGCTCCATGTAAAATACTGTTATTCAGCTGCATCCGGTTAGACTGGAAGCCGACGCCAACATAGTTGGGAAAAGGCTAGGCAGATGATGATGATGAATGGTGTAGGAGACAACATTTATTTTCTATACTAATATTATAAAGAGACAAAAAATACATTAAAAAGACAAGTGAAGTTTATTAAAAAGTCATGTTGCGCCAACCCCAAATAAATTGGGATAAGGGCTGGAGAATGATGACTAATATTATAATGAGGTCAAGTTTGTGAGGTTGTGGTTGTAGGGGGTAATCTTCGGAACTGCTGATTCAATCCCGAAAATTCTTTCACTAATGAGAAGCTACATTATCCCTGAGTGTCAGTGTGGCTATGTTTTATGTTAAAACGAGAAACTTCACGCGAACGAAATCGCGGCCAGAAGCTAGTAGATTATAAAAGCGTTTGCAAACTCTCTGATAGAACTGTATTAGTATTGTCAAACCAATATGATTTTATTTCTTTAATCTAGGATAGTCAAATAAATAACCACAGTAGGGACGCCACGTGTCAGTAACTTTCTTTACATTCATGCGCGTGACTTCTTCAAAGAGAATTACATAAGGCGACCGTGTCACCTGTCCACGTGCCCATTATCTAAATTAATGAAACATAGACAAACATAGACCACCACATTGGCGTAAATAATTAATCCATGCAATCAAGAAAATGTCTCAGCTCTACTATCTACATAATTCGAAATGCCTTATTAATATAGCAATTTAATTTGCCTGCTAGTCAGACTAATAAAAAAGTATTTTATCCGTTTGAGGCCTGCAAGTCAATTTGCACAAAACTACTTACACATTACTAGAACGGAATAATTCAAGCATTAATTTATATATAAACTGTAACACATAACCTACATCTTTAACATAACCGGAATATCAAGCAGTAACTTTGGCCCCTAAAATAAAGCCAGAATCTGCGTGGCTCTTGGCATAATGGGCCGGTTGGCGAGCGCCCCTGCCAGCCCCTGGCAGCCCCTGGCAGCCGAGGTGCGCACATTTGCCAAACAGTTTTTTTCTTAATTGCCAGACCTTTGTCTGGATGTAGATGTTGTTGGCATCGCTCGTGTGCGCTCCGCTTTTTGTTCTACAAGTACAAGCGTGCTCTTGTTGCTTAGATACTGCTGAGATGTTTCAAACGATTCCGGTGCGGTTGGAATAGCTACCAGTACTTCCCTGAAACCGTAATCTCCATATTGACGGATTTAGTAAAGCGATGGTCTATTTTTAATGTATATTATGAAATCCCCCAATCTTCTTTCTCAACTGAAATCAAAGTTACGATAACCCAAACAATCGATATCCATGCTAAAGAAATATTCCTCTCAAACACAAAGAATTAAGTACTAAAACAAATAAAGTCATAGTTACTCTATTAACCTAGAAGTAACATTACAGTAACATTTCAGGTCCCTCTGACCTTGTCCTCAGCCTTACGAGCAGGAGACACCTGAGCACAATCGATTTAATTAGTTCCGGACCGGTTCATGAATGATGTAGTCTGTCTCGCGGTAATAGTCGTGTTGTATGCTAAACGATACATTGGACGGAGATGTGTGGGTGGCAGTCGAGGGCTCGGATTTGAGGCTTTAGCTTCGTAGCATTGATGAAGCATAAGTATCCATCATGATGGGAGTTAGGACCACTATTATAATTCTCAACTTATGTTTGCCAAATAAATTATTGAAATGAAAGCTATTTCATTGCCTTGTTTATGGGGATTTTTCATCATGTCATAATTTTTAACTTCTCTGTATAGCTTTTGTTCAATAATACAGAGTGGCAGGGACAGCAACGCGCAAATTGTAACATGAGTCCAGCACATGATTCTGTATCCGCCGCGGAGAAATTTTCCAACGGTAGTAAAAAAAAATCAGTTCTTTCATAGAAAAGTGCAATTAAATACGTACGCGGTCAAAACGTATCCCACAAAAACATTTCATGTTAAATGTTGCCAAGACGAGACCATGTAGCTCGCACTGTCAAAAAGTAATCAGATCTCATGTAGAGCCAAGCTTCTAACTCTACACGCCCTAACTCTACAAGGCCTAACTTCGCAAACTCTACACCTTAGTCAAAATATATGGCTTGGCCGTTTCGTTACTACAAGAACCATTAACAGTATGAGAGTTTTTTACCTTACGCTCATGTGAATGTAGCGAAATGGCCTATGGTTTGGATTATAATCCAAACCCAAGATAAGAGGGTTCAAAAATACGACGAAGTGCTTCGAGAAAAGGTAGGTGGTGCCCTTGCGCTTCGCTTGGTTCGTCTTGGCGGGGGCACTGCCGTGCCCCCAGATAGAAAAGCAATATTTATCAATAACTAGCTGACCCGGTAAACGTTGTTTTGCCATATAAATTATTTCTAGCTGGCCGGCGCTACTTCGTTCGCGTGGTGTCCTACCACTTACCCTACCCTACCCCTACCCTACTCCTACCCTACTTCTACCCTACTCCTACCCTACTCCTACCCTACTCCTAATCTACTCCTACCCTACTCCTACCCTACTCCTACCTTACTCCTAACCTACTCCTAACCTACTCCTACCGTACTCCTACCCTACTTCTACCCTACTCCTACCCTACTCCTACCCTACTCCTAACCTACTCCTACACTACTCCTACCTACTCCCTATAAGTAAAAAAAACGGATAAAAATATCCTATGTCTCCGTCTCCTGATTCTAAGCTACCTCCGCACCTATTTTCAGCCAAATCTGTTCAGCCGTTCTTGAGTTATAAATAGTGTAACTAACAGGACTTTCTTTTATATATGTAGATATAACCTTCAAAAAATTTCAACACATGGGATTCAAAATCATGTACTGAATGGTAACAGGTTGTGCGTGGATGTCCTGCCACCCCTGTATATACAAGCCCATTATTCATTGTTCTTTCTTTCAGTTTGGAAAATGTAGCTCAATTACTTTTAAAGTCTTGACTTCGGTTGCCGTTTACGCTGATGTAATTCAAAATGTACGACGTTGTCTTTATCTAGAAAGCGTTAACGTCATAAATGCATCCAGCGTGATAAATGAACGTATAATTTACTCAGACAGAACGTCACTCTAGTCAAACTCTCAGTTAGAAGTTCTCGCATCTCACGAGACATCTCGCTAACTTCGGCGTGTTCTGCAGTCTCATAAAGAGTACAATGACATCTGTAATCAGATCCGTTTCCGCATCACACACAAACACACACATACAAGAGTACATTCAGAAATCCCTTTCTTGGATTCCTTTGATACAAACAGATAGGGATTTCATTAATTTAACTGGTAGGTAGCTAAGTAATTCGTCCTCCAAAGGAATGCCGCGGTATTTTGATAATGCCTTTGATATATATCCAGCCTTCTTGTTCACAATACTAACTCCGTGGAGACTTGCTGATTGAGCAGGGAGAAAACGTCTATGTGACATTCTTTGTAAAATAATATAATTTAATGAATTTAAGCAAATATATATTTACATAACAAATTGGCGACGAAATGCCGAACAATGATATAAAAAGACAAAAAAGAGTTCGTGACTCGATCACGGGGCGTGCTTACACGAACGGGAAACATATTATTTACGAAAACTGAATTATCAACCGAAGAAATAGAAACTCGAATACAAACTCTACAACAAAACTTCCAAAAATTACGAGAATCACAATCTGCAATTGAGCTCGAGACGGACCAGCAAGAATTGGAGGAGGAAACTCAATACAGGTGCAAATTTGAAGAACTATACACCTCCCTCAAATGCAAATTACTAACAATGAGAAAGAATAATGAAATAAGTACGCAGCCTACAACAACAGTAGATTACGCAAGCTGCGTCAACCTGGCACGACAAGAACATTATTTGTTTATTTATTTATTTAAGGATTACCAACGAGATACATTACAATTATTATCTTTACCATTATAGAACTTGTATAATATACATTATCCTGTAATGCACACTCAATTACAGGTAACCACAGCTTATACATTATCGAGTATACATGCTCTGAATACATAATTAAATTATAAAACACACACATTACCCGAAACTACGTTAGTTCTATGAGTTGTTCTGTGCCGAAACTGAATTTTCAACCCTTACATGAAACTGAATCCTTTGGAAACTTTATCAAGAGATTGATATTGTCCTTATAACTGCCAGAAGAACCAGTAGGTCAATGGCAATGAAACCTTATTTATTTCGCCGGCCCTATTTCAGAACAATACTTATTTATTAACAACACGACGCCGACTCTGACATCACTTCGTGCAAAATAAGCAGCAGTGCAATTTTTATAATCTATATTATATAAAATTCAAAGTCCTGACTGACTGATTGACTGACTGACTGATATATCAACGCACAGCCCAAACCGCTGGACCTAGAGACTTGAAACTTAGAAGGTGTGTTCTTTGTGAAGAGTAAGTATCCACTAAGAAAGGATTTTTGGGAATTCTACCCCTAAAGGGTTAAAATAGGGGATGAAAGTTTATATGAAAGTCCGACAGTTTTGAAGTTAGGATCTTCTAATTTTGTATTTAGGATGACAATTAAAAATTATTTTTTACGTGTCTCAGCGTTTTTGATAATTCTACCCCCGAAGGGTTAAAAAGGGGGATGAAGTTGTGTATAGAAAGTCATTAATTTTCGACGTAAAAATCACTAAATTTATTATCTAAGCTTATGATTGGAAGCTAACACAACGGTGTTGTTAGAATTTCATCCATTAAGGGGGTGAAAAGGGGGATGAAATTTTGTCCTGACTGACTGATATATCAACGCACAGCCTAAAACGCTGGTCGGTACCGCTGGGTAGAGAAATTAATTTTGGAGGGTGTGTACTTTGTGAAGAGTAGATATCCACTAAGAAGGGGTTTTTGGAAATTTAACCTTTAAGGGGTGAAAAGAGGGGATTTTGTTTGTATGAAAAATCTTATTCCTTGAGTTAATAACCATGAAACTTGGCACGAATACTTATCTAAATAAATTATGAAGTTTGGCTTTTTTTCTAAACTACCCCCTGAAAGGGGATTGGGAGGTGTCAAAGTTTGTATGGAAGAATTTTAACGCGTGGTCCGATTAACTCGAAACTCAGTATTTATACTTAAGACCGAAAATAAAGAATAACGTGTATCATCGTTTTTCGAAAATTTGTCCCCTCAAATGTATCCCGATAATGTATCGTATGTAGGGGATACAGTTTATATGAAAAATCTTATTCATTTGGTTAATAAATTAGAAACTTGGCAATATTTGGGTCAGTAAATAATAATGATTGTCACTTTTGGTTAAAAAAATCCCTCACAGAGGATTTGGGGGGTGACAAAGTTGATGGATTAGAAAAATATTTAGCCCGCTGTCGGATTAACTCGAAACTCGGTACTACTAAAAATTTAAAAAACCCCCGACACAAAAAAATACCTAATAAAATTAAATTTAAATTGGAAAAGGATCAAATAATTTATAAACCCCCAACTTAAAGAATCTAGGTAACGAGACTAAAACAGATAAATTCATATGGCAGTCGGGGGACCTCTTAGAATAGAAGGTGTTCCACAGAACGGTCCCCCGACTTCCATATGAATTTATCTGTTTTAGTCTCGTTACCTAGATTCTTTAAGTTGGGGGTTTTTAAATTATTTGATCCTTTTCCAATTTAAATTTAATTTTATTAGGTATTTTTTTGTGTCGGGGGTTTTTTAAATTTTTAATTTAATTTTTTATTTCATGCTTTTTGTAGGGACTCCTAAATTTTTGTATTTCATTTATATTGTTTTTTTGCGTTTTAAGATTCAGGTAATTTGGTGTTTAATCAGGTTTTTTATCCGTCAAAAAATAATTCTTAATGTATAGTTGAAGAATAATTTTTAAGACTAAACAGATTTTTTTGTTTTATTATATCCTTTTTCTAGTTCTTCGTTTAGTTATTCAACTTTCGTACAAGTATTTCATAGCTATTAGATATCTTAGGTATTTCAGATCTAGTTTATAAAATGGGACTGCGACACTATCTGATGTAGAAGTACCTACGCTTTTTAAGTAGGATAATTCCATTCGTAATAAAAATAGTCAAACTTAGTGGTCGTAGGTACGTGTCATCACTCCACTTTCCTCATCATTCTAGAGCATTAATCAGACAAAAAAATATTTTCAAGTTTTTAGTTTTCATTTCGTTAGTTAATATTCCTCACTCCCTTTCAATATAGTACACATTATTCTACTTGTCAAGCCCTTGCATTTGATACCTATATTGAAGAAGTTGTGAAGAAAAAATATAATTCGCCATTTTGTGGTGGCAGCCATCTTGGATTTGAAATTTTGTAATAGCGTATAGTATTCTACTAGTCAAGCCCTTTCATTTGATACCCATATTGACGGAGTTGTGAAAAAACGATTTAAATCGCCATTTTGTGGTGGCGGCCATCTTGGATTTGAAATTTATCATAGTGTATAGTATTCTACAATTCAAGCCCTTTTATTTGATACCCATATTAAGGGAGTTGTGAAAAAATATGTAGTCCGCCATTTTGTGGCGGCGGCCACCTTGGACCGATTTTCATCAAACATAGCTAAGAACACTCCCGAAAGTTTTCATTTCGTTAGTTAATATTCCTCATTCCCTTTCAATATAGTACACATTATTCTACTTGTCAAGCCCTTGCATTTGATACCTATATTGAAGAAGTTGTGAAGAAAAAATATAATTCGCCATTTTGTGGTGGCAGCCATCTTGGATTTGAAATTTTGTAATAGCGTATAGTATTCTACTAGTCTAGCCCTTTTATTTGATACCCATATTAAGGGAGTTGTGAAAAAATATGTAGTCCGCCATTTTGTGGCGGCGGCCATCTTGGACCGATTTTCATCAAACATAGCTAAGAACACTCCCGACTAATTCACCTTTCAAACAAAAAAACAAAATCAAAATCGGTTCAGCCGTTCGGGAGCTACGATGCCACAGACAGACACACACACACACACACACACACACACAGACACGTCAAACTTATAACACCCCGTCGTTTTTGCGTCGGGGGTTAAAAACAAAAAATACTTAAAAAAAGTGATTTAGGGTTTTTCAAAAATTGACTCCTACGAAGGTGGAAAATTCTACTGCTTGCTTCCATTAACTCGAAAATGGGTATGGGTTTTTGAGTCAAGTTATGAACACATCCCAAACGATTTTTCAAAATTATTCTCCTGGGGGGGTAAAAAGCTGGGATAGTTTATTTGAAAAATCTGATCCCTTTGAGCTATAAACTAAAAAATTGGCCCGAATACTTATTTATATCTAAACAAATGATAAAAATCATAAACATACATTTTCGAAATTATAAGAGGAAAGTACGAATTTCACGCGGACGAAGTCGCGGGCAGAAGCTAGTAAAAATATATATGTTTAGGTTAAGGTATTTATCTATGGGCCTGTGTTGCCTGAAATAAATGGATTATTATTATTATTATATTATTTATTCTAGTAAAGTAGTTCATTTACAAAGTGGGTAGAGGTCATACCAACTAAGACCATTACAAGTTATTGGTGCATACAGAAACTAAAACCGACTTTGTCAATCGTATGGCCGAGATAGTTTATATATTTATCTCTTTATTCACTCGTAGATTACTTTCTTTTAGTTTTTGTAACACCTGTCTTAGTCGCATAAGTAGTTCTTTGCCTGAAGACCCTTTTTTTTGGGAAATTATCAAATAACTTCTCCCGCTCTGGGCGGAGCGGGAGGGTGTGTCAGACTTTTACTGACAAAAACCCGTGTGTTCCTTCCGTTGCCCGTGCCAGGGGCTACGGTATCTCTTTCCGACCCCGTCAGTTAGTACTGACATCTCTTTGAGGCGCGCGTGGAACACAACGCGCCGTTGACTCTGGCATGGTTCTTACCGGACGGCGAGCTGCCCATTGCTCGCCGTCCGCAAGCCCGCGCCTACGGTGACCGGGAATCGGCTATCAATTCCCAACGCCCAGGACGCCTCCTGCGGCGACTAGGGGCGTGAGGGCGCAAACATTGCCTCTCCTTCACGCGCTTCGCCTCCTCCTTCGCGAGCATTACTGCTTCGCAGGAGGAGGCGACGGCCTCCCAAGCACTCTCGCTCCGTACCATGGCCTGGACTAAGATCGGACGCGTGCTCTGCCCAAGCTAGGTAGACCTCCACCATATGCTCCACCGTGTCGACAATGGCGACACCCAGGCGTTTCCTCCCGCCTTATCCGGAACAGGAACCTCCCGAAGCAGCCGTGCCCGGTGAGGACCTACGTTAGGCGGAAGGTGAGGACGCCATGGCGCCTCTCTAGCCAATCCTCAAAGAGGGGACTTATCGCCACAATTGTGGCGTGCCTAGCACTGGATTGCGGCAGTCGCACTCTCCATGTCGCCATGAGATCCCGCCGGAGCTCTGTCCGCTGTGCCGCAATCACTCGCGGCAGCGGAGTTACGCCCCGGCGTTTTGCCGAGCGAGGACTTTTGCCTCCAGATCCCATGCCGGCAATCCGGCAAGGAGGCTCGCCGCATTTCCGGAGACCGTGCGGCATCCCCGGACTAGCCGGCCGGCCATGACCCTCTGGGACGCGTTCAACCGCCGGGTTCTGAAGAACCTTGTAGAATAATAACGTCGAAGAAACATTTCACGCTTTCTATTCATTCACACATTTTTGCCATAAACCTGGGGCAACCTTAACTCCAAACATTAGCCTGTTTACCCTGTGCACTTTCGTCATCCATAACCATATTCAAATAGGCTTGACTAATGCCTAATTTACAGAATAGCTGGCCTCCGGCCATCTCTGCAAAAATATCTTCAATGTTAAGAATTGGGTATTTTTCATCTTTAATAACTTTATTCAATGTAACTTTGTGATCTGCACATAGTCGTATATTCCCATTTGGTTTCACAATTGGTACGGTAGGAGTTCCCCAATCTGATTGATCTATTTTAGTGATTACATCTTGTGTGCATAAGCGTTAAATTTCTTCATCTAGGGGAGAGTAGCCCAAAACGGGTAAGCTAAGGTTGATGATAAATAAAAACAATTTATAGATACAAATTGAACATTTATTTGTATATTTTGAAATGTTTAGTTATCAAGGACTATAAAATAAATTATATATTTAGTAGTTTTGTACATTAACAGTAGAAAATTAACAAGAATCTTTAACATTCGAATTACCCGTTTTGCCCGTAGGGGGGGCCTAAAGCAGGTAGGGCTTTTGGGCAAAGCGGGTAGGGACTGTATTACATGAGATCAACGTCAATCAATGACTACAACTGTTCATAACAATCATAACTCAGATGGAGCTCCACCAGGATCATCAGCTACTTGCAGTGATTATGGTTGGATCAAGGGACCAGTATTCTTGGAATGGTTGCGGCTCTTTGTAGACAACGTAATGAATTGGCAACGTAAACAGATTATCCATATGAAATAGATACTCAACTAGCTCTAATTCTTGAGCTGCTGTAAAAACTGTTGTGAATCTTCCTAGTTTTTTTTTGACATCCTTTCTTTACATGTAGCTGTAAAGTCGAAAGGTTGATTTCATATTTTTTTGCTGCACCATTGACGGAAGTTTTGAGAGCTTCTTCTATCGCAAGCTTCATAACTCCCTCATCCCACGATGCATTTGCAGTTTTTCTCTTGTATTTATTAACCATCTGCAATAATAAAAGTACAAATAAGCAGTCAATGAAATTATACAGAGCAAATCGGGTATGGGCAAAACGGGCACCCGCTTTACCCCTACCCTTTTTGCCCACAAGCATGAATTTTTTTCAATCGACTCATATCCTTAAAACCGAAATAATAAACGCCAACCTATTACACAAATAAAACGTCTATTTATTGCAAAATAATAACACAAAACTAGTAAGAACATATTGTAAACCATTTTCGAGTATTCAAAAGTAATGTAACTCAATTTTTTTTTTAGTGAAAATAGCTAAAAACTTCTTTCTTATCTTACCGTACCGTGAACTCGTGTCCGCCAGAGAAGCGCGCCGACTCCCTGTGATTGGCGAGCGGCAGGCGCCGCGCACTGCACGCACACATTCTTATTATCAATAACGGTGCGCAATTTAAAAAGCATACCCGTTTTAGGCGGGCTACCCGTTTTAGGCTTACCTCCCCTACCTTTGATTTCAGGGGTTAAGGAATGCGTTTCGGTTTATTAAAGATGAGTTGTGAATACTCGTAGGTAGGTGTGCTTTCATATTAAGTATTTCCCCCAAGTCATTTTTAAATACGTTGTCCGTATATTGTCCAAGCAAGTCGTCCAAACTTGTAGGTCCCGTGGATTATAAAATGTTCATGTCCGCTAGTTCAATTTTCACCTCTTTCATCCAGCTTCGGCCAAATATTGGGTCTACCTCAACATGTGGACCCAATATCATATCATGTAAACCAGATTTTTAATGGAAAATTGTATATTATAAACGTTGGTTTATAATATACAATTTTCCATTAAAAATCTGGTTTTTGTAGTTATAATTAAAGAATGCTACTCCTATAGTTTGATAATTTCAACAGTGTATGTTTTCAATTTCATGTCAGTTTTAAATCTGGGGGCACGGTAGTGCCCCCGCCAAGACGAGCCAAGCGAAGCGCAATTGCATTACCTACCTTTTCTCGAAGCGCTTCATTTTTTTGAACCCTCATAACTTAGGTTTGGATTATACCAGATAAACAAAATTCTCGGGATATGATGTCAATAGTAGACTTATTAAACATAATAAAGTTTCAACTGCATAGCTCTTATACTTTAGATTTTATTGATATCTAAAAAAACCCCGATTTCGTCACTGACTCACTGATGATCATCACAATTCTTGGGGCACTTCCAGAAGTCCTAGAAAGCTGAAAATTGATATGTAAGCTAGTATTAGACTCAGACAAAAAAAAATTCTAAAACTTTGAATAAAAAAATATTGTCATAAGCAACTTACAAAAATAAGTGAAATCCCACCAAAAACATTTTCATGTAAAATGTTGCCAAGACGAGACCATATGGCACTGTCAAAAAGTTATCAGATCTCATGTAGAGCCAAGCTTCTAACTCTACACGCCCTAACTCTACAAGCCCTGACTTCACAAACTCTACACCCTAGTCAAAATATGTGGCTTGGCAGTTTATGAAGTTGTTGGGGCGTGTGAAGTTAGAAGCTTGGCTCTACATGGAATCTGATAACTTTTTGACAGTGTGAAGCATATGGTCTCGTCTTGGCAAAATTTTACATGAAAATGTTTTTTGTGGGATAGATTTTCTTCTCTATATTTAATATTTCGACTGATTTAGTGACATAGAAGATAATTCAGCACGTGTCGAATTCCATTTATACTTTTTTATTTTCGATATTTAATGAAAGTAGGTATCGCTCTTGAATTTCACTTTTAATCATGTTGATGTCACCGATGCTTTCAACGCAGATGTTACTAGAGGAGTCATCGACTTGGTTCATGTTAATGTTGAGTTGTAAGCAAACTCGAGCTAAGTGCCCTTCTTTTTGACATTTTCGGCATACTGATTTAATGGCACCACACTAATTAGCTCGTTGATCGGTTTTATCACAGCGGAAACATTTCCCTTTTAAATTGGTCAGCTTTTCTTAGAGTTACCAACTCTAAGAACGCGAGGGTTGGTAATAAGTTTGTCCATTCGTAGAAGGTGTAATATTGATTCCGTGGGTGTTTCTTTTCATTTCTTTAGCCATTGTATAAGTTCTCTGCTTTTCCCATTTCGATTGACATTGCAATCTGTACTAATTTAGAAAACGGTGGGTCGTCTCTGTCTTGAATAATTCTTGATCGTACATCCCATCCTCGTCGCCAATTTTTTATGTAAATATATTTGCTTTCAAATTCAAATTCAAATATTTTATTTCAGATTTACATCCATATATTGTTAGTAGTAGTATAACTTAGCCTAATGTTAGTATTAAATTAAATTTACAATAATAAACAAGTAGTGTACCATTGAACTGTTCGTTCAATGGTACACCGCTTATTTGGATAAGTGTGTATGAACACTTACCCACCTTCGTAAGAGGGGAGAGTCCCACCGGTCTGCAAACACATTCAGGATGCCATTGGAGGAGGAGCGCAACCGCGCCATCATGGAAGCGCATCGCTTCCGCATGATCGCGGCGAAACCATCGACGCACGCTTCCGCGAACATCCCTGACGCGCTACATCGCCACGGCAACCCCAAAAGCACCCTGAATGCGTTATTGTACTGGACACGCAGGTCGCTGTATGCCCGCTGGGTATACTTATATTCATTTATATTCATTAAATTATTACATTTATAATTATTAAAATAATAATTGAATGAATCGTCAGGCAGGCGGAGTCAATCAATTATTATTTTAATAGATGATTATCAGTTTCTCATTTAAACAGCTACTTACCACCCCGCGACTAATGGACAGGCAGAACGCTTTGTTCAAACTATAAAGAGAGCTTTACACGCAATGGAGGGGGAGAGGAGTTGTTTAAATGAGAAACTGATAATCATCAAAAATAGACTACGGCGCGCCCCCGGCAGAAACGGGCTTACGACCTAAGTTAATGTTGGGAAGAGAAGTGAGAACTCATTTACATGTAATGTTCTCAGAGGACTTATGTAAACCTTACTTAGAGAAATCCACAACCCCAACTAAAACATTAAGAAATTTCGGTATTGTAAACAGAGTACAAGCCAGAAATTACTCCGATCCATATAAGAAATGGAAATTTAGCAAAATTTTACGACGGATCGGTCTCCTCCACTACGGTACAAACTGATGACGGTATGGAAGAGGCACCTTAACCAGATTCTGCCGGCTTCTCGAGTGCCAGATCCCAGAATGGTGGCGGAGGACTGATATGTAATACAGTTTTCTTGTTCATAATACTAACTCCGTGGAGACTTGATTGAAAGGGGAGAAAAATGTCTATGTGACATTCTTTGTAAAATAATAATTTTATGAATTTATGCAAATATATTTACATACCAGCCTTCTGGGAGAATTTGCGTAAATACCGCGTTGCGTGCTGGAGTTTATTTGAGAAAGTTGTGATGTTGCGACGAAGGTTCGCGATCTGAATATATATATGATAGACGAATATATTGCGGATATATTGCTGCAGTGGCAGGTACAGGGAAAAAGCTGTGACCTACAGGGTGACCTTAATTGGTTTACATTCATTTACAACAATGTTCAGTAAATAGGATTTACGTGAAACAATAAAACTGTAGTATACATTAATAAGCGTCATGACCTTGACCGATATGTAGTGCTATTAGTTAGTAATTTTCATAATAGGCTTAGATTACTCGAAATTGATATAAACCCTACTAAACTCGATACAATATTGTGCTAAAGAATTTTATAAAAAAAATTCCCTACCTAAGTGTGGAAGTACTGCCTACAAATACAACAGAATTCCAAAACCACAAAGGACAATTCCGTGTAAAGTCCGGGAACACAATTGAATTAGCTTTTCCAGCCGGAATTATTTCACGTGCATTTAAATTAGCTGCATTCTATTCCGACGCGATGGCGGCTGAGGTTTGTACACTTTGTACAAATAAGTGCGGCCGCACGCCACGCGACAGTTTATTTAGCGCGAGCAATTTAACTTTTGCACCAAAACTTATAACGTGCGGGTAGAGCGAGTCGCTTTAATTTAAATATTCAGTAAATCAGTTAGTGTGTGCCGGAGCCAGGGCGGGTCAATAATAAATGTAGTGTCGCTCCGCTTTCAGTGAAACTTCCTGCCGGGAAATGGGACAATGTTTTAACGATGTCGTGTAAAATGTTAAGGCTTATGTACTTTTTGTCATGTGTTACATACACGTAAAGTTTTTTATTGTCTTTTGGGGAATATGCGAACATAGAGGCACTTTTGAATTATCAAGGGGTCGTCGGTAGCAACAGTTGAAGTTAAATGAAAATGTAGGTTGGTGAGTAGGTGATGGCGCTAAACACGTAGCCGAATTCTGGGCCGAGTCCATTTAGATTGCCATCGACACGCTAAGAAGAAGAAGTGGTACCCAATTATGTTGTGTAATCCTCATCTGCCTAGTTTTAATCCCGGATATTGCAAGGATCCGCCTCCTTCCATTTCCTTTTATCTGACCGACAATATGGTAATTTAAAAAAATGCCTCTAAATGGTTTAATTAGATAACTGCTTTTCTTAACTTACCTAAAATTGAAATTCGCTCTGTTTTCAACAAAAACAATGGTTGCTCGACTAATACTAAACCCATAGCGTTGTTTTAGGCAGCCACGACTTAAATTATTAATGTTAGAGTTTATAAAACATACTCCGTAAAAGCCCCTAAGCTTTTACGTCAAGATAAAACCTAGCGCAGCATCCACCAAAGTTTTCAATAAATTGGCCAAAACAAAAGCGCGCTATTTCATCGTCAGCGGTCGGACTTTAGACATAGCAAGTTAAAACAAAAGACGGTGGTAACGAAGATTTACTCGTAATGTCCACCAGCCAGCAGCCGTCGCTGAACGCCTTATTTATTACCTCACATAAATATACGTATGCCATGAGATATGTGGTTAAGGTACATTAGATGACGTCATTGTGTCGTGAGAGATGATTGAGTGATTGTATGAGGGAGATCACTAATAAGGTTTCATTCGGGTGGTTTTTTTACATCCGTCTGAGCAGAAGTAGGTAACGATGTTTTGTGGTTTTAAAGACACTTTCGTATACTTTGCTAGATTATTGTGACTTTTTAAGATAAAACGAAAGGCCAGTTAATTACTCTGATAGTAATCACTCTGTTAAGTGTTCGCTGCTATTAAAAATTGGCCAAGTGGGAGTCGGACTCGCACACGAAAGGTTCCGTACCACAAGGCAAAAACGCCGAAAAAAACATGTTTGTTGTATGAGAGTCCCCCTTAATTATTTATTTTATTTTAATTTTATTATTAAAGTTAAAATACAACTGAGTGTTTTGTGAATATTTCAAGTGCCTACCTGTTGCCATTTTTGATATCGAGCAAAAAAGGGCAAAAAAATCGCGTTTGTTGTATGGGAGCCCCCTTAAATATTTATTTTATTTTATTTTTAGTATTTTTTATTATAGCGGCAACAGAAATACATACTTTGTGAAAATTTCAACAGTCTAGCTATCGCGGTTCTTGAGATACAGCCTGGTGACAGACGGACAGACAGCGAAGTCTTAGTAATAGGGTTCCGTTTTCACCCTTTGGGTACGGAACCCTAAAAAGCACGGTGTATATGCAAAGTTGATGGCGACTGCCTTTTAATATTCAGGGTGCGTGGCCGCAGCGCCTGTCATTATACAATTGCTTTCGCACAAACACCCCTTTGTTAGGTCGGCGCCATTTTGCTAACGTTTTTAATTTGCTGCTAAAAAGGAATTCCTTTTTACAGTAATGTTGGTATATTGACTTGTAGCGCGCTCCCTTGGCGCTGTTTGCGAATCCCCATTTTATTCTGGAATAGATTTTTATTCAAACGTTTCGAAACGAAAATATAAAATAGAATAAAAACGTATTCTTCACGTCTGCTTATTTAATTACATCTACAGTTTATTTAAAACAAAGTAAGTACTTAATTACTAATTCATCTTTTCAGTTTCATTTTCATGTAAATGTTAATTGTCTGAACTAATTACCTAGGTATAGGTAATCCAGCAAAAAACAATAGGTACTACGCTACCATTAAAACTACCTAATAAAGACACCAACATAATCCAATTCCCTGAAGCAACATTACGAGGTTTAAATTAAAAGGAAGAAAACCTCGTAATTAGAGGCACCTACCAGCTCCTTTACCGCCCGGTTCCACCACACCTACCGGTCGTTAGTTCAGCCGGTGGGTTTCACCACACCTCTATAACCGTTGGTTGGTTCAGTCGGTGGGTTTCATAACAGCTTACCGTTCGTTAGTTCATACGGTGGGTTCCACCACACCTGACCGTTCGTTAGTTCAGGCGGCGCGGGAGCAACCGGCCAGAAATTGCTCGTCAAACAGTCGTTTACCGTCGCACACGACACACAGCCGAATTAACGAAGTCCCACCGAATTGCTTCGATTCCGTCACCCGTCGTGGAATTCCAAAAGGACCGCTTTGAGGATACAAACACGTGTATTGTGGTAGACTGTGACGACGTTTTTAGTAGTCCGCAGGTAACTTTTATAGCTGTTTCAGTGAGATTGTTGTAATGTGTTTGTAACCTGCTTAATATTTTATACTGAGGCGAATATTATGGTTTTTTAATTTCATAGTAACATTAGTTGATACTTTGTTTACTGTGATACAGTATCAACTAGTACAGAGGGGATATTGTGACTGGTACTAGTGGCCTTATATATTGCAATGTCAACAGTATTATACTTTAGGTAAAAAATAAATAATGGCTAAGCGAGGTGGTAATTAGCTTTGGTTGTTCAGTGTAACATCATGTTGATCACGTAGACTAATGCTATATTGTTACCGTTTGATGCTGAATCACCATGAATCATCTATTTGTGTGGAAATTGTGATGGAAATGTAAAGAGAATGACCTGCAGTCATGTGTCCATTCTGACTGTCGTCTGTCATGTTGCAGTAAAACAAGTAAGTTCGTCTTTCTTCCAGTGGACTTCCAAAGTCCATAATACATTTTGCCTTTTCCTTTCACTTCGCATTATCTTGGAATTACCCCAATTTAACTGTTGTACCCTACTTAAAAGTTTGCTTTTCGGAAATCAATACCTTTCCGGAACTTAATTTTATTTCAGGCTCTAAAGTATTATAGGCATATTAATGTGAGATCGTGTCAATATTTTTCTCTGCCCCGCAGCGGAACCGATAAAATTAAGTGTTATTAATAAGCGCCGGCATTATCGGAAACGGAGCGTTTACGTTGAGCGCTCGGCGAGGTGGCCGCTCCTCTGTAAGGACATCATTCCGCAGTCCGCATTGTTATTCATCGGGCGACCTCCTTTGTGACGTTTTAGGAGCATGCGATGCCGCATCTTCCCTCTCTCTCACACATGTGGCGTAAAGCGGCGAGCACGTGAAACGGATGATGTGGTGCGTGAGTTTTGCGCTATGAGCTTGTTCTGGAGTCCTTCACTCCTTCTCGCTTTCCGACAGCTTTTCCGCTGCGTGTGAGAGAGATGCCAGATTAGCGCAACAGTTGTCGCACGTAGTATCGATCGCGTTTTCGAGCCACGTGCGGTGCCGCCTCTCCTACCAGTCACTACAATTTTCATTGCAATTTTTCCTTTTGAGCGACGTCCATAGCCGCCTTTCTTTTATGAAACTATTGATTTATTGTTGGCGGAGGAGCGTTGTACGTCGTTACGGCTGAGTGGATGGATGCGTAGTAATAATTGCTTCATTTCTTTCTCGGATGTGCTCGCTCGTAAAATAAAACGGAATGAACTGCGACTGGGTCTACAGCAATACGTGTGTTGTAGTAATAAGTGTTCGATAAATAAGCTGTCATCATGTTTGGTTATTACGTACCACAACGTCGTATCATGACGGATCCTGTTATAAGCATCACTCAAATAAATCCGTGATACAAAGCGAATTACTTTGTCACTGAAACTTCTAAAAATACTTTCCATCAGAATATATAAGATTATATAAAGCCTTTGAAGTCGTAAGAATATGTAAAAATATTCATTAAAAGCTACAAAGTTTCTCCTTTGCTCCCGAGACATATGTAACTACATGTAATACGATAACATATTGTATCAGTTTATTCTCTATTCTTAAACGTAAAAATCGAGACTAAAAAGTTGAGGTAATAGAGTTAAAGGAGCGTACGTTTCGTTATTAATAAAACATTTGTAACGGAGTCTAATATCGAAGTATCGACCAATCAAGTTCGCTTGTCGCACCAATATTAGGTGTGTGCTATACCTACTTGCTTATAAAAATAAAGGCATTTTTAAAATATTATAAATATTTATAATGGGATATAATTATTTATAAGTGTTACTGTATCATTATTAGGTATAAATACAAAGGTATATCACATCGTTTAGTTCTGACCTTCTGATAAAATATAGAGACACAAAACATTGCCTAATTCTGGATCTTTGATACAGTCCAGTCAATAAACTAACAATGGACATAAAGGTCCCCCTTCTATCAAGTAAGAGACAGCTGTGCAAGTTAATAGCAGCGCAGAGGGAAAGTAAGAGTCCTTATAACATTCGGATGAAGTCGGCCGTCGGCCCCTCGACGACTGTGCACTTCGGAACACTTCGGCTGTGACTATTCGATGCTCAAAGGACTACTGTTGGAATCCGGTTTTTTGGTAGAGTTCAAATGAATTTCGTTTTCGGTTTTCGGTAATTAATTTTCAGCCAAATGTCCATTTTTGCCAATTTTCGTGGCCGAATAAAATTGAGTGTCGACTAATCGTTCATTTCAATTCATTCAAATAAAATACATAGTTGTAACGGCTAAAAGCAAAATAATTGTTCACAGTTAGTAATGCAGGAAACAATGTTTTTTTTCTTACACATACGAGTACTATCAGATTAATTGATTAATAATAATTATGTCTTTCAGAAAAGTGTAAAGTTTTGTGATGAAAAAATTGACGCTGCATCTGTATTACTTTTAGGTAACAAAAAAAACCTATAGAAAAACAAAAAAATAACTCGTTCTCGATTTTCAGCCGAAAACGGAAATCCGGCCGAATTACGTTTTCGTTTCCGTTCGAAAAAAAACCATTTTCGGTAGGACTCAATCTTTTGGTGACACTGGAACTGGTTTGAATTTTGAATTGTACGAGATAAATGATAAAGCTCGGGCGTTCCCTGAAGATGATGATGGAACGATAACATTACTGCATAACAATTGGACAAAAGTGTATCCCACTTTTGTGTAGAATAAATCAAGCGTGAGTAACACGGCTGATATTCCAAGCAGCAGAAATTATTTGAAACTCAGTCGACAATTTGTAACAAAAGCTCGGTCATGCGTCAGTAGATGCTTTGTGCGTTATACTTATTTCAAGGTATCGATTTCAATAGATAAACGAAGAACTTCGCGATTCTAGAGGAATTTATATTAGGTAAGTACCTAATAATTTCTGGAGAGATCGTGTATGAAGCCTCATATTTTCTTACAAAGGAAATACACATCCGACCCAACATTCGAGATTATAAAGAACAATAGTAAAAGTTTACGTAGAGGAATCCAAAGAAACAACATTCAAACAAAACTTGAAAGGGAACATTTAGGAAAAACAAATGAGCGATATATTTTCCTTTATAGCGAAATAAAAAACTCGTTGGAATTTCGTGCTTTTTTCATTACCTGATCGAGCTAGTCCGCGGAGACGCGGAGCACGCAACCTTTACACGATACGACACGATGAGACACGGCCGGACAGCAGCCACGTGGCCTGCTGCTCTCATCGTTTGTCATACTCTTTATTAACACTGAACAACGATTTTGGATCTAATCGAATTTATCACGAGCCAATTTAAATACAAACTACCTAACCACTCCTGAAGTATTTTTAAACCATATTTTGCTCAACTCTAGAGTTTTAGTCGACGCGAAGACCCGCATACCGAGAATTTTCATAACGGAACAAATGTTTTATGTGGTACGAAATAATGAGATACGCTACATAGCCGCCATAGCTGACGGAATCTAGGCTACATTCACGAGATAGGTACAACAGACCATCTGTGAATTATGTTCGGCTATTTTACAGACAGGTATACCCATACCCCATACCCCTACCTTACCTTACCTACCTTATACCTTATTAAAATTCAAGTTTCTTGCATATTTTCTCTCCATTTTCTGTTTAATAAACTACAACAAAAAGCGGGTAACTATAATCTCCGAGGAAGCCGAGCTAATCCCCCAGAGGTTTTCTTAGTTACAAATTCCATTAAAATCAGTTATACTTCCGAAGTAATAAAACTTGAAGTTACGAAGTTGGAGTCGGCGACACTGTTGAACAAGTACACAACATGAATAGTTCAAGCATTGTGCTATGTTCATTAAAATAATCCACTATTGTACACAGTGTTAAGCTGTGTCGCATGTTGGAAAGAATTAGCGTGTTCGTCACGCGATGTGTACGGGCTCGCTCCGGCCCGACGTGGAGCTTAAAGCCGACACGCTGGATTTTTCAATTGATTTCCAATTAGCGGCACGGCCACCTGTGCTGTGCTGCATATTGATGTATTATTCAGGCGCATTAAAATTGAATGTCATTCGATTCAGTAGATGAATTGATACAGTGATTGATAAATGATTCAATCTGTACAATGTGGAGCGTTGTATTTGAAAGCGGTACACTCATTGTAGAACAGGTTTGTAACCAAGACAAAGTAAAAATAACCAAGACAAGCAAGCTTACAAGCTGTTTGTAAGCTTGCTTGTCTTGGTTATTTGAATGCAATAACAGCCGTACGGTTCTATCGATCAGTGATTGGTTCGCAGATGGGTGACCATCTTTACATAGCAAAATCCCTCCGTGCCTCGGAAAGCACGTTAAGCCGTTGGTCCCGGCTGTCATTCGTGGATCTTTGGCACTCGTTACGGGTCGTGAGAAGCCCGAAAGTCTGACAACTTGTCTTACCAAGGGGTATGTTATATTACCCAGTAACCAGGTTGTGGAGGTCAGATAAGCAGTCGCTCACTGGTATTCAGCTACATCCGGTTAGACTGTAAGCTGACCCCAACATCGTTGGGAAAGACTAGGGAGATGGATGATTGAAAATTATACAGTAATCTATCGTTTTCTAGTTGGACGCGGATCGTCTACGACGATTATTTTCCGCAGTAAGAAAGGTCGAATTAGACGTAGTTATTACAATGTATTGAACTATTGATGGATGTATGGGTTACTTTTAGTACCTACTCGAAATAGAGCTTCGTACAATTTCTCGGAAAGTTATTTAATAAAGAACAATGAAAAAGTAATAAGTTATCGAGAGAGAGCATTCTTTTTGCAACAGATATTGACGTCATCCAACGCTCCGTTTTTGCGTTCTCAGATATCTGCCATTTAATATTAAAGTAGCAGCAAGCAAACAACAGCGTTGTTTACCGTGTAAAGCGAATTTATTTCTTTGCTTTCTAAATAAGGGAGAATCGACGTTCATAAAATCTAAGTGTGCCTATAACTCTGTAATGTTTTCACGAGCAGTGCGCGGTTTTCTGCGGGGTTGCACGGGGATCGCGTGCTCATCGAGCGCCCGGTTATGCCCCCCGACACGAAATCACTCCACGG
This sequence comes from Mesoligia furuncula, assembly GCA_916614155.1. Taxonomy (NCBI): domain Eukaryota; kingdom Metazoa; phylum Arthropoda; class Insecta; order Lepidoptera; family Noctuidae; genus Mesoligia; species Mesoligia furuncula. The sequence goes on along the minus strand of OU744807.1, from coordinate 1,081,488 downwards.
AAAATGATTTGCAGGAAAAAGAAAAAGCCAGTGGCGGGACGTGACAAACTTTTGTCTTATCTCGAGGTTATATCTGTAAAACTAACATTATAATTTCTTTTGTAAAGTTAGGGGAACCTCGACGCGGCGGCGACAAGGAATCTGATTTATTACGTACATTGTTTTAGATGGACGTGAAATTGTCGAGCACATTTAAAATGTTAGTTTTTTTTGGCTTAGGTACAGTATTAATAAAAAAAAATAAAGGTCCTGTAAATATTTTTTTGTAAAAGTCTCCTCTACAAAGTTGGCTGGTTCGAGGTGGCGCGGGACAAGAGTTCCTGGAAGAACTTGAGGGAGGCCTTTGTCCAGCAGTGAGAAAGTAGGTATAGGCTAAAAAAAAAAAAAAATTCCGATAAGCATCACGGAAGCGTGTCGTTGATAGATTTGAAGTGCACGTACTGCACATACTGTACATTACCATTTTATTCCACGCGTTCATCTAGTTAGGTATGTACCTAACTAGATGTTACATGATGCTACACAGTAATGTTACTGTGTTATAGAAAAGCAACGAGGTAAAGACCTTGCCACAACAATTACTCGTACATAATTTTCCTTTGAACCAATTACTTTCGGTATTCGTTATTATTTCCCCAACGAACGTATAAAACCGCAACGTGACATACAACATACAACGCGTCACTGTCGCTGGAATTTAGCGTGTCCCTTGAGACGAGGAGGATCGAAACACACACATCAATGTACGAAAGTGACACGCACCCATGCGCACGTAAGTTTGCGACGAGGCCTAAAAAGGGACGTTCCTTGATCCCGGTTTCCGGGATTTGGTGCCACGGCCCACGGTTGTCGGCGTCCCCCGGGAAATGTGCCCGCATTACATACTTACCCCGCACATTATAATAAGGGAAAGTTTGCCTGTGTTGTTATTTGTAAGATAAAGTTGAGACTCAAAAGTGTTCATATTTTGAGCGTATTTATGTTTAAGTACTTAATTTAAATAAGCATTTTTATTTATCGAGTTTGAAAGTACTTAAATGTAGAAGTTTTCTAAGTACCAAGAGTCATGTGAAAGAAATGTTTCCATTTTAAAAAGCTATAAACTGATAGAGACATAAACTTGTTGGAACTTTGTTATTTTATTAAAATAAAATTCAGTCTGCATACTTTATTCAGACTAATAAAGTCACATTTTTAGAACCGAACGGAATATTTATGAGAACGATATTTCTGTCTCCGCTAGAATAAAGTGGGATCTTCGGAACCCCGTCCCCACAATTTATTCCCTTTAAAAAATGTTCTTACTATATTTGTTTCTTTATGTACTTTGATAAATCCGTGAGCAAGCGACACGAATGGTAGCAATTCATCACTCGGCACCAGCTCATTTACATCGCAGTAAGCACGCGTGTCGGCAACCCATCTACCCACAACCACAGTGATCCATGTCACAATTTGTAGGTTTTGAGCTTTGCTGTATTTGACTATTTATTTAGTACTTTAAGCATACAAATGTACAAAGGCGGACGTAATGTCATGGGCACTTTCTACCACCCTTAGGTGATGCAGAAACAAACAGTAGTAGGTGCAATAACGAGAACTATTTATAGTTATTTTCGTGGCATTGTTAAGTAATTACCCTAGGAGATAGTTTAAGAGCGTTTACGCTGTAGGTACGGCATTTCAAACAAAATTTCAAGCCTTTATTTTTCGAAATGAATGAACCGATTTTAATGAAACTTCATAAGCATAAGTAGGATAGAAAGGTCTAAAAAGTTAGTAGAGAACATTTTCGAAATATCTTATTTAAAAAAAGATAACTGGAAATCTCTGTTTCTATGGAAATTTTAAAATCGGTCTAATTTCGCTGTAACACTATTTTTCGAATTGCGTATCTAACACACTATTAATCTCAATCTGAATTATTTTGAAGGAAGGATATTGCTAATCTATTTCTTCATATGTTCGAAAAATGTGTCTGCTCAACAACGTTTAATAACGCAATGAATGTTGATGAACTGTCAAAATGAAAGCCATTGCTACTGATAGTGTGTTACGGAATTACCCCGCGGGGTGATTATGGCAATATTCCCTTGCGATCGATTTATTGATTTGCAAAGAAGTCAATATTCAGGATTGAATTAACGAGGAGGCTATTTCCCCGTGACGCTAAATAATCTCTAAGTCACCTTTAGGTCATTCATGTCATGGGCACTGGTTGTGTCAGCACTTTCCATACGCCGCGTGAGGACAGAATGCCTTGTTACAAATCACGCTAAACCGTGTACGTCCCGCGTGAACGACGTGCATCAATCTGACACGCTGTGTCTACCTACTTCATTATTCATCTAAAGTACGTCGAGGTGTTACGACATGTGTAGGGTTCGTAGTTTTCCCATGGGAAGTGATGGTGAAGTAAAATAAACATTCCACAATCTAAAAAATTTGAATCGTAGGACTTGTGATTTTAGAGAATCAGTTACAACTTACAAGTAAGTTTCAAAAATTACTGTAGACACTGGCAGTCTCTTCTTTATAACATAACTAGCTTCAGCCCGCGTGAAATTTCACCCTCCCCCATTCACCCTCTTAGGGGTGGAATTTTTAAAAACCCTTTCTTAGTGGATACCTACTCTTCACGAAGAACACACCCTCCAAATTTCATGTTTCTAGGAGCAGCGGTTTAGGCTGTGCGTTGATATATCAGTCAGGACTTTGAATTTTATATAAAAAGATATGCTTTAAAAAATGGAAATGGTCGGCTCATGGTTGGGTAACTATCCATTAGGTACTTATCGAGACCCCTTCGTGCCTCGGAAAACATGTTAAGCTGTTGGTTTCGGCTGTCATCCGGATCCGTTTGTTCAGAGTCAGAAGCCCGAAAGTCTGACAACCAAACCAAAAGGGTATCACTCAGTTCTCAGTTACTTTGTATCAACTGTCTTGTGGAGGTCAGAAAGCATATATATTCTCGTAATCAAAAATATAGTCGCAATATCATAATCAATCAAAATCAGTGTCAAAAACTAGTCAGAAATACGCTGTCTCTGTATATAAGGGAAATTAGAGGTGTTTTGATAAGACTGGCGACTGTTTTAAGACTGGCGATTTGTTTGCGAAAGTTTTAGAAATGAAAACTCATACAATTCATGTAATTTAAAAATGGAACGAAGTTTTTATGACCAAACCATTTACAACCTTTACCGATGTGAAAGGTGTGTACTCGTATGAGTCTGTTTAGAAAGTAAACAGTAAAACTTCTCAACATAGGTTGAAAAATAACAGGAAATTGTCCTGTACAGTGTGTAGTAGGTTGTATTGTATTTATATGAAAGTTCCTTCCTTATGTACACAAGTGCCTTTTACGTATAATAAATAGGTAGGTTGGTTCCCCCCCGCGCCCCCCTGACAACGTGCACAATTTATCGTTTGGAGTGCATTACGTTTACGTGTGCCTGTCATTTCACTGGAAATGCTTTTAATTTTTTTGCGTATTTTTATGTTCAGGGGAGCGCCACGCGGCGGTATTTATCGCTGCTTTGCAAATCCCTTGAGGATATTAATTATGTCTATAAACTTAATAAGGCAGCGGGGGTAATATTTTCGGTGCTATTTTTGATACTTTTGTTTTACGTTTATAAGGTAGCTTTTATTATTAACTAGCTTTTGTCCGCGACCTCGTCCACGTGAATTTATTGATCCAACCCACCCCATCGCATCACATCGCATCGCCTGCCCGCGCTTTTACTTCTTTTTAGGGTTCCATACCCAAAGGGTAAAAACGGAACCCTATTACTAAGACGTCGCTGTCTGTCCGTCTGTCTGTCACCAGGCTGTATCTCAAGAACCGCGATAGCTAAACAGTTGAAATTTTCACAAATTATGTATTTCTGTTGCCGCTATAACAACAAATACTAAAAACAAAATAAATTAAATATTTAAGGGGGGCTCCCATACAACAAACGCGATTTTTTTGCCCTTTTTTGCTCGATATCAAAAATGGCGACAGGTAGGCACTTGAAATATTCACAAAATACTCAGTTGTATTTTAACTTTAATAATCTATACATATAATAAATCTGTAGAAAGGTCAATTCTGTACATTGAAAATATTGAAAAAATAAATAGCGGGGGGTGTTGCTGGATCGATACCAAACCCAAATATGTGATTAAAAAAATTTTTGTCTGTCTGTCTGTCTGTCTGTCTGTCTGTCTGTCTGTCTGTATATGCAGGCATCACGTGAAAACCAACGGTTCGATTTCGATGAAACTTGGTATAATTATACCTTATTATCCTGGGCATAAAATGGGATACTTTTTAACCTGGAAAAATACGTAGAAAAAAAAATCTTATTTTTCAGTTTTATTCATAGACGTTGTTCTGTAGAACCGCGAACACACGTTGCATTACCCGCAGTGGATAATTTTCCATTTCAATTTAAGAGAATACAGTTTCCTGTAGCTTTGTGTTACGCCATGACAATAAATAAGGCTCAAGGTCAGACCCTAGGAGTTGCTGGCGTAGATCTTACCGCGAGTTGTTTTTCACACGGGCAACTTTACGTAGCTCTTTCCCGTGTGAGCAGTCCAAGAAATCTTCATGTTCATATTCCGGACGAGCTCACTAACAATGTTGTGTATGCTGAAGCTCTCAATTAACTTTCTGTCGCATTATCACGATCACTTTTTTATTATTGCAAACTTTTCGTCACTGTCAGTAATTTACTGCTACATGCTACTTATCAAGGTCGGAATTACTATGAAAAAAATATTTACTACAGATCGCGAGCTCAACAGCAGTAGCTCAATAGAGCCTCTTAGCCTCTTAGCCGTATTTGGGTCCAATAGATATTTATAAGATGTCATTGTCAGAGTTACTCAAAATGGAGAAATAAACCATCCACGCGAAGACCGACATCCGCGCGGACGGAGTCGCGGGCGGAAGCTAGTAAATAATAAAATTAAAATAAAATAAATATTTAAGGGGGGCTCCCATACAACAAACATGTTTTTTTTGGCGTTTTTGCCTTGTGGTACGGAACCCTTCGTGTGCGAGTCCGACTCGCACTTTCTTTTTGCTCGGCTCCTAAGAGCTAGGACCTGATGTTAATAGATGAAATAGCCTAAAAACCTTCCTCAAAAATTGGGCTATCAAATGTAAAAGCCGCGATCAAACAAACAAACCATCTCTTCAGCTTTATTATTAGTAAAAAAACAAAGTAATCTCCGCGTAACATCACACTATAATCCTACTAATCCAACTATCCTACTCCTACTAATATTACAAACGTGAAAGTTTGTGTCGATGGATGGATGGATTTGGATGAAATTTGGCACACAGGTAGTTTATAACCAGAATTAATACATGGAATACTTTTTATCCCGATATTCCTACGGAATCGAAACTTATGTGGGTGAAACCGGGGCGCAGCTACTCACATTAATATTATAAAGGAGAAAGTTTGTGAGTGTGTTTGCAAGTTTGTTACTTCTTCACGCACAGACGGCTATTGATAAAATTTTGAATGGAGGTAGCTGACACCCTGAATTAATAATAGGATACCTTTAATCCCGATATTTCTACGGGATCGAAACTTCTGCGGGTGAAACCGCGTGACGCTACTATTTACATATTACTTACTATTTAATTAAATATTTTAGTAACTAAAAAATATTTATTTTATTCTGTCTACGTATTTTTTGGACGGTATTGTTATTGTTCTGCACGTCGGTTTGAAGGTTAGTGTCTAAGGTTAGTGTCTATTTTTGTTAAAATGATAAATAATGAGTCGACACATAATTTCGTGAGTTAGTATTCACAAGGTGACAGTGATATATGATCGCGTCTCTATGATACAAATTATACAAATGTCTGTTTCACACGTATTTGATGTACCTATGATGAATCGATTTAGACGATAAGATTTTCAAATAGATTGTTCAAATAAAGTACTTAAAATTTTTAACGAAGATAAGTGATTATTGTCTTGTCTAAATAAAGCATCCCTAGAAAGACTAGATTCCAGTTAAGCCTGTTCCCATTATTATTTCACTGAGTAAGATATTTTTTTTTAACTACTAACTTTCTTGCTTTCTCTTCTCTGGTGGATTTCTTTTTCAGAGATGAACGCCGAGGATTTAACTATAAAAATATAACTTCAACTATAATAAATCCTCGGCGTTCATCTCTGACTTTGCAAAGCCGCCCTGTACTAAATTTTTAACCATTTCAAATTTGAATATGAGCGAACACATTCTTATTTTCCACATTCTAACAGCCAATACAAAACTAAGTTATCTACGTCTACAATGTACTAGGTACAGCACTAAACACTAATCACTTAATATTTCAGTCTATATGAGGCACTAAAACATATTAACATACACACAGACATTCCAAATGCCTGCATCAAATTATTTAGAAGTAAATACATCGTATTGACGTAGCATAAATTCGTAGAGCCTCGTAGCCACCTCGTAGCGGCCTCGTAGCGAATCGTAGCACGTCTGCGATAGCGTAGACGCGAATATAAAACGGGCTGCGAATACTAAATTAGGTATTGTTGGTTGAATTATTATTTTATGGGACGTGTACACAATGGGTATATATCGTGTAGCAGCTATTATTATTTATTTAATAGAAGTTGTTATTTATAATGGTTTCGGAGGTATGATGGATTTCATAAAGTTCCCACTAGATTTTCTTTATAGAATACATTAATCTCTCATAAAATTAAGTAGGTTCAAAATCATTTCAAAAGGACAAGTACTTCCCTTTATACTCTTCCAAAAATAGTACCTATCAAGGACAAAAAACCAGTGTAGGTAACTGTTCTCCACTATCCCATTATCTCTCGATCCCAAGTGAAATACAACCACGTAACCACAATCAAGATACAATTAATCTTCCCAAGATCACATCAGCTCATGTATGATCGAATGAGACATATCTCGACCACTCAAGAGCGTCAGCATCACACGTGTCTCGAAGGACCACAAACGACGTTTATTTGCTGACCTTGTGCACATAGCCTTATTGATGTTTAGTTTCTCCCAGGATTAGGTATTGAGATGTTGTTGTCAGGAAGTAAAGGAAAATATTCGGTTAAAAGGTTAGGGCTTGAAGGATGGTAAATCTTTTTAAACATGGCTGGAGTATGTTATTTGGGAGCCTACAAGGGCTAAGGGTTCTAATATATTTTTACTCAATCTTTGCTCTTTTTTTTTTAGGGTAAAAACGGGATCCTATTACTAAGACTTCGCTGTCTGTCACCTATCCGTCTGTCTGTCATCAGGCTGTATCCCAAGAACCGCGATGGCTAGACAGTTGAAATTTTCACAAATTATGTATTTCTGTTGCCGCTATAACAACGAATACTAAAAACAGAATAAAATAAATATTTAAGGGGGGCTCCCAAACAAACGTGTTTTTTTCGGCGTTTTTGCCTTGTGGTACGAAACCCTTCGTGTGCGAGTCCGACTCACACTTGTTTAATAATAATACCTTTCTCTCTCTGGAGCACGGACCGTCAATAAATTGGACTCTGTTCCCGGCAGGCCACAGATAATTCCTTTTGATATTTTAAAACTTTACGTATGTAACAAATCATGGAGTTTCATCCCCGTAGCACAAAGTTCCCTTTCAGCTTATTGAAACTGTGTGCATGGGCAGAAAACTTTAATTTTAAAAGCTATTTGAAGCTCGGTCAGCTCATTCTGCGAAGGAAGGAAGTGCAGACTCCCAGCTCTGTGCCGTCCATGCACTATGTGTTCGCATTGTTTACTACTAATCGTACATGTCTACCGACCTTGCCACAAAGAGTGGCTCTGTTTAGTACTGTGTGTTACAGTTTGCAGTGTAAACAGCTATTCATTATTAGGAATACAAGTACAACTTATGTATTTGCAGGAATGTGTGCGGTTTAACATTGCTTTTCTTAGGAAGTCGTGGAAAGTCTAAGTTGGTTGCTATTTGCAAACGTTTCAAAGTTGACAAAGAGGGGTCTCAGAGATACCAGGAATCTACTTAATAGAAATCTTAAATTCAACTATTGATTCACTTACTGACAGACAACGCACTGCTTAAGCCACTGGGTTTATAAGCATGAAGTTCTGCACGAGAGTTTATTATAAAACGAAAGTGAGCTTAATGCTTTTTCTATCAAAATCCAAAAAAATAATAATAAAAGAAATGAAAAATCTTTCCTTAGTGGAAGGATTTTTGATCATTTATCTTCTTATGGGTTTGAGGAATGGCTTGTGGTGATAATGATATTAGAAGCAAATAAACGATTCTGTATTACAATATATAAATTAAAATTATGTTTCCCTTGTAACAATAATTATAGGAGTAGTTTATTTGTACGTTAGTTATAAGGAAATGTAAGAACACTATTATTATTATTCATAAAGAAGTAATCAGATTCATCTCAGACATAAAAACCCTAAATAGCAATTGGGATGGTCCATATGGGACTACGTGACCTAAAGCGCGGTCACTGTCGGACTGCATAGAAAATGTCATTGCGCTTCTTTTTCTTTCTTGCATAATATGAAGCAATTATCTATTTACAAAAATCTATTGTTTGGACTAAAAAATGAAAACACTGACGGTGAATCTTGAGAGGCTCAATTTATGATGTCCGGAGGTATAAAGTACCCGCAATATTGAAATAAAGACCCAAAGTATTTTTTTTACGTCTTATCACTATGGTATCTAATTGATGCACAATAGTTACTCTTTTCAATTTGGGTGTAATTATCGAAAAAAAAAACAAAACGTCACAAAAATTGATAACCCTGGCGCGTCCTTTACACATTTTTTAATGAAAACTACCCGAAGTCGCCAATTTATAAATGTAAAATGATCAATTTATGTAGTTTTTCAACAACTAGATTAGTATGTGTTGAAAATAAAAATATACAGTTTTTATTTTATCCCATAGTTTTACATAGAAATAGTTTTAAAGTTTTGTCCAGAGCTAAACAGTGATTCCTGTGGCGCGCTACATAACTAGATATAAATCGCTAGTGGAGCGGTCGCGAATTGCAGTTATTCGTTCTCGTGCGAGCTCTAGGCGCGCTTAAAACGCCGTGGTAGAAGGTCGCGTCTCACTTTGCCCGGGGACGAAATTACGAAGGTAAACATTTGATTCCCCTGGTTTTGTTTCACTAGGTCATTGATTACCCTGACGGCATAAAAAATTGTATAAGTTTTTTCTCGGATATATCTTTACTAATCTTTTTTATTATTATTACTAATCTTGTTATTATTGATTTAATAATCTTATTATTATTGCTTAGAACTTTTAACTTTTTACGTAATCGATAAAAAACAAACTTTTATTGATTACCTTGGTGTTGATTCCCTTGGCGTTTTTGCCAGGGTAATCAATATTTTCTAGTTCGTCTAGTACATTTTATTTGTTCATTCCAAATTGCACGGTCTGCTCAGACAGTGTTGAGTGTTTTGTTTTGCCTGATTATCTAAGTATTTATTCAAATAAGTTATAATCTGTTTGTATCGTATCTTTATGCGATTTATACCTATTGCACGCAGATATTACCAAAAAGGACCTCCGTGTACCCTCCGATGATAGCTTTTGGGCAGAACTTCCTTCAATAAATGAAAATCTGTCAACTTCTACAACTAACGCTGTATTGACAGCTCTTCACGGCGAACATTCCAGTGCTAGTGATTCTGATTTTGACTTAAATATTTTTTTGACAATAGGCAATAAAACAAGGTGATTCTGATCTGATTACTACATTTTTTTAAATTGTGTCATTCAAAGAAAGGTTCCTAATTTTTAAAAAGAAAAGTTTTAGTTTCAATTTTTATTATTTACACACATCAAAAGTGTCTAGGGATCAAGCATTTTTATGCGGATTTCTTGAGATTGAGATGTGGCTTTGTAATAAATTTATGATTTTATAAATTTATATGGATCCTTTTTGGTGCATTTCATAATTTGAATCAGGAACTGTGAATCAAATTCGAGTAAAAGATGAAAACCATCTGTCAATATTTTCCCTATAAAAACATACAACGCATTGAAGACATTATTAGTGCTACTGTTTCCCTACTACTGATTAAAACCAACGTTATTATGGAGCGGCGACGTCATTTAAGCAGGGAAGAAATGCTCAGAGCCGTGGGAATGATAGAAGCTGGTTCCCGGCAACGTACTGTGGCTTTAGCTCTGAATACAAGTCAGAGTGTTATCAGTCAACTTTGGACACGTTACCGAAGCACTGGTACCGTGGCTGAGCGCCATGGAGGACGGTATCGCTGCACCACACGGAGACAAGACCGATACATTCAAATCTTAACTCGAAGAGCTCCAACAATAACCGCCATGATGTTAGCCGTGAGGCTTCATCACTCTTCAGGGAACTTAATTAGCGACCAAACAGTCAGAAACCGCTTGCATGAAGTGAACCTTCATTCCCGAAGACCGCTACGGGTACCACCTATAGCAATGCACAATCGTAGGATTCGATATCAATGGGCTCTTGAACACAGAAATTGGGCAGAAGAACAATGGCGTTTCGTGTGCTTTTCTGATGAGTCTCGTTTTGGTATGAGACCGGATACAAGACGTATACGACACTGGAGAACCCCTGGACGCCAACAGCGATTAAAATCCTGCCAGGAAGTCCATCCTTATAGTGGTGGAACCATCATGGTATGGGCGGGTATTTGGATCGGCGGAAGAACTGAGTTGATTTGGATCAGAGGCAACCTCAACGCTCAAATTTATGCTGAGACGTTCCTCTACAAGTGCAAATCGGTCCCTTATTTCAGTTAATGCATGATAATGCACGACCGCACACCGCAAGAGTTGTAAGACAGACTCTCGCCGCAGCTAACATCAATGTCCTGCCCTGGCCTGCTCAGTCGCCAGACTTGAACTCGATTGAGCATGCATGGGATATGCTACAGAGAAGAGCTCTGCCGAATATGGAGGGTATCCAGTCGCAAGAAGACCTTTTTTTGTTGTTGCAACGAACATGGGCGGCCATTCCACAGCGTGATTTGGATGAACTCATTTTGAGTATGCCAAACCGATGTTCTTGTGTTGTTAGTGTTCGCGGTAGAAACACGGATTATTAATTGTTTAAGTTACCCAATAAAATTTTAAAGAAAACTGTTATTTCAGTCTTTTTTTCGAACTTTTGTGTTAGTGGTTCAAATGTCAAAAATCCCTTTATTAGGAAAATGGCAAATTTCTTTATTAATGCAAAGGTGACTTGGTTTATCGTTACTGTGACAAACGAATACACTTTATTTGATGAATCCTTAAAGAAAATTTTAATTAATATCAATCAGGAGAAAAGTTATTGCAAAAATATATGTTGATCCCTAGACACTTTTGATGTGTGTAGTATGTATTTTTATCATTATTAGGTACTTAGGAATAAAGTGCTTGATAATTAGGTGTAAAAGTGCCAATAACTGAGAACAAGAGACTGATTATTAAATAAACAGTATGTTTTATTACTTACCTTGGTTTTAATTTTGATTCCCTTGTCATCGTATTTTGATTCCCCTGGCCCAAAAAATATGTTTTCAAATATCTTTGTAATGCGTCGTTCAAAACTGACCCCTATTTTATAAATGTGTTTATAATTCGGCTAAAAATCATACTAAACTATAATTTGTAAAAAAAAATAATAATAAAAATGCGCCACGGGAATCAACTGAATATTCTCAATCTCAAGATTTACCCTGGTGCTTTAGTATGTTGCTTGTAGAATAATCAGACAAAAATCAGAATGTTTGTATGTATATTAGTATGGTTTTTATTGTAAAAAGAAAATTTTTAGAGGTATTTTCATGATTTTTTTCACTATCTACCTAGCATATTATATTCTGAAGAATATCATATATTTTTCTGATTTTGTTTACTATAGTCGATTATAATACTTTTAGGCATTATAAAACTTGCGTTTCTGCATTTAGGTCCCCTTAAATCCGAATAAAAGCTGAAATTATTCCTGTTTCTCTGATACTCGGCACTTGCAATCTTAGAACAGCATATTATATTTTATATAAATTAGCATACACATCACTACTTACCTTCACTGTTCAGCTTTTACATTGAATTTCGTCACAATGCTCAGACGAGATCGTCGAACTGAGCTGATCTCATTAGTCGACGCTCTCGGCCTCGTCCGCTATGCAGATGATGGCTTTGATCCTCACTTGGGGGTTGGGGTCCCCCGCCACCCCCGCGGGGGTCAATGTAACGAACTTTGATGGTGCTTACAAAGGAGCTATTAGATTATTGGCGGAGTTACGTCATTAAGACATTGAAGGACACTGAACGAGGTACAATAGAAGTTTTATTGTTATTACGTCGAGGGGCGGTAAGTGTCCAAAGTGTTCAGGTAACTAATTAAATATTCATTTCAGTGGTAATTATTGTTGTTAATAATGAGTATTTTGGTAAAATAAATTTTAGCGTTGTCATAGTTTCTTTAGTTGATGTTTTGGTAAAAAGTAACTTTCCATATTTCGGGAGTTTATGCCTAAATTGACGAGTAGGAACCTGTATAACTTTTGCCTAAATCGTTCAAAAAGTAATCCGTCTGAAACAAAAGTTAGATACTTCACGTTCAAAAATTTCCAGTCTTTTAAATACAACCCATAAGTCATAAATCACACACAAATTTTTCAATCTCCTTCTGCAAAGAAGCTCGAGCCGTCGATTTGTCGATAAGCGATTGCGCGGATCCCGGGGGATTAGTCCCGCATCCCGCATCCCGCAGTCCGGGGCGCGTCCCGTGTTCGGGAAGTCGGCACATTAGGGTGGACTTATCGCCAGTGGATCGCGCTGTTCGTGGAACGGGAGATAGCGGTTATGTCTTAATACTTCGGGTCGGCACGTGTGTGGTGGACCCGAATCTTAGACCCGAATTTTTAGTTTTGTTGGACTTAGTTAATGTGGCGAGGTCTGTGAGAATTCTCTACTGCAGTATACTTAGAGCTTGATAAACTTGCAGAGAAATACATGCAAAAGAAACTCGTAGATTATTTTTTTGTGCGGAACGAACCGGAGCTTGTTAAAGAGACTAAAAGATGGAGCAGAAGGCGTTCCTTTTGCTCGATCTTTCTCTGCTTGTTTTCAATTTGTAGCTAGTCAGCTTTACTAAACGGATTAGTTGTGCACTCATTAGTTGGAGTAATAAAGAAATGTAAAGAAAAGGCCTAAGTTCGTGCTCTAGTTTTATCGTGAAATGTGTTTAGAATCAGGATGGCAGGTTTACAATTAAGTATCTCCGGGCGTCAGAGTGAACGCAAACAACTTTGTTTTTTTTTGCGGTATTTTCTCTGCTGTAACATGAAGCCTAATACAATCAGGGAAATTAAATGTTAAGCTAATTGTCACTCTTCGTCAATTTGCCGTGATGTAGCCAGTTTCTACAACAGTTTTTAATATACGGACAATTTTAGTGTGTTAGTCAATTTTATTAATATCTAGCTGAACCGGCAAATTTCGTATCACCTCAGATTTTTTTTTTCCATGTTTTAATAATTAGGAACCCTCACGGGCGTCCCCAGGACATCCTACCAAAGTTTCATCACAATCTGACCAATGGTTTCGGAACGCATAGAGGACAAACATACAAACATTGATTTTTACTAATACCTATAGATTAACTAGATGACCCGGCGAAATTCGAGCCGCCCCGCCAGCCGCTCTGTCGCTTTTTAAATCTCTGACATCTTCTAAGATATTTATTTTAATGGTATGCTGTAACGGGCAATTTTGATCTCCATGATATGCACAACGTAGTTAATGTATTTAATTGGATAAAGAATTTTACCGTATTGTTTAAAATAGCTTGGTAAATAACCCATAATTTTTTTGTAATATGTATAAGATAAAAATGGTTACTGTGGGTTATCATTAGGAGATAAACGTACCTATACCATTGCGGACTTCTTTATTGATATTTTTAAGATATACAATTCCGTAGTACATTCATTTGATCTATGTCGTAAGATTTAGCTAGCGTTTGCAATGTAAGCGCACAAAAATATGTTTGTTACGACATCACATTACAAATCTTTGAATTTCTCGGCTTTTCTCTACTATAATATGCATGTAATATACATATAAACCTTCCTCTTGAATCACTCTAACTACTGCTGAAAATTGCATTAGAATCCGTTGTGTAGTTTAAAATATCTAAGTTATCAGGGAGCGGGAGCGACTTTGTTTTATACTATGTAAAGAAGATTTCCCTGAATTCATATTCAAAACAGACCTAAGCCTTTGTACTACATACTCAACAATCTATTTGTATTACGTAAAGCATGGTAACATAACTTAGAAATACCTTGACTATGTAAATTGAAGCGTGTGACATTTAAGATTTCAGCACATACGCTCGGCAGGGCGAGACGTACCCTTACACGAGCACAGCCTTCATTATAACATAGCAGGCCATATACTAGCTTACTTTAATACGAATCTGCTTAAAATATACGAAAGTTATAGACTTAAAACAGTGAAATAAAGTAAAATATGTTTTAATATAATTTTTTTGAAACCTGGCCACTAGAACTTTTTCAAGCATAAATAAAAAATATAAAAACATAAACCTACAGCATAAATTATTTTAAAATAATTGGTCCTATTATAAACTCACACTGTTTTCCGATGGGGGTAAGTACGGGACCTACATTATTTAATGTCGCATCCGAAGAGTTTCTCTCTACACACTTCTGGCTTACGAACGCAATCCACTTTGTTCCTACTACCGGCAGCGCAGGTAGATGTCAACGTAGGTACCTACTTTGCGCCGGTATCACTCGGGAATCTTATCACGTACCTACCGTCGAGGAGGGAAACCTCCTTATTTTCAGCTAATTTGTACCTCTGGAAGGCGCTTTACAAATACGTGGAGCATTTCAGCCGAGGGCTTCGAAAATGAGAAAATCTAATGATTTGTCTTTGGAGTCACTTATAACACAACTTGTTACTTACTGAACTAGATAACTGAAATTACTAGTTGAAACGTATGGTGGTATTGTTACACGTTAGAGCTGTCTATCTCATTTTCAGATTACTTTATTTCCACTACAATTCGACATAAACAAGTACAAATGCGCGTTTCAACGAGTACCCACGTTTTTTGCCACCAATCTATTAAGTATTCTCAAAGCCGACGATATTGTCAAGACATTAATAATTTATGTGAATGTGTTCATTTTCTGAAAATACACAACGAAAATAAACTACGGACTTACCAAAAGAACATAATGTAGAATTACAGACTCGAACATTCTCCAAGAACGGAATAAATAAAGCAATAAAACTTCAAGACCGACATAACCAAAGAATAAACAACACAATTCGCTTAAATTTTAAAATAAACCCGTCGGAATAAATTTGCAACCATCAAAAGAACAGTAATGGTCCTGAAGGCTGGGTGTGCTGCGGCTGGTAGGACCACGTTTACGAGGACCGACGCACATTATCGTGAGTTTTGTGGCGCGTAAAAGCGTCCTTTAAACATAAACATTAGGTCGCAGCTACCTCGAGCTGTGACCGAACACATTTATCACTAGCGCCCGATGTAACCGAACGAATATGTTTTTTAGGGATACGCGCGTTTTACGAGATGGGGACATCATAGTTGTAAATGTGTTCTCTTATGTCTCGCTGTAGTGTTGTACTTGTGTTACACTGTTTATTATATAAATGATCATCATCACGGAATAGATGACGCAATCATCCGCTGAAAGCACTGACCTCTATAATACAAGTACGCTGGACTAACGATACTCTACGAAATGACAGTTGTTTTTTGTGCCGATTCAAAGCGCCCCGCTCGTAACCCCAAGGAACTAAAATTGACACGTTCTTTCAAATGGACGTTGATTTGTTTACTTCGTCTCTGATGATTTAGGTCTAAATCGTGAAAAACTAGTTTATTTGTGTATTTTGTGTTTACTACGTGATATTTGGAACATTTTTATTATGAAAGCATGCGGATTTCGTAAAACTCGCTGCCAAAAAGACAGCGGATTAACCTTTCACAAGTAAGTGAATTTTACGACTAAGTATAAATGTTTCGATTGCTTATGTGAGCATTTTTATTACTATCTTCTGTTTAGAATAAATGTTTTCATTCATATCCCATCATATTGAAGTGTAATTAGGGCTCAGTTTTCACATTTAGTGAATACAATAATTTGAATAGGGTTGTAAATGTTCCATGTCGATAATGTGTCGATAGTTTTCTTCAGACAGTTAATAATTTTAAATTTACGTCTTTCAAATAGAAATTTACTGTCGCCAGAAATTTCTGCAATTTGATTAGGTACCTACCTAAAACAAATTAGCAAATACTAGTTTCTAATTTCAACAGATAAATCCATACTAATATTATAGGTAAATTCGAAAGTAACTCTGTCTGTCTGTCTGTCTGTATCTTACATTTTCACGCCTAAACCACTGAACGGATTTCAATATTTGGCAGAGTATAGTTTTTATCGACATATCATTATATGTAATGTATACTTGTTTCCGAAGTAAAGACCTAACATCAAAATAAAACTTGTCATCTACAATGTACTGTATACTTTAGTCAGTTTTACTTTAATTAAATACTTAATTTCAGATTTCCCACCAAATCAACTAAGCAGGGCTCAAAAACATGAAAATGGAAAATTGGAGTCCTAAATCGAATTATCATCTTTGTAGCAATTTCACTGCGGACTGTTTCGTTAAATACTACACTTACGCTCTTCTCCATACGAACACGGTCTTTTGGAAGACTAGAATCAATTCTATTTTATTGTATGTTTGACGTTCAAAAGTACCTGTGTACCTATTTGAAATAAAATAATGACGTTCAAAAGTGTCTATTTCATTTGAAATAAATTATTTGACTTAGACTTTGTTATTTCTTGTGTTTTTTTCCATTAGTACGCACGCAATAATGAAAATGGAATCCCTCTCCTTTCCGCTAGTAATGACTACATGGTAATGTTACAAGGTTCACTTTAGGCATTAAATTTGAGTGAATTTGATTGAATTTGTATGGACGCTGTTTGTTGCTTTTTGTTTCCTACATGGTTCAATTCTTCCAAATTGAACACCAAAAGTGACAACACAAAGTCACGAAGAATACAGCTGCCATTTGATTTACTAGGTTAGAGCGAAATGGCAACATAGTTTTTAGTTCATATTGCGAACTAATGTGACCCCAGTTCAGCCGCTCGATTCTGTAAAAATCTCACCGTGAAAACTTAGGTGAAGTGAGTTTGTTTTTGCTAGGAATTGACACTATTGACAGCTCACTCCGCGCTCACTTCACCTAAGTTTTCACGGTGAGATGGTTACAGAATCGCACTGCAGATTGTAAAACTAGTGTAGTTGAGCCAGGAGATATTAGCTCAACCATAGTAGTTTTTAGGCTAAATTCTAAGCCTATCCTCATATTTAAAGCTCACTGATCTGACCGTCATGCGCTATAACCTTACTAGGATACTATCCACTAGTTTATAGCGTGTGATCTGACCGCGCCCTAATGAATTTTCAGATAGGGGGCCGGCGAACTACGCATGCTAATGCGTAGTTCGTACAAACGTAATAACAAAATCTTTTATAATTCAAACATATTCTTAAGGTAGTGTGTATTTATTCCGATTAGATTACAGAATATCTAGGTTCCCAAATATATATTTTGAAAGGGGTCTGATATAAAGACGAGAGTGAATTTCAAATTTCTATAGAAAACTTATTTTTCTCATAACTCGTCTTTAAATCAGTGTCCGTTCAAAATATATATTTGGGAACCTAGATATTCTGTAATCCAATCGGAATAAATGCACACTACATTAAAAATATGTTTGATTTACAAATTATTTTGGTGTTACGTTTGTATGAACTACGCATGCTCCGCCGGCCCCTTAACTTTTGCAGAGCAATTACACTATTACTTAAAAATGAAGCATAAAAATAACTGGGAGTGATCCGATATTATTCTCTTAAGTAATAAATTAGGTACTCTCAGTGGTTATAACGGTCGATAAAATTCATAAAAGTATTTTTTTATCGTAGGATATATCCCATCTCTAATATTAGTTCTATGGTCCCTTCACATTGCTATCAGCGCCAAAATGGCGAAAGTCAAATGGCTTCAATCTGTCATCCATAGTCTGCAGTCCAGCGTACTTGTATTATAGAGGTCAGTGGCTGAAAGAGTGTAGTTCCGCTACTTAAAGCGGTGTACGAACTCCTCCGTCCTAACCATAGATGTAAGAAAGATTTCTATGGTCCTAACAGACCTCTGTGGCGGACTGTCATTAACGTGGCAGCCTGACAGATTGACACTTATGATAGGAGCTTGGTCAAGAGGCCCCGATGTATGCAGGTAGCTGACACCCCGGATTAACATAAAGGCTACTTTTTATCCCGATATTTCCACGGGATCGACATTTACGCGGGTGAAACCGCGTGGCGCAGCTAGTATTATTATAAATCCTTAATTTATTTTATTTATATATAAATTCTTCATCATCGTTCAACATTCACATTTAATAATATTAAATGTGAAAGTTTGTATGTTTAGATTATTGTATGTTTATTATTTAATCACGCAGAAATCAGTTGTTCAGCCATTTTTGCGTAAATTTAGTTCAGATCCGTTTGGATATGAATTAAATTTGGCTCACACATAGTTTATAACCTGGATTAACTCATTGGATACTTTTTATCCCAAAACTTTGACAGAAAACGTTGGACATCTGGAAACCGGCATGTGTTACAAACAAAAATTCGACAACATCTACCAAACAGCACTGGGCCCTCTTGGTTGATTACGGCCCACTCTCTCACAGAGAGGAGGCGGAGGCCTGTGTCCCAACAGTGGGCACATTATGGATCGGTTATGTTTATACTTTCTGTCTCTGTGGTACGTTCCCGTGGGATAATTTCCGACCTCCACGCGGGCGAAGCCGCGTGCAAAAGCTAGTATATTTCTAAATATTTAAGGAATGACAATAAATCAATATTTAATTTTCCAAGAGTTTAGACTCTTGGCAAAAGGACTGGTTGGTGTGTTTAGTGTCCAAAAGATAGTACCTACTTGGCTAAAACCCTCTTAAGTTAATCTCTTAGACACTTTTTACGATACCCATAAAATACACGAGCTCGCCTATACATACATATAATATGGCGACGATATAATACGGTCTTGATATAATAAATTCAGCCTTGGCTAAAGCTTAACAGAAGCGGTGCCAAGAAAAAATACAAGTCGAGCTAAAAGTAGGGTTGTTACGTTTTAAAGCCAGTTCCTTTGTCTAAATTAAGAAAGCAGTCTTTGTTCACACAGTTTCCAGAATTGTGTAAACTGGGTGGAACGCAAATGTACTAGTTCTAGTGGAGGACTCGAGGCTGCCGAGGTATGCGGAGATAAGCTCGCTGCTACTACTACATTTATACATTACCTGCTATAGCGAGACAACTTTAAACCTGAGACTTGTATGATGTTGTTACAGGTTTATTAATTGTGCTGGGGGCTAAAGTATTTATACCCATCACGCCAACGTTGATTTAAACACAGGACCTTATTTATAACGATTACGAGTTACGAAACGTTTAAACTTCAAAAATGTGTGGTCAAACAGTGGCTAATCATTACTTACTTAACTGTAAGTAACGTTTATAAATAAAGGGGCTATTTCTCACCTCCTAAGTTACTACTGTTACAATAATGCCCGGAGGTTTTTATTTAGGTGTTATGTTATAATTTTTAATTTTTTTTTGATTATATGTAGTTTCAATGTTTTTGTTGGTAAGTATATTGGCGTCGTTTGGCAAATAATTTGAAATATTTTGTGTTTCGTAATGTTAATTACTCTCTATACTATTTGAAGAATCAAGTTCTTCTTTCTGAACAGACAACTGCCGTTGGGTAGTTTGTTGCGTCACTTCTTTTTCCCAGCGAAAGCACTAGAAGAAGCGAAGTGAAGAGCGGGCATTTTGGGGGTGTGAGTCTGTCTGGCAGGCCCCAACGAGATTTATCAACAGGTGATAGGTTTCCATAAAGGCATTATTTTGTACCTAAAGAAAATAAATAAGATATATTTTGTACCTCGACAGTTTTTGATTGAACTAAGTTTTTATGAAGTGCTAGCGGGCCCCTTATGATTATTTTTGTTGTTATTATACTTTTAGATCGCCCAATAGTGCTCGGAGTAAGAAACTATTTTGTACCTTATAAATCCAAAATTTCGACTTTCTGTGAGCTTTACTTCAAAAGATATTCGCTATCTAAACAAACGTCCAGCCAGCTGGCCCTTTTTTAAATACTACTCTTTTATATCATACAATTATGTTAGGAGCTTGATACTACACACATCAAAAGTGTCTAGGGATCAAGCATTTTTATGCGGATTTCTTGAGATTGAGATGTGGCTTTGTAATAAATTTATGATTTTATAAATTTATATGGATCCTTTTTGGTGCATTTCATAATTTGAATCAGGAACTGTGAATCAAATTCGAGTAAAAGATGAAAATCAGCTGTCAATATTTTCCCTATAAAAACATACAACGCATTGAAGACATTATTAGTGCTACTGTTTCCCTACTACTGATTAAAACCAACGTTATTATGGAGCGGCGACGTCATTTAAGCAGGGAAGAAATGCTCAGAGCCGTGGGAATGATAGAAGCTGGTTCCCGGCAACGTACTGTGGCTTTAGCTCTGAATACAAGTCAGAGTGTTATCAGTCGACTTTGGACACGTTACCGAAGCACTGGTACCGTGGCTGAGCGCCATGGAGGACGGTATCGCTGCACCACACGGAGACAAGACCGATACATTCAAATCTTAACTCGAAGAGCTCCAACAATAACCGCCATGATGTTAGCCGTGAGGCTTCATCACTCTTCAGGGAACTTAATTAGCGACCAAACAGTCAGAAACCGCTTGCATGAAGTGAACCTTCATTCCCGAAGACCGCTACGGGTACCACCTATAGCAATGCACAATCGTAGGATTCGATATCAATGGGCTCTTGAACACAGAAATTGGGCAGAAGAACAATGGCGTTTCGTGTGCTTTTCTGATGAGTCTCGTTTTGGTATGAGACCGGATACAAGACGTATACGACACTGGAGAACCCCTGGACGCCAACAGCGATTAAAATCCTGCCAGGAAGTCCATCCTTATAGTGGTGGAACCATCATGGTATGGGCGGGTATTTGGATCGGCGGAAGAACTGAGTTGATTTGGATCAGAGGCAACCTCAACGCTCAAATTTATGCTGAGACGATTGTATCAGACGTCATCGTTCCTCTACAAGTGCAAATCGGTCCCTTATTTCAGTTAATGCATGATAATGCACGACCGCACACCGCAAGAGTTGTAAGACAGACTCTCGCCGCAGCTAACATCAATGTCCTGCCCTGGCCTGCTCAGTCGCCAGACTTGAACCCGATTGAGCATGCATGGGATATGCTACAGAGAAGAGCTCTGCCGAATATGGAGGGTATCCAGTCGCAAGAAGACCTTTTTTTGTTGTTGCAACGAACATGGGCGGCCATTCCACAGCGTGATTTGGATGAACTCATTTTGAGTATGCCAAACCGATGTTCTTGTGTTGTTAGTGTTCGCGGTAGAAACACGGATTATTAATTGTTTAAGTTACCCAATAAAATTTTAAAGAAAACTGTTATTTCAGTCTTTTTTTCTAACTTTTGTGTTAGTGGTTCAAATGTCAAAAATCCCTTTATTAGGAAAATGGCAAATTTCTTTATTAATGCAAAGGTGACTTGGTTTATCGTTACTGTGACAAACGAAAACACTTTATTTGATGAATCCTTAAAGAAAATTTTAATTAATATCAATCAGGAGAAAAGTTATTGCAAAAATATATGTTGATCCCTAGACACTTTTGACGTGTGTATTTTGTACCTTATAAATCCAAAATTTCGACTTTCTGTGAGCTACACTTCAAAAGATATTCGCTATCTAAACAAACGTCCAGCCAGCTGGCCCTTTTTTAAATACTATTCTTTTATATCATATAATTGTGTTAGGAGCTTGATACTATTTTGTACCTTACAAATCCAAAATTTCGACTTTCTGTGAGCTATACTTCAAAAGATATTTGCTATCTAAACAAACGTCCAGCCAGCTGGCCCTTTTTTAAATACTACTCTTTTATATCATACAATTGTGTTAGGAGCTTGATACTATTTTATACCTTACAAATTAATCCAAAATTTCACTTTCTGTGAGCTATACTTCAAAAGATATTCGCTATCTAATCAAACGTTCAGCCAGCGGGCCCTTTTTAGGGTTCCGTACCCAAAGGGTAAAAACGGGACCCTATTACTAAGACTTCGCTGTCTGTCCGTCTGTCCGTCTGTCCGTCTGTCCGTCTGTCCGTCTGTCCGTCTGTCCGTCTGTCTGTCTGTCTGTCACCAGGCTGTATCTCAAGAACCGCGATAGCTAGACAGTTGAAATTTTCACACATGATGTATTTCTATTGCCGCTATAACAACAAATACTAAAAACAAAATAAAATAAATATTTAAGGGGGGCTCCCATACAACAAACTCGATTTTTTTGCCCTTTTTTGCTCGATATCAAAAATGGCAACAGGTAGGCACTTGAAATATTCACATAATACTCAGTTGTATTTTAACTTTAATAATAAAATTAAAATAAAATAAATATTTAAGGGGGGCTCCCATACAACAAACATGTTTTTTTCGGCGTTTTTGCCTTGTGGTACGGAACCCTTCGTGTGCGAGTCCGACTCGCACTTGTTTAAATACTACTCTTTTATGTCATACAAGTATATAAGTATCAAGTATCTTAGTATACAAGTATCTTTTATATCTTAAGTATTGTGTAGGAATGATTCTAACTATTTAAAGACCTAAAGATGTTTTTAATTGTATCGACTATAACGCATCCATATAAAATGCTTCATTGTATAGTTCGCTATTGAGATAGACTCATGATAGCACAGGTTTAAACCTTAGTGGTTTTTGGTTGTTATTTAATATGAGTAATCCTGTATTCTTTTGTATAAATTATAAAAACAAACACTATTGTATGATATAAAAGAGTAGTATTTAAAAAATTGCCCGCTGGCTGGACGTTTTTTAGATAACGAATATCTTTAAAAGTATAGCTCACAGAAAGTCGAAATTTTGGATTTGTAAGGTACAAAATAGTATCAAGCTCCTAACACAATTATATGATATAAAAGAATAGTATTTAAAAAAGGGCCAGCTGGCTGGACGTTTGTTTAGATAGCGAATATCTTTTGAAGTGTAGCTCACAGAAAGTCGAAATTTTGGATTTATAAGGTACAAAATAGTATCAAGCTCCTAACATAATTGTATGATATAAAAGAGTAGTATTTAAAAAAGGGCCAGCTGGCTGGACGTTTGTTTAGATAGCGAATATCTTTTGAAGTGTAGCTCACAGAAAGTCGAAATTTTGGATTTATAAGGTACAAAATAGTATCAAGCTCCTAACATAATTGTATGATATAAAAGAGTAGTATTTAAAAAAGGGCCAGCTGGCTGGACGTTTGTTTAGATAGCGAATATCTTTTGAAGTAAAGCTCACAGAAAGTCGAAATTTTGGATTTATAAGGTACAAAATAGTTTCTTACTCCGAGCACTATTGGGCGATCTAAAAGTATAATAACAACAAAAATAATCATAAGGGGCCCGCTAGCTAGACACTTCATAAAAACGTCGTTCAATCAAAAACTGTCGAGGTACAAAATATATCTTATTAATTTTCTTTAGGTACAAAATAATGTCTTTATGAAAAGCTATCACCTGTTGATAAATCTCGTTGGGGCCCGCCAGATAGACTCACACATTTTGGGGGACTGTCTTGTGTAATTTTGACGTTCAAAAAGTAATAATAAAAAATAACAAAAAAAAAATTATTATTAAATTATTATAATTACTTAAACTAAGTTGAGAATTAGCACTTTTAAGTAAATTACTCTTGATTTTAATTTTGAATAAACGGCAATGGGTAAGATTGTTGTTAGCGAATTGTTGACAAATGATCTCTGACTATGCCTTTAAATATAAGATTGATAAATGACGAAGGGTTCCCGTTACTTTGGTCGCACTTGTCATGACTGTATCCCCAAACTAGGGTCACGTGTATAGTTGTCTTGCTATAAACTTAGTTTCGGTTGCATTTTCAGTACATTTTCAGGATTCGTCACGCGCTACGTGTTTCAAGGATGCTGAATATATGCTCCGAAGTAAGACCTGACCTTTTTATTTACTCATGTATTATTAATATTGAATCTGTACTCTTGTTGCTCTTTACATGTTTTATTTGAGTGTTTGTAGATTTTCTGCACTTCGCTTGGTTTTATTTGTTGGTCCTTGAATGTTACAGAAAATATTATAATTCAAATATGCATTTAATGTGAACATCTAAGGACGAATTTCACCAATGAAACTAAACACGATCAGCACATCCAAACCGCGTTTAAGAGCAGTCAGTGTCATCATTTGTGTTGAATATTGACACTGACAGCTCTTAAACACGATTTAGATGAACTGGTCGAGTTTATTTTAATTGGTGAAATTCACCCTAACTTAAACTTCTAAGGTCGGTCTTTCTGTACAAAAAATGTTGCTTTCGAAAGTTCTATTTTAAGCTGCAAGGGAAACGTATATTTTGCAATAAAATTACAAAAGCAAATGACCCATTTGCTTTTGTAATTTTATTGCAAAATATACGTTTAAGATATTACAATATTTACTCTCGGTACAGGCAGAACAATCTGTACCTACATATCTAGGCTTAAAGGGCTCGCAGCGACCGCGGATATACTCCAACACTTGTTTCGTTCTACAACTTTTCATGAAACAAGTCGCGAGGCGAAGGAAGTTAGATTAGGTAGTCAGATGTTGAATTGATGTAGTTTTCTATACAGTCGATATTTTGTTTTGTCAGTTGCAATGTGCCTTCTTGTCTTTTGTGAACTACGTGACTTGCACTTGTTAGTAATTCTCATATTATATAAATTCACGTTGAAAAACAGCTTGCAAGGAAGATTCAGCTCTGAAACTCATACATTTAACTTGCTATATTGATTAAAATAACATTAAATTGAATAAAACCTCATCCGGATAAAAATCTAAATCGTCACAAAAGCAAACCAATACTAATCTGAACAAAATTAAAAATACTCCGTAGACCAAACAATACAATATAGCTGTATCAAATATCGCCCCAGCCAAGCCGAGCCAACGACCTGACTCCCGAACATTAACAAAAAAGAAATAAACACGATGGAAAACGTAACAAAGGAGGAAAAATAAACATGAACACGATAAGGGGCGGCGGTCAGCGCCATTGTTGTTGCTGTGTGATTTGGGACATGATTAAGTGTGTGACCGACGCTTTATGCGATGAGGTCGAGGGATCGTGGTGGGGGCAAGCGGTTATGATTCTGTGGTTAAGATGAAAAAGAAGAAAATTCTGCTGCGGAATGATGAAATCTATGATTTTTTTAGGCTCTACTCTGGATAGGTCCTTGGGGAAGACCTACACGACAAGACAGCAGAATACAATCAATCAATATTTCACACTCGATGTTATTATAGGCACAATGATCTTATTTCGAACATAAGAAACACCTGCAAAATAAAACCAATCACCGCCACCTAGGACCGGAAAATGAAAAATATATCTAAAGGTCGCACAGTACGCTCTCTTGTACCCGTCCGCTCCGCCTCGGTAAGTATTCATAAGCGGATTTATGTTGCCAGATGAAAAAAATAAACAAGCAGTGTTCTGAAAAAAGGAGTTTCATTTTCTTTCGGAGGAGGGAGAGGACGACATGACAAATGTGTGTGTGTGGATGTTTCATGAGAAAGACTTTGCACATTTTATCTCCTCCCGGTCACCTTCACTTGAAAAAAAATATGGCGGAAAAAGGTTCATAGGTTTTTTTCTGAAGTAGGTATTTGAACGCGTAATGTGTGGAATATTATTACCTCTGTGCAAATACTGCTTTATCTTTACAATAGTTCCAGTAATGGTGTTGCTGTGTTTGTGTTTATTTATCTGATAGATATACCGACATTATTTTTTCAAATGTAAATAAGGTTCAATGTATGCCATGCATGCTCGGCATCGATTGTAAGAAACTGTCGATTTTACTGATTGTAGCTCTAACAGGTAGCGGGCAAAGCTCTGCTGACACAGTTGAAGATCATTTTTGTTCGCAAAATGGGCTGATAACTTTATATCGATTTTGTAGCTTTTGAACCTCCGAGACTGAAAACCTGCGATTGATAGAATTAGTTGATGTAATAGGACCTATATGGGGAAACATTGTGTTTGCTAACATGCACGACAGGTAAACATAATCAATCAAATCAGCTAATGGTAGTCTGCGTGATAGGATCCCAAGTGTGCCTCAATGACAAAACACTTTTCTGCTAGATACAAGGTACTATACCGGTATTCGAGATGTAATAGTTGTGAGTAAAAAGCATCTGTTAGCGCCTTAATCCGCTAACTCCATAATAACTGCATTAGATTAACTTTCTAAACCCCTCATCTCCCAACCATCTCCTTGAGCGAAGGTGGATCGGATCTGGAGTGTATCACGCGAGGTATCGCCTCGATGACGTCAGCCACTCCAGTAACCGGGTCAAGAGGCACATCCGACGTGAGAAGCATCGATCTGAGGTTAAGCCAGGTCGGTAGTTAGCTAGTTTTGAAGATCCGAGATAGATTGGTATAAGGTTTTGTGGAGCTTGAGTGATTATGGTTAGTTAGGCAAAATGGATAGATATTAATTTAATATACCCAATGAAGTCGCTTACTACAATCATTGCATACTTAATTCTTCAACGATTCCTAGATGTACATATATAGGCAAACCTTTATAAAATGCCTTTTTAATTAGACTTTTATAAAATTCATGATTATCTATGTATTTTTAACCCCACTTCGCCCGTTTCCAGACGATGCTGTGAAATCTGTTGAGAATGTAAATAACAGGCATCAATTTGCACATTTGACAGTTGCGTCACAATCGCCACTTTGCGTCGTCGCTCGAGCGTCGTGCGACACATCACTCATCTGCAGCGACATAAATCTTCACCAAAAATATGAAACAAACATTCTTTATATAAAAACAACAATATTTTCATCTCCAAAGTAAAAAAAAACAGCTGCAATAACATTTCGGACGAAATAATGTAAATTAACTTTTGTAGTATTATTTTCTTTATAAAAAAACGCTGTCTATCAGTGTGGGGGATTTAATAAAATCCTAAAATTCCGGTAGTGGGTCGCTTGGGAGGATGGGATGCTCGGGGGGGGGGGGGGGAGGGGTGGCTGGTGGTCAGATGAATATAAAGTTTGGCAATAAACCGAGGACAGCGGCGGCCGCAGAATATGTGACCGATGTGGTAAAAAAATACAATTACATTGTTTTTATATGAGACTAAGAGAGACACGCGACTTCGTTTGCATGAAGTAACATTTTTGAGGTTTATGTACCTATATCTATATTTTAATTGTACCGCGAATGCTTGTTGCAGCGATCTACAAGGCTACAACTTTTTTTATTCTTTTATCTACGAACTTAGATGATAATTATTATAATGGAACTAATTAACATTGACTGATAACTGGTAGAATTTTATTTTTTTTCTTTCCGAGCATTCGATCCTATAAAGCACATGTTAACGTTGTCCAATTTTGTATAAGCAGATTCGTGCCGTCGTGCGTTTGCTCAATTAAGCAAGATCTAATCAAAAGGTGCATATATAGAAACTCACTGAGCTGATAACGGGCGTGAAAACAACTAAAAAAAAACATTGTGATTTTCATAAGGCAATGTCAATCCATATGAAAATCACTATTATTTTTATGCCATGAGATTCAGGTAGGCCTATATGGGCTGTTTAAAATATAGCGCTACAATGTTATTTCAGCGCGTGACCAAAATCTGAACTAACGCCGCCATTTTGTTTTTTGAATACATGCAAGTGACATTTCCCAAAAAAATGCCTAAGTATATGTTTGACAACGTCATTCGAGAGCCTAAAGATCCATGTAGCTGTTTAAGTAGATACAGACAGCCAGACAAATTGAAAGAGAACATACTATAACATCAGATAAGCCCATTCATTTTACGTATCTTTACTTTGTAATCCTTTTTAAGTGACTTTTAAAAAGATGCCTTGAACATACCAATCTTTTCACTTTTACTTGAATACTTTATTCTAGGTTATGTTCGGATATCTTCAATATTTTAGCTGTAGAGATAACCAAGCGGTTCGGTGTAAAAACCACAGCGAATATTTTAATTAAAACTTGTGGTTATATGTGATTGTACTTTTGCTGCTGGCTGGCTGGAGCAAAAACAATGTACCTATTGGTTTGGATTTGGTGCACGATAACATACCTACTTACTCGCTGTGTAGAAAACTATTACGTTTTGGGTTTCTGTTTTTGTTTAGATTTTTCTTACAAGGGCCTAATCGACCTAGCCTTTTCTCAGCGATTTTAAAGGTTTTCGGTTTCATCATACGAGATTTCTATACGAGTATACATCTACAGTCCTCTTCTCCGTATCCGGCGACAGCGACTCGGACTAATTTTCATTTCTTTCGTGAGCTCTCTGATGACTAGCAAAACCAAATTTGGTCTTGAAAACCTGGTCAAATTCCGAGTACAGAAGACCTGATCAGCATCATTGTATGTGTAGGTATATGAAAACTTTGAGCTACTTTTGCGTGTTTGACGCTTCTTCAAGACGATTGGTTTCAAAGCATTCAGTTGCTTTGTGGATTGAAGTGCGCCACCTTTCTCGGTTTCGAGCAATCTCCTGCCTCCGATCAACGGGTATTCCACAAGTCGTAAGGTGACATTTGAGAACGTCTTTGCAGTGCAGGTATTGCCCGCCGGGCACGTTTTCCTTGAGCGGACTTCGAGAAGAAAACGAAAGACTTATACGTATATCGCAATTAATGACACTTAGCATTTAGCATAGAACAAAATGGTTTCGTGTTGCCGCCACTTCGTGTCAGTTCTACTAAGTCTTAAATTATAATAATCTATTACTTACCAAGTCTAAAGCCTGGTACTGACAGGCGTGACTAGGTAGTGCAATTGTCAGTCTTTACAGATTGTATTTCAACAGTCTCAGCTTGGCTAATCTCTTATTATAGAGCTTGAACTCAAAAAATCTTGGGCATTAAGTATGTACTTAGTTCAGATAGCGTTTTAGAATAATTTTTCGTACATACCAGAATTATAGTTCCGCTGCAAAAAAATGCCTCTTCTTAAACAGAGAAGGCACGAGCATCGATCACCACGCTTGTTCATTGCTTTTTGGCAATTTGAAGACGATTTTCTTCACATAATTTAAAAACATAGTCCCTGATGTTCAAGATGAGAAAGATCCATTGGTTCTTACCTTATTCTGAACATACCTTTACTTACTTACTTTCTTTCATGCTTCGATCTTTGAAAAGCAATCTCCTTAACATCTGGGCCATTTTATTTTTTTGCGCCTGAGATTTCAAATAACCCCTCCCGCTCTGGTTGGAGAGGCAGGGGTGTCAGACTCCCACTGACTAAAACCCACCCGTGTTCCTTCCTTAGCCCTTTATGTTCCGGGTCACTGATGTTCAAGATGAGAAAGATCCATTGGTTCTTACCTTATTCTGAACATGCCTTTACTTACTTTCTTTCATGCTTCGATCTTTGAAAAGCAAGCTCCTTAACATCTGGGCCATTTTTTTTTTTTGCGCCTGAGATATCAAATGACCCCTCCCGCTCTGGTTGGAGAGGCAGGGGTGTCAGACTCTCACTGACTAAAACCCACCCGTGTTCCTCCCTTAGCCCTTTATGTTCCGGGTCACTGATGTTCAAGATGAGAAAGATCTATTGGTTCTTACATTATTCTGAACATGCCTTTACTTACTTACTTACTTTCTTTCATGCTTCGATCTTTGAAAAGCAAGCTCCTTACCGTGTGGGCTCTTGCAACATCGATGTTACGCTACACCTTTTTACGAAAAGCCATGTTTTAGTGTGTGCTACTTTTTTATGAGCACAAACGAACTAATAATGCCCCGAAGAGATTGCCTGAAATAATAAATTACATTTACATTTGGTACGAACTTTCTTTGAACACGTAATTTTCTGTACTAGGTAGGTAGGTATTTGGTACAGGTGTTGCGAGGCAGAATTCCTGAAAAAGATCGAATGTAGGTAATGTGATAAAAAAACACTCGAAAAACATAAGTAAGAGCCTTATAACTTTTATACAGCAGTAGTTAACTCTGGATATTATGGAAGATGACCTCAATTACCCAAGAGACCCTCGTAATAATTCTATAATATCAAAATCAAAAATCATTTATTCAAGGTAGGCTGAGTCAATAGCATCATCAGCCTATTGCGTTCCCACTGCTGGGACGCAGGCCACCTCTCTGTGAGAGGGCGTGGGCCGTAATCGACCACGAGGGACCAGTGTGGGTTGGTAGATGTGTCACATGTCTTCGAATTTTTGGTTCTAGGACATACCGGTTTCCTCACGATGTTTTCCTTCACCGTTTTGAGAGCAGTGGTGATGAAATAAATTACACAAATTTATAGCGCCTGTTTGGGCTCTAACCCCCGACCTAAAAATCGTAAGTCGGTGCCGCTACAACTGGGTAACCACTGCTATCAGTCAATAACCTCCGTCAATCCTAGTCTCTTCAACACAAGTATCTTCCAAACATAAGCCAACGCACTCTCTCCCTTCGCCATATAATATTATAATGAAGTCATAATAATTAGGGAACATAATCACAATATGCCCGTGCTAACACAGTGCCGGCGTCACGGGGAGGCTGCAGGTAATCACCGTGATTATCCGACGCGAGCAATTTCACGGAGTTCGCTGCGACGTGATGTCACGGAACTCTACGTTGTAGCACGTTAATCTAATAATAGCAAATTGTGATGGGAGGTTTTTGCCGTGTTTTACAGATAGGTTTCTGAACTTTTGGCCACAGGTTTCGTTTTAGTATGAGACACAATACTTGCCCTATAGTACAGATAGTTGTTAAGGATCTGCATTAGATGCAGTAAAATTAACCCTATAGTAAAGTCAGTCCACAAGCCACCCACGAGTCATCAAGCTGTACTCTACTTTTGTACTAAATTACAGCCCCTTAATCTTAGCTTGTGGAATACGGATTTTTAGTGTAACTGTTAGTACATTTACAGAATGTCCAAGACAGTCCACATTCTAGTGCATACAGTCGCCGACCCCTGCGTCGAATTGCATTCATATTTAACTAGCTTCTGCCCGCGACTTCAATCAATCAACTCAGCCTATCGCAGTCCTCTGCTGGAGATAGGCCTCCCCCAGCCTGCGCCACAACACCCTGTCCTCGCCTTCCGCATCCAGTCTACCCCAGCCACCGTCTTTAGGTCGTCCGTCCATCTAGCTGGGGAGCTTCCCACACTACGCTTGCCGATACGCGGTCTCCACTCCAGGACTCGTCTGCTCCACCGGCCATCGGTCCTTCGACAGACATGGCCAGCTGACTGCCGCTTCAGTTTGCTTACTCTGCAAGCTATGTAGCTCCGGTTCTTTTCCGGATAATTTCATTCCTGATTTTATCCTTCAAAGAGACTCCGAGCATAGTTCGCTCCATAGTGCGCTGAGCGACCTTGAATCTGTGGACCAGCCTGACCATCAGGTCTACGTTTCAGCACCGTATCTCATGACGGGCAGGACGCACTGGTTGAAGACCTTAGTCTTCAAACACTGCGGGATAGGCGACGAGAAGAGTTAACAAAGTTTTCCAAATGCTGCCCAACCCAACTGGATTCTTCTGTCGGCCTCTTTCTCAAAGTTGTGTCTACCGAGCTGGATGACTTGCCCTAGGTAGATATAGTCCTTCACAACTTCGAGAAGAGACCTTTCGATGTGGATTGAACTTGGCAAGACGTGGGCATTGTACATGACTTTTGCCTTGTCCAAATGCATGCCGAGGCCAACCCGCCAAGGGGGCCAATTAGGCTGTGCAGCATTTGGTCTCACTGTTCCAGCGTCTCTGCCATTATGACGACCCGAGACTTCGTCCGCGTGAAATTTCACTTTCCCCCCATTCACCCTCTTAGGGGTGGAATTTCGAAAAACCCTTTCTTAGCGGATACCTACTCTTCACAAAGAACACAGCCTCCAAATTTCATGTCTCTAGGACCAGCGGTTAAGGCTGTGCGTTGATATATCAGTCAGTCACGACTTTAAATTATATATATATAGCTATACACTCAGCAGGTGTAAATTGAGGGCTTCGCCGCGGCTCCGACAACGTCGCTCCGTGTAACGCGCGCCTATTCCATCTCGAGCATACTTATTGATGAGTTCACCAGAGAGTAGGAATGAGACAAGTAACGCGAGGTGTTCTGATATTTGCGTATGTTTAATGTCATATTTGGACCTTAGGGAAAGCCCCAGAAATCATAAATAGGTATCTACATATATCAACACCATAGTACTACTGGGAACTTTCTGTCTCTTTTACCGTTGTCTAAGATTAGCCAGTCAGCAAGATTTTCGGCAGGGCTGACTGCGCCCGGCATCGTCACTTGTGAAACACGTAAAACATGAAGTGGTACAAAATGTTTATTTCGAACCTTGTCTTTTTCATACTTTTAGGTGGAGCCCGGGGCGAGATTCCCGTGATTTGGCGGGAATAAGGCCGAGATGCGAGATACGAGGCCGGGTATACGCGCCCGAGTAAAGGAGCCCGGTTATAGGCGCCAGGGTATGCGCGCCTCAATGGCGTACTACGGTTTATTTACGAACACGCCTCGGGAAGGGCTGCTCTAAACTTGATAACACATCCTTTTAGGAATGCCTCGAGATCTTCTTTTGTCTTCGAAAAGTGAATTGCTTCGAGTAGCCTCCAATCTTTCATATTGAACAACAGACGACCGGCAATGTATATCAATGAGGTAATGAGATGGGGTCTTATGGGGCACTTGACGTTATGAACTGCGTGCTCTGATACCCGCACCATACGGGAACATTACCTGATAATGCTAAACTCGAAGCTTATAAGTTGTCGGCTGAAAAATTGTTTACAGTTGACACAACAAGAACAATGACAGAAGAATACATGGCTGCTGATGAATACGATTGACTGAATTTATATTAATGATCATCGCGCGGTCAGAACGCTAGCTCTACTTATCCCTAAACGGTTAAATGTCGCGATTTTGCCGCCTTTGTTCTTTCTTCTATTTGATTTATACTTTTGCCACAACTTTCTTCTCTGCAGTGCGGTGACGCATGCATTCTCGGGTTATTTATATTTCCACTGCATTAGTATTTAATGCTGCGAGTCACACGACGCTACGGTGCGCGGTGTGGGTGTTCGCTACCAAGAGCAGTTTGTAAGTATAATTGTAAAGTTTATTTATTACTCCAGGAAAAGGTCACGAACGAACAACTGACCACAATTTAAAATGAATTTCTTTGTTCCGAGGTATGAATTATACGAAGCACAATAGCAATAAATTGTAAAGCGGCTAAAGTTTTGTTTACACCACCTCTATCGCTGTTCCCTGACAATAATGAAGTAGGTATACAGATTTAAATTTAACTAGCTGCGCCCCGCGGTTTCACCCGCGTAAATGTCGATCCCGTGGGAATATCGGGATAAAAAGTAGCCTATATGTTAATCCAGGTTGTCAACTACCTCCATTCCAAATTTTATCCAAATTGGTCCAGCCATTTGAGCGTGAAGAAGTAACAAATATATAAACACACACACACACCCCCACACACACTCACAAACTTTCGCCTTTATAATATTAGTGTGATAATGTCTAATTGTCTATTCAATAGCTATTAACAATTATTTGTGAGTCACCATAATATTTAGATTTTGGAAATATGGTGTTATCCATGTACGTACCATAAATTTATTTATTCTGGCCACCTTCTCCGAAAAAACCCTTCACTTCGTACAATTTTATTAACCCTAATTCATTCACAAACCACGCTCGCACAATAAACTCGACCATTCTATTACGCCATCTTGACGACGCTCTGAACACACGCATGGTATTTATCCCGATATCTTCCTCGCTATATTTTTAATCAAGATGTTATGCCGCACGCTGTGCACTGTAATGCGGGTAGACTAGACGTGGGAATATGTAAGTTCAATAAGTATATATTTCATTTTTATACAGGGGTAGAAAAAATTATAGAAGTGGTTAATAGAATTACAATAAGTTTTAAAGCATGAATTGTAAAATTATTCTGATTGAAAATGGGCATCCAATAGGTCAATGAGATGATAATGATGACGACACGACAATACGTGAGGATGACTGTGATATAATTTAATGTAACATCTTGCATGTCATGTTTTGGTCATATCATAGCTTGCCTTATCGTTGACGAAATTCACCATAATTCCCACATATAAATCGGGGTTTGTCATATAAATCGGGGGTCGTAATATGTTGTTATTAGCACATACGAAGATACGGATGTTATTTTTTTTACATAAACCTAAAGGTTTGACAATTAAAGGGCCTAGCCAGTCTAGCCTATCCTTTGGCTTTAACAACCCAGCACATCCTTGGTCACTTCTAAACATAAACGGAACATTTCGGTTTACCGCCTCCTAGTTAGGATCAAGACATTTCATGACGTCATCCTCTGACAGTCAGAACACTTTGTATGCACCTGACTGGGCGTAAAGCCGCAATCAGTACACGTGTGTGATACAAGTGTCTGACACAAGTGTCCGACACAAGTCTCCGACACAAGTG
The DNA here is from genome assembly GCA_916614155.1 of Mesoligia furuncula. Classification (NCBI taxonomy): domain Eukaryota; kingdom Metazoa; phylum Arthropoda; class Insecta; order Lepidoptera; family Noctuidae; genus Mesoligia; species Mesoligia furuncula. Next base: position 1,046,631 of record OU744807.1, on the reverse strand, counting down.
TCCGACACTTCTCTCGGATTTCTGTGACTAAAGTGTTGCTGTGACGTGCTCTGTTTGTGAATGAACATGGGTTCACAACTGGGATATCAAGTAATAGCTTGGTTTGTGTGTCACCTTTGAATTATGGTCTTTAGATTATTATAATAGGTAGGTACTGGCAACAGTCACCATCATCATCATTATTCAACGAAATTACCGTAAATTTCTCAATCAAATCATGCCATTTCCTTATATGGAAAATATACAGGGTTATTGGTAAAACATTAACAATCTCTTAAGAGGTCATTGTACTCATCATTATGAACAACTTTTACTATGGGGCCAAACCTGAAATCGCGAAAAAAAATAAGCTGTTCCCTACATTTATGTTCCTTTAACTCGTCAAAATGTAGGGATGAGTACAATGACCTCTTAAGAGGTTGTTTATGTTTTACCAATAATCCTTTATATTATATGCTGTTAGTTAACTCTGCTCTTCGTTTACGACCAGAATTTTATGAGCATTACATATTCGACAATCACTACAGGAGTAGGTACTCTTATTTTTGCTTAACTAGTGTGTTCAACAAGCCTCAATTGTCTCCATCTTGTACGAATATGTACAACATTGTCTATCTACACCCTATCTTTTCTTTACATCTTCCTGTAGGGAATTTAGTAGGTAATTGTTCGTCAATTATTGGAATCGCTGACATACGAGAAAAGCCATGTTCTGTGCCTAGTCCATTGCCCCCAAATCTCCAACCAGTTTGCATCCCAATGGCCGACAACTCCTGGCAGTTTACCTCCGCTCTCCTCGCGCACTTTGTACAAGTGGCGGCACGTAGTCGATGTGTACAAAGAGGTGTACAAAGCTGGTCGCTTTGTACACCTCTGGAATGCTTTTACCAAATCGAATGTGTGTGAAAACGGGGTATTTTTGCATGTGGCTTAAGAATCTGTCAAACTCAAACTCAAAGCATTTATTTCAATTAGACCTTGTACAGGCACTTTTGAATTGTCAAAATTAAATAGGGTGTCAGTTAGTCCGAAAGTTGAAGCTAGTTGCCCATTCCAAAACGTAGATCTCTATGGAGAAGAACGGGCAAGAAACTCCATAGACACTCTTTTAAATCAAGATATTATTACAAAATCCTGGGTACATTATTCTTGTTGCTTCTATATGTGAGAACATAGTAAAAAAAAACACAAATGAAGAAACAATTCAAAATATAAGATTAAAAATAAGCATTGGCAGTTAAGAGATGACCAGTCTTAGATAAGTCATAAGACTTAGCTAAGACCGGTCATCTAACTATTCTCACTGCTTAAAAATCGCCATTTATCAATGTAAACATGTTAACATATTTAAAAGGATACCGTTACGTTCTACTCTCAAGCTGAGAACTATCTTGGTTGACAGTAGGCCGAGTGCTCTACTAACAGTTCTGACTAACTCAGTCTAGCACCTGGCATCACCGCCAGTGAAGTATATGTATCCAAGGACTTTTTAGATAATTATACACTTACTTGAAATACATTTTCAGCACGGTAAATAATAATTAATTATTTAGGTACTCATTATCATCTACCGTTCTGAATAGTAAAAGTAAGTACAATAAAAACAAAAGACAGGTGAATTCTCTTTATTACGTATACCATAAACATTACAGATGCGTCGATGTGCGGGTGGGTCTTACCGCAGACAGAAGACAGACAGATGCTGCAATTACATACAATCAAATTACCATATGTCTACACCACGTACTTACACAGCCTGTCTATCATAAACACCTATTATGTGTAATAATATCGTCAATGCGTTCGCTTACCATAAAATTAACATAATGCTCTTCAACCGTGTGCGACCTGTGAACATCTTCTACTAATAGGGTGACTTGGGTTGATCCTGCATCCATTTGTAAAGTAAATAGCTTCAGTACCTATTATTTTATGCCATTCCAATATCTTATGGATATTTGAATTTTTACTATTTTTCAGTCGTAGTTAGTCTAGATCATAACACCTAATGTACTCATACTGTTAAACATTTTATAGAGGATCCTTTTGTTTTTGAATATAAATAATGGTTCACATAGTGAAAACCTCCCAGATAATTATTCATTGTACTATTGCTATGCTCATATTTTTATTATATCTGGTGTACCTTTCACAATAAATGTTCAAACTATGCCAGTACATTCCCATATTACCATAAATTTTACTTACCTACAACAAAACTATTTGGTTACCTTACTCTCAATTTACCAACAAAGTTGAAATATGGCCGACGGTATACAGACGTGACGCCTACGCCGTAGCACCGTAGCGCCGTAGCGTCGTAGCTCGTAGCACGCGCTACACATTATTATAACACATTGTTCCCCGGGGTAGGGACCCCATGTCTATCTTATTATTTTAACTAAGTGAATGTTTTTACTACTATGTTTACTTTAAGGGTGAATATTGTTTTATTATTATCATGTTTCTATGTTTAATAATTAAAGTAAGTAAGTAATAAATGTATTTGTTAATTGATAATAAATGTATATGTTAATAAATGTATTTGTAAATTAAACCAACTCGACCACAAAAAGAGTTGGGAAAAGGCAAGGCATCTGCCTTGCCTTTTCCCAACTTTGATGAATCTGATGATGATGACTTTTGTTAAATAAATTGCACATTTCTAAGATTACCGTTCATAGTAGATCCTGTCATGTTGATAGCTAAATATAAAAAAAAAAAAGTTTCTTTGACGATTTTTATGAGTATTTCAGAGACAATGTAAAATGCTCTCTACAAATTTGGAACCACGTGTTAGATGGCCGATGATAAAAAATCATTTTTTTCTCATTGGATATTTTTGTTTTATGTGGGGAAATATTTGTTATTGCGTTTTATGAACCGTTTTATAAAACCTGAACTAATTGAATTACTACCTCAATCCACACTGCTGCCATAAAATACAAACCAGAATAACTCAATCATGACTTACACGAATTAAATAATCTCGTACTACGGCGTAGCGCTACGAGCTACGAGGCTACAGTGATTGCGTAGCAGCGGGGGTCACAATAGACCGCTTACTGGTAACCGGGGGCGTCTCAGGGGGTTCACAGTGGGGGGGGATATTCACCGAGAAAGGATAATGACCTGGTAAATGGTAACTTAGTACTGATAAATTCGAAGGTCGGAAATTTTTGAGATGTAAGGAGGATCAATATTGTGATATTATCGTTGAACGCTTAGTTTGAACGTAAGTTATAGTTAATTTTGTTCTGCGTGTAATAAAACCAAGGCATTTAGTCCGCCTTTGTACAGTTTTTACTTGTGCATAAAGTTTTAATAAATAAATAAACCGTAAAGGTATGATAAATAGTTTCGGTAAACTAATTCAATATCGTAAAGTGTTCAGAGCTACTCTACAAACAATGTTCTGTAAAATGTTTAATATTCTAAAGTCATTATATTTGCAACTTTTCTAACAGTTTAAAACAACACGAAACACAAGTCCATTCATTCGTGTTCTATAAACATTAGAGTTAACTTGACGTCTTCACTTGCTGTTCACTTCCGCTCTGCAAGCGCACTACGACGCCATAAACTGCGGAATTTAAATATGTCATCAACGTACGATAGGTTCACGTTTACGTGCACTAACTATGAGGGGCTGATGGACGAGGGACATGCGACGCGGTTGTAGATGCCGGAGAACGGAATAGTAGACGGGTCATAAAAGCAGATGACTGTATGTTGTGAATATAAATGAATACTTGATTAAATTATCTTCAATTCTCCGCAACTCATCCAGCTGCCAACCTACATCTACCAATTCGTATTTGGCTATCAATAAACTTATATTTGAATCGTTCTCTGTTACGTCGAGTTGTGAGCTTTCTTTACCTCCTTGTTGTGTTGCATCGTTTTTTGTTTCACCTTGATGTCGACTGCCAAGGAAACAAAAAAAAACAGTCAGAAATAAAAATTAAATACAGCTACAGTGATGGCTTATTCCCCACCTCAGTACCAGATGACATTAATATTGAATAGGTATATCTTGTACATTGAGTCAAAGGCACAATTGCCCTGCAGTTGCTACAATCTGTGTGCTACAAAGTCAAACAATATTGAAGGTGATATAATTGAATACCGTGCTCGATGATCGCAAATGACTGCGATTCATCATTATGATTCATTATCAGTCACGCTGTGTGTAATCTCCGTGTTCACACTATTAATTAGTTATATCCAATGTTATACCTACTGTTAGATTTGTGGAGTACCGAAACATTATACATAAAACTGCTTATTTCCCGTAGTTTATAAGCATGACTAGCTTTTTCAGGAGCCAAGTGTAAGCAACGAAGGTACCTATAATAAGTCGATTTCCACACAATAACCCAGAAAGATGACACTTTGACTATCTCTCACAGTGTTCACTATCCCTGAATAAACAATGAAATGCGTCAATAGAGCAGGGGCTCTCAACCTAAACTCGGTTTAAATTAGTACCTACTCTACAGTCAGTCATGTCCCTCGATGTACAAAGTCGACGTAGACTGTGTGCCGAGCGAGCAGGCCACCGAGTAAACTAATTAGTGCTGCCCTCCATGTCGTATTATTAAATCTCTTTGTTACTTCCCTTTGTTCATTATAAAGGGTGGGCCGCTGCTGTTTGCACGCGTGTGTACGTGATTCAATTCAATGGATGGACGTGAATGGGATTGTATGATTAATTGTGTCGGATTCATGGTGACGACCGAGCTTGTTTTTATTATTTATGTGGTGAGGTGTTGTCGTTGTTATTCAATTGAAGGTACGATTACATCTTCGTAATGTACTGTATGTATCGAATAGTACTTCGTATTGATCGAGTAATAAAAAAGTAGGGATCATATAAAAATAGTAGAGTTTATTTGTAGCTATTATGACACGTGACATGACCGGCGGTCACCTTGTTATTATGTAAATACACTAATGATTTCGAACACTTTACATAATTAAACAACGAGTGCTGATGTGTTTTACAGGCTGTGAAATGTTGCGCTGAAAATTTTGTAAATTACTTACTTCCTAAAAGCTTGGCAGAATTTCTACAATAGTATTTCGTCTAATACTGTACAGAGTGATATTAATTCAGAGTCACGCAGTATGAATGGGCGGTGCGGCTAAATAATGGAGCCACTCTCTAAAATGTGTAGCGATGTGGGTCAAAGCGTGACCCTGCGCAGCGGGCGCGGCCGCGGTGCTGGCGGCTTGTGGTAATGGAGAAGTATCTAGAAAAACTAGAGAAGGATGACCTTACCACAGCGTTCGTGTCTATTCAACTTGAAGTGCTTACATATTAGCATAGAATGTAATTCTGCTGTTCTGTAAATACTTTAGTATGACTAAAATGAAATAAACAAAGGGAATGCCACAAGATTATCTCTCACTCGAGTTATGTATCTACTCATCTGCCTAGCCTTTTCGCAACTACTTTTGGGCTCGACTTCCAGTCTAACCGGATGCAGCTGAATACCCGTATTTTACATAGAGCGACTGCCTGTCTAAACTCCCAACCTAGTTACTGGGTAACACTACACCCCTTGCTAAGATTGGTTGTCAGACTTTCGGGCTTCTGACGAACCGTAACGACTGTCAAAGATCCACGAATGACAGCCGGGACCAACAACTTTCCGAGGCACGGAGGGGTCTCGGCATGTAAAGATACCCATCCACGCACCAACTGCTGCAAGCGTAGCTTAACCAGGTCGATCGTCCCGTGCGGCTGTTATTACTTAGCCACGAGCCCCTTAGTTATGTGTCTACTGTGTGTATCAGAAACCCCTTCAAGGGGATCCGTTGGTTGCGAGCAGCGTCGTTGTGCCGATGCCCAGGGAAGCCACCGCCCATTAGTGGTCGTCTTCCGACTGCGATAACTGTCACTCGGGCCTATAATTAGCTGTGTTACATACAACACCCGCTTCAACTAGCCCCGCACGCTTCAGAGCCAGCTAACGACCAGTATAATGATGAAACACGCGCTGGCTAATGCTTCGCGTATGGTGCACTACAGTTATTGCACTTGTTGTTACACACACCCTGCTCGTGTAGGTACCTCTCTCTATACACACCTGATTCATGACACTCGATGTTTCTTTGAAGCAACAGTTATTACTTTGATATTACTTTTAGATACGTGGTGCCAAATACGCCAGGTTGATTTTCACACTTTTTGTTATGATCACAGTAAAAGCTAATATTTTATCCCGATGTCGTGTCATAACAGGTAAATATTACAAAGTAGTATTAACAGGTAAATAATAAAATTTTCAAACAAGAAACAGAATTTCAATAATTTGAAGCTTTCTGAAATCAAAGGTTAGTTATTTAATTTAGTCGCTAATTATTTGTGACGGGATCGTCAATCTTATTTAATATTGACAAAGGCTGAGACATGAAAGGACGTCAAATTATTTACCCCACAGTAACTTTAACTGTGAAATTAAATTCCTCTCATCTTATCATTATTCCAATGGGCTTCTAATCAAAGTTAGTCTAGCTAGGCTACCAGCGGGAAAATTGCTGCGCTTTTTAGGATAGAACTACGTTGTGAGATGTGACCAATGTAATGAGGCTTGAAACAATATCTTCACTGCAGTGAACTATTGATCGCTGCGTTACACCTACTGTTCACTCTCTCACAGAACTACAACACCTGGCTGTATTTGCTCTAGTAAGTAAATTGGCACTTCTTCTTAGTGTGTCGTTGGCAGAGTAACACATAATATATATTTATTTAATTTATTTGCCTCAAATTTGGCACTATTTTAGTAGGTAAGTATCCCATACACACGCCATCACACTACTTACGACACTACTACTACATTACTTCTATTTTATTATCAACTAGCTGCGCCTCGGGGTTTCACCCGCATAAGTTTCGATCCCGTGGGAATATCGGGATAAAACATCAAACAAATTTCATCTAAATCGGTTCAGCGGTTTAAGCGTGAAGAATAATATATAATATAATATATATATATATTCGACAACTATCACACAACGCCGTCTAGTCCCAAGCTAAGCAGAGCTTGTGTTATGGGTACTAGACAACTGATAAACATACTTATATATTTCTAAATACATACATATTATAGATAAATTACACCCAGACACAGAACAAATGATCATGCTCATCACACAAACATTTGTCCTGGGTGGGAATCGAACCCACGACCTCCGGCATAGCAGTCAGGGCCACTAACCACTAGACCAACGGGCCAGTCTAAAGAAGAAGTTACTGACAGACAGACAGACTGACACACTTTCTCATTTATAATATTAGTATGGATTCATCATCATCGTCATAATTTTAGCCGAAAGACGTCCACTGCTGGATATAGGCCTTCCCCAAGCACCGCCGACCGCTGCTGTGCTTTTCGCAGGTCATCGGTCCACCTCCACAACCCAGTTACTGGGTAATACGATACCCCTTGGTAAGACTGGTTGGCAGACTTTTCGGGCTTCTGACTACCCGTAACGAATGTCAAAGATCCACGAATGACAGACGGGACCAAAGCTTAACGTGCTTTCTGAGGCACGGAGGGGTCTCGGTATGTAAAGATGGTCACCCATCCACAGACCAACTGCGTAGCTTAACCTGATCGATCGACCTGTGCGGCTGTTATTATTTAGCCACGGGCCCCGGGCCGGGCTACGGGGTAATGTTCTTATAAGCTACCATAATTTTTTTAAATAGAACTTAATTAATACTCCGCAATCTTCAGTATTAGCCAATCTTGGCTTGGCTTGGGTGAGCCATAAATAATCGGGGCGTAGTCAACAATATCGCCCGTAAAAGCGGCCCTTTTCGCTAGTTAAAAATAATAGCTCATAGTTATAAAGCAATTTGCTCACAAATAACCGGCTATAACTGTATATTTGGTACAAAGACAGGTAATTGCTTCAGTAATTAAATTAACTTCATGACTCGGTTCCTGCCCTTTCACGAAGCTTTCAATGTAATTAGTGTATTTGTATTGTTGTTGCGAGCGAAAAGTGTTTAATCATGTTTTCATCATATTATTTCTTATTGAATTCTGGCCGGCTCCGGCGGTAGAGAAAGATCTTCGTAGCGTTTGACGTGAATGTCTGAATTTATGTTATAATTTGGATGTTTTTCACACCGTTTTGCGCAGGGTTATTTTATTAAACTTTCTGCCTGCAATTTAATTAATTTTATGACGGGTTTTCTTTTTTGCTTACAAATATAATCAGATACTGTGTTTGAATGCAAAAAATGTCGTGTAGACATTTTTGACAGTCATTGCCAACAAATGAAGACAAAGCGTGCACATAATATTATAAGCTAAAAATCCACCATAAAACTGAATAATATCCACAGCCACATCTAAAAGCCTCCATATTAATACCCAAGGTATCGAAAGCTTCAATCACGACTGCTTCCGGTCCCGATACGTCAGTATAGTGACGTCATGACTGAATGCCGCTCTTACTTTACGAAAGTAGCATCTAGATGTTGTCTGAAGCTTTCAGTAAGTAATTAGAGACAGTTTTCTCAGTCTACCCTCATTGTCTATACATATAATACAGGCTGTCTATATCTAGTATGTATGTCGACTCTGTTACGATAAGAATTCATTTGCCAATTTTTGTATTCAATAACTTTGCCTTGTAAGTACCTTTTATGGTGCATAAAGTTTAATACTTAAATAAATACATTATGTGGAGGATTATAGGGACAACTACAGTTTATTCGATCAAAGAGCAGTGTCGGTATAGGTTTGATCAATTAAGCACCAAGACGTTCGCACGGCTAAAAACCATTTTGAATGTATATGACTAGACACTAAAAGCCAAATAGTTTCTAACATTATTGTTTACAGGTCCTTAAAAAGAAAAGTGTTAATATACGAGGACGGAAGCCAGTCATATAAATTAGCATAACAATGTTAGGTACCTGAACAAATGGCGGCCACATTTCATCCTAATAGCTTCCACAATAGTCGCATAAAACGCCAGCTCATTCTACTTTTCGTTTTCTCCGTTCATTATTCAAAGTTGATGAATTTTAAAAACTCGACAAAGCAAAGGTAATACAAGGGAGGTTGTAAATTCGGGCGGCGCGGCGGCGGCGTCCGCGAGCGGCGCGCGCCGCGGATCCGTGCGATACCACGCGGTAAATGGACTGGATTTTTATTAATAACTGTTTTGCCCACGGCTTCGCTCACGTGGCAGTCAGATACAGTCCCACGGGAACGTAGTACCGGTATAAAAAGTATTCTATGGCCTATCCGTTAAGACGTGAAAAGGTAACAGAGACAGATAGAGTTACTTTTTCACATTTATAGTAGGTATATTCTCTATTTAATTTACTCAGTTGCCAGCTATCACATCTCTTTCTTAATATCAGCTCCCATAGTTCTGTTACACAAGGTTCTTAAAATAACTACTACAATGAACTGTTCAAAACTAAGATACAAGCCCTGACCAGTAAATGCAGGGTTAGGTCTAACCAAGTTTTACCAAATACATTTCCACTAAACATTTCTGTAACACTGTGGTTGGTGGCTGTCCGTTTAGTCTCGAGAATGACTCGTGGTTGGACCGCGTGGTTTTGCGGATACGCTGAAATATGACACCGTGGGATGAGATGCGGTAAGGTGCGGTGACATGCGGTAGTAGCATATTTTTACAGATTGTTTTGTGATAAATCTAAATAGTATTCATACCTATATCGTTCCTCCTATGCCAATGTGTTATCAAAGTAAAAACGATGTAAAATTATGTAAATCATTTATTCCGCGTTTGTAGACATCGTATTTTTTTATTATTCTTCATTGTAAAAAAGTGAAATATTATAGCACGCGTACAGGAATGGTGTCTTAAACATCCCTTGGCTCCAAAAATAGGTTTGTACCTGTGACTTGGGAGTCAATAGGTAATCTACATAAAGTGTATATTTATTTATATTTATTATTTTTATATATTATACTTTATTGTACACCAGAAAACACATAACAAAAAAAAATATGATTTTTAATACAAAACATACAATAGGCGGCCTTATCGCTTTCTGCGATCTCTTCCAGGCAACCTTGGAATGGACAGTGATTGCGTGGATATAAAAAATGGGGTTGTCAGTGGTGCAAAATAATATACAATAGATACATTATACAATAGATATGTTAAGTACGGATCCCTAATGGATATCACGGATCCCTAATGGATATCGTCGACCTTGCAATTCCTTCAGTTTACGCCGAGCGCATAAAAACTGCATCGATGACGTCCGGCCAGCGACGGGTCGCCGACGCAGCGGAATTCGACATTAGCTATTAATTATTTTAATGCATATTTTTGTCATTCCATATTCTAGCATCGAATAGGTTTCACCAATTTTAATTGTAATAATTTCTCTTAAAATAAATTAGTTTAAAGTAACTTTGGTTTTTTTTCGATCCATCGTCTGCAGCTTACGTAATTGGCGCAGTCGGTAGGATACTCGCGGGCCGGTTCGCGAAGCGCGTTAGAGTCATATCACATCGATAACTACGATCGCGAGTCGCCCGAGCGGCTATCAAGCCACGTCACGAGTATCCTGAATCTACAGTAAAGCTGCGGAGCCGAGTGGAGAATCCAGACTTCGATTCACGAAGAAGAACCAGAGATGAAATATATGTGAGTACACCAGAATCTTTCTCGTGTTGCTTCCTATCTATTCCTAGTTATTTTTATGTCCAAGATTTTTCATCACGAAGGATCTTATCCTCGGGAACCTGCATCACGACAGGCGCGCCGACATTTATTAGATATTAACAGAGATTTAGACAGTGAATTAGATTTTAATTTGAGTAGTTTATTTGAACCTAAAATGCCATACGACCCCGATGTAATTTTCAAGGCCTTACGCCTTGTACCCGATTTTGACGGAAACCCCAACATATTGACCAGGTTTATTAACATCTGTGACCGGATAGTATCTCAGTATGCAAGCCCCGAGCCAGGCAGTGAGCTAGGGAATCTATGTCTCTTAAATGGCATTTTAAACAAGATCACAGGGCCCGCCTTATCTACTATCAACTCGAATGGTATTCCTGAAACTTGGGCAGGTATTAGATCAGCTCTAATAAACAACTTCTCAGACCAGAGAGACGAGACGGCTTTATACAATGACCTCTCTTTGGCTACACAGGGTAATAGAACCCCTCAGGAATTTTACGATCAGTGCCAAACATTATTTAGTACAATAATGACCTATGTGACGTTACACGAGACCTTACAAACGACTATCGAAGCGAAACGGGCGCTTTATAAGAAAGTTACCATGCAGGCTTTTGTACGTGGACTAAAAGAACCTTTAGGCTCACGTATACGGTGCATGCGTCCAGAAACCATAGAGAAAGCTCTGGAGTTCGTGCAGGAAGAATTAAATATTATGTACCTGCAGCAGCGTAATGATGGCCCAAGAGCTCAGACTGCTCAGAGCGCACCTAAAATACATAAACCTTTTAATATGCCTACTATACCGCTTAACGCATTAAATGTTCCGCGACCCCCAGTACCTAACTGGCCTGTTCCAGTAGGACAACGTGGCTATCAACCCCAGCCCCAGGCCTTTAAATTCAATATGCCTAACCAGTATCAAAATCGCATGCCTACTCGCACACAGCAAATGTTCCGTGCACCATTACCAAACTACCATCCTCAAAGTAACGTTTTTAAATTACCATCCAGGAATAATCCACCACAAAATTCGGGTCCGAAACCCATGAGCGGAGTTCAACATTTCGTTCCAAAACCATTACCCATGATACCAGGACATGATTGGCAAAAAAATGGGAACCCACCACAGAATAGTTATTTTAAAACGCGCGAGTTAAACCTCAATGAACTCGCTATGCCTGATAGTTCTTATTATTTTGCTGACTACTACTATGAGCCGGGGTATGACTACTACATAGACTATAATGACTATTACAATTTTTATGACTGTGCGAATAACGCTAATATGACGGACTCTAATGCAACTTGCGATAATCAGGTAACAGCTGAGACAGAGCCACAACCAGGCCCTAGCGGTGCAAATCAGAATCAAAATTTTCAGTCGGACCAGACGTCCAAAGAGCAAAAATAGACCTCAATTTACAGACTCAAAGACAGTTACCCTACATAGAAATTTCTTGCCCTCCTTTAAAATTTTTGATCGACACGGGCGCTAACCAGTCATTTATTAGCCCCGAGGCTGTACAAAAGTTTTTCTATGATTATCCCCTCAACTATGATCCTTTCGAAGTTACAAATGTACACGGTGTTAGTAAAAACGATTACTCCATAACGCTACCGTGTTTTAATGAATTCAAGGAGGTCGATAGTATAAAATTATTCGTATACCGTTTTCACGATTATTTTGATGGCCTAATAGGACTAGACTTATTATCCAAATGGGAGGCTAAAATAGATTTAAAAGATTTCCAATTAATAACGCGAACTGCTACGAATCAGATTAAAGTATATAATTCACGCAACGTCAACCTGTATGAGGATATTATCCCTGCTAAAAGTTCCAAATTAGTTAGACTACCTATTAATGCCCCGGATGGTGATGTTTTAGTAAGCGAACAAGTCTTTTGTAATTGTACAATCCACGAGTGCCTTACCACTGTAGTTAATGGTCGTGGATATGTAGAGTTAGAAAATCCAACACTCAACGACGTCATATTTTCGTTAGACCAGCCAACTTGTGCAGTACTGTTCAATGCTCAGTGCACGCAAGTAAAACAATCAAATCGCGTAGATGACGTATTATCGCGTTTGCGTACGGACCACCTCAATGAAGAGGAAAAAGCTAACCTTCTAACACTTTGCTCTCGCTATACCGATGTATTTTACATTGACGGAGAACCACTAACATTCACTAACAAAATCAAGCATCGTATAAGAACGACAGATGAAATCCCCGCATACACTAAAAGCTATCGATACCCTTTCGTTCATCGGGAAGAAGTTAGGGACCAAATTGCCAAAATGTTGCAGCAAGGAATAATAAGACCTTCCGATTCTGCATGGAGCTCGCCCATCTGGGTTGTGCCAAAAAAAATTGACGCCTCTGGAAAACAGAAGTGGCGTCTCGTAGTCGACTTTCGCAAGTTGAACGAAAAGACGATAGACGACAAATACCCCATACCAAACATCAGTGACGTCCTTGACAAGTTAGGAAAGTGCCAATACTTCACGACCTTAGATTTGGCAAGTGGCTTCTATCAAGTTGAAATGGACCCCCAGGATATATCAAAAACAGCATTTAATGTGGAACACGGGCATTTTGAATTCCTTCGAATGCCCATGGGACTTAAAAATTCACCGTCCACTTTCCAACGAGTTATGGACAATGTTCTAAGAGGTCTTCAAAATAACATATGCCTAGTGTATCTCGACGATATTATCGTATACAGTACCTCTCTTCAAGAGCACATGGATAATTTGGAAAAAGTTTTCCAACGACTTAGGGAGTCCAACTTCAAAATCCAGATGGACAAGTCCGAGTTTCTAAAACTCGAAACTGCTTATCTGGGACATATCATTAGCAGAGACGGCATTAAGCCGAACCCCGACAAAATCTCCGCAGTCCAAAAATATCCAATCCCAAAGACCCCTAAGGAAATCAAGCAATTTTTAGGCCTTCTAGGGTACTATCGGAAATTCATTCCCGATTTTGCCCGCATCACTAAACCACTTACCCTATGCCTAAAGAAAGGCAGTAAAATTACTCTTAGCCCCGATTATGTTAATGCCTTCGAAAGATGTAAGACTTTACTAACCAATGACCCTATTCTACAATACCCAGACTTCAAAAGGGAATTTAATCTCACAACAGACGCTTCGAATGTCGCTATTGGAGCAGTGTTATCCCAGGGACCAATAGGTTCCGACAAACCCGTTTGCTACGCTTCTCGCACACTTAATGAAAGTGAGCTAAACTATAGTACCATCGAGAAAGAGTTACTTGCCATAGTCTGGGCCACGAAGTACTTCAGACCTTATCTTTTCGGCAGAAAATTTAAAGTACTGACTGACCACAAACCCCTGCAGTGGATGATGAACTTGAGAGAACCTAATTCGCGACTGACCAGATGGCGACTAAGACTAAGTGAATATGACTTTACTGTAGTGTACAAGAAAGGAAAGTTCAACACAAATGCTGATGCCCTTTCCCGTGTAGAAATTTACAACGAGGAAACAGATGAGATCAACTCATTGATCGAAAGTATTAAGGATCTCAGCTCGATGATTAACAACCCATCAGTGGCACCACCTCCACCAACAAACTCCTCGACTGACACCGTACATACCAGTAATGAACATCCCATATTAGAAGGCCCCATCACAGACAAACCCCTCAATACATTTCATCGACAGATTTCTTTGACCGTAGTAGGTGACATAAAACGCCGACCGACAATAACTAAACCCTTTGAAAATCATACACGAATTGCAATACAGATCTCAGAATCTAACCTAGAGAGCGACATCATCAATGCTATCAAGGAATACGTCAACCCTAAGGTAAAAACAGCCATACTAATTAATCCCCCGTTAGCCATGTATTCAATAGTGCCTATCATACAAGATAAATTTAGAAGTTCCTCACTTAACCTCGTATTAGCTAAGACAGAACTCGAGAATGTTAAAGAATACCTCCGACAACAAGACATTATCCGACACTACCATGACGGTAAGACGAACCACCGTGGGATTAATGAATGTCATCTAGCCCTCTCACGAAAATACTACTGGCCAAAGATGAAAGAACAAATCACCAAGTTTATCAATGAGTGTACCATCTGCGGTCAAGCTAAATACGATAGAAACCCAATTAGACCCCAATTTAACATAGTTCCTCCAGCTACCAAACCACTTGAAATTATTCACATGGACCTATTTACAGTTGAAAATGAAAAATACGTAACTTTCATTGACGTTTTCACGAAATATGGGCAAGCGTATCATTTGCGAGACGGTACCGCTATTAGCATTATACAAGCATTACTACGTTTCTGTACCCATCATGGACTACCTATGACTATCATCACTGATAACGGAACAGAATTTACAAATCAACTTTTCTCCGAATTTGTACGACTTCATAAGATAACCCACCATAAAATTCTACCTCACAGTCCAAATGACAATGGTAACATCGAACGTTTTCACTCAACGTTATTGGAGCACATTAGAATTCTTAAACTACAAAATAAAGACGAACCAATAGTAAATCTTATGCAATATGCTATCATAGCATATAATAGTTCTATCCATAGTTTTACCAAGTGCAGACCCTTTGACCTATTGACTGGACATTTTGACCCCAGGGACCCAATCGACATAGACCTGACTGAACACATCTTACAACAATATGCGCAGAATCATAGACAACAAATGAAACAAGTTTACGAAATCATTAACGAATCATCTCTTGCAAATCGCACCGCCTTAATTGACAATAGGAATAAAACTCGCGAGCCCGAAAAAGAATACGTCCCACAGCAACAGGTTTTTATCAAAAACCCTTTTGCCAGTCGCCAGAAAGCTGCACCACGTTACACGCAGGATACAGTACTAGCCGATCTGCCTATACACATATATACTTCAAAAAAACGTGGCCCCATCGCCAAAGCGCGGCTGAAACGAGTTCCTAAATCGAGCCAATTGTTACAGGATCCTGTTGCTACTGACAATCCATGCGACGCACCCTCAAGAGATAAGACTTGAGACTTTAGCTGATGGACCAGGACTGTTACCATACAAATTAGGACCGACCAGACTAACAACTCATTACCACTCATTCATACAGTATATACAATTAACTGACATCGAAGATAAAATTAACTCCGTACAGACGCAACTTAAGACTTTTAGAACTAAACTTACTAATGAGACCTACACGCTTTATGAATACCAGATCGACTATCTTACTAACAAACTCACTAAGGTACTACAACAAGTAAAGTCTTTGGAACCTGTTAGAGTCAAAAGAGGTCTTGTAGACAGCCTTGGGTCAGTAATAAAAAGTGTTACCGGCAATTTAGACTATCTAGATGCTCTAAAATATGACGAGGCCATTAAAACTTTACAAAATAATGAAAATAAAATAGTTTCAGAATTCAATAATCATATCAGCCTTAGCAAAGAATGGATGTCCCAACATGGCACTATCTTAGACCAAATAACAAAAAATCAGGAAAAAGTTAATGCAACGTTAGAACTACTTCTAGAAAAAAGTGCTTATAAAGATTACAGCCTAATAAGATTTGCAAAGTTTGCCCAAATTTTAGGAATCATAACTAATAACGTAGAAGATTTAATGTTAGAAATAATTAGGTTAGAAAATATAATGGCTTTCATACGCGCGTCCAGTACCCATCATTCTATGATTGATATAGAAGTGTTAAGTTCTATGATAGGTAGGCTAAAATCAATATACAATCAAGATCAAATCTTAGATTTAGAGTTACGAGAATATTATGATCTAATAAAACCAGGTTCCTACTTTATTGAGAAAAGAATAGTAATAATATACAGTTTTCCCATAGTCTCTAAAGACTTTTATGAGTTATACAAATTATCCATTGTACCTAATAAGAAACAACTTGCCCTTATTCCTCCCACTCCCTATATAGCAACAAACGAGAAATCATTCGTGTACATAGAGGCTGAATGCCCGAAGTACAGCAGCATCCATCTCTGTGATAAGAAGACAAGTCATCAGATCCGGACGAAGCCTGATTGTATCCAAGAGCTCATCATCAACCAAGGTCTAGAAGACACCTGCCAATTCACCAAGATTTCTCTCTCCAAAGAAGCAGTAGAACAATTGGATGATCAACACTACGTTCTCTCATTGCCCCGACCGACCAAAGTACAATTAGCCTGCGGTAGAAAGGACTTTAATATTCTACAAGGAAGCTATCTCGTCACCATCCCCATGGACTGCTACCTGCAAACAACAGAATTAACAATCATTAACGACAGCAACGAGATAAAAGGACAGCCACTAAAGTTATCAAAGATCCCTTATAACGAGATGAACCAAACAGTTGATTCCACCCACATCATCGGAATCAATTCAGTGAACTTAGAAAAACTTCACAGCATCCAGAACAGAATACTAATGGAAAGCCCTATTCAGATCGACAAGACTCAGCCGGTTGTCCTATATCACACAACCATACCATTCTACATTATCGTACTATGCGCAACCATACTTATCATTTTGGTATTAAGCCGCAAATACAAATGCTGGAACCTTAGAGCAAACGACAAGGAGAAGCAGCAAGCTCTTAAGACACATACATATGAAGATGTGACCAGAGATACCAGGAAACGAGATGAAGTCCCAGCAACATTTTCACTCAACATGATCAAATAGTTGCTGATCTGCGGATGGAGGTGTTAAGTACGGATCCCTAATGGATATCACGGATCCCTAATGGATATCGTCGACCTTGCAATTCCTTCAGTTTACGCCGAGCGCATAAAAACTGCATCGATGACGTCCGGCCAGCGACGGGTCGCCGACGCAGCGGAATTCGACATTAGCTATTAATTATTTTAATGCATATTTTTGTCATTCCATATTCTAGCATCGAATAGGTTTCACCAATTTTAATTGTAATAATTTCTCTTAAAATAAATTAGTTTAAAGTAACTTTGGTTTTTTTTCGATCCATCGTCTGCAGCTTACGTAATTTGCTGTACAATAGATACATAAATAAATACATATTAAATATACATATAAACAACGAAAATAAGTGATGGCTATAGATTATTGGGGCTACGAAAACAAGATCACAACAACAAGTAATGTTCCTTCACGAGTCTCTTAAATACAGCTAACGATTGCGCGCGTTTTATTTGAACTGGCAATGCATTCCAAAAACCAGCGGCCTGGGGCCCAAGTCTGCTATTTTTATATATTCGTAATTCCAACACGATCCCACCACCATCCCATTGTCATTTTGCTAAAAGTTCGTAATCTGCTAAATTCATAATGGTTGATCATTGGTCGGTCAATGGCACTGACATTATTCGATACTCGTAACCAATTAAAAGCAATGACTGCACAATGGCGTTCTAATGGTAGGTCACAGATCAAAGGAACTGTCAAAATTTTTGCAGATTACCGCATAAGTCAGTACCTAATTCATTTTTCATTATGTACGAGATTACCATTCTATGCCATTTCTTTCAATGGAGTGTCAGTGGTTGACCATTGGAAAGTCATAATGACGCCATTATATTAGTAGATTACCAAACTTGTCAAAATCAACAATTATGAAATCAATGATAATCCATTCTGACACTATTGTAATAGTAGACTTGATTGAGGCCCTGAACAGAAAATGATTTGTCGAAAAGTGTTTCTTTTTAGGGTTCCGTACCCAAAGGGTAAAAACGGGAACCTATTACTAAGACTTCGCTGTCTGTCCGTCTGTCCGTCTGTCCGTCTGTCCGTCTGTCTGTCTGTCTGTCACCAGGCTGTATCTCATGAACCGTGATAGCTAGACAGTTGAAATTTTCACAGATGATGTATTTCTGTTGCCGCTATAACAACAAATACTAAAAACTGAATAAAATAAATATTTAAGGGGGGCTCCCATACAACAAACGCAGTTTTTTTGCCCTTTTTTGCTCGATATCAAAAATGGCAACAGGTAGGCACTTGAAATATTCACAAAACACTCAGTTGTACTTTAACTTTAATAATAAATAATAAAATTAAAATAAAATAAATATTTAAGGGGGGCTCCCATACAACAAACATGTTTTTTTCGGCGTTTTTGCCTTGTGGTACGGAACCCTTCGTGTGCGAGTCCGACTCGCACTTGGCCAGTTTTTTAATTAACCTTTGTTGAGACGGCTCGCGCTCCACTCAACATCGCCGCGCGCTGGCGGCAGTGAACGAGGGGTGCGGGGACAGCGGGGAGTCAGCCGGCGACGGCCGAGCGCGGGCCCCCGCGCCACACCGCCACGACAGTCAGCTGTGGATCTCCTTCGTGCACGGCTGCGCTCGCGCATCTTATTCTCTTGTTTACATAATTAATTTACCATTTGAACCAACCGTTGTAATTTTATTCATTTTCTTGATTATACATGTTATACAGTCCGCTAGCATTCATTTTGCTCCACCACGACACAGTATAAAGATCATACAGTATTGTAACTCGGCCGTAACCTTGAAATAAATGCCTACAGCCGCGCGGTACGTAAACATGCGATAGGGCTGGCGCCTCCAGCATTTTAATTACATTTGCCTTCTTTGTGTTTCCATTTAGTTTTGTTATTGTATTTTACTGTGTGTACATAAATAATAAAATAAATAAATAAATATACTTACTTTTTTACATAAACAAATAAAATACTTTGTGAATTGAATAGGAAGTGTTTAATAAAAATGCGTGTTGTTTTATGTTTGGTAAATTTAATTAAAAAACCATGTCTATGTTTGAATAACAAATCTTATAAATTTGCGACCGAAAAATATTTGCGCCTCGACTGAGACGTACGAAACGCTTTATTATTAAATTTTAAAGTATAAAAAATCCGCATTCTAATATAAAGCTTAACTAAAAATTGTTTTGGGAAACATGGACAAGGTGGAGAAAAAGGAGTATCTTTTACTTGGTTATAGATACCTGCAGCTACTTTACAATTTATATGTTTGGTTTTAAATGAAGTTCGGAATATTTCCTCCATTTTTGTATATATTCCACAAAATCTTCGCTGGGTACAATCAAAAAAGGTTGCGAATTAATTTTATTGTAGTCCGTATATCTTAATCATAGTATAATCTTATTGTAGTCTTATTGTAGCACAATATAGCCTACTCGTCATATTAAATATGTACTTGAACTTATTTTTAGTGAAAAAATCGCGCGGTTATTGTTAAAAAAACAACACACCGTCCGTTCGTCACTGCGGCACAGTCGCGACTGACTGCATGCCGAGCGCATGCCGAGGTCGAGGCGCGTAGGTATAGCTCGCGTTTCGTCCGTTTGTATGAAGTCGAAATACTGTATGATCTTTATACTGTGACCACGACCTATCGTCGCGTACAACCTTATCAACATACGTTAGAAAGATAAAACATTAATTAATAAGGTTTAGGGTAGACAAGTTCATGCATGCATTCATTTTTTTTTGTACCTACTTTCTATGCAAATAAATAATTATTCTATTCTATGCTTCGGTCACAAACCGGACGAGTCTCGTGGAACTTCGCGCAACGATAGCAATAACTGTTTATGTGTCGTTATGTGCCAAATTACCATCTTTATTATAAGTATCTATACTAACTCTGAAATAGGGAAAGAAATGGTCTAGTAAAAATGGCAGTACCTAGTAACACTAGAATTGTAAATATGATTTAACAAGAGAAGTTTTAGGTAATTTTATTTTTATTTTTTACAGACAAACATACTTTTTTAAAGTTTTTAATAAAGAATTAACAGCTAAAATATCAATTGTATAAGAAACGGAAGCCGCTGTTCTCAGCGGCTTTCGTGTTTTCGTGTTAAGGCGGTTCTATAAGTACCTAGTTTAGTTAATACTTAATATTAGTAGTCTAACGTCGCAATATTATCGGAACTTACCCTAAGTCTAGACAAAATAGGAAAATGAAGTCATAAAGCCTCGAATAAAGTCCGCGCGTACTGCATTCTCCAGAAATTCCGTAGCAAATAGAAAAATGGTTTTGAAATTGAACTGAATAATTTTCTTTTCAGCCTTTTTAAATCTCACAAGTGCCTAAGTATTTTTCACAAGCCAGAATGGAAAAAACCGGGCAAGAGCGAGTCGGACTCGCGCACCGAGGGTTCCGTAACATCCGGTTTTATGCATAAGGTTTATGTTTGTGAAATTAAATGTTTTTTTTTTTAATTTTATATTTGAAATGATTGAATAAATGGTAAATTGCGGCTTAAAATAAAACTACTCACTAGATCTCGTTCAAACAAATTTTCGGTGGAAGTTTACATGGTAATGTACATAATATATATTTTTTAGTTTTATCATTCTCTTATTTTAGAAGTTACAGGGGGGGGGGGGACACATCTTACCACTTTGGAAGTGTCTCTCGCGGAAAAAAATGATATTAGAAACCTCAATATCATTTTTGAAGACCTATCCATAGATACCCCACACGTATGGGTTTGATGAAAAAAAAAATTTTGAGTTTCAGTTCTAAGTATGGGGACCCCCAAAATTTATTGCTTTTTTCTATTTTTGTGTGAACATCTTAATGCGGTTCACAGAATAGGTACATCTACTTACCAAGTTTCAACAGTTTAGTTCTTATAGTTTCGGAAAAAAGTGGCTGTGACATACGGACGGACAGACAGACATGACGAATCTATAAGGGTTCCGTTTTTTGCCATTTGGCTACGTAATCCTAAAAAATACGGCAAAAGAGATACACCATACCAAAAAGCAGCCGTACCTACCGCCGCAAAATACTTACGCGCTTTGACGTGGATTTGCGGACACCAGCCCGACTTAAAAATACTGAAAGGCAGGAGTCAGCCTAATTTTCCCAGAACAACGTCTCCAAGGAGCATCATTCCATACCCAAAAGCATCAACGGCATTCAATACCTCATTAAGAAAGTTATCATATCCCTCACGCCCTTACACCAGCGCCATAAACGCTGTGTCTGACGCATGCGCGTTGCGGCGCCAATATAAATTAATTAGCGGTAATGAGCGTGCCATATTCACGCTTTATGGCGAATAAATTCTTGTTTAGAGACTCCTCCTTTTATTAATTTGGTACATTGTTTTCTGACAGGCTTTTATAGCGCGTTCATTTTATTGTGGGATTTACTTTTTATGTTATTAGGTGTTAGAGCCGCGCTTTCTGATCGTGGAATAAACTTTGTTTATTAGCGCTTTTTTAACATTATATCTTAGTTACCTATTATGTGGCCCAGGGTTTATAATAATATTTCGTTCACGGGGCCAAAGTGTGTACACGAGGGCACGGGGCCAAACCTTACTGAACTATATTAAGAATGATCATCTATTGGGTTTCCTTTTCTTCGGTGTTTCATGCACACGATAATACTTACGTCTTACACAGAGCGCAATTTTTCGACCAAGAGTAGACCAATAAAGGTTTCTGTGTAATTCTACAGGAAATTAGCTCAAGATGGGTAGGTTTACGCCTTGCACAGCAAGAATTGAGATGTTCATTTAGGACGACTTTAACAGAGAAAATGATGAGATGGTTAGAGAACAGACATTACTAAGTGATACCATCATGTGTCACATTAACAAACAGTTGAATTCACGTCTTAAAATGCTAAAGCGTCATTCTATCTATCCCGATGGACCTATTAGCATGTTGTCGCGACAAAAAAGCGTTTGAAAAGGTCCCTTGACGCATAACTTGGAGTCGAAGGCCCCATTTACGTGCAAATCGTCACTTTGTTCGCTCGTTCGGCGGAAAAATGGCGTCATCTTTTAACATCATACGCTTTTGTCACACGCTATATAAGTACCTACGTGGAATAGATACGCTTAATATAGGCGTAGGGAGGAAAGCAATGGATTTTAAAGAATAGAACTCTTAAACAAACCGCTTTTCTGAATGCAACCTTGGATTTTCATGTTAGGACGGGACACGGGTAGTCTTCAGGACATGCGAATTATGTATAGGTAAGCAGGTACAAATGTTGCCTTATCATCTATACATATAATAAAATTGTAGAAAAGTGGTGTCTGTACAATGGAAATATATTAAAAAAAAGTAGCAGGGGTTGTTATTATATCGATGCCGAACCCGAAATTGTAATTAAATTTTTTTTTGTCTGTTTGTCTGCTGTGTTTGTGCACGCTAATATCAGAAACGGCTTATTCGATTTAGATGCGGTTTTCACTAATATATTGTAGTAAGCTTTACTTAACATTTAGTGTTTATTTCATGTCAATCGGTTCATAAATAAAAAAGTTATGTCAATTTAAAGAATCACGGCGAACATTTGTTAAGGTATTCTATCAGAGTACGTAAACGCCTCGCGCCTGCGCGTCCGTGGCTATATATACAAGGTGTAACGGAAAGGGGGTATCAACCCTGAAGGAGGTGAATGAAGATGAAAAAAAAATTTGGACCTCCCATAGTAATAGCACATCAATGAATTACTATTACTATGGGAGGTCCAAAATTTTTTTCATATTTCGACCTATGTTCTTTGGGGAAATTTGTTCAGTTTCATGAGCACATTCACCTCCTTCAGGGTTGATACCCCCTTTCCGTTACACCTTGTATAAAGCGCGCTGAGAGCCGCGCCGCTGCCATAATTCCGATCCAGCCTGTCCCTTGCTGCCCTCTCCCAGCGACGCCCTAAGCCGAGGTCCGTACCCCACAGGGGGTGCCCTTAGCGTGTAGTCGCTTAGTTTTTAAGTTTATATTGTGTAGTCAAGTTGTGTATTATGCCCTGGTTGGAGGCCTTAATTTATTGAGGCATCCACAGGAAAGCCAGGTTAAGCAGTCGACAACCCCTCAGGTTGAACTGCGAGATGACCATTTCAAAAGAAAACGCGCCGCTGCCATAAGGATTCAGTTATTCGTAGCGAACGCACGTATCCTGGAGAGTATAGGCGAATAGTTGGATTCGATTATTGCGATTCACTTGAATACTGACTGTTTGCATATTTCATTTATTTATATTTTAGGATTTGTAGGTTAGGTTCTTTTTCTTAATTTTCTTTAAAATTTTGTAAGTATTTGGTATAGGTTAGGCGGTTCTTTCCTTGATTTTTGGGTATTTACGTATCTTAATTTTTATTTAGGGTTTTGTAAATAAATATTGTAAGCATTTATTATTGGTTGGGCATTTCTTTCCCTGATTTTCGGTATACATACTTATCTTAATTTGTATTTAGGGTTTGTATATAAATATTATAAGTATTTGGTATAGGTTAGGCATTTCTTTTCTTGATTTTCTTTATTAAGTATAAGTTCATTAGCTTAGGTTAGTAATTATTTTTTCTAGCAATTCTTTTGTTTTATAAAGTTAGTACGTTTGTCTGTGTAGAACACCACCACCCCTTACTTCCCGTGGGTGTCGTAAAAGGCGACTAAGGGTCTCACCGGAGAATGGGCAGCAGCGTTTTCTATGCATTCCACCACCATACCATACTGCGATCGCCAACCCGCCTGCCAAGCGTGGCGATTATGGCAAACCCCCCCAAAATTGGGGGAGGCCTATGTCCAGCAGTAGACGTCTATCGCTGAAATGATGATGATAATGACGTTTGGTTTACACGTCTTAACACTTATTACTTAAACTGTGATAATTTTAGACTGTATAATAATCTGTAAGTATTTATAATTTAATTGTTTACGATAGTACGTGTTTACTAAATAACTGTGTGTTAAGTAGTAAGTAGGTACTATTTTATTGTAAGAATGCCTCGAAGAAGATCCAACCTCTCCCAATGTAGCAGAAATGCTAAAAGGATGAGATTAGTTCGATCACAGGAATCTGAGGAAGGTCGTGAGGCAAAAGGCTCTCTGCACCAGGCTAGGTTTCGTGCTGCAGAAACTTTGACTCAGCGAGAATCTCGACTGAGTTCAAATCGTTCTCGAATGATGACAACTCGAAATAGGGAAAACGGGGAACAACGAAAGGCACGTTTATCTGTCGATCGCGAAGCTTACGCGCTATCGCGTGAGTCTGAGACTTTTGCTGTCAGGGAAACCCGCCTGAGCTCCCAGAGAGTACGGACAACAAATGCTCGATCCCAGGAGACACAGGACGAACGGGAAATACGTCTCACTGCCGATCGTGAAGCTCATACACTATCGCGTGAATCTGAGACTTTCACTGATAGGGAAATTCGTCTGAGTTCTCAGAGGGTTCGGACAGCAAATGTTCGGTCTCAGGAAACACAGGAAGAACGAGAAATACGTCTCACTGCCGATCGTGAAGCTCAAGCACTAGAGTCTGAGACTTTCACTGAAATTCGCCTGAGTTCTCAGAGGGTTCGGACAGCAAATGCCCGGTCTGTAGACGGTATATGTAATTCAAAATATGCTGCCCGAAAAGTCACTATTCCACGCGGACGAAGTCGCGGGCACAGCTAGTTCAATACATATTTTATTTTCCCAGTAATTCAGCTAACAGCACTATCTTAACACACAAACTTAACCTTTAACATAAATATGCCCTGCAGTAAAATACCTCAAATAAAACACAATAACTCCACAACAAACATCTCTTTGTACTAAGCTTCATAAAGAGCCGGAGTTGGCAAGCAAAGTTTTTGTAAATAAGCTGAAACAAAAGCAATCCTGCGACCTCCCGCGCCCCGCCACGGCGCCCCCGCCGCCCCCGGCGCCTAGTAGTAGGCTCGACTTCAAAAATGTAATAACGAATTCTGATTATTATAATAAGTTCTAGAGAAAATATTCAGGTAATGGATAAATTATTTGCTTTATAATATTACATTTTTTGTTTGAGTTTATAGCTACTTAAGCCGTACTTACATTAGCTAAGCTTTGCTACCTAACCTAAGATTAACGGTACGTTCAATCAGCTCAAATACCCAGGTAATATATAAATTACTTCATCTTTTTGCATAGATACACACTAGACATAAAAATATAAAACAAAAAACAGGAAAACATCTCGTGACTTTATTAAATTTCGTCGAGTCTTCCCTTCAAAATGCATTAAAGTTGGCAAAGCTGGTTCACACCCCGGGGAGGAGCCGTAGTTACATAATCCTACATAACCTTACATATAATACATGTAACTATCATGATTTTGTCCGCAGTACCTCGCTGCGGGTTTCCTGAACTTTCTGAACGCGCTCAGACTGACACGTGTAGATACCTACACTTTGAGACAGCTATGGAGACTATTAGCTTTTATGACGGCAGATTATTTGGACGGATCTTATCCACACACGAAAACTGTATCGCCATTAAGATGTAAGGTAATCTTGCAGATAAACCTTTAGCTTATTCTTCATCATTTATCCGGAACGGAAGTCAACGCAGATGATCTGATACGATCCAAGGACAGGTCTGTGGTCTTTTATAAGTGTGAAATAATTATAAAAATGTAAATAAAAATAAATTTTAATGTAAAAAAAAAATATAAATGTTTTAGTTATAATCCAAAATAATACCTCATTTAATTAGTCTCTATTGAGACACGAGCTTGATTTAATTCTGGAAGTTTTTATTAAGACCTCTATTAAAGATAGTTCTCTACATTTTCTTAGATCGTAAAAGTCCCGTAACATTCCGCAGAACATTTTTATTAGCGTAAAGGAAAGATGTTACCTATCCTCTTAAATTTTACGAGACCTACCGGTCGGCAAGGGCACCTCCGTTCATTTAATGTACACTTTTAGGGGATTATTAAGTTTATAATATTTATAAGTTTGACGGCGCAGAAAGTGGCGCCGCCTAGTTTTGTTACGAGTCAACTAGGAACCACCTGAGGAGGTCGGATAAGAGTGACACTAAGCTAGCTGATTACTGTTACTCTAGCAGAGCATCGCATAGATGGTTGCGTGGCAGTTGTCTTCTGATGACAGAAGATTTATCAGGGAGTCGCTGTTGTACGACGTCCACGACGAATAGCTTTATTCCGGTCATAGAAGTCTATGATTCCGGCACAATCCTGATGATATTGTTGCTGCTAAACAACTTAAATGGTGACTACGTCTTCTGGTAAAGGCAATTCGTTGTAATTAACTGAAAAATACTGGCGCGATGCCTCGGCGTCGTTTTTAACTGAAAAATAGAAATGTAATTCTATAGGGGAGACCTGTGCTCATTGTTGGGAATTGGGACAATAAAGGTTGACTAACAGTTAATAATTAGGCCGTGTTCAAAAAGGCAAATTATTAATCATCATGTCAAGTAAAATTTTAACTCTTTTTTTGTCTAAATTCTCCTTGGCCAGTATTTAAGTCTCTCTGCAATATACAATTGATTGGTGGCACGGGAAGAGGTCACCAGTTCTGTATACGTCAGCGCTACAGGAGGCCAAGGACGGCCCACCCGCATCCCGGCCTGGACGCAACTGCGGAACTGTACATCTTTACTTGTGTGCTACAGTTTACAGCTGTAATAATCGAAGACACATTTCACAAAAACTTTTAGATAAAAGAGTTTCTTAGCATATTTCCTCATAAATTGGACATCTTACATTTATTGTTAACTTGGGGAGAGAGAAAATCACGTTGCGTTTTGTTATTTTATACCTACCTAAATAAAAGCACTGATCTACCTAAATAAAAGTCCTTTCGATCGTTCCTTTTGGTGCTGACGTGAACGTGAAGGACTTAAGCATGCACATTGATTGTACCCTGAACTGGCGGACTCAAGTCGCTAGGGTGAGCCAGAATATTACTGGAACGGTACAGAGCCCGCAGCTCTGTACCGTTTGAAAAATTTATTACCATCAAGTACGAAGACAATGCTTGTGCAGTCTTTTTCCCTATCATCAATTATGGTGATGTGTGCTACTATGACCTAAATGCAGATCTCCTCAACAACCTTGACCGTCTTCTCAATAACTGCATTCGATTCGTTTTCAATCTGCGTAAATATGATCATGTCTCTGCGCATCGGTCGCTTCTAAAATGGTTGCCCATACGCCAGCGCAGAGAGCTAAGGGCGCTGGCCACATTGTTCTCATTTCTTGATTCTCCATCTTCCCCTGGTTATCCAGCCTCCTACTTTCAGTACATTTGCGCCAACCACAATAGAAATCTACGTTCCTCACACAATCGTCTTCTCCGATGTCCCTGCACTCACCGCAGATACTTCACTCACTCTTCCTTCTTCGTTCAGTCTATCTCTCTGTGGAATGCGCTCCCCTAGGAAATCAGGATGACAACCAACCGATTATCCTTTAAAGTTAAGATTCGCGAGCACATTCCCAAGGAGCTGGCAGTATCATCACAACGGTTTTCTCATTGCTTGTCTTATTTCTTTTTAGTAAGTACACACATCAAAAGTGTCTAGGGATCAACATATATTTTTGCAATAACTTTTCTCCCGATTGATATTAATTAAAATTTTCTTTAAGGATTCATCAAATAAAGTGTTTTCGTTTGTCACAGTAACGATAAACCAAGTCACCTTTGCATTAATAAAGAAATTTGCCATTTTCCTAATAAAGGGATTTTTGACATTTGAACCACTAACACAAAAGTTCGAAAAAAAGACTGAAATAACAGTTTTCTTTAAAATTTTATTGGGTAACTTAAACAATTAATAATCCGTGTTTCTACCGCGAACACTAACAACACAAGAACATCGGTTTGGCATACTCAAAATGAGTTCATCCAAATCACGCTGTGGAATGGCCGCCCATGTTCGTTGCAACAACAAAAAAAGGTCTTCTTGCGACTGGATACCCTCCATATTCGGCAGAGCTCTTCTCTGTAGCATATCCCATGCATGCTCAATCGGGTTCAAGTCTGGCGACTGAGCAGGCCAGGGCAGGACATTGATGTTAGCTGCGGCGAGAGTCTGTCTTACAACTCTTGCGGTGTGCGGTCGTGCATTATCATGCATTAACTGAAATAAGGGACCGATTTGCACTTGTAGAGGAACGATGACGTCTGATACAATCGTCTCAGCATAAATTTGAGCGTTGAGGTTGCCTCTGATCCAAATCAACTCAGTTCTTCCGCCGATCCAAATACCCGCCCATACCATGATAGTTCCACCACTATAAGGATGGACTTCCTGGCAGGATTTTAATCGCTGTTGGCGTCCAGGGGTTCTCCAGTGTCGTATACGTCTTGTATCCGGTCTCATACCAAAACGAGACTCATCAGAAAAGCACACGAAACGCCATTGTTCTTCTGCCCAATTTCTGTGTTCAAGAGCCCATTGATATCGAATCCTACGATTGTGCATTGCTATAGGTGGTACCCGTAGCGGTCTTCGGGAATGAAGGTTCACTTCATGCAAGCGGTTTCTGACTGTTTGGTCGCTAATTAAGTTCCCTGAAGAGTGATGAAGCCTCACGGCTAACATCATGGCGGTTATTGTTGGAGCTCTTCGAGTTAAGATTTGAATGTATCGGTCTTGTCTCCGTGTGGTGCAGCGATACCGTCCTCCATGGCGCTCAGCCACGGTACCAGTGCTTCGGTAACGTGTCCAAAGTCGACTGATAACACTCTGACTTGTATTCAGAGCTAAAGCCACAGTACGTTGCCGGGAACCAGCTTCTATCATTCCCACGGCTCTGAGCATTTCTTCCCTGCTTAAATGACGTCGCCGCTCCATAATAACGTTTGTTTTAATCAGTAGTAGGGAAACAGTAGCACTAATAATGTCTTCAATGCGTTGTATGTTTTTATAGGGAAAATATTGACAGCTGATTTTCATCTTTTACTCGAATTTGATTCACAGTTCCTGATTCAAATTATGAAATGCACCAAAAAGGATCCATATAAATTTATAAAATCATAAATTTATTACAAAGCCACATCTCAATCTCAAGAAATCCGCATAAAAATGCTTGATCCCTAGACACTTTTGATGTGTGTATATTCAATATTCATGTATTTATGTATATTTATTTGTGCTTATATTTATATGTAATTAAGTATATATTATATTCATAGTTTTAATAGGTTTATGCGTATGTTTATATTTAAAATATTTATTCCTCAATTTTCATGATTGCACCAGTTAGTCTCTGCATCACCCAAAGGTTGACTGGTAGAAAATGCCTATGGCATTAAGTTCGCCTCTGATCATTTATGTGCTTGAAGTATTAAATAAATAAATACATAATGAAGAATTCCTAAAGGACGATAAATTATTTTAGTAGGATCAGCCTAGGATCCATGATCCCTATCATAGATCATCAATACATACAACTTTTATAGGTAACAAAAAGACGAAAGTTGATGGTGCGTTTTATAGGTACTGCAAGAATAATATTGCTGCCTAATTTTATTAAACGAATATATTTCTGATGGGAAGCACCAGTAATGACGCTGCGTTGCAGATGCAAGTCAAGGTCGCGGCTACCGCATCTGGTCCCGGCTACAGCTCCGCTCAATATACAGCATTACTGCTATTTCACGTAACATCTCACACTCACGATTACAGAACCACTTCCTCGGCTATGTTTTTCAGGCACATGAGTAGGTAATGCCTCTTGCTGCGGACAGCTTTGTCATGAGGTACCTACTTACCTATTTTTCTCTCGTCATCGCACAAGACTCGGACGACAATATTAGCTAGTACAGTTGCTAGCAGGGTTGACCACAATTTAGTCGCTACTGAATGTGCCTGATGGACGTGATCTACTATAGTCATACGTAGATCGCATTATTTAGTTTCCTCAGAAAGATGTTTGCATCACTAGTGGAAAGATGTCGCAGATCTGGAGACTGAGCGGTTATTTATCAAGGAGGTATGCGACACTAAGTGGAAACCTATTTATGTAATTAGTAAACAAAATCTGAATTTTCAGCGGTCGTTGTTTACGGGCGTGTCTGCATGAGAAATTATCCGTAAATACAAATTACTGCGCTGCAATTATGGGTCAAGGGCGGGTCTCCCGCGCGGTGCGGAGTAGGGGGCCTGTCCCGCAGCGCTCCCCGCGTCCCGCCCCGCAGCCCGGCTCAATATTACAGCGATACTTCAGCTCATTCATACCTGTGTAATGTACAGTCAAGGGTTATGAATTAATGTCGTCTCGTATCGACGCACGAGAATAGCTCGCGTCGTGAGAGATTAGCGAGTCAAGGTTGGCTGGAGCTGCGGGCTGAATACCAGCTTGTTCTCTTGTGGAGGCTCTTTTAATAGCTTTGCTGACGTCTTTATACCTTTTAGTATCCACTTTTTTCGAGTTGCGTATGTGTAGTCTACGATAATCCAATCTCATCTTTCCGGATCCAATCTTCCTCAGTTTTCTCGAAACACTTTACAACCTCATTGACAAAGTTATGGCTTTTATTTTAATATAACTAATCTATCTAAAATATTAGATACAAGAAGAAAATATTAGATTGATTTAGGGTAGGTACAATATAAAATTGGCGTTAAAATAATTTTATCTTTCAATACTGACATATTAAAGCACGCACTGAGTATTTTGATAAAGACTGCAAATCTATAATTTACGGCTTGAACAATAGATGAGTAAACTTACGAACGAAGGCTATCTATAACTACCGACGTTTGAACAGGTGAGTATTGCGTATTGCTGCAGGCAACGGGCACCGGGTGGGTACCAAGGGCGTGGGCTGCGGCGTGTCGGGCAGGCCGGCTCGGGCCAATACTACGGTTTACTGAGATATAGTGGTATCTATTATCTGGCTTTATTATATAGCAAAGAACATATCTTGTAACTAACACAACACGTTTAATTTTTGTCATCTACAGTTCCATACATTAACTGTGAAAGCTGTTATTTGCAAGAGCACAAATCCGGACAAATAAAGAAACAACTCAGTCAAGCTCGTGATGTAACATCTTGTAGCAATTCTTTAGGGAGTCGGAGTTCGCAACAGGTCTTCAAACTCTATAGAAGAACATAAAGGCACGCCAATTATGCAAGTACCTAAGTATTCCTGCAGAAGATGGCATAAATGTCTGCGGCTCCTGGGCCAATGAGCAGCATCACCGCATTGGAATAGTCGTATTCCTTATAATAATAAGTATAAGTTCTTACACATATATAAATATACTTAGAATTCAAGTTTATATTTTAACGACAGTATTCCAGAACTTAGTTGAAGTAACACATTCACACAGACATTTCACATCCTCTCGCCTGTTGCTAGGGCTGCCTTGGCAGAGTCCCTTCCCAGCCATAAATCTACGTTACGTCGAGGGTATGCACTGCCCTAACACAATTAGATACTACCATCCTTGGCGAAATTATTCGGAAACTCAAATGGCTCTCCTTAAAAAGGAGTGCCAGTTGAGTTTCCATCTCCTAGTAGAATGAAAATGTTAGGGACTAACAGACATGCTTATCTTTTTATTTCATGTACGCTTTTTGCGATTGATGGATAAGGAAAATGTTTTCAGCCATCTCCTTGACATGATCCCTTTATTTTCGTCATGTCTGCCTATAAACGTTTACAACAGTCGAACATGAGTCTCACTAGGAATTGCCATAATTACCACGATTATCATACTGCTCTTGTCAAACTCAACAGTAATTTTACACATACAAACATACATACATAAACTCCCCCCCTTTTTCCATAGGCAGAAATTACAGATCGCCACCTTCTACGATCCTTACATTCTCCTTTTGCCTCGTTTATGTTCATACATCTAGTTTTCTCATATTTTTACTATTACAAAAACAAGATTTTGGTATTATTTCCTTATTTTCTAAACGAATAGCCGCTTAATATTCATGAGATTGCGGTTGACTCTTTCCCAAATCTGAACCAATAATCCAATTATTCAATAGACTCTCCCTAATTTCTAGGAGGCTGGAGCGATAACCGCGTAGTTAGCTGCAGCTGCACCGGCCAAGGACAGCATCCTCGCCGATCAATACGTCAGCGGCGAACACTAGCCGAATATATTGGAAGGTGGGAACTGAGTTGTAGGGTGAGGGCTACGTTTGTGAGGTGAAGATAGCGTGTCTTTTTGTCATGAAACTTTATTTTATGTTCACAGATGAAACATTGTGATTAGAAAGTAAATACTAATAAGGAAGCTACGTCTGCCAATAAACTACTTTGCAGTTTGGCAGAGGTAATTATGTATTCAAAAAATTATTATCTATGTCTTTGAATAAAACTTAAAAATATGCTGGGAACGGTAGTATGGTAAGCTAGGCAATGAATACATACCTAATGTAAATGGATGTAGTTTTGAACAAATGGATGCTTAATTTTGTAGATTTGTCTCAGCTACGGAAAACGTCCATGTAACTAACCTAACGTCTTTTCTTGTGAAAAGACGTCTCCAATACTTCAATTAGATGATCATTTACTTACATCCTCTTTTGATAGCCTATAAATTACCTAAAATATTATTATTTACGTAATTACTTTACTTTATTTCTTCTCAAGATAAATAGTCCGGTCCTTAGGTTATAATCCTGATGATAGCCGTAAAAGTACCAAGGTATAAAGGAAAAGACCAATATTAACTTTTACAAAAGTACGCACCTAACTGAATATAAATGACCCTATTAATAAAACACTCAAGTATTCTATAAAAACATTCAGTACTTTTACTTACTTATTCACGTAGGAAAAAAGATATTTTTTATTCGGAACTTTCTTCATTGATATTTATTTCCTCTGCGAAGAAGATTGTAACCATTTCAATCGGATCTCATCCAAATTGAGATGAATGTATGGAGACATTACTGGAATGTGAATCATTGGAAGGCTGGTGTCCTTATTTATGTAAGGCCTCTTACGAGGAACGTGCCACAAAAAGGTTCTCATCACAGTTGGAACAAAAAATTCAGAGGACTTTTATTTTTTATTGCGTGATGGCGATTGCTGTTCGTTTTTATTATTTTATCGGTTTTTGTAACAGATATTTACATAGATAGATATGATACTCTGGTAATGTTTCTAACGGGCAATATCAGGTTCGTTTTTACAATAACAGGAACAGGCAACTAATTTCAAAAGAACTTAATGTACCATTAACCACCAAGACCATAACCACCAAGAGATGAGAGGTACCACGACGTGAAGACGTGAAGAGATGTACCATTAAGAGTATTCTACGTAAGTAGATGGCATCATCATATTCGGTAGATGACGGAGAGGCTGGGTTTAGGATTAGCATACCTCCAATTGGCTTCCTAAAAGTCTCTAAAATGGAAAAAGTTTTAATACTATTAAGATAACCTACTATAAATAAACTATATTATAGAACGCATAATAGCACACTAACACTCCACCGGTGTTGACAGGCGCCGCGCGCACGCTGACGCTTGGAGCCATTAATAAAGTGTTTCCTTCCGTCGCGACGTTTACTGCGCCGTGACTAGCCGTGACATGTCGTGACACGCCGCGACAATCACCGGCTGCGTGGCTGATGTTCTTTGTTTATGGTATTGTTAAATAAGACTTAATAGTTTGCCTATCCTGATCAATAATGAGCTTACTGATTCTTCCGGAAGGCAGTGCTTTTAGAGTGTACCAATTTACGCATATCTTATCAATAGGACTCTCTAAAAACGGTCGTCTGACAATCTCAAGTTAGCCATTAATCATTATCAACAGTCTGTCAATAGATGGGCTTACCAACAACTTCAGTCTTCTGCAGTAGTTTTTCCAAGGTGGACTAACTTTAATACCGTGTCAAAACTATCCGCCCTTCCACAGCATCATCAGCCTAGCCTTTAAGCAATGATTATAATATTGAAACAAAGGAACTAATCTACCCTAGCCAGCCAACAGTATTCAGTACAGCATGAGCTCATAAAACATGAACACATAAAAGGAAACATAAAGGTATGACGTATCACCCCTGACCCTCATCAGACACACGCCGAAACAAATTGAAAACGGAACATTTAGATCCCATCGCACTCGCTGATGCCTATATAGGTAAACCAATTTTACCGCGGGAAGGGGGATAACGCTGTCCTTTTCTCCCCCCAGCCCCGTGCCGCGTGGTGGAGGGGATGTGGCCCGACATTGACCCGCACTGCGCCGTGCCGCCTGCACAGGTGCGTCATTCATGTACCCCGTCCACCGCCCCACAGCCTGCATTTATACATGTTGCAATGGCTTGTTACCGGATCAAACTAGTTTGTGCGAAATTCGCTGTAAACTGCTTTGTGTTGACGGGAAATTGATATTTGCGGGAAAATTATTGGTAAACCTTTATGAAGTTGTGGTTGTCTGGTCTCAACGAAAACAACATTGATATCAAGGTCACCACATTTCTCGTAAAATACACCGCAAGCTACCTCATGAATTTTCAGTCCAGGC
This sequence comes from Mesoligia furuncula, assembly GCA_916614155.1. Lineage (NCBI taxonomy): Eukaryota > Metazoa > Arthropoda > Insecta > Lepidoptera > Noctuidae > Mesoligia > Mesoligia furuncula. The sequence goes on along the minus strand of OU744807.1, from coordinate 1,011,667 downwards.
TAAGTCCAGAAGGTATCTACTTAATGCAAACACGCCTAAGTTTTTATCCCCTACTTAAAACTGTTTGGTAAACTCTGTCGGTACAAAACTCTGTTATGTAGCCCCTTTCGGCGTAAAGTAGTGCTGGCTTAGATATTACGGAGTAAATGGTCCCTTCGAGACCTCTCGCCCTAAAGTAGCTCGCAGGTACCAAAGTTATCTCGGGAAAATGGAGGCTGCGGCGCAGGTACCTATGAATTGCAGGGAATTTTCGTCCTTGTTACTATATTGGGGTATATATCTGAATAGAAATAGGAAAAAATATTAGGGTGTGTAATATTTTAGAGCCGAGCCGAGCGTCTAGGCGAAGGCGACATTAGCCCCAAAAAGTAATGGGGATCTTGATTTGAACACACTATTTATATTACAGGCATTGAGGACCTAAGTGTATATTCTTATGATAGGTACTAGGAAAGGAAAAGGGCACGACGGAGTAACGTCATAAACTCATAACTGTACTACAATACAAATGAAATTATACTGGTGGTAAGAATCACCCTTGTAGAATAAATTAGCCATTGCTTTTTATGTTCGTAGTAGGTACCTACTCGTGGACATAAATAGAACTTTATTAATTCCAATGTTCAACAACATTGCTTAAACTGTATTTTACTTCACGAACAGCCCATTGAAATTGAAAATAATTTAAATCGAAAGTTACGAGCACGCTAGTATAATGTCAAGGTGTGCTGTGGCTGAACAGGTTGGAACCAATTGGCACGGTTCAGGCAATCACAGACATGCTCCATCAGCCGAGTATGATCCGCTACAACGAGGGTTGCTAGGTAAAAGTAAGTATTTTTGCTAGTCTATATTAAAGTCTATTTTCGTGTCTATGCAACTTATTTTGATATGGTTTTCACCATTATTTACAGAAGTTATTCCGGAACCTTACATAATTTATTCAAATACATTTAAATTAGTGTCTAACTTAAATCTCTATAAATAACAAATCTTAAGGTTTTATCAAATAAAAAACCGCGCGAAGCAGGGGCGTCGCTAGTAGGATAACGTTGCTTAAAGTCAAGAGAGGATTTACTTAAAAAAAGTTACTAGGCTACTTAAGGTTAAGCATACGCTAATCATCACCTAACGATTATAAATAAGAGGGGTATTATCGAGAGATTAAAGGGTGTGGCTGACAGGTGAAATCTGTGCAGAAACATCTGCAAATCTCTACAAACCATGGCAACCCCGTCCAGGTGCTAAGCTAAGGTTGTGTCCTTGCCTGGGCGCAGTGTCATCCGGTGCTAATCCGCGGCCCGCGACATCGCCGCCGCCGCCGCCCAACGCCCGCGCTCCCTGCGCCCCCGCGCCGCCCGCCCTGCGCTCAAACGTTCTAACACGTTATTTTTTTTTTTATTGTGTTCTGAAAATAACATGGTTATGTAATTTGAAGTTATTTGCATGACAGCAAAGTTTATAGAAAAGACCTATAACTTAAGAATAAATATAGACTGGCAAATTCATTAAGTATACCTTTTTTAGACTGCGCTGTAGGTACTCAGGTCATTAGAAATGATTTGTACCAATCGATAACACGCAGGAGTATTAAAACAGAAAAATAATTATTTTCTCTCTTCAATAATGAGGTGATTTATTCAGTCAGGGTACATATGGTTCAGTCCTAATGCCTTAGATGCACCGATTATTATTATTTAATTCAGACCCATAGCCGCTTCTTCTAAAAAATAAAAAAAAAGTTTATGGGAGATCCCGAAGAGAATTACAGCCCGTTGTAGCCTTGTGTTGCTGTGAAATGCTTTGCTTGAAATGTTAAAAACAGCGCTCAGTCACAATGTATGTGACAACCGCAGTGGTCAGGGGGATCTTCCCACGTACAACCTACTCCTGTCAGTATCAAATAGGTACAAACAACGTAAGTACCTACTATTAAATCTGATAATTCCTGCACAATCAAATCAATTTACCTACTTATTATTTCTAGAAGTCAGCCCTCCATTGCCCAGCGACATGGTAACCCTTGCAGACGCGCCAGGGCCTCGGAAGCAGTTATGTTATAGGTAAATGTGATTCAAACGGCCGTAACGTTTATAAATTCCGCTAACCGAGCCCGCGTGTGGGGTTCCGTAGTAATCTGTACTCGTTCTATTAACCATTAGCCACGAAAATTGTTTTTAATAGCTATCTTGTAAGAACAAAACTACCTAGGTACAGAGATTTTTCGTCGTTGCATAGCATCAACAAAGTTTGAAACCTCTAAGTACAAATAGGTACAGCCAGATACAAAAGATGTGCATCGACAAGATTGATTGTCTACAATATTTGTGTTCAATGTGTAACTAGAATTAAGTAGGTAGGTACCGAACGTGTAATGTGTTTTTTTGTGATCGACTACATGTTGATCCAATATTAGGTATGGAACAAATATTGTACACGATTTAATGAAAAATGTAACGTACATTTATCTACTTACCGGGCAAAACTTATTGCATTTTCTTAAACATCCCCAGACAGACTTTAAAGTACCTACCTACCTAATAGTTAGAGCTAGGATCGTTTATCAGGAGGGATTATTACTAACTAAGCTCTTTCATTCATTTTATTTTTAGACGAGACCTTTTCGCACGAAAGTAGCAGTATCTACTTACCTATTTAACTTCAAGATCGACAAGCATCCTCTCATCCCTTGACTAAACAGGCTTCTTCGTGTTTTTTTGTGTCAAGAGAATGGACATTAGCATCCTCAGTCGACAAAAGAGTTCTGAAAGATTATGTATAAAATTTGGATGGCAACAAAACCGTGGAATGCTAATTGTGCTGATTAGCATAGGTACCTACCTATTAGTATACTTAGCAGGTTAAGAAGGAAAAGAGAACCAGTAATGATCATGAATAATTGGTGGCTAGGTGTCCCTTTTTCAGCTTTGGTACTTAGGTAATTGATGAAGTTGTAAGTAGCTACAGAAACAGTAAATTTAGATAGGTACCTGCCTTTATCATAATTCGCTACACTAGATACCTAGGTAGGTAGGTAATTACCTATAACTGTAGTTGATAGTTCGTCTTCGTGTCAGTTTGAGTATTTCGGGTTAACCTTCACCCGCCATCTCAGCTGACGTGGGTCAGCTATCGATCAATGCCTCTTCAGTCTTGATTAAGACATCCTATTTATTGACTTATGGAGCCTTGGTCATCTATGTAAACTTAGATGTTTGGTAAACATTCGTGGAGGTCAAATATAGGTATAATAACTAGGTACCTACTCGAATACACATAAACGGTATGAATGTAGTTATGTAGGTACATAATTTTATAACACATTTGCTTGTAAAGGGTCTCTTATTTCACCAAATTCAATATCGTATTGTATCTCATTACGTAGGTACTTGTGAGTTATTGTAAATGTAAAACGCACGAGTTTCTTTTTATTAAGGTAAAACGCACGGTTTATCACGGTACATTTTTAAATCTTTGCAAAGAGTTTTTATGTCAGAAAAGTGGTCAATATTTTATGAATAATAATACTTTGGGAGATAAAATATAATAAATAAACATTTAATTCTTTATTTAATTAATTTTGACAATAAATTACAAATATTTACCTATCTATAACAAAAACACAAAAATATGAATTTACCTTATTAGTAAAACTGGCTGTTTTTTGTGCCTTTGTCTTAGAAAAAAGCGCTGATGCGCGCGCATCGCTAATTTCTGAACAAGTACCTACCTAAAAATTATTCTGTATTGTTTTTAAGTATTTTAAAATGTCGTCAAGTAATGATGAATTTATTAATTCGACACCGCCAGAAGTCTCAGAGGCAGCGAAAAAGGTTAAAAACGAAAATCGACCGATACATACTTACCTACAAGCGTATCAAAATTTCATCTGGAAAACAAGCAAAGATGCAAATTCATTTTCAGAAAGTGTGGTTTTAGCCTATTTCATGGAACTTTCTCAAAAATATAAGTCAAGCTCATTGTGGTGCTACTATTCAATGCTAAAAAGCACTGTGAAAACAAAACATGGTTTGAACTGCTTCGAGAAAAGGATGGTACTGCCGTGCCGCTTTTTGCTAGACTTGGCGGGGGCACTGCCGTGTCCCCCAGATTGATATCAAGTCATACTCCAACTTGCTGGCATTTCTAAAAAGACGCTCAAGTGGCCATTTGAGTAAAAAGTCGAAAGTATTTTCGGCTGACAATGTCAAAAAGTTCCTAAAAGAAGCTCCGGATTGCCGATATTTGGCAACAAAGGTCAGGGGGCCTTTTTTTTTTTTTTTTTTTTTGAGGATGGGAAATCATCAAATGACTCCTCCCGCTCTGGGTGGAGCGGAAGGGAGTGTCAGACTCTTACTGACTAAAACCCACCCGTGTTCCTTCCTTAGCCCTTTATGTTCCGGGCCAGCGGTAACCCTTTCGGACAATCCCGCTGACCCGGCAGGCTTCGGCCCTAAGGGGCCCCTCCTCGATGCTGACATCTCTTTGAGGCGCGCGTGGAACACGTACGCGCCGTCCGGCACGGGCCTGGTCCTGATCGGGCGGTGAGCTACCCATTACTCTCCGCCCGCAGGCCCGCGCCTACGGTGGCCGGGAGTCGTCACGCGGCTCCCGACGCCCGGAGCGTCTCCCGCGGCGGCTGGGACGGGAGGCTCTCTCCCTGAGCCGTTCCGCCACCTCCTTCGCTAGCATGACTGCTTCGCAGAAGGAGGTGACTGCCTCCCACTCCCTCTCGCCCCGGACCATGGCTTGCACCAGGGCCGGACGCGAGAGGTCGCCGTCGCTGCCAATCGCCTCTACGAGGACACGGCGGTGCTCCGCCCAAGCGGGGCAGACCTCCACCGTGTGCTCCACCGTGTCCTCTGGGCGATCCTGGCAATGGTGACACCCGGGCGTTTCCTCCCGCCTGATGATGTGCAGGAACCTCCCGAAACTTCCGTGTCCGGTGAGGACCTGCGTCAGGCGAAAGGTGAGGGCGCCGTGGCGCCTCTCTAGCCACTCCTCAAAGAGGGGTCTTATCGCCGCTATCGCGGCGTGCCCTGCGCTGGGTTGCGACAGTCGCTCTTTCCATGCCGCCATGAGATCGCGCCGGAGATCCGTCCGCTCCGCAGCGATTTGCCGCGGAAGCGGATCCTCCCCCCGGCGTAGTGCCTCCGCGCGCCACTCATACAGGCGCGCGAGGACTATCGCCTCCAGATCCCATGGCGGCAGTCCGGCAAGGAGGCTTGCCGCCTCGCCAGAGATCGTGCGTTAGCCCCGGATAGCCCTTATGGCTACCACCTTCTGGGGCGCGTTCAGGTAGTGGGCGGCTCGCCGCCGCAGTGAACGCGCCCACACCGGGGCCCCGTATATGGCCATGGACCGCACGACCCCCGCGTAAAGCCTCCGGCAGGAGGCGTTTGGCCCCCCCAGGTTGGGCAAGAGCCGCTTGAAGGCGGCCCCGGCCCGTTCCAGTTTGGGGGCCAAACGTCGGAAATGCTCCACGAAGTTCCACCGGCTGTCGAGGACGAGACCCAGGTATTTCATCGTCATCCCGACGCCGATGTGAACCCCTCCTACCGTTAGTTGGGATCCCGATGGCGGCGCGTTCCGGGGCCCATGAAACGACATGGCCTCGGACTTGTGCAATGCCACCTCGAGACCCAACTGCCGGATCCTCTCCACGACTATCGCAACCCCGCGTGTCATCGCGTCGGCCGCCGCCTGATGCGACCTCCCCTGCGCCAGGACCAGCGTGTCGTCAGCGTAGCAAACCACGCTGACGCCATCAGGGAGGTCGGCGCGCAGCACCCAGTCGTACCCGATGTTCCACAGAGGCGGCCCCAGGACCGATCCCTGTGGGACACCGCACGACATCTCTCGCCGGTTCCACTCCCCATCGCGACCGGGGTAGCTGACGGCTCTTTCCGTCAGATACGCCTCGACTATTCGACGGAGGTAGGGCGGCACCCGGTGATACCGGAGTGCCTCCGCAATGGTGCTCCAGGGCAGGGTGTTAAACGCGTTGGCGATGTCGAGTGACACCGCCACGACGACCCCACCCCGGGACACCGCGTCCCCCGTCGTGAGGGCTCTCACGCGCTTGATGGCGTCCACCGTCGAGCGCCCCTTGCGGAAACCGAACTGGCTGTCCGCAAGATCCGGCCCCGTCCTCACCAGGTGCCCGACGAGGCGGCCCGCAATCACTCTCTCAAAGAGCTTGCCGACCTCGTCGAGCAGCACGATGGGCCGGTATGCGGACGGAGAGTCCGCAGGGCGCCCTGGCTTCCGAATGACGACCAGCTTCCCCGTCTTCCAACGGCGTGGAAACTGGCCTCTCTCCAAACATGCGCTTAAGAACGCCTCCAGTCGAGGCCCGAGAGCCCTCGAGGCCAGGACCCAGGCTTTACCTGGCAAGCCGTCGGGTCCTGGGGCGGTATTTTTGGCCTTCAGCCTTCCTACCGCCGCTCTCAGTTCTACCCCGGTCACAGCAGGGATGTCGTCGTCGTCCGCGTGGTCCGCTTCGGGCACCGCAATTGGCGGAGCCATGGGCGGGGGAGTGTGCTCCCCCCGTGAAAGGAACAGAGCGCTCACCACCTCCTCCACCAGCTGGGGGCGGAGACTCTGCGTCAGCGGGGGGGCCCAGGTGCGGAGTTTATTCCGCACCATTCTATAAGGGCGCCCCCACGGATCTCTGTTCAGAGTCTCCACCATCTCCTCGCGGGCCACATCCTTGGCCCGCTGGACAGCCTCTTGGAGGGCGGTCTTCGCCGCTCTGTACCCCTCGTACAGCTCCGCCTCCGTGGCTTCCGCATCCAGAGGGCGAATGCGGAGCCTGCGGTGCCTGGTGTACAGGTGTCGCGCATCGACGCACGCCTTGCGTAGCGTCTCCAACTCCTGCGACCACCAGTACACCTGACGTCGGGCACGTCCTGGCCGGACTCGGGGCATTGCCACGTCACAGATCTCGGACATGGCCTCCCGGAACCACTCCGCCTCATCGTCGATGTTGGCAGGCCTGTCCGGTGATGACACCCAGGCCTGCACGAACGAGGCTTCCAGGAGGAGCTCCCGGTCCAGCTGCTTCAGCGCCCACCGCGGACCACTCGGGGCCTGTTGGACCAGCGCGCTAGAGGTCTGGGCGGAGACGTCGAACCGGATATACCGGTGGTCGGAGTAGGTCTCCACCCCCTCCATGACGCGCCAGTCAATGACGCGTTGTGACAGAGCGGGGCTGCCGAACGAGATGTCCACCACGGACTCACCCCGCATCCGCACACACGTAGGAACAGAACCCCGATTTAGGACGACCAGGCCTGTTTCCAGAGCCCAGTCCTCCACCATCCTGCCCCGCACATCCGTGTAACGGGAACCCCAGGCCAAATTCTTGGCATTGAAGTCCCCGAGCACTAGCACGGGGAAGGGATGGTTTCCGGCGACGACGACACTCAACTCTGTTAAAGAGTTGTGGAACTCGGCGAGAGTTCGGTTCGGAGAGAAGTACACCCCCACTACTACTATCTCTCCGAACCGTGCTGCTACGCACCCCTGTCCCTTCGTGACGCATTCGAGGGACGGGGTGCCGGCGGCGGCCGACGAAAGTATGGCCACTGAGCCGCTCAGGTCCTCCACCCAGTCATCCCTGGGCGGGACAAAGTACGGCTCAGCGACCACGGCGATGTTAATCGACCACTGCGCCACGCTCTGGAGCAACAGGTCCTGAGCGCAGGCGCAGTGGTTGATGTTCGCCTGGAGGAGGCGTAGAGGTGGTGGCGGCGGCGGCGGCGGCGGTGGTGGCGGCGGCAGCAGCGGCGTTGGTGGCGGCGGCAGCGGCGGCGGCGACGGTGGTGGTGGCGACGGCGGCGGAGGGCCTGCCTTTCCTCCTGGTCCCGGCGGGTGGAGCGCAGGACTTGCTCCCCGCCCGGTGATCGGCCGGCTTGCCAGCAGCCGCACATGCGATGCAGTGCGGCGCGGCGTTGCAGGAGCCAGCCTTGTGTCCGGGCTGACCGCAGCGGAAGCATAGTGAGCTGCGGTCTACCTCCGAGGTGCATTGGACGCCAACATGGTGTCCCACAAGGCATCGGAAGCACCTCAGAGGCTTGGGTTCCAGCAGTTTGACCTGCGCTGAAACCCAGCCCACCAGGAGCCTTCGGCCCTCCACGATCGTTCTGGCCGCCGTCACGGGGCAGCTTACCGTTACGGTACGCATACCCGTGAAGTCAGGACGTATGGTGCCCGCCTTCACCTGGTCGGCCAGACACCCGCCCGTCCTGACAACGGCGGCTACCACCTCTCCCTCCGTTACGGAGTCATCCAGGCCCAAGATGCGCATGTCTGCGCACTTGACGGGCCTGGAGACTCGAGCCTCATCCGCATTGAGGGACGCCCTAAGCTTCTCAGCTAGGGCGTCAGCGGTGGGGCCACTCGTCGCACCGGGGATCTCCAACATGCGGGCGCCAGTGGCGGTCACCCTATGCCGGAGGCCCCCGGTGATCCCCAGCTCCTGGAGGTCCACCGTCTCTCTCGCTTTGGCGAGCACGTCGCGGTACGTCACGCCCCTCTTGACCGCGTCCGGCTGTAGCGTTATTACTACAGCCGCGGTCTTTGGGGCGCGAAGCCTAGCCGCGACGGCTCGCTCCTTGCGGCGCCGCCTTTGCGCCTTCTTTCTGGCCGCCTTGGCCGCCTTCTTCTTCTCCCCGACCACCTGCCATTCGGCGTCGGTCGTGGGAGGAGTGGGAGGGTTTTGGGGGCGGGGCGTTGGCTCTGGGGCCTTCGCCTCCCGTGCCGGCCTGCCCCTCTTCCGGGCCTGCGCCGGGGTGTTGCCGGTAGGCGCCGGGGCCCCGCCAGCCGGCGCTGGCGCCGGGGCTCCTCCAGCCGACACCGGTTTGGCCGACGCCGGTTTGGCCGACGCCGGTTTGGCCGACGCCGATTTGGCCGACGCAGGTTTGGCCGACGCCGGTTTGGCCGCCGCCGGATTGGCCGGCGCCTGGGCCCGGCCAGACGGCCCGGGTTTAGGGGCGGCAGCTGCCGCAGCGGCCGCATACGAGGCCGCCTTAGGCCTCGGGGCCGTCCCGCCCGCCAAGGGGGGGCGCAGGACTATGCCCTCCAGGACGGAAAACCGCGCCTGGAAGGCCGCCAGCTCCTGCCGGACCAGGTTCAGGACCTGATTCTCCACCGGGACGGGCTGGCACGGCGGCTTCGCCTGCGCGCCCCCGGCAGCCCTCAGGCCGGCCAGGTCCGCTCGGAGTCGCCCGTTCTCCTCTTGGAGCTTCCCCATGGCGGCCGTGAGGCGGGTGACCTCCGCCCTCAATTCGGCCACTTCGCCAGTAGAGGGACCAGTGTAGTTGGCCGCCTCCGCTGCCGCCATTATGGAGGCCATCGCCGAGACTACGGCCTTGTTCTTTGAAGCTTGGAGCTTCTTCAAGGCCACGTCCCGGGTCAGGGGGCCTAAAAAGGCCACTTTGGAGAATCATAAAAGGAATTATATTATTTTTTTCGCTGCACTACGTAGGCACAATCAAAGAGATTGGGATTAGATTTGTATTGGATTGATTGGTATTTTAGCACAGACAAAAAAAATAACTGAAAAATGCTTCACCAATGGGTTTTGATACGATTAACTTAACAGTTAACTGTCCATTCTGTTATCCTTTCATGATTCTGCCAAAGTGGCCTTTTTACGCCCCCAGTTGAAACTAAATTATTGTTAGGTATTAACTTCTTTCACTTTCGTATTTCTTTACAATGTAGGTGTTTTGTACCTACACTGTTTTTATCTCTTTTCAGGTTGTATTAATATTCGGTATAAATGGTGCATGTAGACGTCAAGAGTTGGCAAACATCACAACTAATGATGTCGAGAACCATGGGCGGGTTCTTCTTGTCCAGGTCAGAAACACAAAAAATAAAATTCCAAGATCGTTCACATTACCTTTTCACGACACAGTGAAGAAATACGAAGCGCTTCGTTCAACAAAAGCAATGTCTAACAGATTTTTTCAAAATTACCAAAATGGAAAATGCACTAGCCAACCCATTGGCATAAATAAATTTGGAGCAATGCCAAAACAATTTGCCACTTTCTTAAATTAAGATGATCCACATGAATACACAGGACACTGTTTCAGAAGGTCCTCGGCTACATTGCTCGCCGATTCAGGTGCGAACTTATTGACATTAAAAAGCCACGGAGGGTGGCGGTCGAACAGTGTAGCCGAGGGCTACATAGATGACTCGATGAGAAATAAAGAAGAAATTAGCTGAGCATTACAAGGAATATAAATTTGGAGCCAAGTGTTGACTCTCGACCAGATCTACGAGCACACACGCGTACATTCCACCATCGTCGCCGCCGCCGCGCCGCCTCCGTCGCCGCCACCTACTGCAGAACTCTATGGTCTCGTTTCTCCTACTTTCACTCAAGAGAGTAAGAGAGAGACTGGTGAAATTGTAACTAATAATAGTAACTTGACAACATTAAAAATGCCAACTGGCAACGTAATAATCAATTTTACAAATTGTTCATTGTAACTGCAACAAGTGATTAAAGATATTCGTTTAAGAAAGTCCGAGTTTTATTTATTTCCTCGCAAATATGTTATAAAACGTCGTAAGAAAGTCCGAGTTTTATTTAATTCCTCGCAAATATGTTATAAAACGTCGTATGACATACGAGTGCTTTGAATGGCACATGGATTTAAAGAGGCAGTTGCAAATAGCGGTTTTGGTAAGTTAAAAATTATAAATGGCACGTTTAATAACTAGTTCAGCAGTTAAAACGAAGCAGTAAAGTAAACAAAAATGAGTAATAAAAAATAATGAAATGGATCAGTGAATATATAACTGAGCAGGAAAATAATTAAATGGGCGGTAAAAATTATTGAACGAGCGGTTACGTGTTATAAATCGGAATTTGGCGGTAAGAAATCTCATTCTAAGCAATTCTATAAACAACGAGGTGGTAAAGTAGTTTTTGGTGTGTAATAATTTTTTCATCTCTCATACTCGGAAAGTAGTGTTTGTTTGATCCGAATAGCGGGTGGAAAACGCTGCTTCCCACCCTTGGGCGGGAAATACTCATAGTAATTGCTTCCCTCCCTAGGGCGGGAATGAAATTTTAAAATAGGACTAAATTTAGTTAGGTAGTCAGCTCAGTCAGACCATACGACACCCTTAATTGATTATGTAAATATTTATTATGCTACCCATCAAATCTTATGAATTTGAGTTAACTAGGAGAGTTGGATAAAAAGCTCATTATGTTAACGCCATTAAATCTTTCATATTTAGCGCACAAGTTAATAATTTACCTTGAATAAATTCAACATACATAGGTACGATAATCGCCATTTTGATGTCAGTTGTGGTCGAGGCTAAAAAACATAAAAATTGGGGATTTCGAACATCCTGACTTTACCATATGGGGCTGTGAATATACATCATTTAATTATTTGACGAATTTATCCATACTTTAAGAAATAAGTAGTGGTAATGAAGTTTTTTTGATATCTAATGTCGAAGTTTCGCGCCAATCGTGTGTGTTTACATTTTTACTTTTCACAAATTTCACACACACAGATGTAGATAAGATTTAAAATGTGACAAATGTTATTGATAATATTATAAACAACACGAAAATGCCAAGGTTTTAACGTAATATTCAAACACAGGTTCAATAATACGTATTAATCATTACCACTACTCAATTTGTGTTCAGAATCCAGAATCGCCGACCATTATTGTTTTTTTTTTATTGCAATGATGTGTGAAAGCGATTATTCGAAACAATTTTTTTTTTAAATTTCGATTGACTCGAGTAATTAATATGACGAATGTAATCGATATTTGAAAATAAAATAAAATTATTTTAAGCAATAAATACAACAAGCATTGTTTATAATAATGATTTATGCTTTTCTAATATCATTTCAATCTCTTCTAATATCATGTTAATAACAGACAGGCGAACATAGGTACCTCATTTACTGAATTTCGCGCCGAAATGCTTCTATAGGTAATTGAATTTATATTCAGAATGCGCTCGCTGTTTAAAATTATTTTAATTTATTGGACAATTATTTATTGTGGATTTTATTTTTGATACTTTCTAAAAGTTTACTACAGAATTCCCAGTAAACATTTTTTAGGTAAGCTTTCCAGAAGTTTTTTTTGAGAATGATGATAATTAATTAATTCTATAGATTGGATATTCTGCAAACACTTTACATTTCAATACATTTTGTTAGTTTAGAGAGTTTTTATTCAGTTTCAACAATTTTTTTTCATTTTTTTTATTGCGAGGATCGATTAGGCTGTATGCAAGTTTTAAATCCAAATAAGAAAGTTGGGTGGATGGTCAGCACTAAAAAGTGTCACGTCACAAGACAATTTTTAGTAATTTTTATCAAGATTATCGTGTTTTCTAAGTAATTTATGAAAAATGGTAAAAGTAAGAATGCAGACAGAATGATAACAATACGGGCCCTAGTAAGCGGGACAGCCCGCGGTGGTGACACAGAATCTACTCATGTGGCGGTGACGTGGTGTGTTCCATACTTCAAATTTAAAAAAGACTAATAAATAGGTACCTATTATTCATGTAATTATTATCAATAAATATTTTAGAAAAACTACTAGTTTTTACTTTCCTTAAATTCGAAATGAAAAGTAGAGTGTTTAACGCGGGTGAAAGTCATCAATTCCCACTCGGACTATAGCCGCTTGTATAACAATCTACTATATTTGACATAACCTTTCATAATATGAAAGGTTATGTCACCCTTTAATCTAATTTCATATGATCTAATGTTATATTTGATATAATTTTCTTTTTCTCTCATTCGATTTAGTATAACGTTCATTTCATATAATTTTCATATTGTAATGCTCCCTTTATATAATGTTCATTTGACCTAACATTCATATTAACTAATTTTCTGCCCTTCGCTCGCTCTTGCATTCTATGTCGACGGAGCCCCGCTTCGCGGGCCCCTATTTCTGTCTACAGGGTTTTAAGGAACCTCACACGAAGGGGATGACGGGGGCTCGTTTGCTCGCTTTGCTCGCTCACTCGAGCCCCTGTCCGAGTCGGGATGCCCCAAGTCCCGAGCTCGCTTCGCTCGCTCTTGCATCCTAAGTTGTCATTACAAATGTGTTACGAGCTCACGCGAAACGATTACCAACCCTGTGATTGGTCGCTTCCGCCACCCGCGCTAATAAGCTCCGCCCAACTAACGAACATTTACCTCTCTTTTCAATGAATTTGAGTTCTGGTGTTACCGCTCGCTATGATCTGCCGAACTATTTATCGAACCGCTCATTCCATCATTTTTACCGCTCATTCAGTTATTGGACTGCTCAATTATTTTTAGAATTGACATTGTATGATAAAATAACCGACTAATTGATTTTTTATTACTGTCCATGTTTTATTGTCGCAATAATTAATCAACCGCCATTAAATTAAATAATTGCTCAATATGTATTTCAACTGATCATAATAACATCTCGAATATTTAGTTATAACAGCTCAAAAAATTAGTTCCCTTTGATAATTACAGCCTCCACTGCTTTCTTGTAGCCCTCGCCTACGGCTCGGGCTAGCAATATCGCCTCGGCTGTAATTTCAACTTACCGCACTTATATCATAATGTAATAATACGACATGGTAATATCAATATGTAGAAGATCAAAGGTCCAATTCCTGTTCTACCGGATTACTAGAATGTCGTCAGAAACGCAAGAGGTCAAATACGCATTTCGTCTTCTCTCAGGATAGACTCGCAACTTGTTAGAAACGGAAGTCGACAGACACACAACACTACACTACCTACGCACCGTACGCACCTAATAGACAGAATTTATCACCGTTGATTTGCAATGTTAATCAAATAAAATTGAAAGTGTAGCCTACTTCCTACTTACTATATTTAGGTACCTATTGGCGATCAGTAACCTAGGTACCTACACAACATTAATACCTAAGTACAACAAATATCCTAGGCCTTAACACTATAGCTCCACAGTTCCGTAGCGTTAGTTTGGCATTAATTACCGTTACGAACATGGAAGGATTTCTAAAATATTATTATTTTTAGACTACCTATATAGCAGATTATGATACCTACTATGATTCGGCATGGGCCTAGTCTGCAGGAGTTCAGCTAGAGCCGGCTTTAGTAAAAAATATTACCTACCGATTTCAAAAATCATGATTGGGTGCTTCGTGCATCGGAAGTTAACAGCCATAGTTCATCATAGCCCTTAACTATAGCCCACTGAACTAGTTAGATTCATCAGCGATCGATATTACGGTATCGAAATATTCATGTGGACTTAATATTCAGCACACATTCTGTATAGCGATTTTGGCACACCACCAGTTTTATATCTGCAGCAGATAGTGATCTAGTTTGCGACCATTATGGCGTAGCTAGTACATAACTAAGTGTACGAATAACAGGCTCACTCTTGACAATACCTACAATGCCCTAAAGAATGTTGGTATGTAGGTACTTACCGTCTATCTGATGAAACTCCTGATACTCTATACTATCTGATGAAAGTGTTAACAAATCCTGTTCAATCACTTACTAAAGGGAATTATTATTCGAGTGTAGCGTCTCCGATCTTTATGAGAGTGAGTGTTAGGTACATGGGCGTTTTGTCCATGTTCATTTTAAGACCCACTCTTTCAAAGGCTCTACTGAGGTCATCGAGCATTGTACTGAGATCCTCCACAGTCTCAGCCATGACTACGATATCGTCGGCAAACCGAAGGTGAGTTATTTACTCGCCATTGATGTAAATGCCAGCCCCTTTCCAGTCCAGAACCTTGAAGACGTCCTGCAGTTTCGGAGAGATAACGTCTCCCTGTCACCTATCATTATTAAATAATTGTAATCGGTCGTATTGGTGGTGTCGGCGCTTCGGGGAGGCCTAAGTCCAGCACGGACGTGGTCAGTGGGTCGTCTCGTCTTTCGGCTGAAATGATGATGATTAAATTAAAGTTGAGAATATAATAAAATACTTCATAATTGTAAAATGAATTTAAAAAATCAAGAGTTGTGCTGACCCTTCGTCTGGGGAAATGGAGTGTGTCGGACTCCTAGCGACTAAAACCCCGAGTAGGCAGCCACCTCCTTCTGCGAAGCGGTCATGCTAGCGAAGGAGGTGGCGGAATGGTTGAGAAAAAGAGCCTTACCGTCTCAGCCGCCGCGGGAGACGCTCCGGGCGTCGGGAGCCGCGTGACGACGGGCCGCCGTAGCCGCGGGCCTGCGGACGGAGAGTAATGGGTAGCTCGCCGTCCGATAAGGACCAGGCCCGTGCCAAACGGCGCGTACGTGTTCCACGCGCGCCTCAAAGAAGGGGCCCGTTAGGGCCGAAGGCCCGCCGGGTCAGCGGGATTGTCCGAAAGGGTTATATAACCGCTCTGGCCCGGAACATAAAGGGCTAAGGAAGGAACACGGGTCGTAGGTTTTAGACAGTACCTACACTCCCTTCCGCTCCACCCAGAGCGGGAGAGATGATTTCCCATCCTCAAAAAAAAAAACTGTTCCTACTACCACTACCATGAGTTCGAGGCTCGGTAGGTACACGCGTGCATTACAAGGTGCGGCCAATCCCACGACCGCACATCATCCCATAAAGGCATTATGATGGGATAACTCACAAAACAAACCACCAAACCTAGGTACCATTTAGTTTTAGTTTACTTGACTCATCATTACATTCAAGATGCTACGATGCTACCTAAATACTTAGTTACCTACACGATAGCAGGTAAGCTGCAGGTTTTGGGCACTGGGCCGCGCCGTTGTGTTAAGTGCAGAAAGGTCTAGTTAAAGTGCTAACAACATTCTAGTTGGATGTAAATAAATAGCCCATCATAGTTTGTCAATTTATTGAACTGACTAGGTACTAATTTAAATAGAAAGACTTCAGTAACTTCAGAGATTACTACTAACGCCATCTGTTGAAACAAAACAGAAGCTTAAATAAAATGGTGTTTACAAATCTAGTAACTACTATTTAATTTTGTTTTAAAACACCTCAACATCTCAAATTGTGACAAATTCTACTTTTTATCGAAAAAAGGGAAATTTAATTGTTGCAAATACATACAATTTTGGTTAAAAAGTAATAAATGAATCTTACTTTGCAAACATAGAATTAAAAAACATCTTGTGAACACTGGCGGTAGTAGTCTTAGAAAACAATAATTTTCTCGAATGAATAATAAAAAAAAGTAAACTATATTACACAAATTACTTTAATTTACAAACATATTTTTTATCTACTAATTTAGTCCATGTATAATAATTATTAAAACATACTAAAAATCGATTGCAGAATTAGACTTTTAGGGCAGAATGAACTCCGCGAACTATGTTGTCATCTGTCAAGTTTGGCCTTCAATTCGCTGATGATCCTGGGGAACTAATGCAATTTCCAAAAGGTTTTGCAATGTATGAGTGAGGTGTTCAATCAATTCGATGGTGTGACAAACGAGTAAAATTATTCCCGTGTTAAAATGACATCGAGGAGTAAGAATGCTGTGCGGGGCTACGAGACAGAGATTGAGAAGAGCCGTGAGGAGTCTAATTGGAGGAAGGCAGTGGACTTGGCTCAGCAGTTGAAGGCCAGGTCTCCGCAGCATGGTCAGTGACACACGTTACTTATTCTCTAAACACTTATATCACCATGAGACATCTTCAGTTAGGTCATTGAAGTATAGTTGTTATCATAGAAGCTTAAAAATATTAAATTGTAATATTGCTTATCAGTAAATGTTTAAAACATAATGCTTGTTTGCTGATTTCCCGTTGAATGTATGATAAACATCAGTACATTAACTGTGTACCAACTATTGGTTTAATATGATAATTATTTATTCATGTTTCCTTGAATGTCAGTTACAAAACCATTAAGTTTTTATGGTTTTGTGCTATAAAAAGTAGCTGAGGTCGAAACAATCACCATCATTAATTACACTTCAATTTAACATGAGTTTTCGAAACTAGTTCAGTAATGGTTCCAATTTAAGATAATAATTTAGTCAAACCTATTATTATTCAGATTGAAACATTATTTCCTGTAGTTCTGCCGTGTTACTATCCTGTTCACTTTCCTCTCATTATAATGTCATAAGACAAATGAGAATTCTCCCATTCTTGTGACAAATGCAAGTCTTCTGAATGGAGAAATAGGTGGGTATTAGTTTATGTTTATGCTGTACTGGTTAGTTCTTACTAACCAAAAACAAACTCTTCTGTCATGCAAAATGATGCAAGCATGCAGAATTAAATAATTCCAATAAAATACATGACATAATTTTATTACACACTTTTGAAAAGTATGTAAAACCAGTTCCACAACACAAAACCTTTTCCCATGCATTTCTAGCTAGCCTTACAGGTTTATTACTCACTATGATAATATACGTAATTAATTATATCAACAGAAAGCCTTGCCCACTTTCTCATCGGAGAGGGCAAGCTCGAGGCACACCTTGAGGAATGGCCGCCCAGCAAGGAGAACATAGAGAGAGCACAACGAGAGCTCTCAGACGCCCGTGGCTACCTCACCCTAGCGACTGATGAAGCTGGCAAAAGGGCTGGTGTAGCGCTTGACGCACATCTTCTGCTTGGGAAGTTGAATTATGCATGTGGGGCATATGATGACGCATTGAAACATTATAAACTTGCTGAGCTGAATACGCTAACGGAGAAAGAGTTACCTGTGTGAGTATATTTTCATTAATATTAATTTATTATAAAAACACAAAGCTAAATGAAAATCAATTTGAAAACAAAATCAACTAAATAACAGTTGTAATAAAATAAACCAAAGTTAAATAAAAGGTTAAACTGATCAAATGTTTAATAAGATTATCATCATCAATGTAACATTCACTCTTAATTGGCTTTGGTTTGTTATTTTATAACACCTTTAGACAATAGATCATTATTTGCAATCTTATTACACAGTGTGACGTGTGTCCTCTGCTCCCTTATCTTGCATCTTCGTAATTAACTACAATTGAATGGTGCGCAATCATGCACTTTAAATACACTCATAATGAACTATTTCCATTAATAGCTGCATTACTCCATTGTATTACATGCCAAATTATCAAGTAATTAAAGGCATTGCGGAATCTTGTTGCAACACCCACTCCGGCTATTAACGGATTAATAGATTTGTTGACTCACACTGTGTTAATGATATTGATGCTAAATACTTTTGTAAGTGTATGGAGCAATGCTCTCATACCAAAATAGCATATTATTACTTATAGCATTATTATGATATTTTCGAATACAACAAGAGTAGTAACAATGTAAAGTTATACAAATCAAATAGGAAAAGTTATGCCATAATTAAATTTAATGTTCTGAAAACAATAATAATATTTTTGATTTGACCGTAATAACTCTTCTATTAAATAAAGGGAAATCCATATATTATTTTTACCAACTGGAATGAAATGATATTCTAGAATGGTAAGCTTTGCTTGCAAATAATCATCATACAATAGTGTATATGCTTATTAATCACATCATTTGTATAATGCATGACCTCATAGGACATAGACCATGAGTATAGATTTTTGGTTCAGAGTCGGTCTTTGTCTGCCATACTGTAGTCATATACCACTCATTATCTTATCTACTGCCTCATTGGTCTAGTAAATGCAAGCACTACTGCTGAACGTGTTGTCAGTGATGACTTATGGCACTGAAACATGGTCGCTCACAATGGGCCTTATAAGAAGGCTAAAAGTCACCCAAAGGGCAATGGAGAGGTCTATGCTTGGAGTTTCCCTGCGTGATCGAATCAGGAATGAGGAGATCCGCAGGAGAACCAAGGTAACCGACATAGCCCGAAGAATTGCCACACTTAAGTAGCAGTGGGCAGGGCACATTGCTCGCAGAACAGATGGCCGATGGGGCCGAAAGGTTCTGGAGTGGCGACCGCGTACCGGAAGACGTAGCGTTGGAAGGCCTCCCGAAGGACCGACGACCTTGTGAAGGCCGCAGGAACCCGTTGGATGCGAGAAGCACAGGACCGGTCGAAGTGGAGGTGGTTGGGGGACGCCTATGTCCAGCTGCGGACGTCTTTCGGCTGAAACGATGATGATGATTATGACTGCAGGACTTGAGGTCCTGGGTACGATTCTCAGGTTGGCAAAGTGTTATTGGGTTTTTCTATCTACAATTTCTCAGTAGCAGCCCGTAGTCTGGCTTTGTGCCCAGTTGATCACAATAGGCTCGCCCCCTATTACATGATACTTAAACATCTGTGTGGTGCCGGACTTAAAGAATAGCACCACCCCATGTTCTATGTTCTATGTTATGGGTTTGGTTTCCACACTTAGTCCTTCAGTGGACCATTTGCACCACCCCATACTTCCCGTGGGTGTCGTAAAAGGCGACTAAGGGTCGTACCGTAGAATGGGCAGCAGCGTTCTCTATGCATTCCACCAACCATACTATACTGCGATCGCCAACCCGCCTGCCAAGCGTGGCGATTATGGCAAACCCCCCCATTTTGGGGGAGGCCTATGTCCAGCAGTGGATGTCTTTCGGCTGAAATGATGAAACATAACTGGCGAAATGTGTGTGTACTAAAGGATACCTCTGCCTAACCCTTCAGAGAAACAAGGAGTGATGTTATGTATATGTTACCTACCAGACACATCGTTCATATATAAACACTTATGTCTAAATAAAGCACATATTTCAGGAACTGTGTAGTGTGTATCTGTCACCATGTGCATCTCACACGT
The DNA here is from genome assembly GCA_916614155.1 of Mesoligia furuncula. Lineage (NCBI taxonomy): Eukaryota > Metazoa > Arthropoda > Insecta > Lepidoptera > Noctuidae > Mesoligia > Mesoligia furuncula. Next base: position 991,899 of record OU744807.1, on the reverse strand, counting down.
GTTGCCGTGACGTCTGCGTGCGATCAAACGATCGCGCATGACAAACGCTAAACAAACTGTTAATAGACGTGTGCACATAAAATATGCAGAACATCTATAAATGTGGCAATAAACTCATGCGCATAACTTATCTATACAACTGTTATTATATTTGCTTGCTTGTCTTGCATTGTTTGGCATTCTGTATTGTGTCGTGGGTTCGTTGTCGTACCTTGTACGGCTTGTACCCCCGAATCAAGTACCCCCGGATCAACCAAACGCGAGCCAATACAAAAAAAACCTATTGCTTAGATCTACCGATTTGTGCATATTTGAATCCATTATACAGACGAAGGAGGAGGGGTCTTTTTAAAGAAGTTCCTAAATAAAATAGGGTTGTTCTTTCTATTTTATCTTACGTCATGGTACATACGCCAGCACATCAAGCTACTACAATCTGTAAAATTCTTTATAGATTTTCAACTTTATCGCTACAGCACATGGTTCAAAGTTGATTGGGAAAATTTGACAGTTTCGGGTAGCTTGATGTGCCAGCACATGAAGCTACTACAATTTGTCAAATTTCTTTATAGATTTTCAACTTTATCGCTACAGCTTATGGTTCAAAGTTGATTGGGAAAATTTGACAGATTTGGGTAGCTTGATGTGCTGGCGTCTGTGCATATTCGCACAAACAACTGAATCACCGAGCGCCGCGCGCGCAGCATGTGTGTCATGCTTTTGACATTATGTCGGGGCTTTATCCTCAACATTTTTGGTGATAACGATTTTGTTTACCGGCTGCATATGAGTAGAGAACATAATGGTACCTACTTGATAATTTTGATGTCCACTATCAAAGTAGTGTGTCCATCGATATGTGACTCACACATTTCAGATACCTACCTTGGAAGACAATTTGTTAATCAAAACAGTGAGGAAAATTTTAATTATGCTATTCTGAAGATAGCGGGTATTACGGGTCATCAGAAGCCCGAAGGACTGACAACCAGTCTTACCAAGGGCTATCGTGTTATCCAGTAACTGGATTGTGGAGGTCAGATAGGCAGTCGCTCCATGTAAAATACTGGTATTCATCTGCATCCGGCTAGACTGGGAGCCGACCCCGACATAGTTGGGAAAAAGCTGGGCAGATTGATTGATATTATGACATAATTATAACCCTGTAACTGAAGATATTATTTCTACTCTTTATGTTTGTTTCACAGCCGAAGTCTCCGCATCGTAGCCGAGTCGTACGCCATCAAGGGTCTGTGTTTAGAACAGAACACTGTCCCTGGCTCCACCAGCCGGTTCAAACAAGCCGAGAGGGAATCCGAAATGGTGAGAATGTACATAGTATTAGAGTTCCTACTTCATGTATTCTCAGTTGAAACAATTATGAAGAGGCCAAAATTATTCAGGCAGTTATGAGTAGCTATGTGCGAATAAGAAATCTAAAGACTTGTCTGTCACTATGATGTTCATGTAACTAGTGTTGCATTTATTTAACGTCAATTATAAACCTTACTATATTGATATAAGAGTCACATAAAGCGCATTCGTGACTTGTGCTTTAGTTTTTACACAAAAATTGCTGAACAAGGCCCTCTCAATAACAGCTGTGAATAGAATAGAATAGAATAGAATTTTATTTTGCAAATATGGGTAATACATAATAGTTCTTAAGATTACATTTAGCTCAGCCACATTTTACCAATCGGCATGCAAACATTTGAAATTATTTATATCTATATTATTACACTTATTTAGATCAATTTATAAATTACTAATATAAGAATTTTAAATCATCAACTTAATTAAAGATATATGTTTGTATTAAAAGGAAAAATATAAATTAGTATCATTAGATTATACATATATCATGTCATTACTATTACAGATATCATACCATTATCATTACATCATTTAACATGTCATTATTATTACAAATATCATTATCAAAATGTCAGAAATCAAAATGTCAAAGATCAAAATGTCAAATATCAAAAATGTCATACATCAAAATGTCAAAAATCAAAAATGTCAAACACAAAAATTTCAAAAATCACGATGTCACTAATTATGAAATATTTTTCTCCGATAGGAACTCAGTTACACTGTAGTACGTTTTATCCACCAAAAATTTCCGTAATCTACTCTTAAATTGTGCTGTATTTAAAGCTTTCCAACTACTCGGTAATTTATTGTAAATAATTGGGGCCATGCAAGAAACGCTCTTACGCATTAAAGTGGTTCGACATGATACTTGACATAATTTGCTGTTGTCACGCCTATTCCTTGGGAATACAACAGCCAGGCGCTCAAAGCGAGATGGATTTTGCTTGACGAACATAGCTACTTCAAAAATGTAGATACAGGGAAGTGTCAAGATTTTATGTAGCTTAAAATAAGGCGCGCAACTGTCTGTCGATTTAAGTTTTAACAATGATCGAAGACATCTTTTCTGGGCCTTAAAAGCTATATCTCGATCAGTTGAGTTCCCCCAGAAAATGATACCGTATCGCAAGTGCGATTCAACTATTCCATAGTAAGCCGCAAGAAGTGTTTTGATATCTACTATGGAGGATAATCCATATAACACATATGCGGATGAACTCAATTTTTTACACAAACTGTCTATATGTGCTTTCCAATTTAAGTTACAATCTATTTGCAACCCTAAAAATTTGGTATCCTCAGCTTCTTCAATTTTGTCATTTTTGTAATGGATGTTGAGATTAGTTCCGCCGGGAGTACGTTGTCTAAAGTGCATTATCTTTGTCTTACCTAAATTAATATTTAAATTATTTTCGTCTAGCCATTTAATTAGTGCGTCAAGAGAATTATTTATGTCATTTTCATATGTATCTGTACTATTACATGGGATTGTTACAGTGCTATCGTCTGCAAACATAGTTATAGGATATTCAAGGGACTTGGGCATATCATTAACATAAGTTATAAATAAAAACGGGCCTATCACGGTTCCTTGTGGTACACCGTATGAGATTTTACGTTCTCGAGACCTTATAATGTCTTCGTGTTTGGTCACTATGTTAATGTTGCTAACTTCGGTTATTTGTGCCTATAACCTCTGCAGGCGTGATTCTCTAAGGGAACTGTTTAAGGAAATTAACATCATGACGGTACCTTGTCAATATATCTACGAAAACATCATGTATGTAAGAAAAAACTTACATCTTTTTGGTAAAAGAGGTGAAAGACATAATTATAGTACTAGGAATAGGGACTTATTAGTTCAACCAGGTTTCAGACTGGCTAAAGTAGACTCATCTTTTATGGGGTACTGTTTAAAATGTTATAATAAAATACCTCCCCACATTCTTCAACTGAATGAGACAAAATTCAAGTCTTGTATAAAACGCACACTATGCAGTCAGGCATATTATAAGTTAGGAGATTACATCGCTGATAAAAATGCCTGGCTCAATGCTGGTCCTGCTCCACAACCACAACTAATTGATTAACACTTGAAAATACTGTTGGAGCTGCTGAAGATTGTAAGATTACACAGGTCTGCAAAAAAAATGCTGTCTGGATGTTTTCAACAGATTTATATGTATTAAGGTGTTCTGAAAGCTGAAAAAATACTCAAAAAATTCTAGAACGTCACGTTATTTTGCTAAACGCAAAATTTTATTACAAAAAGGGGTTTTTGGGCTAACTTGAAGTCATAAATAAATAAATACAATTTTATTTTGATAATTGTTTTTAAATGTATTCAGGCCATAACTATCATTACTTTCTAAATAAAGAACGCCCTGAACGGCAAAGTTGAAAGAAGGTGTTTTCACTGGACCAGATATTAGACGGCTTATGGCTGATCCACAATTCATCACAACTATGACGGATCCTCAAAGAAAAGGGTAAATTGCCTTCAAAGAGGTCATAGAAAATTTTTTAGGCAATAACAAAGACCCTGACTACAAACAAATCGTCAAAAGAATGTTAAAAGCATTTCAAGCTTTAGGTTACCTAATGAGTTTAAAAGTTCATTTTCTTCATTCCCATCTCGACTACTTTCCAGAAAATTTAGGAGACGTGAGTGAAGAGCAAGGTGAACGATTTCACCAAGATATTAAGGAGATTGAAAAAAGATACCAGGGAAGATGGAGCGTCTCAATGATATCAGACTACTGTTGGATGCTTCAGAGAGACCTTCCAGATGCTTCCTACAAGCGAAAATGTACCAAAAGGAGTCTCACTGGGAAAAAGAAACGTGTTTAGTGCTTACTTACGAATGTATTTAAGATAAAAAAATAAGTTTCGTTACGCAATTATAAATAAAAATTTTTTTTTTAGTATTTTATCTTTTATTTTAAGATGATAACTTGTTTAACATAGATACCTATATTGTCAGAAAACGTGACGTTCTACGAGCAAATGAAAGTCATTTTCGGATTCAGCACACCCAAAAACATAAGAATTACGCCAAAAAATCAAAACAGCTCTCAACTTTTTTTTTTTTGCAGACTTGTGTTATCTTTGCATTGTATAAACTCAATTTCCTTTGCATTGTATAACTGCATAGCACAGATGTGAGTTCTATGTAAGTATACCTTCTTTACCATTTACCGGGTAATATGTCTTACATTGACTTGAATGTGCCATGGTGGCTGATAGTATGTCATGCTCACACAAATGTCTCGCTGACGGTGGCGTGTGTATTGGATCATTTAGCTCCCTTCAAAATGGTTGAGCTGAATGGTGCTGATCCATGCGTCATGTTCGTGAACGGGCGCCGTCAGTTGGGGCTGGTCATCACTCAGCTGCCTAGGCTTATTTTTAATTATTTTATTTTTGGATTGTTGTCTTCTTACTATTTGCTGTACTCTGGACGCTCTTAACGCGTACGTATTTTTTTACATCGTTCTCACATATAATTGTAAATTCAACATTAATGATGTAACTAATATTTTTGTAAAAATACAATTTAAAAGAGTGTCCATGGAGTTTCTTGCCCGTTCTTCTCCATAGGTACCTACGCTTTGGAATGGGCAACTAGCTTCATATTTTCTGACTGACCGACTTCTTGACAATTCAAAAGTGCCTGTAAATGGTTTAATTGAAATAAATGGTTTGAGTTTGAGTTTGTGTTCTGTTTTCCAGATAAGATTTTATAAGTTCGAGCACGTTACCTCTAATACCATAGACTTCTAATTTATTAAGTAATATATTATAATGGACATAATCGAACGCCTGGGTCATATCGCAAAATATAGCGCATATGGGGGATCGTTTATCCATGCTTCTTATAATAGGGTTCAAAAAGTCATAAATTGCCATATTGATGGTTCTGTGCGGTCTAAATCCTTTTTGTTCTTCGCAAAGTATATTATATTTTTCCATATAATTGTATAATTCCCTGCAAATGTATTTCTCAAAAGTGTGTAAAGGGTAATAGCATAAAATACAGATAGTACAGAAGGCAATCACATGTATGTACTTCACTTTTCATACCTACACTCGGCGTTCGCGCTAGGGTTGTCAACTTTTACTTATGCAAAAAAACTATCGTGGTAGTGGCAGTCCTATCTAGTTGTTTGATTTATTGTTGAGCTTATTCTACAATATTAAAACAAAACAATAAACATAGTATTACAATACAAAAAGTTTACATAACAAAAACATATAAAATTTTACATTTGTCCATTTTCACTTTCGAAAATCCCTAATAACTTCAAAACGGAATGCCCTATTTACACAATGTATTTTGCCCAATCAGTTTAAGACCAAAACCTATCAAATGACACTAAAAACAACACAATATCTACACAAACAAAAAATCATGTTTTCATTGGCGTGAATTTACCTAACAAAAAAGTTACTTCGTTTATACTGATTCAAAATAGGAAACTATTGTATAAATCGAGCTTAGATAGCAATTTTTTTGTTGCTCCATTTTTGCACTTCACAGACGCGTGTCTCAAGCGGATGGCACCCGCGCTCGCACTACTCCCAACCCGTCCGAGATAACGTGTCCGTGAGCGGTGTCTATGTGTGCGTTGCTCGAGCGCACTTTGTATGTAGATTACCTTCTGTACTATCTGTATTTTGTGGTACTTAATAGCTTGTTATTGGCCGAGTGGGGGATGTAGTTGTCCCATTTTCTTTACGCAATTTAATACATGGCTTTTACCACCCCCGCGGGTGGTGGGTGACTCTGACTTATGTTATTAAATGGGAATTAGGTATATGTTTGTCCTTTTTGTTTTATGTGGTGTAAAGTGTTTATTAAATAAATTTACTTGACCCTAACAATAACAGGAGATCATCTTGAACACAATTTACACATCCAAACTGATATTTTGTTCATCTTTGTCCAGATCCGTAGTTTCGAGCTATCATCAGACCTAACTCTCCTGTACCTGCAACGCAACGGTGCGCACGCGCGCGCCGGCCCCACGCTCGAGACTGCGCTACAACGAGTGCCCATACTACACATACGAGCAGGCAGGCTGCAGAATGCTATAGACAGGTAAATAATTATAATATTATTCGCTGCTTTTTTATTCTTATTTATTGTATTTACAATAATTGTCACAGACAAGATTGTTTTTATTGTTTTCATTCCTAGCTTCATGTAAAATACTCATATCCAGCTGCATCCGACTAGGCTGGAAGACGAGCATAGTTGAGATAAGAGCTAGTCATTTGTGATGATGGTGACAAAAAAATTCTCCTGTATCGTATCGCTAAACGTATTCAATACATCTGTTTCTGTCAACGACCATACAGCCCATAGACGCCTAATGCTTGATCTAACGCACCAAAACAATTCTGTCAACTAGCTGAGGTATGAGGAAGCGGGGTACTGCGTTCTGATTGGCCTTACCAAGGTCATTACGCCTCATTAGAGATGGGACAGGTTTAAATAAAACACGAAGGTATCGATATTTTTGTAAAAGTACCTTACCTTTAATACCTTTATTTGATTGTTTTTTTACCTTCCTATTTCTTAATATTATTTTAACATGAACTTAATGATAACATGAAATGTAAAAAATTAAAACAAAATGTTTTAAAAGAGTAACGTGGAGTTTCTTGCCCATTCTTCTCCATACGAAACTACCTTTTGGAAGATTCAAAAGATCTTCAAATATCGTATAAATAGTAGTTATAGGTTTTTGCTATAACGATAATTTGTGTCATAGGATTTGGTGTATCACTAGTTATGTTTACCAAACAATACAGGAAAAGAGATAGCTAAAAAATTACATTCAGAAAAAAGGGTGGCAAACATAAAAGACATCAACGAGAGTCGTCGCACCTGTTTTCACCCACAACTATTACTAGTGTACAGAGTTGATATGACAGAGGAGCGTTAAATTACACTACGTATACTATACGTGTATAGTATTAATTCGATATGGTACAAAAATAAAAAGCGCCAAAAATGAGAATTTATTTTTCAAACAAGCAAATAGCTTACAAATCAAAGTAAAACGCAACCACCCTTTATAAATAGATTTGACTGACCTTAGATGCCTAGGTAACAGTGGCAACGTCGCGTGCGCGCCGAAGCGCGGCGTGTCACGTGTGTTATCTCTTTGGCGTGGCGGGCGCCGCCCGGGCGGGCGGCTTAGGCCGCTCACGCTGGCTTTTATGTTAGGTAAGGTTGTAAAGTACTTACGAATACACAAAAACACAAAATTTTTAAATTCTCGACGTGTCTGCCTTTCATATTAATGCACAAATTATACCAACGGAGAATACGGTTATTTATTTTTCAAATTAAATCACTGTCCGTCGCTAAGCTCTTTAATTTGTGAATTGCTAAAATAATCCTATTTTTTAGTTCAACAATTGTATTTACCTCTGAGGCATACACTTCACCCTTAATGTCTACAAAAAGAAATTCATGTGAGTGAGGTCCGAAGATCGTGGTGGCCACCGAACAGGTCCGATTCAATCACAAGACAGTCAATCACAAAAAAAAACACTAACACTAAATAATAATAATCCCAAGTTACGTGTCCTGTCACAATAAAAAAAAGAAATACTGTCTTAAACTTATTTAGTGTCTTAGCACACTAACAAAACAAAATCATAATTGTCAGCGCGCGAATTCTACAAAACAATAGCGGGGCGGCGCGGCGGCGGCGCGGCCGCGCATGCTTCCGTGTTGCATGACGTTCCCGAAAGGGTAGCGTCTGCGCACTGACAAAACAAGTTTTTTATCAAATTCGCAAGGATCTAAGATGCGATAGCAACACACTGACCTATTTCTATTTCTTTAACGCGCGGGATGTTTTGCTATGATTGTCACTCTCGTAATGAAAGTGCAAGTGTATGTGTACTTATTGCTTCCTTTTTAGTGAAATATTTGGTTGTAGGTACTTGTGACTTGCGTCAGAGCGGCAACAACGTATCTTAGATTCTACTCAGATTATCGTTTTAAGGTGCATGACCTATGCGTATAGACATAATCAGCTGTAAGGAAAGATACAGCGTGTTCAAACGGGACAAAAACTTAAAAAATCATTTGCCACTAAACTACTGCTCCTATTTAATTGATTTTTGGTACAGAGCTTGAAAATGGTACCTAGTATAGGCAGTTTAAAGGAAAGCCCCTCTGTCGTATCAACATTGTATGATCAACTCCGATAAATGATCATCATCTGCCTAGCCTTTTCCCAACTATGTTGGGGTCGGCTTCCAGTCTAACCGGATGCAGCTGAATACCAGTATTTTACATGGAGCGACTGCCTATCTGACCTCCACAACCCATTTACTGGGTAATACGATACCCCTTGGTAAGACTGATGGTTGTCAGACTTTCGGGCTTCTGACTACCCGTAACGACTGTCAAAGATCCACAAATGACAGCCGGGACCAACGGCTTAACGTGCTTTCCGAGGCACGGAGGGGTCTCGGTATGTAAAGATGGTCACCCATCCACAGACCAACCGCGGCAAGCGTAGCTTAACCTGATCGATCGACCTGTGCGGCTGTTATTATTTAGCCTCCGATAAATGATATCAGAAAATAATTCTAATTAGGATTATGTAACTATTAACTTACCGATGAAATGTTATGCCATCTTTCTGGAAACTCAAAGTTTGGCTATTGTAACCACACCAACGTATTGTGCAAGGGGCCATTATAATAATTTATTTTCTCTAATTTTTATTGACTTACGCGGAAGTGTTTAAGGCTCACAGAAGTGGTCGAAATTGAATCGAAATTCTTGAGTGGTGACCTATATCAGATCTATAAGTCTGATGTGTTGACAGACATCGGTCGCCCGTTATTAGGCGTCTATGGGCTGTATGGTGTTTGGTTTCTGTCAATCGTTTGGAGACAGAATGTTTTTTTTTAAATATGTTCAGCGTTAAATGCATTTGTGACAAAGCGATATGCTTCCCGTGGGTGTCGTAAAAGGCGACTAAGGATCGTACCGGAGAATGGGCAGCAGCGTTCTCTATGTATTCCACCATCATACCATACTGCGATCGCCAACCCGCCTGCCAAGCGTGGTGATTATGGCAAACCCTCCCAAAATTGGGGGAGGCCTATGTCCAGCAGTGGACGTCTATCGGCTGAAGCGACGATATGCGGTGCAAGCGGGCCTAAGTTTAGATGTGCAGACACGACTCTTCTTTCTGAACGTTATTAGAGACAGAGATGACACTCGCGCTCTACAAAGCCAAACTATTTCTATAACTTTATGTGCCATATTTACGGCCATTGTATAGTCAGGGAAATTAAGGAAGGAACTAGAGGAGACCTTTGCCCGAAGGCACTCTGAATTTTTTTTGTTGTTCAGAAATTTCGATTGTCCTTTTTTTTTTTTTTATAGAACATTGGTCCACACTAGGAATTTCTCCTGCATTGTGGGTGCGTTTAAAAACATTTAAACTAACAACACTCACTCACTCATTTGTTTTTTTTTCTTTGTATTTTTGTTGTGTACAATAAAGTATACATATAAATAAATAATTCAGAAATAAAGGCTTATTATTATTGCCACCGTACGCCGATTTCCATGTTATAGCCATTTCATACAACAGCCAAAGAATGACAATTATGATTTGTATATACTTAGGTACAGACAATTAAACCAGTAGTCAATTTGCTTAACAATTAATTTCTCTGACTTTACAATATTTTGTCCTGTGTCATAGTGATATGTAACTACTGTAATATGTGTGCTCTCTCGAGCGTGAACTTAATATAGGTTGTTACTAGGGCCGCGCGCCGGTCGTCGCTAACCGGCTTACGGCGGACTGATTGCGAGAAATCCAATTAACCTTGTGTGACATCTGTTACTATGTTACGACCGCAGTACTGCCCAAATAATGCGTGTATTACGGTATTCCTTACTAGATATTTTTTTACCGAATTAAAGTATGTTAGCATAATTAAGTAATTGTTTTATTAAGTCAATTTAATCATAAGTATACATAGTGTTTTGATCTCACGACTCGACACGCGCTTTACTTGTGGTTACCAAGTATACGAACACGACGTAAATGTGTCTTACAATTTTGACAAGTTTTCGACATTGACTAATAATTGGTCATGTCATGTTTAGAGATTGTCATGCTACCTACACCAGATTACAATGAAAATCTCTAAACATTACAATTTCTCAGTGGCTATGAGGGAAAAGATTTCACAAAACTATGGTATATCATGTGGCCAGCAAGTCACAACATAGGTACTCGAATTCGTTCTCATGAGACAGTTCTCATAGCATTATATTATTGTGTGACATGCTTGACTCGTTGGTCCAGCGGTCGCAAGCGCTACTGCTGACCTGAATTTCTCAGTAGCAGCCCAGAGTCTGACACAACAACAAAAAGTGGGTATACTATAAGGTACAACTCTGCCCACCCCTTCGGTGAATGCATGCGTGATGTTATGTTTATGTATGTTGTGTAGGTATCGAGAGATGCTGAACGCGGTGGAGTCCATATCGACGCAGGCGCTGCGACTGACGCTCACACGACAACTAGCCGAGGTTCTGATGAGGGGTGTCACCGGACAGGTAACAACATGCAATAGAACATTTTGCAGGGATTGTGTGCAGCAGTCTTAGATGGGAATGAGATCGGAGAGATATTACATCATAAACAAAACTAAGACTAACAGGCTCATTTCTAGAACTTTTTTTTAATTTGAAATGGGTTTGCTCTTGACTCTAGTCTAGGTCAGAGGTGACAGAGACAAAGTCGACGATGGAGTGAGCTTACTACTACCAACTAACTACTACCCAGAACTTAGAATTTGCCACAATTTCTAGAATAATTGGATTGTTTTTTTTCCTAGTTTATAAGTTCCAGGTTTTTTATGCAAACATCATCTGCCTAGCCTTTTCCCAACTAATTATGTTGGGGTCGGCTTCCAGTCTAACCGGATACAGAATAAAAAAAAATAAATAAAAAAACTTTATTTCAGACCTTGATCCATATGATGTTAGTAATACACACTACTTATAAGCTATGTTAGTAACAAACGGAAAAAAGATTTAATTCATATATCTACATTCATATATATTCATATTCATATATACAGCTGAATACCAATATTTTACATGGAGCGACTGCCTATCTGACCTCCACAACCCAATTACTGGGTAATACGATACCCCTTGATAAGACTGATTGTCAGACTTTCGGGCTTCTGACTACCCGTAACGACTGTCAAAGAACCACGAATGACAGCCAAGACCAACGGCTTAACGTGCTTTCCGAGGCGCGAAGGGTCACGGTAGTAGAGATGGTCACCCATCCACAGACTAACCTCGGCAAGCGTAGCTTAACCTGATCTATCGACCTGTGCGGCTGTTATTATTTAGCCACAGGCCCCTCAGGTTTTTTATGCCAACGCCGCCGATATTTGGTCTTTTGGACTCTCTAAATACAGAAAATGCTAATATACTGATTGGCGGCGTAAATAGCTGCAGCAGTAAGCCCTCGTCCGCCGGACGTAAAAATATTGCGGCGTGATTGTAGCACGCACTGGATTTCCAACTTCCTGTGTTGAGCTGAGCGTTGAGAATCCAACAGAGCGCATCAGAGCGCGTCAATAAAACACACTGATGGATTTTCTCGGCGCTAAGCAATTCGCGCAATTTTTCCATACGATGGAACCAGTCATTGAAGCAACCATTCCATTCGGAAGTTGTGGTCTCCAAAATGGCCGTTTTGTAGGCGTCCACAGCTTCTTCAGGTGATGAAAATCTCTGTCCACGCAATTTATTCTTTATTTTAAGGAAAGTATAGAAATCATTAGGGCTTTGGTCGGGGCTGTACGGCGGATGGTCTAATAATTCTATGTTTTCTTGCTCTAAAAACTCTTTCGTTCTGTGCGCGGTGTGAGAACTCGCATTGTCGGGATGATGCGGCGGTTGCAGTTCTCTTTACGGAGTTCAGAAACGACCTGTGGCAAACAAATGCTAGCATACCATTCTGCATTAACCGTTCTTTGTCCCTCAAGAGGAATAGTCGTAACATGGCCTGTTTTGGAGACAAACCGTGGCCACCATTTTTTTTGCAATACTCCATGAACGAACAATTTTTGTTGGCTTTAACTCATTTTCGAACACACAAACTCGTGACTGGTTTTTTGTTTCGGGTTCGTACGCGTATATCCAGGATTCGTCACCTGATACGATGTTGTATACAGCATTTGAGGATCCTTGCGTGGAATTTTTCGAGAGTTCTGACGCACCAAGTAACGCGAGCCGCTTTTTGCTCTTCACAGAGCGAATGCGGTTTTCCGGTTTTCCATCGGGTAAACAACTTTTTTACACCTAATTGTTCATGCAAGATTATTTGTATTTGACTCATGCCAATGTCTAAAGTTGCCTGAATTTCGCGGTATGTCACATGTCGATCTTCCTCAATCAGCTTACGCACAGCATCAACGTTTTCTTGGGTGACTGCAGTTTTTGGACGACCTTGACGGGAATCATCACTGAGCTTGACACGTCCACGTTGAAATTCAGCAAACCAGCGATAAATTGTGCTTCATCACCAAATGCAGAAATCATCCGGTCAACACACTGTTTTTGTGTTAAAGCACTTCGAAAGTCATAATAAATCATCGCTCTTCAATTTTCTCGAGTCAATTCCATTTTCTCAACGACTAAACAAGTTTGACAAAACCTTGTAACAAGACCGAGAATCTTTTTTTAAATAAATAAATGGTATTCGATTTTTAAAACCAAGGATTTTTCAATTAAAAAGATTTTAATATGACAGGAACAGTGGAAATATTCCATTCCCGATACTTTTAGTGCAACCCTCGTACTAAAAGTAACTCGTGCTCAAGGATATCGTGACCTTGTAGCTGTGTAGCTTGTCTACACGGTTATACCATTTGGGCATACTAGATTGTATTGCTTCCAGGTATACAAAGCTCCCGAGAAGCTGGCGGTAGCGCCGCCACAGGGCACGCTGTCGCGGCGAAGAGAGGACCACGTGTCCGAAGGGCCCTGGAAGCCAAAGAAGTATGCGGCTATCAATCAGGTAGGATTACAGTAACAGTGTTATCTTGCATTTGAGTACCTGCACCATGTTATAAGCTTAACTTTATTTTGTATGATCCTTTGCTATAGATAAACCGTGAAAACGGTTTTGTGAGCATAGAAGTACCTACTTTTTACATGGAAAAATTTATTATTTTTAACGGATAACTTTCTCTACTAGAGTTCTCTATAAAAATACACACATCAAAAGTGTCTAGGGATCAAGCATTTTTATGCGGATTTCTTGAGATTGAGATGTGGCTTTGTAATAAATTTATGATTTTATAAATTTATATGGATCCTTTTTGGTGCATTTCATAATTTGAATCAGGAACTGTGAATCAAATTCGAGTAAAAGATGAAAATCAGCTGTCAATATTTTCCCTATAAAAACATACAACGCATTGAAGACATTATTAGTGCTACTGTTTCCCTACTACTGATTAAAACCAACGTTATTATGGAGCGGCGACGTCATTTAAGCAGGGAAGAAATGCTCAGAGCCGTGGGAATGATAGAAGCTGGTTCCCGGCAACGTACTGTGGCTTTAGCTCTGAATACAAGTCAGAGTGTTATCAGTCGACTTTGGACACGTTACCGAAGCACTGGTACCGTGGCTGAGCGCCATGGAGGACGGTATCGCTGCACCACACGGAGACAAGACCGATACATTCAAATCTTAACTCGAAGAGCTCCAACAATAACCGCCATGATGTTAGCCGTGAGGCTTCATCACTCTTCAGGGAACTTAATTAGCGACCAAACAGTCAGAAACCGCTTGCATGAAGTGAACCTTCATTCCCGAAGACCGCTACGGGTACCACCTATAGCAATGCACAATCGTAGGATTCGATATCAATGGGCTCTTGAATACAGAAATTGGGCAGAAGAACAATGGCGTTTCGTGTGCTTTTCTGATGAGTCTCGTTTTGGTATGAGATCGGATACAAGACGTATACGACACTGGAGAACCCCTGGACGCCAACAGCGATTAAAATCCTGCCAGGAAGTCCATCCTTATAGTGGTGGAACCATCATGGTATGGGCGGGTATTTGGTCACTCTTCAGGGAACTTAATTAGCGACCAAACAGTCAGAAACCGCTTGCATGAAGTGAACCTTCATTCCCGAAGACCGCTACGGGTACCACCTATAGCAATGCACAATCGTAGGATTCGATATCAATGGGCTCTTGAATACAGAAATTGGGCAGAAGAACAATGGCGTTTCGTGTGCTTTTCTGATGAGTCTCGTTTTGGTATGAGATCGGATACAAGACGTATACGACACTGGAGAACCCCTGGACGCCAACAGCGATTAAAATCCTGCCAGGAAGTCCATCCTTATAGTGGTGGAACCATCATGGTATGGGCGGGTATTTGGATCGGCGGAAGAACTGAGTTGATTTGGATCAGAGGCAACCTCAACGCTCAAATTTATGCTGAGACGATTGTATCAGACGTCATCGTTCCTCTACAAGTGCAAATCGGTCCCTTATTTCAGTTAATGCATGATAATGCACGACCGCACACCGCAAGAGTTGTAAGACAGACTCTCGCCGCAGCTAACATCAATGTCCTGCCCTGGCCTGCTCAGTCGCCAGACTTGAACCCGATTGAGCATGCATGGGATATGCTACAGAGAAGAGCTCTGCCGAATATGGAGGGTATCCAGTCGCAAGAAGACCTTTTTTTGTTGTTGCAACGAACATGGGCGGCCATTCCACAGCGTGATTTGGATGAACTCATTTTGAGTATGCCAAACCGATGTTCTTGTGTTGTTAGTGTTCGCGGTAGAAACACGGATTATTAATTGTTTAAGTTACCCAATAAAATTTTAAAGAAAACTGTTATTTCAGTCTTTTTTTCGAACTTTTGTGTTAGTGGTTCAAATGTCAAAAATCCCTTTATTAGGAAAATGGCAAATTTCTTTATTAATGCAAAGGTGACTTGGTTTATCGTTACTGTGACAAACGAAAACACTTTATTTGACGAATCCTTAAAGAAAATTTTAATTAATATCAATCAGGAGAAAAGTTATTGCAAAAATATATGTTGATCCTAGACACTTTTGATGTGTGTAAGTAAATTGTCAATTTCTTATGAGGTTTATTTCATTATATGGCAAGAAAAAAATCTGAACAGCAGAAGTGAGTTAAATTTAATGAATTTAAAATGATTATATTTCAGTTCGTACCTCGAAATGAGTACGAAGAGGTAGTATTACTGCTACTAGTTGGCGAAGCGATGGCGGTGCGAGACGCTGTGCTGTCGCAGAGCGCCGAGTTCGAAGCGGCGCGGGCGCACGCGCTGCGCAACGCGGTGTGTGTCGTGGACCTGCTGGCGCTCGCGGCCACGCGCTGGGGGCAGCTGTGTCTGGTGCTGGAGGTCAGTGGGGCGGGCGGCGGGAGTGCTAGGCTGTTCTGACTGCACCGAGATTGTACAACTAGGGAAAAAATTTACATAATATAACTGTTGCCTTGCTATATAGTATTTGTACCACCTGAAATGATTCTAGAATTTTTAAAAACCTTGTACCTATATGTAAATATTACACAACAATATTCCTCTGTCTTGTATTTCATATCCTCCTTGATACACGCGTTCTTGTCCCCAGTCGCTAGAGCGCGCGATGAAGTTCTCGTTCGGCGGCGCACACATCTGGCGCCAGCGCGCCCTCGCCACCGCAGCCGCTGCGCCCGCGCCGGCCCGCCCCGCGCCGCCCGCGCCGCACGCGCACATAGCGCCCGGTATGTATATACAGCTACCTGGCTGCGCCTGCGCCGGCCCGCACGCGCACATAGCGCCCGGTATGTATATACAGCTACCTGGCTGCGCCTGCGCCGGCCCGCACGCGCACATAGCGCCCGGTATGTATATACAGCTACCTGGCTGCGCCTGCGCCGGCCCGCACGCGCACATAGCGCCCGGTATGTATATACAGCTACCTGGCTGCGCCTGCGCCGGCCCGCACGCGCACATAGCGCCCGGTATGTATATACAGCTACCTGGCTGCGCCTGCGCCGGCCCGCACGCGCACATAGCGCCCGGTATGTATATACAGCTACCTGGCTGCGCCTGCGCCGGCCCGCACGCGCACATAGCGCCCGGTATGTATATACAGCTACCTGGCTGCGCCTGCGCCGGCCCGCACGCGCACATAGCGCCCGGTATGTATATACAGCTACCTGGCTGCGCCTGCGCCGGCCCGCACGCGCACATAGCGCCCGGTATGTATATACAGCTACCTGGCTGCGCCTGCGCCGGCCCGCACGCGCACATAGCGCCCGGTATGTATATACAGCTACCTGGCTGCGCCTGCGCCGGCCCGCACGCGCACATAGCGCCCGGTATGTATATACAGCTACCTGGCTGCGCCTGCGCCGGCCCGCACGCGCACATAGCGCCCGGTATGTATATACAGCTACCTGGCTGCGCCTGCGCCGGCCCGCACGCGCACATAGCGCCCGGTATGTATATACAGCTACCTGGCTGCGCCTGCGCCGGCCCGCACGCGCACATAGCGCCCGGTATGTATATACAGCTACCTGGCTGCGCCTGCGCCGGCCCGCACGCGCACATAGCGCCCGGTATGTATATACAGCTACCTGGCTGCGCCTGCGCCGGCCCGCACGCGCACATAGCGCCCGGTATGTATATACAGCTACCTGGCTGCGCCTGCGCCGGCCCGCACGCGCACATAGCGCCCGGTATGTATATACAGCTACCTGGCTGCGCCTGCGCCGGCCCGCACGCGCACATAGCGCCCGGTATGTATATACAGCTACCTGGCTGCGCCTGCGCCGGCCCGCACGCGCACATAGCGCCCGGTATGTATATACAGCTACCTGGCTGCGCCTGCGCCGGCCCGCACGCGCACATAGCGCCCGGTATGTATATACAGCTACCTGGCTGCGCCTGCGCCGGCCCGCACGCGCACATAGCGCCCGGTATGTATATACAGCTACCTGGCTGCGCCTGCGCCGGCCCGCACGCGCACATAGCGCCCGGTATGTATATACAGCTACCTGGCTGCGCCTGCGCCGGCCCGCACGCGCACATAGCGCCCGGTATGTATATACAGCTACCTGGCTGCGCCTGCGCCGGCCCGCACGCGCACATAGCGCCCGGTATGTATATACAGCTACCTGGCTGCGCCTGCGCCGGCCCGCACGCGCACATAGCGCCCGGTATGTATATACAGCTACCTGGCTGCGCCTGCGCCGGCCCGCACGCGCACATAGCGCCCGGTATGTATATACAGCTACCTGGCTGCGCCTGCGCCGGCCCGCACGCGCACATAGCGCCCGGTATGTATATACAGCTACCTGGCTGCGCCTGCGCCGGCCCGCACGCGCACATAGCGCCCGGTATGTATATACAGCTACCTGGCTGCGCCTGCGCCGGCCCGCACGCGCACATAGCGCCCGGTATGTATATACAGCTACCTGGCTGCGCCTGCGCCGGCCCGCACGCGCACATAGCGCCCGGTATGTATATACAGCTACCTGGCTGCGCCTGCGCCGGCCCGCACGCGCACATAGCGCCCGGTATGTATACACAACTATATCCACAGCGTGCCCTCGCCAACCATTCACATACTCTGGTCAAATGTTTTAAGAATCTAGATTTCTATCTAGACTAGACTAGAGCCGGTCAGCAGCAATAGGGGACTTACATGAACTTAAACAAAAATATAACGAAATATTGGTGTATTGTGTTAAATAAATATATTTTTATTTCTCATGCTCTAAAGTTCGTCTTTATGGTGTATGTAGGCGACATAAAATCGTTTTTATGTTCTAGTGCATAAAGCATTTTTTTTTCTAAGACTAAGATAATCGGGCTCAACAGCCACCACACTTACAATAAAACGACACAGATTAAAAACGTTATTTTATTTCATTTGCTTTAATTTATATCATTTCCGGGTTTTTTGCTATCGTTAATTTAATAAAACTAGATAAAATAGTTGTCATTTATTATTTAAAAAAGCAAAAAAACGTTTTTGTGACTTGGCAGTATGAAGTACCCAAATCGAATGACACATGTTGAAAATAAAAAATAAAAAACTTTAAAAAGTTCGTGGCGGGACATACCTAGTTGAGTATTTTCTTCTTCAATAAATTTGCAACATTTAATTTTTGAACTCTGAAAGTACTGTTTATTTTATGCCTGTTTCATTTTCTCGCAATCGGAGAGAAAAGCATAGTGTGTAACTTGGGCATAAACGAGCCATTTTATCCCTCGACTTAACTATATCCACCCTCGCCTGCGTCTCGGGTGTGTCGGGGTAAAATGACTTCTTTTATGCACTAGATGTACAATCTACTATTTCTTTTCTTTCTTCTTTTCTTTATTTGCCTATACCTTCGACGAATGTGGACATTTAATCGTCTTGTGAATAAGGTATGACTGACTAAAATATTCTATTCGCAGGCAGCAGCGCGTGGAGCGCGGGCGTGCGCGCGGCGGGCGTGGCGCGCCGGGCCGCTGCGCTCGCGCACCATGACGCGCCGCTGCGCCTGGTCGCCGCCAACACCTGCTACAGGATGGGATGGGTACGTAGCTTTACATTGAGATTTATTGTTTGTTCGTTTTTATTTGTTTAGGTGATAATAACGACTAATAATATTTAGAAACTCAATATAATATTCTGTACAGATAGAAGAAGGCATCGAGATGGCGGAAGAGGCGCTGTCGATAGAAGAAGAGAGAGAGGGAGCCATGCTCGCGCGCTGCTGTCTGTACACCGGCATCGGATACCAGATGAAGGCACAGGTCTGTCAGTACCGCCTTATTTCCTTATAACTGCAGGTGGAGCGTTATCATCATCTGCCTAGCCTTTTCCCAACTATGTTGGGGTCGGCTTCCAGTCTAACCGGATGCAGCTGAATACCAGTATTTTACATGGAGCGACTGCCTATCTGACCTCCACAACCCAGTTAATGGGTAATACGATACCCCATGGTAAGACTGGTTGTCAAACTTTCAGGTTTCTGACTACCTGTAACGACTGTCAAAGATCCACAAATGACAACCGGGACCAACGGCTTAACGTGCTTTCCGAGGCACGGAGGGGTCACGGTATGTAAAGACGGTCACCCATCCACAGACCAACCGCGACAAGCGTAGCTTAACCCGATCGATCGACCTGTGCGGCTGTTATTATTTAGCCACGGGCCCCTCTGCAGGTGGAGCGTTATGTAGCTTCAAAATGACCGAGGATTCCGAAGGCATCACATACTCCGAATTTATTATAGAAAGAAAATAAATGTGCACAAGCTTTGTTAACAAATGGATTAGAGCCAAGTTGTGTTGCGGCGCTGCACCGAAACGATTTCACGTCGAATGCAGCTTCGTGTTCCGCTCCTCAGCACCAAGCAAGGTGCGTTGTCAGTGATCGACAGTCTGCGCGGCAGCTCTGGCTGCACTCATGCGGAGCGGAACATGAAGTTCCGCTCCTCAGCGCCGAGGGAGGCCGGTACCACATAATCATAATCATTTATTTGTCAGAATATGGTACATATGGTCTTAGGATTAGTAAATAGTGACATATCACTGTCTTTATGTTTTGTATTTGTTTTTAAAATATTTACTGCGACGCAGACACAACGCATCATGTGGCTTCGCTCCACTGACCTCTAATAAACAAGTACGCTGGCCTAAATATACTATACGAAATGACAATTGTTTTTTATGCCAATTCAAAGCGCCCCCCGCTCAAGGTTCTCAGGAACTACAATTCAAATAAATAAAATTGTCAATGTTCCATGTCGATAATGTGTCGATAATTTTCTTCAGAGAGTGAGTAGTTTTAAAGAATGATGGCCATTTTTGTATGGAGCCTGGCCTAAAGACCAATAGAGTTCTAATGAGATCCACGAATGACAGCCGGGACCAACGGGTTAACGTGCTTCCCGAGGCACGGAGGGGTCTTGGCATGTTAAAATGGTCACTCATCCAGGGACCAACCGCGACAAGCGCAACTTAAGCTGATCGATCGACTCGTGCGGCTGTTATTACTTAGCCATAAGCCCCCTCAATGTTTTAAGTCAAAAACTAACATTATTGTGAACTGCTGTGAACATTAGCGTCATAAACTATAATACGTTTACATGGTACTTGCAGGTCTGATATCTCTTTAAACCGGTATTTCACAGCCTTCTGCTCATAATGAAAATTGATGCTTATGATATAAACTTTCATTTGATGTATAATGTGGTTTTTATTGGACATACCGGCCAAAACGCCCATCATTCTTTACGTCTTTCAATCAAATAGAAAACTAATGTCGCCAGAAATTTCTGCAATTTGATTATCTAAAACAAATTAGGAAATACTGGTTTCTAATTTCAAAAGATACACATTATATGTAATGTTTACTTGTTTCCGTAGTAAACTCATAACATCGAATTAAAAATTGCCATCTACAATGTGCTTTTATATACTTCAGCATTTTTACTTTAATTAAATACTTAATTTCAGATTTCCCACCGCCTCAACTAAGTAGTTATGGCTCAACCAGTTTTTTTTTCAGTTTTTAGGCAAAATTTTTTGCCTATCCTCATAATTGTTAGCTCACTGATCTGACCGTCGTGCGCCATAACTTTACTAGGACACTATCCACTAGTTTTGCTAGTTAGCTTGCGATCTGACCGCGCCCTAATGAATTTTCAATTAACCTTTGCAGCAATTATTCTATTACTTAAAAATTAAGCATAAAAATAACTGGGAGTGATTAGATATTTCTCTCTTAAATAATAAATTACTCTCAGTGGTTATAACGATCGATAAAGTTCATAAAAGTATGTTTTTATCGAAGGATATGTCCCATCTCTAATATTAGTTCCACGGACCTTCACGTTGCTATCAGCGCCAAAATGGCGAAAATCAAATGTCTTCATTTTGTCAACGATAGTATGAAGTCCAGCGTACTTGTATAATACAGGTCCAGTGCTTCGCTCTTATTGTCACCACCTTTGATTTTCATAAAACGAAAATATGTAGTTTTACACTATATTACACAAAGTGTTATAATTTTGTTTTCTCTCTATTACAGAAAACGAATGCCCGTGTCGATAAGGAGATCGCAAACGAGACATCTTTAAAACTACTGTTGCGGTCAGTGGAACTAGACGACAACGACCACCTCGCGTTCTACTACCTGGCGCTGCAGTACATGCACCTGGGCATGTTGAATGAGGCTATGGTAAAAATATGTTTCTTTTATATCTCTTGTGTTAGAAGTTATGTCAAAATGAGCTTTGTTTGTAGTAAAAAGTTCAGCAAGTGAGAAAGAACAGTCTTTGAACTAGAAGAGGAATGACTTGACTGAGACGACTGAGAGGAATGACTTAATGACTTGAATGAGAATCATAACTAATATTATCGTGGTTACAGAACCACGATAATATTAGTTATAATTCTTAAAGATTATTCACTCTAATGGGTCTAAAAAGACTGTTAACAAAGTCGAGAGTCACTTGTTTTTCCCGTCGCTTTGAAAATTTTTTTGTACTGGATCGTACTATTTCTTCAGGGTGTCTACTCCGAAGTGACACATTCGAATGATCGTAACCGATCGACACACGATCAAACCGAACATTGTTGTCCTACTACGAAAATTCATTTCGATATAATTGGAACTGTTGAATTACAGAGTATAATTATTTTTTATAGTAAGAAAATTGAACTTTGCTTTTAATTTAATATTTATACCTAGCAAGTCTAGCAACATTGTAATATTTCTCGGAAAAACAATGTTTGTAACTGGCATACAGATTGCATTGCCGATTGTCAAAATAAAAACAAAAATGATAAAAGTCAAAGGATGACAAGTAAACTAACAAGGGGTGCGTAAGTTTTTTTATTATTGCAAAGTTCAGAGTTAAAATCAAAAAAGAGTACTTAAACTCAAACAGTGGCGTGCATTGGTTTTCAGAATAGGTAGGCCGGGTCTAGTCTAGGCAGACGCGGTCACTAGTCAGGAACGTAAAGCAAACATAATTATCTATTAACAAAAAAAAAAGTTTAACAGCCGGATTTTCATTTTGACTTTTATTTCGGCTCCAGCAACCCCGAAAACCATGAAAACGACACCATAAAGAAAATTTGAATATGTTCGCAAGCGCCATCTTGGATTTTTATTTTGACGTCACTATTGGCTTCAGCACCCCAAAAAACCACGAAAACGACACCCATGATGAAAAATTAAAAAAATTACAGCCGCCATTTTGGATTTTCATTTTGACCACACTATCGGCTTTAGCACCCTTGAAAACCATGAAAACGACACCCATGATTAAAAATTAAAAAAAAATTACAGCCGCCATCTTGGATTTTTATTTTGACTTTATTTTTGGCTTCAGCACCCTCGAAAACCATGAAAACGACACCCATGATGAAATATAAAAAAAAAATACAGCCGCCATCTTGGATTTTCATTTTAACTTCACTATCGGCGACCTCTATATTCATCCCTTTCTTTCTTCGCACGGTCAAATTACGAACGAATTACGATTTTAACGTTGATACTCTTTTGGTTATTTGAGTAGGCATGCCTACTTTAGGGTGATAAATTGCGAAGGTCGAACGTCCTGGTCTTACGCGTGAGACGTAGCTATTTGTAGAAGAAATTTTTAAATAGTATGACGTAACTTTAAATATTCCTATGATTCCTTTAGGTAGGTATCTACTGTTGCAAGCTCCCATATGCGTAATGTTGTGTATTTTTACACCCTGTATTTGTTTTCGTTATGAATAATGACCCCCCTCCCCCCCTCGCAGGACGCTACGCGCTCGTGCCTGTCGGCGCGCGCGTCGTGCGGGGGCGGGCTGCGCCTGGCGGCGGCGCTGTGGTCGTGCGCATGCGCGGGGTCGCGGGGGGCGCGCGCACTGCAGGCCGCGCGTCTGGCGCGCCACCACTACCCGCACGCCGACTGGCCTCTCGCCGCCTTGGCTACCTTACAGCTCACGTGGGAGAGTCCCGAGGTCAGTCACATATCTATGTGTAGCTCGCGCGGGGTCGCGGGGGGCGCGCGCACTGCAGGCCGCGCGTCTGGCGCGCCACCACTACCCGCACGCCGACTGGCCTCTCGCCGCCTTGGCTACCTTACAGCTCACGTGGGAGAGTCCCGAGGTCAGTCACATATCTATGTGTAGCTCGCGCGGGGTCGCGGGGGGCGCGCGCACTGCAGGCCGCGCGTCTGGCGCGCCACCACTACCCGCACGCCGACTGGCCTCTCGCCGCCTTGGCTACCTTACAGCTCACGTGGGAGAGTCCCGAGGTCAGTCACATATCTATGTGTAGCTCGCGCGGGGTCGCGGGGGGCGCGCGCACTGCAGGCCGCGCGTCTGGCGCGCCACCACTACCCGCACGCCGACTGGCCTCTCGCCGCCTTGGCTACCTTACAGCTCACGTGGGAGAGTCCCGAGGTCAGTCACATATCTATGTGTAGCTCGCGCGGGGTCGCGGGGGGCGCGCGCACTGCAGGCCGCGCGTCTGGCGCGCCACCACTACCCGCACGCCGACTGGCCTCTCGCCGCCTTGGCTACCTTACAGCTCACGTGGGAGAGTCCCGAGGTCAGTCACATATCTATGTGTAGCTCGCGCGGGGTCGCGGGGGGCGCGCGCACTGCAGGCCGCGCGTCTGGCGCGCCACCACTACCCGCACGCCGACTGGCCTCTCGCCGCCTTGGCTACCTTACAGCTCACGTGGGAGAGTCCCGAGGTCAGTCACATATCTATGTGTAGCTCGCGCGGGGTCGCGGGGGGCGCGCGCACTGCAGGCCGCGCGTCTGGCGCGCCACCACTACCCGCACGCCGACTGGCCTCTCGCCGCCTTGGCTACCTTACAGCTCACGTGGGAGAGTCCCGAGGTCAGTCACATATCTATGTGTAGCTCGCGCGGGGTCGCGGGGGGCGCGCGCACTGCAGGCCGCGCGTCTGGCGCGCCACCACTACCCGCACGCCGACTGGCCTCTCGCCGCCTTGGCTACCTTACAGCTCACGTGGGAGAGTCCCGAGGTCAGTCACATATCTATGTGTAGCTCGCGCGGGGTCGCGGGGGGCGCGCGCACTGCAGGCCGCGCGTCTGGCGCGCCACCACTACCCGCACGCCGACTGGCCTCTCGCCGCCTTGGCTACCTTACAGCTCACGTGGGAGAGTCCCGAGGTCAGTCACATATCTATGTGTAGCTCGCGCGGGGTCGCGGGGGGCGCGCGCACTGCAGGCCGCGCGTCTGGCGCGCCACCACTACCCGCACGCCGACTGGCCTCTCGCCGCCTTGGCTACCTTACAGCTCACGTGGGAGAGTCCCGAGGTCAGTCACATATCTATGTGTAGCTCGCGCGGGGTCGCGGGGGGCGCGCGCACTGCAGGCCGCGCGTCTGGCGCGCCACCACTACCCGCACGCCGACTGGCCTCTCGCCGCCTTGGCTACCTTACAGCTCACGTGGGAGAGTCCCGAGGTCAGTCACATATCTATGTGTAGCTCGCGCGGGGTCGCGGGGGGCGCGCGCACTGCAGGCCGCGCGTCTGGCGCGCCACCACTACCCGCACGCCGACTGGCCTCTCGCCGCCTTGGCTACCTTACAGCTCACGTGGGAGAGTCCCGAGGTCAGTCACATATCTATGTGTAGCTCGCGCGGGGTCGCGGGGGGCGCGCGCACTGCAGGCCGCGCGTCTGGCGCGCCACCACTACCCGCACGCCGACTGGCCTCTCGCCGCCTTGGCTACCTTACAGCTCACGTGGGAGAGTCCCGAGGTCAGTCACATATCTATGTGTAGCTCGCGCGGGGTCGCGGGGGGCGCGCGCACTGCAGGCCGCGCGTCTGGCGCGCCACCACTACCCGCACGCCGACTGGCCTCTCGCCGCCTTGGCTACCTTACAGCTCACGTGGGAGAGTCCCGAGGTCAGTCACATATCTATGTGTAGCTCGCGCGGGGTCGCGGGGGGCGCGCGCACTGCAGGCCGCGCGTCTGGCGCGCCACCACTACCCGCACGCCGACTGGCCTCTCGCCGCCTTGGCTACCTTACAGCTCACGTGGGAGAGTCCCGAGGTCAGTCACATATCTATGTGTAGCTCGCGCGGGGTCGCGGGGGGCGCGCGCACTGCAGGCCGCGCGTCTGGCGCGCCACCACTACCCGCACGCCGACTGGCCTCTCGCCGCCTTGGCTACCTTACAGCTCACGTGGGAGAGTCCCGAGGTCAGTCACATATCTATGTGTAGCTCGCGCGGGGTCGCGGGGGGCGCGCGCACTGCAGGCCGCGCGTCTGGCGCGCCACCACTACCCGCACGCCGACTGGCCTCTCGCCGCCTTGGCTACCTTACAGCTCACGTGGGAGAGTCCCGAGGTCAGTCACATATCTATGTGTAGCTCGCGCGGGGTCGCGGGGGGCGCGCGCACTGCAGGCCGCGCGTCTGGCGCGCCACCACTACCCGCACGCCGACTGGCCTCTCGCCGCCTTGGCTACCTTACAGCTCACGTGGGAGAGTCCCGAGGTCAGTCACATATCTATGTGTAGCTCGCGCGGGGTCGCGGGGGGCGCGCGCACTGCAGGCCGCGCGTCTGGCGCGCCACCACTACCCGCACGCCGACTGGCCTCTCGCCGCCTTGGCTACCTTACAGCTCACGTGGGAGAGTCCCGAGGTCAGTCACATATCTATGTGTAGCTCGCGCGGGGTCGCGGGGGGCGCGCGCACTGCAGGCCGCGCGTCTGGCGCGCCACCACTACCCGCACGCCGACTGGCCTCTCGCCGCCTTGGCTACCTTACAGCTCACGTGGGAGAGTCCCGAGGTCAGTCACATATCTATGTGTAGCTCGCGCGGGGTCGCGGGGGGCGCGCGCACTGCAGGCCGCGCGTCTGGCGCGCCACCACTACCCGCACGCCGACTGGCCTCTCGCCGCCTTGGCTACCTTACAGCTCACGTGGGAGAGTCCCGAGGTCAGTCACATATCTATGTGTAGCTCGCGCGGGGTCGCGGGGGGCGCGCGCACTGCAGGCCGCGCGTCTGGCGCGCCACCACTACCCGCACGCCGACTGGCCTCTCGCCGCCTTGGCTACCTTACAGCTCACGTGGGAGAGTCCCGAGGTCAGTCACATATCTATGTGTAGCTCGCGCGGGGTCGCGGGGGGCGCGCGCACTGCAGGCCGCGCGTCTGGCGCGCCACCACTACCCGCACGCCGACTGGCCTCTCGCCGCCTTGGCTACCTTACAGCTCACGTGGGAGAGTCCCGAGGTCAGTCACATATCTATGTGTAGCTCGCGCGGGGTCGCGGGGGGCGCGCGCACTGCAGGCCGCGCGTCTGGCGCGCCACCACTACCCGCACGCCGACTGGCCTCTCGCCGCCTTGGCTACCTTACAGCTCACGTGGGAGAGTCCCGAGGTCAGTCACATATCTATGTGTAGCTCGCGCGGGGTCGCGGGGGGCGCGCGCAGTGCAGGCCGCGCGTCTGGCGCGCCACCACTACCCGCACGCCGACTGGCCTCTCGCCGCCTTGGCTACCTTACAGCTCACGTGGGAGAGTCCCGAGGTCAGTCACATATCTATGTGTAGCTCGCGCGGGGTCGCGGGGGGCGCGCGCACTGCAGGCCGCGCGTCTGGCGCGCCACCACTACCCGCACGCCGACTGGCCTCTCGCCGCCTTGGCTACCTTACAGCTCACGTGGGAGAGTCCCGAGGTCAGTCACATATCTATGTGTAGCTCGCGCGGGGTCGCGGGGGGCGCGCGCACTGCAGGCCGCGCGTCTGGCGCGCCACCACTACCCGCACGCCGACTGGCCTCTCGCCGCCTTGGCTACCTTACAGCTCACGTGGGAGAGTCCCGAGGTCAGTCACATATCTATGTGTAGCTCGCGCGGGGTCGCGGGGGGCGCGCGCACTGCAGGCCGCGCGTCTGGCGCGCCACCACTACCCGCACGCCGACTGGCCTCTCGCCGCCTTGGCTACCTTACAGCTCACGTGGGAGAGTCCCGAGGTCAGTCACATATCTATGTGTAGCTCGCGCGGGGTCGCGGGGGGCGCGCGCACTGCAGGCCGCGCGTCTGGCGCGCCACCACTACCCGCACGCCGACTGGCCTCTCGCCGCCTTGGCTACCTTACAGCTCACGTGGGAGAGTCCCGAGGTCAGTCACATATCTATGTGTAGCTCGCGCGGGGTCGCGGGGGGCGCGCGCACTGCAGGCCGCGCGTCTGGCGCGCCACCACTACCCGCACGCCGACTGGCCTCTCGCCGCCTTGGCTACCTTACAGCTCACGTGGGAGAGTCCCGAGGTCAGTCACATATCTATGTGTAGCTCGCGCGGGGTCGCGGGGGGCGCGCGCACTGCAGGCCGCGCGTCTGGCGCGCCACCACTACCCGCACGCCGACTGGCCTCTCGCCGCCTTGGCTACCTTACAGCTCACGTGGGAGAGTCCCGAGGTCAGTCACATATCTATGTGTAGCTCGCGCGGGGTCGCGGGGGGCGCGCGCACTGCAGGCCGCGCGTCTGGCGCGCCACCACTACCCGCACGCCGACTGGCCTCTCGCCGCCTTGGCTACCTTACAGCTCACGTGGGAGAGTCCCGAGGTCAGTCACATATCTATGTGTAGCTCGCGCGGGGTCGCGGGGGGCGCGCGCACTGCAGGCCGCGCGTCTGGCGCGCCACCACTACCCGCACGCCGACTGGCCTCTCGCCGCCTTGGCTACCTTACAGCTCACGTGGGAGAGTCCCGAGGTCAGTCACATATCTATGTGTAGCTCGCGCGGGGTCGCGGGGGGCGCGCGCACTGCAGGCCGCGCGTCTGGCGCGCCACCACTACCCGCACGCCGACTGGCCTCTCGCCGCCTTGGCTACCTTACAGCTCACGTGGGAGAGTCCCGAGGTCAGTCACATATCTATGTGTAGCTCGCGCGGGGTCGCGGGGGGCGCGCGCACTGCAGGCCGCGCGTCTGGCGCGCCACCACTACCCGCACGCCGACTGGCCTCTCGCCGCCTTGGCTACCTTACAGCTCACGTGGGAGAGTCCCGAGGTCAGTCATCATTCGTAGCTATGTGTAGCTAAAAACATTACCGATCATAATGATACAGTAGTATGCTAAAGACTCGATGAAAGTCTCTTAGCTTAACCACACATTAAGGCGCCACTGCGTAGTTGCTGGTTTCCTTAGTTTTGCTTTGTATGAAAATGCGGTCATTGCGACACTCGGCCATGCTATGCACAAATGAGTTACTGGCAATAAAATAAACCACCAGGTAACGTAAAGCAGTTAACGGTCGAGTCGACACTAGTTGGTCCCAGCTTTGACGACCCACAATCAACGCAACATTGTAAAATTAAAATAACGTGTACAATAATAGTTATATGCATATGGAGGATCCGATAATTGTCGACGCATTATACAACTTTTATACTTTTATTCGACGATCCCAATGAACTCCGAATTTACTAGTCGTTAACGCTAAAACGGTATCGAAATGTTCCAGTTGACACAGTGTGCGACAACACACACCTGACATATCTAGTTTATCAAATCTATTTACTTTATTTATTAATTTTGTCACTTACAGGAGGCATTAGCGACAGGGAAGGAACTGTTATCACTAGTGAACAGTACCGAGTCGGAGCTGGAACCGGAACACAACGGGTACGCGGAACTGGACGCCATGTCCGACTCGCAGCACGATGACACGCAGAGCAATCGAGACGGCGGTATGTGTATCTGTAGAATTATTTGCATATTCCCTATTGTTATACTATCGAATGTGAATTTGTGCAATAAAACTTTTTTGTGAAAATAATTTTTATGTTGTAATAATATTAAAAACATATTTTTCTCTGTTCCAGCGTCGATCCGCGCGGAATCAGCGGGGGTGTATCGCATTGAACGCGCTCTGTCAGAAGGCGCATCGTCGTTGTCCACACAACGCCCGCGGGTCCCGATGGCCGACCAACGAGCGCATGCGTGGTTGCTGTTAGCGCAACTGTGTCTCAGGTATGTCGAGGTAGCCTTGTTGTAACCAAATTGTTATCCTGATTAGTAAATTAATAGTCAAATCTCGTATTAAAATGTCAGTTGACCACACCAAATCCAAGACTCGACAGTTACAAATGAAATGAAATAGCATTATGAAGCGAAATGGACAACAGAGATAGAAGTCTACAGGACGTATAGCAGCATCCCTTTTTCTATTTCGAACTTGATGATGACTTTGACACTTCCCCATGTGATATCTATTTTTTATTTTATCGGGAGTTCGTTCCGGGTACAGAAGAATTTGGATGGAGCACTTAGTTGTTTGTTAAACAATAATCTCGTCTGTCTTTTAGGTTAGGGCGAGTGAGTGCGGCGGCAGGGTGTGTGTCAGAAGCGGCCACGCTCACGCCATTCAGCCATCTTGTGTTATATACGGTAAGATATTAAATACTTGTTTGTAGTTTTCGGAAACCGAGAGCTTAGGATTGTTTTTTTTTATATTAGCGGCAAACAACTATACAATACAATGCCCACTTTCATCTTGATTAAACTTTCAAATTGATATACCGCTTAGTATTTGTTCTGTCAACCGTACGTCAGTAGTGACATTAGAATAATAAAACCGCCCTTACACTATGAAATAAAGGCGCCGTGAATATCAGGTTGTCGCCATAAACAGCATAAACGTGCGCTCGACTGTGTATAATGCAATGTGAATAGTTGCGTAAGACGCGTGATGTGTGCAGCGCGGCCTGGTGCACGCGGCGGGCGCGGAGTGGGACGAGGCGCGCCAGTGCTTCCAGAACGCGCTCGCCATACACCCCACGCATCTCGACAGTATGGTGCAGCTAGGTGAGCAGCGCATTTGTAATTACTTACCGTTCTACAGTACTAATTAATCATACCTTCTTCGATCATTAAAAATAACTAAATACACTATCCCGTACAAAAACGAACTTAAAACTGTCCTCAAGTAGGTTCATAGAATAGAAAGAGAAAGAAAACATAAAGAAACATAACTGGCCAACATATACTAAAAAAAATGAAACCTTATTAGAATGAATTAAAGTCGGATTTTGAACGGACATAAAAAACACATTAAATTTTACGACCGCAACTCGCCGCCGCCTGTGCCGCCACCCGGTCTTGGAACATGAAATAAGTGGAGTCGAACTGTAGATATTTTTATGCGGTTATTAATTATCGCTTAATTTTTTTTTTTGGGTGCATGTGGTTATGCATAATGAACATAATTATAATTTACCTGAATTTAAGTATATACTTAACACTTTGCGGGACACTTAACGCCTCTCGACGTAATAACAATAAAACTTCTATTGTGTCTCGTTCAGTGTCCTTCAATGTGTTAATATATTTGTTCAATGAAACTAATATATTAGAATATACAGGTTGTTAGGTTAAACGAGGGACACACTTTGAGGGGAGTTAGTACTCATGAAAATGAGCAACTTTTACTATGGGACCGAACCGTTCAGTACATTTTGACGAGCTATACGAACATAAATGTAGGAAACGGCTGATTTTTTTTTTCGCGATATCAGGGTTATTCCCATATTAAAAGTTGTTCATTTTCATGAGTACTAACTCCCCTCAAAGTATGTCCCTCGTTTAACCTAACGCTCTGTATAATCATTTATTTTTCTTGTAACAATAATAAAAATTGTTTTTGAGATAGACAGATTAATTTTGTGTTTATTAGCAACTAGAAGACAGATAAAATACAAATACAGTTTGACAAAGGATCTTAACTAAAATTAATAAAAAGTAGGTCAAATAAAAGCATAGCAAATGGAATTTCAAATTGATTAAAACACAACATAAATCTATTACTATTAGATATTATGGTTACATATTCTAACCTCTGCAGGACAGTAGTGTTCTATAGGCGGTTCTAACTTACACGCACGCTCGATATCCTACCCACGCCCGGCTCAACCGGCTTTGTACCTAGTCTATCTTCATAATTAAATCTAATCTTTGTAACGTAATTCTTCTTTTATTTTGTATCACCCACCACTACACACCATCTAACGTCCTAAACGTTACAATGTTTTACGGCGATTTCTTGACGAAATATCAGTATTTATAGTACAGTGATAGTTATTATTATATTGGTAATATTAGTTCCTACTTACTGAAAAAATGAAATTCCATCCTTTTTTCCGGTCCTCGAAGAGTGATTTTTGCACTTTTTAAACGAGCACGGAGGCATGTTTACGGTCCGAGCGTTAGAACAGTACTAAACGAAAAGGATGACCGATCTCTGATTTGGTCATTCTTTTGGCGAGGACGTTTTTTGTCGCTGACTGTGTATCTAGTTGATTTTAATGATCGAAGCATACCTTTTATAAATAAACGGTTTATTTTTAGCTTGCACTGTCCCACTGTTGGGCAATAAACCATCGTTGAAGTGTACTTAATTACAGAATAATTGAGAATATATTGTGTTGCATTTGGTAGTATTAGTATTTATTGGCTGAAATCTTTGGTTGGTTTTATTTCGTATAAACCTACACAGTGGCGTGCATTGGTTTTCAGAATAGGTAGGCAGGCACTAATAGGCCGGTTCTAGTCTAGGCAGACGCAGTCACTAATCAGAAACATAAAACAAAAGTATCCATTAACAAAAAAAAAAGTACAACCGCCATCTTGGATTTTCATTTTGACTTTATTTTCGGCTCCAGCAACCGCGAAAACCATGAAAACGACACCATAACGAAAAATTTGAAAATGTTAGCAGCTGCCATCTTGGATTTTTATTTTGACCTCACTATTGGCTTCAGCACCCTTTAAAATCATGAAAACGATAACCATGTTGAAAAATAAAAAAATTCGCAGGCGCTATCTTAGATTTTCATTTTGACTTTATTATTGGCTCCAGCACCCTCGAAAACAAAGAGAATATAACCACTAGAGAGCATATAGGCCGATTTCTTCAAAATCAAAATATTTTATTTCACATAAGTCACGTACTTATGAAACGTTAGAAGCTAGGTGCACGGTTCCAATTGGTCGTTTCCTATGGAGAAGAACCGGCAAGAAACTCCACGGTTACTCTTTTTCAAAATAATTGGCTTTTACAATGTTTTCAAATTACAGTAGGTATGGGAGGACAGCGTAGGCCTGTTAACAAATAACAGGTACTTGTTATAATAAAAAATTATCTACAAATCTAAAGCACAAAATACAGATAGTACAGAAGGCAATGTACATACAAATTGCGCTCGAGCAACGCACACATAGACACCGCTCACGGACACGTTATCTCGGACGGGTTGGGAGTGAAGTGCAAAAATGGAGCAACAAAAATGTCTATCTAAGCTCGATTTATATAATAGTTTCCTATTTTGAATCAAAATCAAATCAAATCAAATTATTTATTTTGTGAACACAGGTCATTACAGGTGTTTTCAATATGTCGATTGTACAATCCATGTTCCGCCGATAGGCATACAAAATCAGGTCAAATATAGAATTAACAGAAAAACTTATAAAAAAAAAAAATGTCAATAAAATTGGGAAAATGTCACAACAGAATAAAATAAAAATACAGAATGTCAATCGATTTCATAACATAAAATAAATTAAGTAATAATAAACAATTTGAAAATAATAAAAATGATTAAAATTTGTCATCCAGATACTCCCTAACTGAATAATATACTTTGTCATTGAGTAGCTTAAATAGTTTGTTTTTGTATTCGTTAATATTCTTACTGTTTTTAATATGACAAGGTAGTTTATTATACAGCTTTGGTGCCATAGCATAGATACTTTTGTATGCGAAAGTAGTTCTGGTGAATGATGTTTTTAAGTTATCTGAGCGACGTTGACTTTCTACATGACTAAACAAGTGAATATTGGTTCTTACGAATAACAAAACCTCATAGACATACAGCGACGGTACTGTCAAAATCTTTAAGTCCCTGAAGTGTGGTTTACAGGTATCCGTTTGTTTTAGTTTGCAGATGGCTCGGACGCATCTTTTTTGTGCCAATAATACGGCGGATATATTAGTCGCATTGCCCCAGAATATTAGTCCATACCTTAATGTGGAGGCTACATATCCGTGGTATGCTGTAAGGAGAGCAGTTTTATTTGCAATTTTACCTAGCATGTATAGAGCGTAAGAAAATCGGTAAAGTCTTAAACAAACACTGTCAATTTGGGTTTTCCATGTCATATTACTATCGATGTGCAGTCCTAAAAACTTTGTCGTATTCGTTCCAGTACTGCGTCTCCTTTGTATTGGATTTGGTACTGTGTTTGTTTTCTTTGTCGGAGTTTGAAGTCCATTATCTTAGTTTTAGTTAAATTAATTTTAAGGTTATTGCCATTTAACCATTCTATAATTGAAACTAGGTTTGTATTTATGTCTTCTTGTATTTCTTTAAAATTACCCTCGTCGAAAACAATTGTGCTATCATCTGCAAATAAGCACATCTGATGTCTGGTTACTTTAGGGAAATCGTTAATATAGCAGATAAAAAGTAATGGACCTAGCACCGACCCTTGTGGTACACCATACGAAATTTCTCTCGTACTTGAGGAGTATACTGTTTCAGTTTTTAACTTGATATTTACTTGGCTAATTTGAGTAAACTGTTTTCTGCCTTCCAAATACGATCGTATAAGCTCGAGAACATTACCTCTAATGCCATAACTGTAGAGTTTTTTTAATAATATTTTATGGTCGACGTAATCAAAAGCTCGAGTCATGTCCATGTACATTGCAGCAACCGGTTTTTTGTTGTCCATGTTATGGTGGATTTTTCTAAGAAAATGGTACACTGCCATATTAATTGTTTTATTTTGTCTGAACCCCATTTGTTCCTTACAAAATATGTTGTTTTTTTCAAAATAATTGTTTAGTCTATTATAAATTACCTTCTCGAGAATTTTTGAAAATATCGAAATTAATGCTGCCGGTCTATAATTACACATTTTTGTTTTATCTCCTTTTTTGTGTAATGGCTTAATGATTGATATTTTCAGAGCTTCTGGAAAAACCCCATTTTCTATACAACAATTTATTATGTCACTTAATACTGGTGCCACTATAGGACCCACTGATTTGATCACGCTGGTTTTAATATCATCATATCCTGTACTGTTTGTATTTTTGAGGTTATTTATTATAGTTTCCATTTCTTTTGGGACTATTGGTTCCATAAACATAGATTTATGCGATTCTAAAACATTCGTATTATTATAAGTCTGACAGTTTGCGTTAGGTTGAACTAAGTCAATGAAATAATCATTAAAGTTTTGCGCAATACTTTGAGGGTTTGTGATGCATTTGTTATTTACCTCAATACCGTTAATATGCATTTTTGGAACGTTACTTTTCAGATTGTTTATAACTTTCCAAGTCGCTTTAGACTTGTTGTTGCTGGATTCTATATAGCAGCTATTCTGTGCTTTTTGTGTCTGTTTAATAACACGGCGGTACCTGACGCTAAATTTTGATAAAGCTGCTTTTGTGTCTTTGTTTGGATTTAACCTATACTGCCATAGCAGAGATCGTCTCTTTTTGCTGCAAACTTTAATGCCCGGTGTGATCCATTTTGGTTTATAAGTTGTCGATATTTTGCATCTTACTATGGGGAAACATAGATCATAGAACAGTTTAAATAAATCAAAAAACGCATTAAACTTTTCATTAGGGTTATTTGTTCCAAAAACGTCTGAAAAGCTTAAGCTGCCTATGCATTGCCTAAACAAATTCATGTTCTCTTTGTTATAATCGCGTTTTTTAACGTAATAGTATTTTAACGCACACGTTTGTTGAACAGGAAATTGCATCAATTGCGCTAGATGATCGGATACCCCCAATTCAAGTATCTCACTATTACAGCCCCGTATATTGTGAAATATATTATCTAGGCAAGTACCGCTACTCGGCCTAGTGGGTTTATCTATTTCTATCGTAAGGTTAAACTCTTTTAAGAGACATTTAAATAAGGAGGAATATTTGGTTTTTTGTAACATATCAATGTTAAAGTCACCGCAAATTATAATTTTATGTTTATTTTTATAGCAAATTTGTCCTAATATATACTTTAAATTGTCAAAGAATATTTCCATTTTATATGGTCCTGGAACTCTATATATGCATACTATTGTTATTTTATGGTCGGTTAGCTCAGCTGCACAGCATTCAAAAACATTGCAGACATTTGCGACTTTCACTAAATCTATCTCTTTATATCTAATCTGATTGTGTATTAATATACAAGACCCACCGTTCCGTTTTTGTCTAGTGAAGGAGGTAGCTAAAGTATAGTTTGGAATGTTCAGAAGATCAACATCACTCATCGTCATATTGTGTTCTGTAAAACATAGGATATGTACAAACTTGCTACTGTTTGAAAGAGTGTCTATAAATTCCGTTATTATATCACTTTTAGCCAGCAATCCATTTATGTTTTGATGTAGTATGCGTAAGTTATTGTACACGAAAAAGATTGTTGTCCTGAGAAGTTTGGCTACTTTGACATTTTTTTATTACAGGGAAATAGTATGGTATAGTACCTATTTTTTGCGGTAAGGACTTTATTACTGTTTTATTTTTAGTATTCGTTGACATTTCTACATTCTGAGATTTAAAATAATATGGTATTGTACCCTTTTTAGGTATACAGGTGCAATTCAAATTTAAGTTATTGTTTTGTTGGCTTAATTTTTTTATACTCTTCTTAATTTCGGAAAAGTTTAAAAACTTGCTATCGTAGTCATTACAGTCAATAACATAATTAATAGTTTTACAAATGTCATTAAGTTTAAGATTATTACAGTTTATATAGGAACAATTTTTGTATTCTTTACATATTTTCATTATGGAATTATTTAGCTTGTTTACATCTAGATAAATGTTTTTAGTTACGTTTAGTACAATAATTTTGTTGCTGCTGAAATACTTTACAATATTTTGAATTTGGGCAAACACTGATTTTTGGTTGTAGTCATTTTCACCAAGCGATATTACAAGCTTGTCATTGGTTGCTAGATTTATACTTCGAAAATTCTTTGCTATATCTCTGCTCAACGCATTCGGCTTCGTTTCGCTTATAATAGTATACTTCTCATATTGCGTTCGTTGTCTTGAGTATAGGAGAGCTGAAGCAAGGCCTACGCATTGTTGAGCTCCGAGGATAACTATTTTTCTGTAATCTGCAGGTTTTTCATTCTTTTTACTTTCATACGTTGGTATTATCTGCAA
The DNA here is from genome assembly GCA_916614155.1 of Mesoligia furuncula. NCBI lineage: Eukaryota > Metazoa > Arthropoda > Insecta > Lepidoptera > Noctuidae > Mesoligia > Mesoligia furuncula. Next base: position 955,208 of record OU744807.1, on the reverse strand, counting down.
CTTCTGGGTAAATGGAGTACTTATATTCTTTGGCGTTGTCAGCTTCACTTGTAGTATTTCAATTTGTTTTGTTAGGCTCGTTATTTCCTTGCGTGTTTCATATAACTGTTTCTGCACTTCGTTTATATTTTTATGTAAATTTGCAAATGTATACTTGTGATCATTTTGAGTATTAGGTGTCGAGGTTGGTGATGAACGGGTAAAGGATACGTTTTGCTTTTCGCTGTTTTGGGGTAACACAAGACGTCTTGATATCTTTGTCGTACTATTTGGCTTATGAGGCGTCGTCGTGGAGTGGCATAGCGTCTTTAGAGCGGAGACTTGAGTAATAAGATTTTTATTTTGTGTTCGCAAATCGTTATTTTCTAATATTACGTTTTCTAATTCGCCCTGTGTAGTGGCGAGTTCTTGAGTTAATGTTGATAATCTGTCTTGTATTTCGGAGTACCTTGTAGCGTCGACTAAAGTACCGTCTATACTCTTGGACAGTTGTTGGTTTGGAGATACTTGTGACGTATCTGTCGGACTTAGGTATGATACGTCCATGTCAATTTCGCTGACATTGAAATTTAGTCTTCGTCGCTGTTGTGTATTGACGTTGTCGTAGTCCTCCATGTTTGAATAAATGCTAAATGAAATGTTTATATTTCCAAAAAGTGTTCGCCTCTACTGGATTCGAACCGGCACACCGATGATTCTGAATCGGAGGTGTCCACCACTCGGCTACGTTCACGTTGTTAAACGTCGACAAATTACGAAGTGCTTTAAGCGTCTTGTACTTTTATGTTCATTCGCTAGATGTCATTAGTTGTGTTATTCAGAGATGTTGTAGTTAACACATGTTCTAATAGATGGTGCTGTATTCACTAAACTGAATAGGATGATTTGACATTATTGATCTATAATATCAGAAAAGTTATACTTAACTTTTTTCACTGTTTTTAAGCCGTGACGTTCGTTATATAGCTTAAGGTGTTCTAGTTTTACCACGCACTTGGAATTTTTGTTTATTTTAAGGCACAATTTTTAATGTCACTTATATGAATTGTTGCCGTTATTTTTTGCTTTTTGGAATATTTTAAATTTTACGCACTAATCACTTTGTACTTCACCTTGTTCATATGTAGTTCAGTTTTATACACAATATTCAGCACAGTTACGATACTTTTAATCACTTTCACTATTTTTAACACTCAAATTAACGCGGACGCGATGTAAATAGTGGCACAGTGGCGCCGCCATCAGTATAAATGAAATAAGTAACTTTTTTGTAAGGTAAATTCACGCCACCAACTATTACGTAAGGGAGCGTTCAAGTATTACGTAACGCATTTTTTGTAGATTTTAGACCCACCCTCCCCCCCATGTAACAAATCGTAACGTTTTTCTGTACCCCCCCTCCCCCTCCCTAAATGTTACGTAACATCTAAGTGACCATTTTTACCTAAAAGTCACAATTAGGTATAATGTTGCGCAAAGTACCGGAAAGGCGCTAAAATACCTTTGTTATTGTTTTGATCGCGTTTACAATAATAATAAATAAAAAAAGAGATTTTTAAGTTATATGTAATTTATTTAGCAAAATTTTTGAACTAATAAGGTATTTAAAAAACAATTTTATTACGAACAATTAAATCACGTACAATACAATTGAGGGATTCCCCGTAAAACATAAACGAAAAGGGTTGCCAACTTGGGACATTTTAATTTCCTAGTTTTTTATAAAAATAAAAAAAGTTACGTAACGCGTTGTTCCAATACCCCCTTCCGCCCCTGTAACGCACCGTAACGTTTTAAAAGACCCCCCAGCCCCCCCAAATTGCGTTACGTAATACTTGAACGTTCCCTAAGTAGAAAACATGTTTTTTTGTTTGTGTAGATATTGTGTTGTTTTTAGTGTCATTTGATAGGTTTAGGTCTAAAACGGATAGGGCAAAATATATTGTGTAAATAGGCTAATCCGTTTTGAAGTTATTAGGGATTTTCGATAGCGAAAATTGACAAATGTAAAATTTTATATTTCTTTGTTATGTAAACTTTCTACGTTTATTGTTAATATTGTAGAATAAGCTCAAAAATAAATCAAACAACTAGATACGAGTGCCACTACCACGATAGTTTTTGTGCATAAGCCAAAGTTGACAACCCTAGCGCTACCGCCAAGCGTAGGTATGAAAAGTGAAGTACATACATGTGATTGCCTTCTGTACTATCTGTATTTTGTGTCTAAAGTCTACAAGACCTACAAGGTCCTCACATTTATAAAATAAGAATCTATCAGAACCACAGATATAGATCTGTGATCAGAAAAATAAAAAAAATATAAAAACCTACTAAAACCAAGTGATATGATTGCCATTACAACCACTGATAAAGAGGTGCTTCGAAGCACACGACTCACTACCGCGGGCCGGGGGACGAGGATGAACGCGCGGCTGCAATTGGTCAGCTCTTGTAGGTATGCCTATCGTTAGGGCTGCTCTACTTCATTATGGGAAAATAGTCGATATCGATAAAATGGATTTTAACATTATGAAAAATACTCAAAATCATAGAAATAATATTTAATCAAAATCAATCAATTACAAAAAAAAACTTGTAAGTATCTTGTTATTATTGATTTTTAAAATGAATTAATTTGGTATAATTATGTTTTACGAATTAAAGTTTTAGGGTCCTGATTGTTCTTTTTAAAAAAATATAAACGAGCGTCTGCATATTTTTGAATTATGCATATTGGTAATTCAATTAAATGATTTGTTGATTCTATTTCAAATTGATGAAAATTTATATCCAGGAATAAATTATACCCAATCAGAGATTTTAAAACCGACCTTATAAAATAATCGGTATTATAACATGTATTTCAAAACACAAAAACATGTCGTGTCAAACAAACAGATGAAAATAGCTTTTTTACATCAGAGACCACCAGCCTCAAAAACTACAAAGTGAAAAATATTTATTATACTTACAAAACAACAAATAGAACATTATCAAATTCACTATGATGTATGACCGCCTTCCACGAAGTTGTAGCGAATCCAAGAGAAAGTTGTACTAATTTGTTATCTGTGGCTTCGTAATAATTGGGTTTAAAATCGCCCGACCGCACTGGGACCAACCGGCCCCAGCACAGAGCATGTGGGTCCCAGCGGTGCCTGACGACATAAAAAATATCCTGTACCGATCTTTGATGTCGAAATTGTCTAATACAAGAAGGAGACTTTTCCAAAACACATCAACGCGGGTCTAGAAAAATGTGCTCGTTTACCCAGCGACCATTTTTGATAGACCCCTGCTGAATATTTTTTCTTACTTTTTACTTACCGGTGAAAAGTTATACCATCCTTTTTGTAACTAAATGTCTTGGAATGTTTCCCACAACACTTCACCGCGCATTCAGGCATTTTGATGCGTTATAATTGCATAAAAAGTTATAAAAAATTGTATTAATTTAGCGTGCACAGAGGTCTAACACTTGGACACAACTAAACTGGTTACTAGTACCGTAGACTATAAATTGGCAACCAAAAACCAATAGTTTTCGAGCGTCGGGGGACTGTATGCGCAGTGAAGTGGTTATATAATAGTCTTTGCTCGAAAACTATGAAAACAACACCCATGATGAAAAATAAAAAATAATTACAGCCGCCATCTTGGATTTTCATTTTGACCTCACTATCGGCTTTAGCGCCCTTAAGAACCTTACAAACGACACCCCTAATGAAAAAAATAAATTTAGAACCGCCATCTTGGATTTTTATTTTGACCTCAGTATTGGCGACCTCAATATCCATCCTTTTCTTTCTTCGCACGGCCAAATTACGAACGAATTGCGAACTGCGAAGGTCATGGTATTACGCGTGAGACGTACGTATTTTTAATTTCATTTCGCGGACTAAAAACACGCAAACTTTTTCGCACGCAATTTCAGCGCAAATTTCTCAATATCCTTAGTATCTAGTTTTTTTTTAAATACACAAGTATTTATCACCTATCTATCTAGTAAGTCTACGAATTTAAGTTTTGATAACTACTTAATATAAATTCCAAAAAAAGTAAACTAACACACGTTTTTACGTAATCACGAAACACCAAGTTTTTCGATTGCTTTCTTAGCTAATAAAAAATTCGTTTATAAGGCATTAATTAGATATAATAATATACTACAATTAAATTAGTAGTCAAAATAAAAACATAAAATTTGAGTTTGGTAGCTAAACACCTCAAATTTTAAAATATTTAAGAGCGTTTACGTCGTACGGCATTTCATACAAACTTTCAAGCCCTTGTTTTTCGAAATTAATGAACGGATTTTAATGAAACTTCCTAAGCATAAGCAGAATACAAAGGTCTAAAAAGTTAGTAGAGAACATTTTCGAAATGTCTTATATAAAAAAAGATAACTGGAAATATCTGTTTCTATGGAAAGTTTAAAATCGGTCTAATTTGGCTGTAACACTATTTTTCGAAAATGTTCTCTACTAACTTTTTAGACCTTTGTATTTTGCTTATACGTACGAAGTTTCATTAAAATCGGTTCATTCACTTCGAAAAAAAGGGCTTGAAAGTTTGTATGAAATGCCGTTCGGCGTAAACGCTCTTAACACTTTTTGTTATTTTCAAGAAATTCTTACGCGTAGTCGACGGTTTTGCGCATGACTTTATTGGGTTTTTTCAGCGTAGTCAACATTTTTTTACAAGTACTAATTCATTAAACTTAAAAAAAATAAATCGTACACTTACTAATATACTATATGCCTAGTATTTAGATTTTTTTTTCAGATCGTTATTTGCTACCAGTTAGCTAAGAAAGCAATCGAAAAACTTGGTGTTTCGTGATTACGTAAAAACGTGTGTTAGTTTATTTTTTTGGAATTTATATTAAGTAGTTATCAAAACTTAAATTTTTAGACGTACTAGATAGATAGGTGATAAATACTTATGTATTTAAAAATAAAAACTACAAAAACTAAAGGAAAAAAAAACTAAAAAACTTAAGGATATTGAGAAATTTGCGATAAAAAAAAACTCCGCGAAATTGATAGGGACCCTTAACTTTAACGAGTAAGAATAATGATAATATGCGAATAATACGGAAACCGAGTAGGCCGTCTGGTGACTGTCTACCGTCGCGCGTGTTTGTATGAAGATTTTGTTTTTTGTTAGGTATGATAATTTTGTGACTTTCTTAACTGTGGGGCACACACTGTAATTGACAGGTTTATGGTGATGTATCGAGGTAGGCACTGCTTATATATGCTCTTATTCAATGCACGCCACTGAATCTACACGGGCATTTATGAAATGTCAGAAACTAGGTGTGTACGGTTTCAGTTGGTCGTTTCATTTGTCGTCGTCGTTGCTGTTCCTTGGTTACTTATCTGTATTAGTAATAAAGTTGAAGACTTTGTTTGCTTGAACGTGTTAATATCTGAAACTATCAGTGGGATTTGAATAAAAATTTTTGACGACGTGTGACGGGGTGGGATCGGGGAACGAGCGGGGACGAAGTTGGAGGCAGAAGATAATTGGTTTTTAGAATAATTAACCCGCTCGCCCTCCCCAGGCGCCGCGTACTACAACCTGGGCTGGCTGGGGCTGGCCGAGAAGTCCCTGCGCGAGGCGGCGGCGCTGGAGCCCGCGCGCGCCGACACGTGGCGCCGCCTGGCGCTCGTGCTGTGCGCCGCCGCCGAGCCGCTGGCGGCGGCCGACGCGGCGGCCGCGGCGCTGGCGCTGCACCCGCACGAGCCCGCGCTGTCGCCGCCGCTCTGATGCGCGCACACGCCAGGAGGTACCTACCAGACTATAGTTCGTTGACCCGGCACCAGTCCGGCCTCGGGGACGCTGGATTGTTGTGCGCGTTTGTTTCATTCCCAGAATCGAGACACGTGACGGTCTGAGTTGCTACCCTGTACTGTCGGCTCGGGAAAAGATTGATACTTAAAACTTTGACGTGTTATAAAAAACAAACGGTAACGTCGAGTTATACCACCCTACACACTTGTTTAGGTCGACATTATTCGGCACGGCCGGACAACACGACTTGCATTCAATTTTGCCGCCCGGTCTGTGCCAAATCATGCGGACTTGAATGTGTCTATATACCTACACTCCTCATACAACAAAGACTTCATACACAAATGATAAAAACAATTAATATGACAAAGTCCGAAAGTGATCAATCTTTTTGTAAGGTGACTAAAAACTTCATAATTATGAAATTAATTGCTAGTCCTAAATAATCATTTCCAATACAAAATGACAACTTAAGCCTAGCAACTAAAGCTCATAATTATAATTCCTCATTTGTTAAGTAATACATTATATCCTATAATAAAATAATAATAGGTAATATACCTATAAGAAAAACTCTCAAAACCACTACTCCAATTCAACAAAAATCGTGTCTAACTCTCAAACTCAAGTTTGTCGCTAACAGGACTTTCTCTAACACCTTAAGAGTGTTTACGACGTACGGCATTTCATACAAACTTTCAAGCCCTTGTTTTTCGAAATGAATGAACCAATTTAAATGAAACTTCATACGCATAAGCAGGATACAAAGGTCTAAAAAGTTAATAAAGAACATGTTCGAAATGTCTTATTTAAAAAATACAAGCTGTTGATTTGCATCCTCGTCAAATTTCAGGAGGTTGTCATAAAAGACATAAATAATCATTTGAAGTACGGTAGGGGGCAATAACTAGTAAGCGCTGCTTTTTTTTTGTTGTAGAAATTTAACAGTATTTCAGAATTAAACCCTTAATTCAATACAAATAAAACAGAATCACCCGACTATGCACACAGCGACAATGCATGCAGCTGCCATGTAATTCCCCGCGCCGGCCGTCGCGTCGCCGAGCAATGACCGGTAGCAATAATTTTACCTAATTTTATTTCGAAAATCACCTACATTATTGTCATAAATTTCGCTTGATAATTAACTCATTTTTGAGCATCATTGGAATACGGAAATCTTACTAATGACAGTAATACTAGTGCGCCAAAGAAAAGTTCACTGACCTGTTATCAGATGATTAATAATATCCTTCAAGCTAAAGTTTTCGTAGTGATTTTGTTTTTATTTGTGGATTAAATTGGTTGATTTGAAACTTTCCTTCCTACTTAACGGACTTAGGACCGGCAATAATTCTACCTTTGTTGGTGTACCGATCTACTAAGTCTAAAAATGTTTTCTACGTTTGATGGAAATGGAAAGACGTTCTAGTTAAGTGTAAGTACGTGGTATACTTTCGACTCTTAGGTATTATTGGCGTAGGTAGTTAAAAATTTGAAATAACTTATTTACACTAATGAAATTGATTAAGCTAACAACGTATTTACAAAATGTACAAATAAATAAATTACCTACCTATGTTACCGGAGGTAAAGTTGCCACGTACTTAGGTAGTACGTACTGGTTTTCCTTCAGCTTAACAACACTAACACATTCGTTTTTAAAGTGTCGAAAACGACAAAATGTAATCCGCACGGCATTATCACCTGGGTGAATGTCTTGTGCCTTGGGGTAGTGGAACGGGTGTTGCAGTTCACGCTTCAGTATGCGCAACAATGGTGTGGTGCAAAGCAGCCAGCATGACGCTCTGTGATGGGGGTTCCCGATCGGGAAACATCCGGATGACTCCACGTAGGCTGTCTCCACTGATGGCATACCCACCTGACCATCTCCACCAGCACGACATTTGAATTGAACACTTTGTACCTACGTCTCAACGATGTACCGAGAAGCGGAATTCGCAAAGCGCACGAACGCGGCGGCGATTTCAATTACACTGTTAGTTCCGGGGCCGCGAGGGCGTGGCTTAGGGTGTGCGGGAGAGTAAGTACCCGCATCGCCGCACCGTGATTGGGGGATGGGATTGATTACCTATGAATTATATTTAATTATACCTATGATACCATTTACATGTGTGTGTGTGAAATAGGGCTAGTAACAGACGGGCCGCGTTTAAATACGGCTGGTTCACACTTACGGATTTCCGTAAATAAGAAAAAAAAAAAATACCTACCCATTTTATTGTTGATTTGGGTCGAGAATCATTAGCATAATTATGTCCTTGAATTTGACTAGGATGCAAATCAACAGCCTGTATAACTGGAAATCTCTGTTTCTATGGAAAATTTAAAATCAGTCTAATTTGGCTGTAACTATATTTTTCGCAAATGTTCTTAACTAACTTTTTAGACGTTTGTATCCTATTCATACGTATGAAGTTTCATTAAAATCGGTTCATTAATTTCGAAAAACAAGGGCTTGAAAGTTTGTATGAAATGCCGGACGTAAACGCTCTTAACGTATATCATAGCGACAGAAACTCATATAAGAACATCTTAAAGTTTAGTCTGAGCATTCGGAAGTTAACCTATTCCAATTGTTACCTAAGAACGAGAACTAAATGTATCCTAACCTACCCTCAATAGGTTGACGACTAAACACCCTAACTAAACATTACCCTACTTTTGGGTTTCGCTGCAGTCAGGTGAACAAGACTAAATAGAATGGCAATTATCATTCTTCAACACTGATAACTACTACGTTTTAAATCTACGAAAAAATATATGCACTTCCTAAAATTGTCAATAATACTCAAGGAGTCGGTTATTTATTCAAATTACTGAAAATCTCATCCGTAATTCGTATGTTCCTCATCTAAATAAGCAAATATATTCTTGAACCATCGTGAGTGTTCCGAATTTACCTAATTAATAATAAAAATAGTAAAACAGTCTTACGTTAACGATACAGCTACCTAACTACAGCTGTTTCGTTTACTTCGGATCATTAAAAAATCTAGATCAATTATAGCAAATTACATAAATAGTCATAAAACTGCCGTTGAGTACTTATAGATGTCGAAATACATAAAATAAAATTATTACTATCTGTAATACCTAACTTGTTAGAGTAGAAAATGAAACCTTTTGTGTTGTCACAACGAATCGATATCAATCGAAATGTAAGCGTAAATTACAAGCAGGAAACGAAAATGTATACAGCATGAATGATATGATGTTAGCACAGAAAATGTGCGAAGTTAGCGCAAACTTAGCAAAATGTATGCGCAATGGTAGCACAGTATATGCACAACGGTAGTGCAATATATACACGCCCAGTATGAGCTCTACGGTAGAGCAACGTTTTTTGCACGCGATCCGCTGTGATGCAGAATATCGGACGAGTATCCGAATATCTAATGTGGAACGTTAAAACCATTCCAACTTAAAAATAACAACAATCTAACAAACTTGTCAAAATAAATTACTATGGCATCGACGAACAAATCAATCTCGATTAGGACACAATCAAGTAACTCGGACAATGTAGAGATAAACAATAATACGAATATATTAGGCATAATGTAGCTGCAAGTTTTAGAAAGCATATAGCATATAGCCGGCCAAGTGTGTACTTATATAGCGCTCTGTCTGTTCTAGTAGCTACTATCCTTACGAAGTTACGACTGACTACTGTATTTAGATACGAGCCTCGGAATTGATGTAGGCACATGGTTTATTGTACATTGTGACTTGATTATACAGATGTGCAAAGTCCTGCGATGGTGAAAAGTGAATCGCACGCAGCTGTTTACAGGTGCTCCCTAGCGAGCTTCAATTGTATCCAAACATAACGCTGACGTCACTCGTGATATTTTTCGTTACAATAATGTGTTCCGATTGATCAGTTGCAGTTTTAGCTCGCTAGTGTTAAGCCCCATTTTAAACGATGCAAGTTTCTTGAAAGATAGAAAATATGTTGTAAATAGGTTTGCGTTTTTCTTGTGGCATACAATACGAATACAATTGAAGCAACAAATGACAGACATGTCTGAACAGTTTGTAATTCAAGTTATTGTACGGTTTAGAATCTAATTGAATAGACTTAAAGTTGTGTTGTTGAAGAGTCGCAGTGTAAAGTAAACCATTAAAAGTTTCTTTCCTTCAATAGATAACGAAAACTGGCGAGGGGACGCTTCTATATCATTAAAATAAAATAAAACATTCATAATATGTCGTTTCCTTTGCCATCGATTCATCGAGAGATTGTACATAAAACTTAAATGTTCGCCATAAGTTCCTGATTACTGTGAAAGATACATTATTTACGAAAAGAAAAAAAGCAATATAAAAATATATAAGTAGACAGATTTGTTCATAAACTTTAAAATATAAATATCCAAAAATTATTATTGTAAATAATAGTAATTGAAATTGCTCTATTTCCATACATACATAATATTTAAAATTTCCGGTAAACCAATGTTAATGAACATGGGTTGTAGTTAATTTTCTCAACAAAGTGATCATACAGCGAAGGAGTAATATAATTAAGACAATAGCTCGTTTGTTACATAGTCTCGTCTCGTGTCTGTTTGTGTATTATTAAATATTATTAATTAATATAAGTACGTTTATATCGTTCGTGTATTCGTGCTACTTTGTATTGTCGTCGAAGCATTTTTGCTTAGAGCATGTAAACATAATATCATAAGAAAGTGTTTTCCGTATAAGCCCCATATAAACGATGCAAGTCTGAATACTGTTTACACGGTGCAAATTTTATTGTTGCTTCAACTTATGGCATGCCACGGGCAATTGAATCGCACCGTGTATATCAGGCTTTACCTTCTATCCCTTACTGGGGTAGGTAAAAAATAATCTTTCCTGGAATTTAATGTCTTAAATCAAAATTAGTATTTAAATTGAATACTTGGGTATTTTCTCAGTTTAATACAATTATGACATCGGTCGTCATGATGGTCCGTAATGTTTAAATGCTCTAAGTACTTTCGAGTCCCGTCCAGTGGTTTCAAACATTTTGATTGTGACTTGCGTGTATGATATTTGTATATAGTTTTTCGGGAATATCCTTTTTATTATTATTTTTGTTTTCCATACGTGTATTATTTACTTTTTCAGAAAGAGTATCGTATAATTATCATAGCTAAAATATTGTTAATACTTTGGAACATTATATTATATCCCTGTCATATAATTATGGTTTATGCAATTTAATTATTTATTATAAATTAAGACAAATTATGGAAATATTTATGTAGTTTTAATATCCTTTATGTTCATAAGAACCTTACAGTCACGGAATCAGAAAGTGACAATTTTTTTGTAGCCGGATATCGCGAAACTTTAAGAGACTTTTACTCACAAAAAGCGCAATTTTCGTTTGTGTGTACCGCAAGCGTTGCCCATTGTCTGGCAATATACTTACATAAAGATCGTCACTAACTGACACCGCGACTGTAGGCCTCATCGCTAACATTGCCAACCTCATTAGCTAAGACGTTCATCGCCATATTTGAGTATGTAAGCTACAAAGCGCATATCAGTATAAAACTATGTTACATTGTATTACGTTAGTAAGCAGTTAGATTTATTTAATTGTTGCTAGTCTTGTCACGTCGCTCTTCCACGCGTCTATACATAGTGTCAATGGTGCACAAACTTTCCAGAACACATTGTAAATTCACACAATTCATCATTTTACTAAATTGTTATATTGATACTCTTATAATGTTAGTTGTGTGAACATCGAGATACGAATCAATTTATTGCACGATATTATACTATAAATGCGATTGTGGAAAATTTTATTGAAATTATATTACGATTCACGTTTATTGATAACGCGAACCTCGCGTGTCGCATCCTATAGAATTGTAATATTGGAAAAACAATTATATAGTAATCAATTATAATAAAGACATCCTATTCAGAAAAACAGCTGTTAAAACAAAAAAAGTAATCTGAAGCCATCTTTTTTTCATCCTAATTTTCATTACAATTATATAAAAATCATAATAAAACAGTAATTAATACAAATTTGAAGCCTGTACCATTTACACTATGTATAATTTAATGGTTCTATAGTTTAATTAGCTAAATGGTGCGGGTGACGACGCGACGTGTGCCGAGGGAAAGGTTGACCCAGGCAGACTGGTGGAGGAATGAAGAGAGATTGGTGTTAGAATGGCGGTAGTATGGTGCGAGAATGGTGGTAGCATGGTGAATGTGGTATGTGGTGGTAGTACTTCGGTAGACTTCCAGGTGTGGGGTGTACTTATGTCGTATTTAGATTAATTTAAAAAGTAATCGGTGCGAGATGTTTGTAAAGTTAAGTTCTTTTTGACTAATTTCAAATATGTATTTAACGACATAAGTTAGTAGCCATGGAAATGACACTGAACCAGGTTTACATCGTGTATACAATGAAAAAAAATATTTTTTAAATACATACTAGTATGGCACATTGTATCTCATGGTTGAGTAATCTTGCTAGCAGCTTGTTTTAATTTTACGGGTTCTAGTAATTACTATTTACGAACGAGGTAAACTCTACCGAGGAAACAAATAATGATGGACAGAAGCCATGAAACGACCATTTAACTATTAGCACTTAAAAGTACATGTAATTTGCAGTTATCCGGACTTAAGTGCATACATTATATCGTTGACTTGAATGAGAAACACTTCGCACCGATTTTACAAAAAAGTTCGATAAATAATTTGAACTATCCAACTAGTTTATTTCTAAATATGATTAAGACGACTTAAAAATTGAATGTAGTTTTCTTTTCTCAGTAGAAACTCCATTTTTCGGTATAGTATTAATTCCTGAAAATTCCTTGTGAATCTGATCGCTATAACAAGTGCGAGAAACATGTTTCTATTCAATTGTGTTACATTATTCTGCCACCTAAAGATTTATACTTAAAAACTAGTCTTAATCCATTGGTATTTATTTGTGAATTTTATATACATTCTTTGTGAATTCAAAAACATATAATTACTTAATTAAAATGTTATCGTAACTGTGGACGTCTCGGTCTTGTGACTGGAAACAGGCAATAATTTGTGTCGAATCGTGTCAATAGTGTTTAATATAAATAATTGTAAAGTGTGCCCGAAATAGTGAACATTGGAAGTGCCAATGTATGTCATCTGCTACAAGTTACCATATTGAGAATGTTTAAAGCATATATTTTTGTAAGGTGGTGTCCCATCTGTATAATATCATATAATAAAGTCATTTATATTGATTGCCAACACTTATAATAAAATAGCCATGTCAAGCAACTGACCCTTACAAGAGGAAAAGTACATAATCTTCCTTGGAATAGTTATGGAGCTAATGTGTACCTATTTTAGTTTTCCTACCGCCACGTTTATTATTTGTGTCATTGTTGTTTATCAACTCATTGGTTCTCTAGTAATGAGCAATACGTTACGGTGCTTCACGTCACTTTGGTTGTGCTCAGACTGTATAGTCGGCTACAGAAGTGTGTAAAAGGATTTCATTTTTTTTTCTCACTTCTGATTTATCCGAAGTGTTCGAAACGATCAATCCTTCTGTAGCCGACTGTACTACAATGGATCTAATTTAATGCAATTTGTTGAAAAGTAGCACTCTGTTATATTGTAAGAAAACATGTATATTTTCTCACAACGCAATAACTCAGCACCTGTTACATACAAATTACAAGGAACTGTTTTGAAATTACACTAAGTATGTACTGTAATAAAATATATGATTATAATAACTTTCATGTGTTTTGCTCGTTTGTAGGTTACAAGAGTTTATTTGAAGGGCCTAGAGTCGTTTGTTCTCGGCTCGCGTAGGGCGGAAGCTTCCAAACCACGCCATCTTTGAAAAGTGATAGTATCGTATCAGTGTTGTATAATTCAATCCCTTCCTAGTGTTCATTAATCCTTACAAAGGAAAGAGACAAAACATTTTGAAATGTTAAGTGTTCGATAGCTTTTACTGTCCAGCCGCCGCAGGCGACAGAGACGGCATCAATCATCTGTCTCTGTCGGCGCGCGCGGCAGGGTGTAGCCGTAATCATAAAATTATGAACATTGTATAATAATCCTGTAATCTAAAGACCAATGTAATATTTATTGTCGGTCGTGATAGTTCAATAAAACTATATTGTATTGAATTTCAGACGTTTTCTATTGTGAATGTATCATCACTTGTTACTATTCAGGTACGTCGGTCTGCTAACGTTGTGTTCGTCAAAAGTACATAGTCTTGACATAAGTGCACATAGATATTTGACATATAGGCATGAGTAGGGGTAGTAGTTGAATCAAGTTGTCAATACTCACCGCATAGTAACTGCTACATGAGGCAGTTTGTACAACAGCACTTATAACAAAAATGACAAATGAAAAATCACATTTAGCAACTCACTAAAGGTTCACACCTACGATGTTTGGCGACGACGTCAGCAGCCTGACGTCACATCTAATGCAGTCATGCAAGTATACCGATTGTGAGGATATTACTGTAGATGTATATATAATTTTATCTATACATATAATATATAAATACGTTTATAAACCTGTTGTGCTCTTGTGTACTTTACTACGTTGTAGATGTTGTTCTTGGCATTCGATGTTGACTGTATATAAAACGTTTAAGGATATTAATAAATAATAATTATTATGTTACATAATTATTGGTTTTATTTTAATTATTAAAGCCACGAGTAATGTTGATGTTTGAGTAGACCTCGTGGCTTTAATACGTTGATTCACCCTGCGTACAAGCAAACTAATGGATGATTTTCACCAAACCGGTTGCATCGCATTGGATCGGAACGGAATTTACAATATTTGAACGATATTAAATTGTAATACACAGTATTTAACCTTTTGACCGCTTGTGTCGCATATATGCGGCACATATTTCCGTGCCCCTACCGCTTAGTCGTATTTCTGCGCCAGAGACATGCATATTTTTTTCGTTCTATTCAACGACTGCTCCTCCTTATTTATTGTAGGTATTATTTTATCGATTTGTAGCCGCGCGCTAGAGGCACGGCAATGGATATTTAGCGCTTAAAAAGTTAAAGTCTATATTACCAAGCCGCCAGCAGCATGACCGCGGTCGTCTTCCGCGTCAAGCGATCGTAGCCGAAAGTAGGTAGAGTCTGTTTCACGAAAGAAGTCCCGCGGCAATAAGTGGAACTAATAATTATTATATAGTTAGCAACACTCCTACACCACCCTCCTACCTCAGACACTTCTCTCTATTTAAGGTTGTTCATTTAATTACCCAGTGCCTCTATTAAGATGGCGAGATACATAAATCAATCAATATTTAGGATTCCGTCGCACGACAGTGGTGCCATTACTACGAGACTTCTTTCGTGAAACAGACTTTATGCTGCGACGCGCGATCGTCTCCGTTCGCCTGTCGTCGTATCCAATCGAATCTTTCCGGCTGTCGTCGCGTGCGCTCAAAGCCGTGAAACACAGATCTGCAGTGCACGCACTGCAGATCTGTGTTTTATGATTATTTTCTTCTTCCAACAATACTACGTCCACTTCAACCATTTTCAAAAATTTGAAACCATTTGACTAGGCGCAGAAACGGATACGTTCGCAAGCGACGGTACGGGGCCGATCGCATGCGTCGACATCCTGCCGGACGCGATCGGTTGTCGCCGCATTCGTTCGTATCCTTTCCGCTCCGATACGATGCAAGCCGTTTGGCGGTAATCATCCTTTACGTTTGCTTCAAAAGGTTCTACTCATCAATTGCTGTGCATCAGGCTACTTGCTGCACATAGGCCTCTCTCTAGTTGACCACCACATCCAGTTCTCCAGCAGCCGCATACATTCTATCCTATCCGCCTTTTCGGCCCTTCTTTCATTCAGGGACTTTTTCCCGATCGTCAACAGTGTGGGCGACAAAGTGTGAGCGATCGGGAATATCCGGATCTTCTTAGTAATCAGTGCCTAAAAATATTGGTTTACCTAGATATAAAACGCATTGTCTTCATACAAGAGACTCATGTTCGCACAGACACGACAAAAATATCGCAGCGGGAATTTATTGCGCACTGGATTTTCAACTGTCGGTGTTGAGCCGAGCGTTCAGAATCGAACAGAGTGCACGCCAGCGCATCGAAAAACACACTGTTGGATTTTTAACTCTCGACGCTGAGCAGAGCTTGAAAATCCAGTTTGCCTAAAAAAACCCCCGTGCGTACCTGGGCTAACAGAGCC
The DNA here is from genome assembly GCA_916614155.1 of Mesoligia furuncula. Lineage (NCBI taxonomy): Eukaryota > Metazoa > Arthropoda > Insecta > Lepidoptera > Noctuidae > Mesoligia > Mesoligia furuncula. Next base: position 939,149 of record OU744807.1, on the reverse strand, counting down.
CAGGGCAGAACGGCTTTTATCTGAATAAGCTTTAAGATTAATATTGTGATTCAATTGTACCCACTACCTACTTACCCTGTGGACTCAACGCTGTGTTGTTGATCAGAATCTACTATGTCATCACATTTTGGGCTATAAGCAATTCGGATTTAAATGGCGGTTTTTTTGTTTTTAGGGTTCCGTACCAAAATGATAAAACGGAACCCTTATGGTGAGACTCAGTCTGTCTGCCTGTCACAGAACTCAAGAACTACTAATGCTATCAACTTCAAATTTGAAATAGTTTTAGATGACGTTTGCCTAACTATTTTGCAAATAAGAAAGAAATAAAAATATATGTATGTTTTTTGCAACAAGGACTGAAAGGGGGTCTGAATTTCGAAGTGGGGCTACTAGGGCATGTGGGGTATCATATGAAAGAGCGCAGTTTGTACATTCTGGAACATTTTTTTTAGGCCGCATAGTTTTCGACTTTTGATGAAAAATGTAAAAAAAAATACCGTTCACTCTTATCTCCGAAGTTTGCAAAGAGAAAAATCTGAAATTATTCTATGTGATAGAAGTTTATGTAAAGATTACAGGAAAAATAAAACGAAGTCTCTAAATAGCACACTTTTTCACGCATCGCATATTCATTCTATCAAAATATCAATACATACTGAATACTTTTTTTGTTGGGAAAATATTATGTTTGGGGAAATAGGTATTCACTCTCGTGAGACGGGAAATAATAAATTACTTACAGCACGCTCATCACCTATGTTTCCACCTTCACTGTGGTCTATGTTTCGAAATAATACACTGGGTTTTCCTAGAACTCAACACAACATTGAAAGATAGCACTGAAGATGGAACACGTTGCTTGATAAGCACAAACGGGGTCTATAAACTACCATAGAATTTTTCCAGAGTCGATAGGCTCGACAAGTGCGAGACGCGACACGCGAACAGCAAACTCGCTCGTTTCGATTTTTTTGTTACAATTTCTTATTATTCAAAAAATCCGGATTCAATTTTCAAATCCGGATTTGGAAGTCTAGTAAAAGTGTGCGGATTTCCGGATTTTTCGGATTACGGATAGTCTGGGTTGCATTCCCTAACCGCAGTGCACACTGTTAAAATTCTCTGACGAATATAGGCCTCGCCGATGAAAAATTAAAAACATGATGGTACGGAACCCTCGGTGCGCGAGTCTGATTCGCTCTTGACCTATATGTTAAACGACCTCTGAGGTAAGTTATAGCAACATTTAACTTGTGAATCATACCTATCCGTAGGCTAGATACCTGATTATCCTTATTTTTATGTTTTAGCATCGGGCAAACAATGTGGTTCGTATTGAGAGAATAAGGTCACAGTTATTTTACCTTAACAGTCTTTTTTAAATAGTACTTCTTTAATATTTAAACAGGTATTACTCCGGTAGCTATTGATTCGTCACTTTCTATATTTTCGTCAAAATATTAAGCAATTTAGCTTTGTCCCCAAAATGTTTAAATTACGAGTATAAAAGATTTTGAGGTAAATGTCTCGATAGGATCCTTGTCTGATACTTATATGTACTGTACCTGTCGACTAGAATTACATATTTTGGGAAATTCAGTCTTCCTCAGAGAGAGAGAGATTGTTATCAATTGTATGGAGTAGAAGTAAGTGGCTGCTACTGAGAATTCTGAGAAAAACACTAACCTTTTCAGCCCGAACCAGGATTTGGACCTCGTCGTCGTCGTCGTTTCAGCCGATAGACGTCCACTGCTGGACATAGGCCTCCCCCAATTTTGGGGGGGGTTTGCCATAATCGCCACGCTTGGCAGGCGGGTTGGCGATCGTAGTATGGTATGATGGTGGAATAAATAAAGAACGCTGCTGCCCATTCTCCGGTAAGACCCTTAGTCGCCTTTTACGACACCCACGGGAAGTAAAGGGTGGTGCAATTCTTTAAGTCCGGCACCACACAGACAATGATATGAAGGATTTGGACCTGGGACCTCGTAATCTGCAGCCCCAGTAGAAGAGTATATAATTATTATTTTGTGTGCTTTAGATTAACGTGGCAGTCAAATGCACTAAGGCCCGCTTGCACTACGATCACTGAAATGTTTAGCGCTAAGGCCCCGTTCCCACTATGTCGTGACGACGGATTATCGTTTCGTTTAAAGCGTCGTGACTTGTGTTTACCCGACTGCGCGACGCAAAGGAGTGGTAATGTGTTCATCAGCCTATGTATGTATGTATGTTTGTATGTTCCTTTGAAGCACTATACAGACCAAACGCCTGGGCCGATTTTTATGATTCACACGTTAATCGATTCCTCTTAGTCCGGCGAGTGTTAGATACTAAAGACATGACGTTAGTGAAAATTCAATATGGCGACTACTGGACGCCATATTAAATATTTTCTTTAAATTTTTTTTTTCAAAACCTATCGAGTGGGGTATCAAAATAAAGGGTTATAAAAGGTGATTACAAAAATATATTCAACATATATACTTAAAAGCAATTCGAAGTGACAAATCGCAAAAAAACACCTACCAAGAACTAAATCGTCTGCGAAATCTTTCTTTGTAAACTAAAAAGCTGTAAATAAAAAAAGTTATTTAAAAAAATCAAAAAACCCGACTGCGGTAAAAAACTTAAGTTAAAAGAAACTGAAAAGCTAAAACCAATCCCATTTTAAATTAAATAAAAGCAGTCGGGTTTTTTGATTTTTTTAAATAACTTTTTTTATTTTTAAATGAAGGTCTTCACATACAGGACGACATGATTAACTGTCGTCCACGACTTTTTTTTGCAGTGACGACAGATTGTCAACTCAACGGTTAGCACGACAGTCGTAAAACGATACAAAAACGGCAAATCATGTGTCGTTATTGTAGCCACGATAAAAATATCGTCTCGTCGTTTACACGTGTTTTCTTCTCCCACACACCTCATGCCCATACTCGGCCACTACTAGTAACAAGGTCAAAAAAAAAAACAAATAAAATTTCGTCTTCATCCATTGTACTCGGGAGTTATACACACTAGTGATCTTCAAAAAAACGAGGCGACTGATGTGCAAACAACAAGGCGACTGCCGTGAACAGTAAAAATGTCGTCACGATGCAATGGGGACTGCTAGACTCGACAGTCGTTCAACGATAAAATATTTCGACGACGCAGTGACGATAAACAGTCGATATAATGGGTAGGTACAGCTAGAGACGACAGTCCTCCAGCGATAAATTAATCGTCACGACAGTGGGAACGCTAATTTAAAACATCCTTCCGTTTCTGAAATGACTGAGACAAGATGACGTTTTAAATAAGTTTACCGCTAAACGTACCTATATTTACCTACATTTGTGGTGCAAGTGGGTCTTATAGTGGATGCATGGTTCGCTCGGATGTGTAGTCCACAGCGCAGCTACTCAAGGTACCTACCCAACGATAGTGGATGCATGGTTTACGATGTGTAGCCCACAGCACAGCTACACAGAGTAGGTACCTACCCAACTATAGTGGTTCCATGGTTCGCTCGGATGTGTAGTCCACAGCGCAGCTACTCAAGGTACCTACCCAACGATAGTGGATGCATGGCTTACGGTTACGATGTGTAGCCCACAACACAGCTACACAGGGTACCTACCCAACTATAGTGGTTCCATGGTTCGCTCGGATGTGTAGCCCACAGCGCAGCTACACAGGGTACCTACCCAACTATAGTGGTTCCATGGTTCGCTCGGATGTGTAGCCCACAGCGCAGCTACACCGGGTACCTACCCAACTATAGTGGTTCCATGGTTCGCTCGGATGTGTAGCCCACAGCGCAGCTACACCGGGTACCTACCCAACTATAGTGGTTCCATGGTTCGCTCGGATGTGTAGCCCACAGCGCAGCTACACCGGGTACCTACCCAACTATAGTGGTTCCATGGTTCGCTCGGATGTGTAGCCCACAGCGCAGCTACACCGGGTACCTACCCAACTATAGTGGTTCCATGGTTCGCTCGGATGTGTAGTAGGTACCTACCCAACTGTAGTGGTTGCATGGTTCGCACACATCGACACACTACCGATTGGTTCTCTAATATAAATGTAAATTATTTCGTTATTTCTCGTTAGGTATTTAATTCCAATTAAGTACCTACCTACTAGGTACATCACTTTTATAATCACAGGATTGAAGTACCTACAAGTAGGTACATAAGAGCCATTAATTGTATAGGTTGCATATCATCATGTTAATCCCTCTTCATAAACACAGAGGTACCTAGGTATAATCGGTAGTTTTCACGGGAGAAGCATGTGTCAGCTACCTCTCTAATCAAAGCAACAACAACACATACCTACATGCAATCCCTTTAAAAATAATGAAATCCAATAAACATTTCTGTTGTCATAAAACAGTGTTTAAAACCTTCATTGCACAGACTACAATATTGCTATCTTCGGCTGTCAGTGGTCGTAGGTACCTACTCGTCACATTTGACAGAATTTCAAACTTCAAGTGGCTACAAGAAACAAAATAAATAATTATTGCCAATATTGGCATCCACAAAAGCGATTATGAGGAGTTGAAGTTGAGTTCAATATTGCGATTTCGACATAGCCGTTGTTTGTGTCCCTGCTTATGAAATTATAATGTTAACGTGTTCTCCCGACGCGTCTGATCAATACGCACCCAGGTGCGCGCAGTGCTGGGCCAAGGTGTGCCGGTAGGAATGTCCATCCGACATCGTCCCAAGCCCCAGGACACTCAGGAACCGATTGATCTAGACGCCATACTGCCCGAGCTAGGCGACTTCGGCCGCTATCAGAAATTCGTGTACTGCTACTTGGGACTCGCCGTCATATTCACCAGTATAAACAACTTCCAGTATATATTTAATGCTGGACAAGTCGAATACAGGTGAGTGTCAGCATAAAAGCATGATCAGATAATTCTAGACGCCTATTTTATTTTGCAAGTAGCTGTGCCCGCGCCTCGTTCGCGTGGATGGCGGAAAACAAAAGTCTGTCGCTTAGAAACTGTGTGATGACTCTTCCAATCTTGGCTGGTTGCAAGCCCAACCTGGGGTATTCTACCACAGCCTTTTCGAATGCAGTCTTCATAGTACATAATGTCAATGCGACAAAATGTCTCTTCGATTTTTGAGATTAAATAAAAATCGCGGCGATTAAATAAAATAATAATAATTATTAATTATATATTATTTCCTTTATTAAACTAAATACATATAAATTATATTTTTAAATATTAGTATATAAAAATATTATTAAACCTGAGACTAGAGATGCCGATGCATTCCACCAGTTTCTATGACAAATCTTTTACTGTTCAAGCAGTACGGTTATGGAATGACTTGCCCGTGTCGGTAAGGCGTGCTCAATCTTTGTCCGCTTTTAAAATTATGATAAATAAAAACTTTTTTACAAAAAAAACAACCGACTTCCAAAAACACTATAAACAAAGAGAAAAATAACTTTAATTTCGGAAGTCGGTGTCTTTGGATTTGTATTTTAGTTTTTGCCACCGACTTCCGAAATTAAAGTTATTTTTCTCTTTGTTTATAGTGTTTTTGGAAGTCGGTTGTTTTTTTTTTAAAAAGTTTTTATTTTTCACTTTTTAGCGAGTCAGTTTGTAATTTATCTAAGTTATAATAGCCTTATGTCAACTGCTTATCACCTTTTACAAAATATTGCTTTTACCGATGCATGGACGTTAATTGTTGAGGAGTTCTCCTAGTAAGAACCAGGAGAACTGGAGCTGATTGAGAAGTCACCATCAGCTCCACTTCACCATACGCATTGTAATGAGCATAAATTGCTTAGCAGCCATATTAAAGTAATCGAATCGCAACCCGTGAAATATTTGTCATTGAGTAGTGTCATTTGTGATCTTCATCATCAGCTCCACTTTACCAAATCATAATTTCCGACAGCAAATGCTCAAGTTACTTTAATAATAGACTTAGGCAAGAAAAATTTTGCTAAGGGCCAAGTTTATGTTACGCTTAGTCGTGTAAAGACGCTGTATGACATTGTATTATGCGACTTGGAACCTACCAAATTGCTAAATAGACCACATGACGAAAAGGCATTGCGTGAAATGCAACGATTGAGGCTTTTATAAATCATCATCAGCCAATTGCTGTTCACTGCTGGACGTAGACCTCCCGAAGTTTGCGCCAACGTTCGCGATCCTCCGCTTCTCTCATCTAGCCACTACCGGCAACCTTTGTTAGGATAATTATACAGAAGAAAAACTCGCAAAAGTATTTCACTTTAAGAAGCAATTTTTTTTTAATTTTGTAAATGTAAGAACCATGTTTCCGTTTATTATGATTTTTTTTTTTGTTGTTGACTTGAAAGAGCATGGCAGTTGAGAACGTGTCATGCTCACTTAAATGTCTCACCGATGGTGGCGCGTGTGTTGGATTCGGTTCGGTTCCCTACAAAATGGTTGAGCTGGATGGTGCTGATCCACGCGTCATGTTCGTGAACGGGTGCCGTCGGTTGAGACTGGTCATCTCTTAACTGCCAAGGCTTATTTTTAATCTTATATTTTGAATTGTTTCTTCATTTTTCTTTTTTTTTACATTGTTCTCACATATAGAAGCAACCAGAATAATGTACCCAGGATTTTGTAATAACTTGATTTAAAAGAGTGTCCATGGAGTTTCTTGCCCGTTCTTCTCCATAGAGATCTACGTTTTGGAATGGGCAACTAGCTTCAACTTTCTGACTAACTGACAGACTATTTAATTTTGACAATTCAAAAGTGCCTGTACAAGGTTTAATTGAAATAAATGCTTTGAGTTTGAGTTTGAGTTAGAAGTATTTATTAGTTTTTAGACTAGATGCTGATAATCCTGGCTGCAGCATCAGGCCAGACTTATGTCAACATTGCATTGAACTTAAAATTTAGTCCTGTTTAAAATGAGCCCAAACACGACTACGGTGCTGTAATTTCAAGGTTTGTACTTTTTCTGATGCTCGACTGGCTTCAGCATCAGGTCTCTATGTACTTCGGTGTTCCTCATTAACAGTACGTTTATCCACACATCGAGCCCTTTTCAATTAGCCTAAACACGATATATCTGCTGTTAGTTGTCGAGGAGTTAGGTACTCTGCAGACTATCCTGTCTGCAGCATCAGGTCATAACTTGATGATCATGAGACCAAATGTGGCAAATGCCCTATCAAACATCAAAACAATTTACTAAAACAGTCCTTGCCTGTTCGAGTAACTTCTTACTGTTAAGGAGTTGAACCTTCCATCATCAGCCCAGCTACCTGAGATGGTGACAACCGTACGCAAATACACAAGATACTTCATAAAATATGCGAAAAACAATAAGTGAGCCTATAAAATTTGAGGGTTGCGCTCGATTTCTCTAAGATCCCATCATCAGATCCTAACTTGGTGACAATGGGACCACCTCAGAACTATCTACTTTCGAACAAAAAAAGAATTTTGAAAATCCGTCGACAATTGGCGGAGTAATCGATGAACAAACATACAAAAAAAAAAAAAAAAAAAAACATACAAACTTCTTAAAGTGAAATACTTTTGCGAGTTTTTCATCTGTATAATTATCCTAACAAATGTTGCCGGTAGTGGCTAGATGAGAGAAGCGGAGGATCGCGAACGTTGGCGCAAACTTCGGGAGGTCTACGTCCAGCAGTGAACTGCAATTGGCTGATGATGATTTATAAAAGCCTCAATCGTTGCATTTCACGCAATGCCTTTTCGTCATGTGGTCTATTTAGCAATTTGGTAGGCTCCAAGTCGCATAATACAATGTCATACAGCGTCTTTACACGACTAAGCGTAACATAAACTTGGCCCTTAGCAAAAATTTTCTTGCCGAAGTCTATTATTAAAGTAACTTGAGCATTTGCTCTCGGAAATTATGATTTGGTAAAGTGGAGCTGATGATGAAGACCACGAATGGCACTACTCAATGACAAATATTTCACGGGTTGCGATTCGATTACTTTAATATGGCTGCTAAGCAATTTATGCTCATTACAATGCGTATAGTGAAGTGGAGCTGATGGTGACTTCTCAATCAGCTCCAGTTCTCCTGGTTCTTACTAGGAGAACTCCTCAACAATTAACGTCCATGCATCGGGAAAAGCAATATTTTGTAAAAGGCGATAAGCAGTTGACATTAGGCTATTATAACTTAGATAAATTACAAACTGACCCGATAAAAAGTGAAAAATAAAAACTTTTTTACAAAAAAAACAACCGACTTCCAAAAACACTGTAAATAAAGAGAAAAACAACTTTAATTTCGGAAGTCGGTGGCAAAAACTAAAATACAAATCCAAAGACACCGACTTCCGAAATTAAAGTTGTTTTTCTCTTTATTTATAGTGTTTTTGGAAGTCGGTTGTTTTTTTTGTAAAAAAGTTTTTATTAAGTCTGTATATTTTGACAGCTTTTCTGCAATAGTGTTTTGTAGGTTGTGTGTGTTTGGTACTGTTATGTCAATAATTTGCGCAGTTTTATTAATTTTGTCTAGTAAAGTTATATCCGGCCTATTGTAATGAGTTGTTCTGTCTGTGAGGATGGCTCGATCAAAGTATAGGTTATGTGTTGTGTTTTCAAGAACTATTTCAGGATTATATTTGTAGTAAGGTACTGGAGGTGTAGTTATTAATTTATATTTTATAGCAAGTTTTTGATGGATCATTTTGGCTATTTGATCGTTCCTGTGCTTATAGTCAGTCTGAACAATTGCTCTACATGCTCCAGTAATATGTTGGATAGTTTCGGAAGAACTATGACATCGCCTGCAAATATCTGTTGAAATGGGGATTCGCATAATATGCTTTTGGTAGTTGCGAGTCTCGATTACTTGGTCTTGGATTGCTGTCATGAACCCTTCAGTCTCAGGGTAAAGATCTCCACGCCTGAGCCATTCGTTCGACGTTAATTTATCGACGTTGGGTCGGCACAGGTCTTGGCGATGTCGTCCATGGAGTGACTTTTGAGTCCACTCCGATATTTTAGTCTGTGGGTCGGTCTGTTTCTCGTTACTTTGTGCAGTTTTGTCAAACATATTTAATGGTGTCAGTTTTTTGTCATTATGAACAATAGCTTTGTGTAGAGTAGAGGTGGTACTTTTTATCTTAAAATATGTTCTTAGGGTAGGTACTTATTTGTTTATTGTGTAGGTTCGTAATATCTATTATGCCTCGTCCTCCCTCTTTCCTAGGTAGTGTTAGTCGTTGTACGCAAGATCGAGGGTGATGTTTCCTGTTTTTGGTCAAAGTGGTGTTAATAACGCGTTGTAGGTTTTTTAGTTCTGTTTTGGTCCAGCTTAATATACCAAAAGAGTATGTAAGAACGGGAATTGCAAAGGTATTAATAGCTTTAACTGTATGTCTGGAATGCAATTGAGTATTAAAAATGGATTTGAGCCTATGTTTAAATTGTTGAGTAACTTTATTTTTGATTTCTTTATGTTTAATTATTATTATATATTATTTCGTTTATTTATTTACATACCTTATTTTCTTACATTTTTAAATATTTCAATATAAAAAATAACTCTAAAAAAACATTTAAAAATATAAAAAATAGTGATCAGCCGGTGTCGGGAGCAGGGTCCAAGCTACCGGTGGTTAGGGCTCCAGAGACAGGAACCTCCTCACAATGCGAGCCGTATCAAGGAGTACTGCCTTCTGAATCAGGCCCTTGACCCAACCGCCTAGCGAGAGCCTCGATAGATGTTGATCGAGGCTTTCGGCCATCAGTCCATTGGCTGATACGACAATGGGCACAATGATAGCCAAGCTCACATTCCACGTGTCAACAACCTCGTATGCTAAGTCGAGATATTTAATTTGTTTCTCTTTCTCAGCTTTCACGAGGTTCCCGTCATGTGGGATGGTAACATCGACAATCATTGTGCGGCGCGCTAATTGATCTATCACCACTATAACAGGCTTATTGGCAACAATAGTCCTGTCAGTAATGATAGTCCGATCCCAGTACAATGAGACATGGTCATTTTCAAGAACTGGGTCGGGCACATACTTGTAATAAGGTACCTCAGAATCCACAAGTTTATATTTCAAAGCAAGTTGCTGGTGAATAATCCTAGCTACTTGGTTATGCCTGTGCAAGTACTCGCCGTTAGCTAGACGAGAACAACCAGAGATAATATGTCCGATAGACTCACCCGGACGGTGGCATGCCCGACACACGTCAACCGTCCCGTCCCTCATAATATGTCTCCGGTAGTTATTCGTTAAGATAACTTCGCGGGACCCATTCCTAAATCCATTTTGAGAGGCAGACATAATCGAGTTACTCTCAATGTGCGTATTAATTTTCGCTCTCAAAATGGATGTAAGAAGTTTATAAACCGTCGACAAACACGTAATCGGTCTATAATTCTTGGGTTCCGCGGGATTACCTGATTTATGGAGCAGGTGGGTAACGCCTGTTGTTAGAAACTGCGACCCAGACTCTAAGGATGACTGGAACTGAGATGCCAGGCAAGTGTGTGAACTAATTAGCCATTTCAGCCAAAAGTTGTGCAGTCCGTCCGGTCCCGGTGATTTCCAATTCAGTAACGGACGGACCGCTTTGGCAACGTCTGATGGCGTTATTAGCAACTAGATATCCAGTAAAATAATTATTTACAGTAACAAAGTAATTGCGAACAAATCGTAGGATCGATTACTGTTCGTATAGTGACAGAGCCACCCAAATATAGCGTATTTAGAATTTAGAATACAGGCATAAGGCTGAACTTTAGTAAACCGACAGGTTTGTCGGGAGCTAGTGCTCTGTAAGGAGTCGAGTCCGAAGACCGCCTGACTCTCTTCCAGCACAAACGAATACGCTCAGTTATAAAGGGGTTGTCCCCACTACGCATTCGCCCCACACTAAAATGTGTTAAATCTAATAAGACATTACATTATAAGTAATCAAATAATATAATAATAATTATCGTAAATCAACAATGGTGATTTCACAAAGTAAAGCATTTTAAAATCAAAGTAACAAGTCATAGATTGTTTTGAACAATACCATCGGTTACAATTACAACGAGTACTCTATCAAATATGTTCTAATTACCGACTTCACAAAAAGGAGGAGGTACTATGTTCGGATGTTTGTATGTTTTTTTTTTTGTATGTTGTCCTCATTACACCGAAGTACATAGAGACCTGATGCTGAAGCCAGGAGCATCAGAAAAGTACAAACCTTGAAATTACAGCACCGTAGTCGTGTTTGGGCTCATTTTAAACAGAACTAAATTTTAAGTTCAATGCAATGTTGACATAAGTCTAGCCTGATGCTGCAGCCAGGATAATCAGCATCTAGTCTAAAAACTAATAAATACTTCTTAAAGTGAAATACTTTTGCGAGTTTTTCTTCTGTATAATTATCCTAACAAAGGTTGCCGGTAGTGGCTGGACAAGAGAAGTGGAGAACCGTGAACGTTGGCGCAAACTTGGGGAGGTCTACGTCCAGCAGTGAACTGCAATAGGTTGATGATGATTTATAAAAGCCTCAATCGTTGCATTTCACGCAATGTTTTTTCGTCATGTGGTCTATTTAGCAATTTGGTAGGTTCCAAGTCGCATAAGTAATACAATGCCATCCAGCATATTTACACGACTAAGCGTAACATAAACTTGGCCCTTAGCAAAATTTTTCTTGCCTAAGTCTATTATTAAAGTAACTTGAGCATTTGCTCTCGGACATTATGATTTGGTAAAGTGGAGCTGATGATGAAGATCACAAATGGCCATCGGAACTACTCAATGACAAATATTTCACGGGTTGCGATTCGATTACTTTAATATACCTAGCTGCTAAGCAATATATGACTTCTCAATCAGCTCCAGTTCTCCTGGTTCTTACTAGGAGAACTCCTCAACAATTAACGTCCCTGCATCGGGAAAAGCAATATTTTGTAAAAGGTGATAAGCAGTTGACATTAGGCTATTATAACTTAGATAAATTACAAACTGACCCGCTAAAAAGTGAAAAGTGAAAAGTCGGTGTCTTTGGATTTGTATTTTAGTTTTTTGCCACCGACTTCCGAAATTAAAGTTATTTTTCACTTTATAGTCTTTTTGGAAGTCGGTTGATTTTTTTGTAAAAAAGTTTTTATTGGACAATAATTGATAGTAAAATCACATAAGTTATTATTAAGAAAAACAAATTATGTGGACTACCCACAATTATAATAATTCAGAACCAACCCCGACATATACATATATGTGAAAAGTTTCTGTTAGCTTGGTCAGGAGTCTAACTCATATTTCAAAAATTACATTTTAGTACTTAATTAAAAAAATATAAAATCCGACTGCGGTAAAAAATAAAAACATTTTTACAAGTGTCTTTGGTTACGCATTATCGTTTATTGACACTGACTTCCGAAATTAAAGTTATTTTTTAATTTGTAGTGTTTTTTTGGAAGTCGGTTGTTTTTTTTTTTTGTAAAACTGTTTTTATTTCTTACTTTTTAGTGGGTCAGTTTATAATTTATCTAAGTTACAATAGCCTAATGCCAACTGTTCATCACCTTTTACAAAAGATTGCTTTTCCCGATGCTGGGACGTTAATTGTTGAGGAGTTCTCCCGGTAAGAACCAGGAGAACTCCTCCACAATCACTCACCATACGCATTGTGACGAACATAAATTGCTTAGCAACCATATTAAAGTAATCGAATCGCAACCCGTGAAATATTTGTCATTGAGTAGTTCCGATGGCCATCTGTGGTCTTCATCATCAGCTCCACTTTACCAAATGATGACTTCCGAGAGCAAATGCTCAAGTTACTTTAAAAAATACCCAAATCGCTATAGGTTTGCCTATAAAAGAGGGTTTCCCTCGATTTCCATGGGATCCTCTCATCAGATTCCAATTTGATGATAATGGGGCCACCTCGAGAGTATACCCTTTCAAATAAGAAAAGAACTTTTGGAATCGGTCCAGCCGTCTTCAAGTAATCGATGAACATACACAAGGTAGCTACTGTAAACTGTTGAGGAGTTTCCTTAACTGACCATCGTCTTCATCATCAGACCCCTAATGACAGTCACAACTCATCTAGGTGTAAAGTTCACATCAATACAAATTAATCAAGCCCAAACACAGGTAACTGCTGTAAATCATTGAGGAGTCCCCTCGACTGTCTTTCGGCTCCATCATCAGATCGACTCCAGGCCTTCATTAAATTGTAGTGATTTAAAATACTTACTTAATGAAAGAAATAACAAACGCACTAGTCGCTCCTACGATTTTCCTTCCATAGACTGATTTTTGTTCAGACCATTCTGTAATTGCTCATTTTTCTGCTCCAACGTTTTTATCTGTGCTTCTAACTTATCGACTTTACTCGCCTTCTCCTGTACTGTACTGAACTGTCAAGGGAAGGTTGATGAATTACCTGACGCTATTGACAAATTAAATAAGGACTTGATAGCCATAAAAACCTGGTCTGATAGATTTGGCTTAGCCGTTAACCCTACGAAGTGTCAGGCGATAATCATTGGCAGTTCTCGTATTATTAGCAAGGTAGATGGTACAACCTTGCCGCCAGTTCTCTTTAATGGTACGATCGTTCCTTTTGGTACTGACGTGAAGGACCTTGGCTTACACATTGATTGTACCCTGAACGGCCTGAACTGGCGGACTCAAGTCGCTAGGGTGAGCCAGAAGGTTACTGGAACGCTGCGGGCTCTGTATCGTATGAAAAATTTGTTAGCATCACGTACGAAGACAATGTTGTTGCAGTCCCTTATTTTCCCTATCATCGATTATGTTGCTACTATGACCTGAATGCAGATCTCCTCAACAAACTTGACCGTCTTCGCATTCGACTCGTTTTTAATCTGCGTAAATATGATCATGTCTCTGCGTATCGGTCGCTTCTAAAGTGGTTGCCCATACGCCAGCGCAGAGAGCTAAGAGCGCTGACCACCTTATTCTCATTTCTTGATTCTCGCATCTTCGCCTGGTTATCTAGCCCCCCACTTTCAGTACATTTGCGCCAACCACAATGGAAATCTACGTTTGTCACACAATCGTCTTCTCCAATTTCCCACTCACCGCACAGACTTTATTCACTCTTCTTTCTTCGTTCAGAGTATCTCTCTCTGGAATGCGCTCCCCCAGGAAATCAGGATGGCAACCAACCGATTATTCTTTAAAGTTAAGGTTCGCGAGCACATTCGCAAGAAGCTGGCAGTATCATCACAACTGTAATATTTTCTCATTGTTTGTCTTGTTTCGTTTTTAGTAAGTAGGTATATTTATGTATATTTATTTGTGCTTATATTAATATGTAATTAGGTATATACACTCGAGAGCAATGAATCCGGGTCACTTAAAGAATGTTAAAAATCTCGGAAACTAAAAATGATAGGTTAATGCAATAAATTGTATTTAATAGACAATGTAATACTCCTTAAATGAAAGTAAAAAAAATATGAGTCACCATACATTTTATTAACACAAAATTACATAAAGAAAAAAACTGCTGATCTCTCCTTAAAACAAAAATAGGAAACATGAAATTTTTGAACTTTATTACGATTTTCTTGAATTTTAATACTTCGTATTGCCTCCTCGTGCTTCCATTACTGCGTTTACGCGGTTTGGCATGCTGTACACCAAGTTCCTTATACGATTTTGGGGAATATTCTCCCATTCCTCTGTGAGAGCAATTTTGAGCTCACGAAGCGTGATTGGGGGAGGGTTTCGTTGTTTTACGCATCTGCCTAGCTCGTCCCAAGCATGCTCGATCGGGTTGATATCCGGGCTGCGCGCTGGCCACTCCATACGAGTAATGTTCATCTCTTGAAGGTAGTCATTCACAATCCTACCTGTATGAGGTCGGGCATTGTCATGCATAAATATAGCATCCTCACCTAAATTGACCATAAATGGACCAACGTGATCATTGAGGATTTCTTCCACATATCTTACGCTAGTTAAAGAGCCGTTTTCTATGATCACCAGCTCTGTGCGACTTTCAGAAGAAATTCCGGCCCACACAAGTACAGACCCACCACCGTAGGCTACTTTTTCTTCGATGCATGCTTGCTTGAATCTTTCCCCTGGTCTTCGATACACTCTGTGTCTTCCATCGTGCTTGTAGAGCATAAATTTTGATTCGTCGGAGAACATAACTTTTGACCAATCTTCAATACTCCAATTTACGTGGCTCTGGGCATATCTTAGTCTTGAAATACGATGCCCACGCTCCAGTTTAGGGCCGTTTGCAGGTCTAAGGGGTTTTAAGTTAGATTCAGCAAGCCGACGTCTTACTGTCCATGCACTTGGGTTACTTCCTCCGAGGCGTCGAAACTGATTTGTGAGTTCAGTTCCTGTGAGAAAGCGATTTCGAAGCATGGTGTTCACCAAGTATCGGTCTTCTCGTGCTGTGGTACACCTGGTTCTGCCCGTTCCTGGTCTGCGTAGGTTAGAACCAGTTTCTTCGTAACGTCGGAGAACTCTTTGTACTGTTGACAGCGACACACCGACAGTCCTGGCTGTATCGCGCTGACTCCGGCCGGTTTCCAGCATTGTAAGTATTCTGGTGCATTCTTCAGGCGTAAGCGACATAATTTCAGCTTGAATAATGAACATAGAGCACTATCAACATGGTTTATGTACCCACATAAATGACAGATTACAAACAAAAGCAAAACCAAATGCTGTAATTTCGTAGTTCCATCTTCGAAAGTGGCCCTTTTTCAAATTTGTTTTTTTTTATGATATAACTTTACAATAACTAAGAAGTTTTAATACCTTCATTTAAGGAGTATTACATTGTCTATTAAATACAATTTATTGCATTAACCTAGCATTTTTAGTTTCCGAGATTTTTAGGATTCTTTAAGTGACCCGGATTCATTGCTCTCGAGTGTATTATATTCATAGTTTTAATAGGTTTATGCGTATTTTTAAAATATTTATTACTCAATTTTCATGATTGCACCTACCACTGTTTGTCTCTCTGGTAGAAAATGCCTATGGCATTAAGTCCGCCTCTGTACATTTATGTGCTTGAAGTATTAAATAAATAAATAAACTTCCATTTCAAAAACATAGTTAATGACATAAATAGGCAAATCTGATGAAGAAGTTGTGGGATTTGGAAAAGCAGTTGCGATGAAACAAACTGTTATTTCGACTTAGGTACCCAAAATACTCGTATTTGTATATTGGTTTGGTACTTTTACGTGATACACCCACAGCTTAATCCCTCACATACAAACAAACAGAAAAAAATTGAATAAATAATCTGTCAGTTTGGTATCTATAATAGACCAACCATTGTTTTTTGGAAATATGTAGTATTTTAATGTAAGTACATATACGCCTCGTCTACAGATTTATTAAGGTATCTATACATATAGATTAGGTACTTATTAAGTAATCTATATAAATAAAACAAAGTCGGGCTAGTTACACTATTCTGATTTTTATGTTTGATTTTTGGGATTTGTCTGCGCCCCGAATAGCAGAATAACTATTAAAATAAAATATGGGATGAATTCACGAAAAAATAGTAACGAAGAATATTTTCACATGCATTTTTTGAAAATATCTCAAGATCGGTTTGACTGACTTCACATAAGTACAAACATTAACTGATTCTGAGGCGGTAGGAAGTTCGCCGGCTCAGATAGATGTATAATATAAAATAGGCTTGTCTAGTAAAGTTAGTGTGCCACAGAAACACTTGCCATAGCCAAATATTTGAGATACAATATTATTATAATACTAGCAGCGCCCCGCAGTTTCACCCGCATAAGTAGCGATCCCGTGAGAATATCGGGATAAAAACTATCCCATGTCCTTTCCCGGGACTCAAACTATCACTACCAAATTTCATCTAAATCGGTTCAGCAGTTTAAGCGTGAAGAGGTAACAGACAGATACACTTTCGCATTTATAATTTTAAGTACCTATGGATTAATTGTTCAGCCATATCTTAGTCACCGGCTGGCAGTGATGCAGTTAACTGCTTCCTGCTGATTGTCCAACCTCTTGTTTAGATGCAGAGTGCCACAATGCGAGTCGTATCCAGAAAAGTTTGGGACGAATGGTTGGGGAAAATTTGCATTACCATCGTCCGGGTACGACTGCTATCAACTAGTAGCGATTGGCGACAAATGCGAGCCAGCCAGTTTCTCCAACACGAGCAGGCGCTGCTACTCCTGGGTCTACGAGAATCAAAACACTATTGTTCCAGAGGTGAATGTGCCTTATCTGTAATAGCTTAATCACAAAGTCAATAGTTTGGGTCGGCTTCCAGTCTAACCGGATGCAGCTGAACATTGAATTTGCGAGCATATGTTGCCACAGCGAGAATTATTTATTAAAAAAATTCGCATACAAAAAAGGTACAAAGGCGGACTTAATGCCTTAGGCATTCTCTACCAGTCAATCACGGGTGGTGAAGAGATTCCCTCAGCAAGTCAACCAGTAGTCTACAAGTAGTAAATCTTTTATGGTGCCTCCTTGTGCAGTGGGCTCCTTGGGCTACCACCATATCTATACCAAGTTGTTGTTCAGTTAGCATGGACAGTATTATAGTAATTTTTCGACATTTCAGTTCGACCTGGCGTGTCAGGAGTGGAAGCGCACGATGGTGGGCACCATCCACAGCTTTGGCGTGTTTTTTGCGATACCCGCCACCGCCACCATCTCAGATGCGTGAGTTTATCAAAGTTTTTCTTTGCGTAGATTTTAATTTACTGAGACAAATAATAAACCATATATAATAAGACAAATAGCAAACCTAGGCAAACTCACAGCTCCGCATGGTGGATTACGGCCCACTCCCTCGAGAGAAGGCCTGTGTCTCAGCTGTGGGAAATGCATTTATTTTAATAATAAAAGTAGATTATTCATTAATGGGATAAAGCAGTGTCTTAATGTCGCGGGCGCATATTTTGAATCCTGAACGCAAGGAAGGAACCTAGGCCGAAGGAACTGTCGGCCGTAGTCGAGTCGATGGTCGGCAGCGAAGAGTGCTGGGAAGCAGTAGTTTTCTTCTGCGAAATAGTCGTCTCGAGGCTACGAAAAGGGAGAGGGAGATCTCGTCAATTCACCCGGCCCGCAGCAGGCGCACCGGGCGTCGGCGGAGCGCGGACAACACCCTCTTCCAGCCCCCTAAATGGGTCCAGAAGCGACGGGCTGGGGGACGTCTGTCGCCTCTACACATCAAGACCCGAGGTGGCGGCGCGTAGTGTTCCACGCGCGCCCCTCTTATACGTCTTGCGGGGAGTCAAACACCTCACTCCCCCCCTGACCCGAGGAGGCCCGCAGGGGCGGGCCAGCACCAGTCGGGGGTTGCGGAAGGATCGTACTTCCCACGACCCCCGGCGTTAGGTGTTCCTTAATGCTGACATCTCTTTGAGGCGCGAGTGGAACACGTACGCGCCGTCCGGCACGGGCCTGGTCCTGATCGGATGGTGAGCTACCCATTACTCTCCGTCCGCAGGCCCGCGCCTACGGTGGCCGGGACTCGTCCCGAGGCTCCCGACGCCCGGAGCGTCTCTCGCGGCGGCTGGAACGGGAGGCTCGCTCCCTCATCCACCCCGCCACCTCCTTCGCAAGCATCACAGCTTCGCAGAAAATCACTGCCTCCCACTCCCTCTCGCTCCGGACCATGGCTAGCACCAGGGCCGGACGGGAGAGGTCGCCGCCGCTGCCGGATCGGCGACCTCCACCGTGTGCTCCACCGCCGTTTCCCCCCCCCCCCCCTTATCTCCGAAGTTTGCAAAGAGAAAAATCACACTAATATTATAAAGGCGAAAGTTTGTGAGTGTGTGTGTGTCTGTGTGTGGGGGGGGGGTGTTTATATGTTTGTTACGCTCACGCTCAAACGGCTGGACCAATTTTGATAAAATTTGGTATGGAGGTAGCTGACACCCTGGATTAACATATAGGCTACTTTTTATCCCGATATTCCCCGAAACTTATGCGGGTGAAACCGCGGGGCGCAGCTAGTCTGAAAAAAATCTATGTAATAGAAGTTTATGTAAAGATTACAGGAAAAATAAAACGCAGGCACCATTGAATTGTCCTGTGTTGAGCTTGATAAGCATGTTATAGTATGTGTATACAGACCTCCAAGTTACCAGAATCTATCGGTGTTTGATTCTGTAATGGAAGATGTGTTAAAGAAACTTAGTACTAGTAGTAAGTCAATAATCGTATGTGGAGATTTTAATATTAATTTATTGGAAAATTTTCCAATAAATTAATATAACTCGAATACTGTCAGATTGTCTTTTTAGGTCATTTGATTTGGCAAATATTTTTATTGAACCCACCCGAGTGACAGCTTCTTCTGCCACTTGTATTGATAAGGTTTTTTGTAATTGTGATTACTTACACAAAGAAATTGTAAATAAGTTGCCATCTGATCACAGTGGACAAACAATAACATTTAGCTCCTACATGCCTTTACAAAAAATTCAAATAAGGTTTAGGACAATTACATGTAAAAAGTTAGAGAAATTAAATAATTCTTTGGCCAGTAAATTATGTGATCAGAATTTTAATAATGTTGCGCGCCACAATTAATGCCTGGTACATGGTGACAGTAGTTACCACTAGCGCCATCTAGTATCGAGTAGCAGAACTAGTAGTCAAGACCCTTCTAGAAATTTCGATGCGAGAACTTTCTAGAAACTTCCCGTACTGTCGACATCTGGTCGATCGGGGCCTGTATGTACATCGAACATTCTAGATGTTTCTACAATGGAAGGTTCTAGAACTCTCTGCGGCACTATACAGGCTGTTGATTTGCATCCTAGTCAAATTCAAGGACGTCATTATGCTAATGATTCTCGACCCAAATCAACAATAAAATGGGTAAGTATTTTTTTATTTTTTTTTCTTATTTACGGAAATCCGTAAGTGTGAACCAGCCGTATTTAAACGCGGCCCGTCTGTTACTAGCCCTATAACCGCGCTTTCATGTACACACACATTCAAATGCGGATGAGAATCTATCATTCGATAAATTCGTAGGTAATCAATCCCATCCCCCCAATCACAGTGAGGCGATCCGGGTACTTAGTCTCCCGCGCACCCTAAGCCACGCCCCCGCGGCCCCCGAACTAACAGTGTAATTGAAATCGCCGCAGCGTTCGTGCGCTTTGCGAATTCCGCTTCTCGGTACATCGTTGAGACGTAGGTTCAAAGTGTTCAATTCAAATGTCGAGCTGGTGGAGATGGTCCGCGGTGGAGATGTCCGTCGGGAAATGTTTCCCGATCGGGAACCCCCATCACAGCGTCATGCTGGCTGCTATGCACCACACCAGTGTTGCGCATACTGATGCGTGAACTGCAACACCCGTTCCACTACCGCAAGGCACAAGACATTCACCCAGGTGATAATGCCGTGCGGATTACATTTTGTCGTTTTCGACACTTTAAAAACGAATGTGTTAGTGTTACATAAGCTGAAGGAAAACCAGTACGTACTACCTAAGTACGTGGCAACTTTACCTCCGGTAACATAGGTAGGTAATTTATTTATTTGTACATTTTGTAAATACGTTGTTAGCTTAACCAATTTCATTAGTGTAAATAAGTTATTTCAAATTTTTAACTACCTACGCCAATAATACCTAAGAGTCGAAAGTATACCACGTACTTACACTTAACTAGAACGTCTTTCCATTTCCATCAAACGTAGAAAACATTTTTAGACTTAGTAGATCGGTACACCAACAAAGGTAGGATTATTGCCGGTCCTAAGCCCGTTAAGTAGGAAGGAAAGTTTCAAATCAAGCAAATTAATCCACAAATAAAAACAAAATCACTACCTACGAAAACTTTAGCTTGAAGGATATTATTAATCATCTGATAACAGGTCAGTGAACTTTTCTTTGGCGCACTAGTATTACTGTCATTAGTAAGATTTCCGTATTCCAATGATGCTCAAAAATGAGTTAATTATCAAGTGAAATTTATGACAATAATGTAGGTGATTTTCGAAATAAAATTAGGTAAAATTATTGCTACCGGTCATCGCTCGGCGGCCCGACGGCCGGCTCGGGGAATTACATGGCAGCTGCATGCATTGTCGCTGTGTGCATAGCCGACTATGCACACAGCGACAATGCATGCAGCTGTGATTCTGTTTTATTTGTATTGAATTAAGGGTTTAATTCTGAAATACTGTTAAATTTCTACAACAAAAAAAAAGCAGCGCTTACTAGTTATTGCCCCCTACCGTACTACAAATGATTATTTATGTCTTTTATGACAACCTCCTGAAATTTGACGAGGATGCAAATCAACAGCTTGTATAAGGCCCGGCGTGAGCCGCGAGCGACACAGTGTTAGAAAAGCGATCGAGGCGAAAACATCAAGCGATATTCAAGTGCGACTTAGAGCGATCAGTGGTGCAATTGTGTTTTGTAATTAGTGTGTTTGAGTTGTAATTAGTGTAGTTGATTATAGTGTCATTTTTTTGGTTATTAAATCGGAAGTTTTCATTGTCACGAACCCCAAGCTCGTAACAATAATATAGGTGACCCAAATGAGTTCTACGCCGAGTTCTTTTCAATATTAAGCGCGCAGTTTAATAACACTTTTCCACTAAAAACTAAAAGCATTTACACAAAGTTTTTATTTAGTGACTGGGCGACTCCAGGTATTCGTAAAAGCAGGGAAAAACTTTTTGAACGCTATGGCTTAAAGCAACATATGAATAATACAAACTTTCATCAGTATGTTGCAAAATATTCAAAAAGTTTTAAAAGTGTGTGTCAAATAGCTAAAGCTCTTTATATTAGAAATAAAATAAAATCGGCTGATGATAAAAGAAAAACTACCTGGCAAATAATAAATAATGAAACAGGTAGGAAAAAACAGCGTAATACTGAATTTAATTTAGAGACTGCACATGGCCCCATCAACTCAGATGTAGAAATAGCTCAGGAATTTGAAAACTTTTTTTGAAGCTTTAAATTCAGCCCCCACGCTTTCTGCTGCCTGACTTAGAAAGAATGTAAAGGCATGCCTTTTGGAGTTTAGGTTTCAGCATACAAACCCTCAGGCTGTTATAAAAGCTTTTAAAGATCTTAACATTAAATCAACAGAAGATCTCTGAGGAATGTCTGTAAAAGATCTTTCATCGAAACCATTGCACCCTATTTAGCTTTCATATTTAACACCAGTGTTGATCAAGGAGTCTTTCCGGATCTTATGAAACATAGTAAAGTAGTACCATTGTTCAAATCCGGTGATAGTAAAGAACCTTACAATTATAGACCTGTCTCAATTCTGCCAGTTCTCAGTAAGGTGTTTGAAAATTGATGCTCAATCAAATGTTACGTCACTTTAATAAAAATTCCATCTTTCATGAACACCAGTACGGTTTCACCAAAGGGCGTTGCACTACTGACCGTGTTACCCTAATAAACAACATTTTTAATGCCTGGGAAGAAGCAAAAGATGCCATTGGAATCTTTTGCGACCTCTCTAAGGCGTTCGATTGCGTAAACCATGAGACACTTCTGATGAAACTGGAGCACGACGGAATTAGAAAAACAGCACTTGATTTGCTAAGATCATACCTGAAAGATAGAAAGGTTAAAGTTCAAGTAAACGGCGTAAACTCATTAGGGTCTGAAATGACAATGGGTGTTCCTCAAGGTTCGATATTGGGTCCATTCCTCTTTTTAGTTTACATTAATGATTTACCCCAATTACTTCAAAATCAACCAAAGATGGTGTTATTTGCAGATGACACATCTTTAAGATAGACAGACGGGCACAAAATCTTGACGACGTGAATAACTTTATTCTTCAGGCACAAGATTGGTTTACGGTAAATAATTTGGTACTAAATGAAAAGAAAACCAACTGCATTAAATTTAAATTACCTAATGTTAGAAGTAGCGAATGTGACATCACACTGAATGGAGAAAAACTGGAATTTGTTGATCAAACGGTTTTTCTGGGAATCACGCTAGACGAGAAATTACAATGGGGACCTCACATAACATCTCTTGCGGGGCGGCTTAGCTCGGCCGCTTATGCTGTTAGAAAGATAAGACAGTTAACTGATGTAGAAACCGCGTACGGCATTTTACTATGGGGTCGAGCTGCTGACATTGAATCCATCTTTATTTTGCAAAAGAGAGCTGTCAGAGCCATTTATAATCTACGTCGCCGCGAATCTCTCAGGGAACTTTTTAAAAGGATTAATATTATGACTGTACCTTGCCAATTTATTTATGAAAATATTATGTATGTAAGAAAAAATCTACATCTTTTTAATATAAGATAATAATATATGTAATAATATGTGGAGAAGGTCTAAGGCGTCTCGTTATCATCAGGCATAGTTTAATTATTGTGGGCGAACTATGGGTAGTGCTGGTTATTGCGCAATAGAAAAACAGTTTGCAGTTCAAATCAAATTAAAATTTCACGAACAGTTAAATTACACTAGCAAATCACACACTGTAGGTACTGTGAAGGTCTACACTGGACCTCCACAGTTCCTTGTTTATAATTAAAAGACCGTTGACTTGGAACTATTATATTGTTGAAAGGAACATTACAGTTTTACAGAAATTATACGAATGACATATTATAACAAAAACACAATCTTAAAATATTTGACACGTTCGTTTGAACCTTCGAATGGAATTTTATATCTAGCCAGACCTTTCTGCTAAAGGCCGGAACACACAAGACACTACAGTACACACTCAACGATACGGAACGCGCGACAGTTTCTGAGCACATGTTGTCCGTACGATGTCCAATGGTCAAGTCCGCCGCTCCACTTCGAAGCTCGCTCTCCTCGACCCCTCCACGGACTCAGGCTAGACTCTGTCCAGCGTCACCAGATGGCGCTGACGTTCCGAATAGTCAAATGAATGACGTATTTCCGACACGGCCATACTGATAAGTCACACCTCCTCGTGTGCTATGTTACCTGGCAACAAAACAAAATCCATTTGTAGACAATATTAAGCTCGGCCTACCTGACCTCATACTAAATGATTATCTATCTCACTATATGAACTTGCATCAGAAGGAATACTACAAGTTTTATAAAGGTCAAATTAAAGAAATTAAACCACAATATTAATGCACCAAGTATACGAGTACGTGGGGCAGTACCAGTCCTTCTCTCTGGCAAGCCCAGTACCAAACAAGTAGGTCAGTATCAGTCCTTCACACCGATAAGCCCATGACATACATGAGTCAGTACCAGTCCTTCTCTCTGGCAAGCTCAGTATCAAACAAGTGGGTCAGTATCAGTCCTTCACACCGATAAGCCCAAAACAGTATGCAGATTACCGGGCCTTCTCTATGCCAAATCGTGCATAAGACATACATTATGCATTAACATTAATCGGAACGAGCCTTCACCAGCATCTTCTACATCTAACTCTTCACTAATCACATCTAATTCGATAGGGACCTTGTGGCATCCTTCTTATGCGATCATGAGCTTGATTCAACCAGAGCCATGTAATAAAACTTTAATCAATCGTAGCAAAAAACATCAACCAGAGCCATGTACCATCGTTATCCACATTACAACAATAATCTTTTTCACTAAGCGCCTTAGAGACCTGGAAACCCACACACGAGTAAACCACTCTAACGCCACGGCACTCCGGCCGACCAGCAATCGCATTGCTCTCACTCATCCAGCGCATAGATCCGTATGCATCACCCTGTGACTACACACAACTTTATTACGGCCGTCAGAGAACCCCTACTCACGTGGTTCCCACTACTTAGGCTTGCTCATTGCTCATTACCACAGTGTGATCATCATCACATCGACTGGTACATAACCTACTGGTAGCATTCGTAATCTATCGTGAGCGTATTTAAAAATTGCATTGTAAACTAGACTGGGCTTTACTTCTCAATGTAACTGTTTTTGCTGTTGTTTACCAGGGAAGCACTCGGTACCCGAGTCAAAACAATATGAAAACGACTCACCAGATTCAGTAGACAATAGGTCTGTAGCTGGCTTAACAGTACAGACATCCACTCGCTGTCACTGCCTCCTTGGCAGAAATCGCGAAGCTTCTTGCACGGAAAGCACCGTCCTTGATCAGCGATTATTCATACAGGAGATCCAAAGAGTGCAGCGCTGTTCAACACTGCCATCATGTTTGTACACGTCCTTGTATCCTGTAACCTGTAGCATCCGTATCTGGCTTGTCTGGGTCCAACTCGAACAGGTCCACACGATTATTTAATAAGCGTTCGCATGTTTGCGTTTTTCAAATGTCAACGGTCACTTTCACTTTGAGCGTTCTGATTTTGCGCATGAACCAACACGAATCCCAGTTCTGATGTCGGAGAAGGTCTAATGCGTCTCGTTATCATCAGGCATAGTTTAATTATTGTGGGCGAACTATGGGTGGTGCTGGTTATTGCGCAATAGAAAAACAGTTTGCAGTTCAAATCAGATTATAATTTCA
The DNA here is from genome assembly GCA_916614155.1 of Mesoligia furuncula. NCBI lineage: Eukaryota > Metazoa > Arthropoda > Insecta > Lepidoptera > Noctuidae > Mesoligia > Mesoligia furuncula. The sequence goes on along the minus strand of OU744807.1, from coordinate 913,680 downwards.
CGAACAGTTAAATTACACTAGTAAATCACACACTGTAGGTACAAACTCAACGATACGGAACGCGCGACAGTTTCTGAGCACATGTTGTCCGTATGATGTCCAATGGTCAAGTCCGCCGCTCCAACTCGAAGCTCGCTCTCCTCGACCCCTCCACGGACTCAGCCCAAGTAACATTTAATTCGGGACTAGGTTGTAAAAAATGCCTTTAGGTTTTATAATGGTCGTAAAAAGGTTAATGCTTTGCTATCTGGTCATATTAAGTACTTGACAATGATTAATAAGTCCTAAACGAATTGTTTATTATTACAACCTTGGAGCCGATGACAAGAGTTTAAATTAACGTTATTTTGACTTGTGTTTCAAGAGCATATAGTCCTAGGATCTTATAGTTGTCGTAGACTCCTGATTAAGTTCTGGAAAGGCTAGCATTATTCTAAAGTGAGATCTAAAGGTTTAATTTTTAACTTTGATATAACCATAAAGTTATGGAATGTTGAAATCGCTTATTAGTAATTTCTAAAACCTACTTTAAACTTTAGGCTGTATTAGTGTTGTCTAGGTAAACAAATTAGGACTGTGTGGTGAAAACCCAAACCAATAAGCTATTTTTATGAGTTGAAGGCATGCTTACAGTCCTAAAAGAATATTTAAAGCTTTAGAGGCATCCTCTAAAAATATTAGTGGTGTCCGCGACTTCAAAGCATTACGTTGTCTTGCAAAATGAACCGACGCAGAGTGTTATCAAAAAAATGGAGTGGAAGTTTCAGCACTCTTGTCGAACCGTCGAACGCACGTCCTCCTACAACCAAAACTTAAAAGCAAATAATTGTGCGTTGAGGTTTTTTTCGCGACTCGCAAGTCTTGGCGGACTCCTGGAGATAAACTTAAAGCTGCGAAAACAGCCTTGTCGTTTTAAGTAGCTCCGCGAGATTACCTTTAGCTCTTATTTTCGTAAACAATAAGAGCTTTTAGCTGTAACAGTTCTGAAAAGGTTAATTGTAATGCTTTCTAGTAATTTCCTAACGCCAGCCATTTTCTTCACTGAAATAAAAAAAAAATCTAAACAAAAAGCAATATTTTAAGTCAATAAGGCAAAATTAAGTAATGTGTGCTATGTGATTTAAAACATAAGTTTTTTATATGAATAGAAGTTTTATTTCTAATGCAACTTACTACCAACCACCTAATTTTATAATTTTTATTTCATTAAAATATCTTCTAATTTTTTACTTTCGGAAGGCCCGTCTCGTACACAGCACTATTATCCTAAAGTGTCACGATAAAGTGTCACGATAAAGTGTCACGATAAAGTGACAGTCGCACTATTTTTTTGATTTTCTCTGACTTCAGCAAGCTTTTTATTACTTTTTATGATTATAACACTTACATCTAGCCATTTTGAAACTTGGTATAATGACAGGGAATGGCGCCATTATAAATAAGTATTTAAATCCACGATTGGTGTTTCTGTGTAGAAAAAATCTTACACAGAAACATTTTAAAACCTGAGAGTCCTGGAAAGGCATTTATTCATGTCCATCAAAAAGGTTTTAAGTTGTCATTGAGTTACATCCATGACTAATTTAGAACTTAAAAGCTGCCTTACAAGGTTATATTAACACATTGAAGGACACTGAACGAGACACAATAGAAGTTTTATTGTTATTACGTCGAGAGGCGTTCAGTGTCCCGCAAAGTGTTAACGTTAAATTAAGGTTGTGAAGGTTATATTTGGGTTCTGTGTAAGTAGTTCGAAAGGTTCTGGATTTGAGCTTTAGGTTTTGCTGTAGCTCCCAGAAAGGTTCTAAAACGTGGGCCCTTTTTGCACTCAGGAGGTTATTATAAGGTTAATATAACGTTATTAAGTCTATTAAGACTTACGAGCAGATGTCCATACAAAGGTTCTAGAACCTTTTCAAAACCTTTCTAAAACCTAAAATGTTACTTGGGAGGCTAGACTCTGTCCAGCGCCACCAGATGGCGCTGACGTTCCGAATAGTCAAATGAATGACGTATTTCCGACATATATAATATAACAGATAGACATAATTTTAACACTAGAAATAAAGATAAAATATATCACCCATTTTTCAGATTAGCCAAAGTACATACATCTTTTATGGGGTACTGTGTTAAATGTTACAATAAAATACCTAATGATATATTGCAATTAAATGAAAGAAAATTTAAAACTCCCATTAAACGTACACTTTGTAAACAAGCGTACTATAAATTAGAAGAATATATCCAAGATAAGAACGCTTGGAAACATGCTGGTCCTGCTGCATAGGACAATCTAGAGTCAAGACAAAATCAAACTGGATGCTAATTTAATTGTAAAATTTATTCTTTGTTCTTCTTTTTTTTACATTGATTTACATTCTGTAATTACTTTAACTCACACCCTGACTTATTACTATTATTTTTTTTATTTTTATGACAATCGTTTATTTTTACCATGTTTGTAAATATGTGAGCACCATGTATCTATCAGATAATTAATTTATATGTTATGGTTTCATTTTTAATTCTTTTACCTATTGTGGTACTTACAGTAATTTTATTTTAGGTGCATAGTCTTCACATATATATTATATAGTTAATGTACGTGCAAAATATTGTAAAACATTTTAAAAGAGTAACGGTGGAGTTTCTTGCCCATTCTTCTCCATACGAAAACTACCTTTTGGAATGGGCGACTAGAATCAATTCTATTTTAGTAATTTTTGACGTTCAAAAGTGCCTGTTAAGTGCCTATTTGAAATAAATGCTTTGACTTTGACTTTGAAGTCTCTAAATAGCACGCTTTTTCAGAAATCATTAACAAAAGTTACATTAGTTCCACTATCAAAATCAAAAAATCAAAATCAAAATATTTTATTTAACATAAACCTACATGGGCACTTAAGGAACGTTAGAAGCTAGGTGCACGGTTCCAATTGGTCGTTTCCTATGGAGAAGAACCACCGAGAAACTCCACGGTTACTCTGGCAAGTCAACGACACTGCAAAAGTCAACGACACTGCACAAGTCAACGACACTAGCGATTGCTAATCTTTTGGGGCATATTCATAATTCCCTAAATAAAAATTATTTAATGACAGGACTATTTTTCGACCTGTCACAAGCCTTCGACTTTGTGGCACAGGACATTTTGTTGAAAAAAAAAAGTGGAATAAGAGGTTTAGCACTGCAGTGGATAGCGTCTTATCTAAGCAACCGAAAGCAATACGTTGTTATTAATAAAGTTAATGAAAATGTATTAACCTCGTATTCATCTGACTATAGAGTTAATAATTGCGGCGTCCCCCAAGGGAGTGTATTAGGACCCTTATTGTTTCTAATAGACATATTAATAAACGACTTACCGCTAGTGACTGAATCATAAATGTCTATTATTTGCAGACGACATTTCAATTACTGTGACATCGGACAAAAAGTGTAAAACTAAATCTGATCATGAGATTGGCAAATAAATTGAAAATTAATTTAGATAAATCAAATTATATACAGTTTAATAAATCAATACATACTAAATACAATTTCAAACTTCATATTGACAGGTTAAAAGAAGTTCCACAAACTAAATTCTTAGGATTACTCATAGACCAAGATCTGAATTGGAAAGTACATGTGGATAGTTTGTGCAGTAGGATTAATAAGTTTGTTTATGCTCTCAGACAAATAAAGAATATAACCAACAAAGAAACAGCAATTACAGCATATTATCATATAGAATCCATCTTAAGATACGGGCTTATCCTTTGGGGTAACAGTACAGATAAACACAGAGCATTTATTGCGCAAAAGAAATGTATCAGAGCCATTTGTAGTATCCGTCCTGACGAGTCATGTAAACCTTTCTTTAAAAAGCTAGGTATATTACTACTTCCGTCACTGTACCTTTTTGAAATTTGTAATTATGTTTATAATAATAAGGGATTGTTCAAGAAAGCCTATCAATTGAACTCTCGAAATAGAGATCCATGCAGACTTGCATTGCAGGATACTCCTAAATCAGCCAAGTATGCGAAAAGTTTCCTAGTCATGTGTATACGCATTTATAACAAAATTCCCAAAGAAATAAAATTGTTATCTAATAGTAACTCATTTAAAAACAAATTACTGAAATGGTTGAAAGAACACATGTTTTATGACATTTAATATTTTCCCAACAATAAATTATAAATTCCTGGACTTGTGTAATTGCAGATAATGCTGAGAGAAAACTATTATTATTGTAATTGACAATGTATCTGCGACATTGAACTTTAAATTTACTAATAATTATTATTATTTTGCATGCAATTGATACATATCCTGTATAGCTAAACATGCGGACTTTAGATTAATATCTGACTGTAACAACTTTATACCATGTTTAAGGCAAATAAAGACTTATCTTATCTCTTTTTAACACGCTTTTATTAGGTCGACCTGTATGTAACTATGTAATGGAATCTAAGGTAACTAATTTAACCATCTTCCAAGGGTCGTGGCGTAATGAAAATTGGCAGTTGTATGCAGTTCTGATGACAATACAATAATATGGTACTGTCGAACTGATCTGATGATGGAGCCGGAAGATATTAACTGGAACTTCATGATGGAAAATCGTATCATAGCTGTTTTGGATTTCTTAGAAAAGTCTTTGACCACTATTAGGTTTCAAGGTCTGATGATGAAGCCGGAAGATAGGCACTGGCATTCCATGATAGAATATCGTATCATAGTCGTGTAGGCACTTGTGAGAAAGGCCAAGCGTGTTTTTCTAGTGTTTTTTAAACTATTAATTTATTTAAAAATAATTGGCTTTTATAATGTTTCCAAATTACAGTAGGTATAAACCATGGCAGTTAAGAGATGACCAAATCTCAACTGACGGCGCCCGTTTTCATCCCGTAAGATTAGCTATTGGTAGCTATCGGGAAACACAGATTCCGGAAAATCAGAAATAAAAATGGTCAAATCCATTGCGCCAGGTTCGGTCGTCGCTTCGCGCTGATCGGCACGGCTGTGGCGCCGGCAATCTTCGGCATGCTGCGAGCCTTCTGTAACAACTACTTAGTGTACTTGGTGCTGGAGTTCATCGAGGCGCTCGTCGGTAATGGCACTTACAGCACCGCATTTATTATAGGTATAATATTATAATCCTCCTTTTTCGTTGCTATCCGCTGCTAAGAATAAGTCTCAAAATTAGGCTTTGTTGAAGTTTTTTTTATAAAAAATGGCGTTAGAAATTGACATGGAAGATAGATATGCCAAAGTTACAGATTTTTTTAGTTGCATCTGCCTCAATTTCGAAAATAAATCTGCTTATTAGCACAAAAGTCGAGGTCGATTGTAACCAAGTCAAAATAAATAAGATTGTCTAGGGTTAATGAGGAGTAGCCTTTTCTTGCTTTTCCCTTAAATAGAGATCATGCTAGTTTTATTGTTTGAGTTTCCTATTCTGTATTCTCAAATTGTTTATTTCAGGTCTCGAGATAGTAGGCCTGAATAAGAGAGTGCTTGGCGGCAACATAATACACTGCACGTTTGCGACGGGGCAGGTGCTGACCGCCGTGATCGCCTGGGCCATCCCCTACTGGCGGACCTACACGCTTACCATCTTCACTCCAACCCTGCTCTTTATTTTCTATTGCTTCTTTGTAGAAGAGAGTGTGCGCTGGCTCATAGCCAAAGGAAAGAGGGATGAAGCAGTTAGGATAATTCTTAAAATTGCAAAGTTCAACAGGGTGACACTTTTACCCAATACAATGAACATGTTAACTAAAGGTCCGCCTAAAAAGACAGTAATTAGTCATAATAGAGAAAGACTTTTTCCTGAAGCAGAGGTCAAGAAACCTTCTATGTTTCGTCAAGTGTTGCGGTCAAAGATTATCCTGTACCGGATGTGCGTGGTTTCTTTCTGGTGGATATCGGTGACGATGATCTACTACGGACTGTCTATAAACGCGGTATCGCTAAAGGGCAACAAGTACTTTATTTTTGTGCTGACGGCATTCGTGGAGATACCCGGCGCAATGCTTTGCTATGTCACGCTTGACCGATTTGGAAGGAAGAGTTCAATCATGACAAGTTTTTTTGTCTGTGGAATATCGCTCCTCGCACTACCTGCTGTCAACAACCGTAAGTATTAACTGTTGAGTAAATAAGTAAAAGGTATTTTAAAAGCCAGGCAGTAGGTAACATCAGCTTGGACGAATAAAAATGTGACTCGACAGTATAACACAATTAAAAATAACACGTTCATAAAAGGGGAAAATACGTAGCAACCCAGCGCACATGACGTCTCATTACGTAACAACCTAGGGCACATGACGTCTCACTACATTGTAACCGTTGGGTTACAATGTATGGTTGGGTGTTGCTACCAGCGCACGTGACGCCTCGCGCTACGTAGCTATGAAAACACGTTCTACGGCGTGTTCGATCGACTCCAAAAGTCCATAGGCAAATTTACAAAGCAATTGCTTAACGTTTAGTTTGACTTACGACCTTCTTTTAGGCTGGTTTTAGAGTCGCGCTGACCGCACGCTGACCGTCGTCGACGCTGACAGCCGAAACGTATGAAACGCATGCGCTGATAGCTACGTGTTATTCTAAAACGCTTCCTAGAAGTTCAAAGTTTCAGCTGTCAGCGCCGACGGTCAGCGTGAGGTCAGCGCGACTCTAAAACCAGCCTTAATGAGTAATTTGACACACACACCCGCACATTTCTCGAATAATCACGCTATTGAATATACTCGTAGTTCCGTGTCATGTTCGTCTTGTTCACATAGTTCGTAAAACTTTATGATTATACCCACAGAAATCTAATTATACAATTCGTCGCTTCATTCTTCAGATATAATGTGTACTAAGTAGTAGTCCCTTTATCCTACAGGCAACATCGCACGATTTCAGAGAGTAATTCGATTTTTTTTTTACTACTACCTACAGTACGTTTCTTCCCTCTTGTCTTTTTGACGTTGTTCATTCTTTTCTTTTCGTGCGAGGCAACGAGCGCACACGCCTAATAAAAATGCCGAAACGTAGTGCACAGGAGAAATTGGAAAGATACAAGCACAAGATTAGAAAATTAGAGAAAAAAGAGGAGGAATATCGGCGTCGGATACGACGACCGTTCGATTCATCGGAGGACGAAAACGTTGCAGGTTAGTTGAATAATTGTATTACTAAGTGACACAAGTGTTTACATCAATTTAACTTAAATGAAAATCGGGATTGACTGCGAGTCAATTGCGATAACATAATTAGCTGCGAGTTAATTGTGAGTCATGTTCGCATGACAAACTAGTAGAAAATATGTGTAATCATGAATAGATATGCACATTAACTATGAATTATTGTCCGCGAGACAATACTAACGCACAACGCGTTACATACCTACCTCCTTATTCGTTCGCTATATTAAGTAATGTTTTATAGATACGAACGACGCCGAGCCCTGCGAACTACAAGATGGTTCGCCAACCCATGCGAAGAAGGCCAACCGGGGCCAAACCCTGCCCTGCAGGATATACCAGACCTCGTGGAGGATCCAGCTGCCCCGCCAGCTGAGACAACCCCAGAAGTTTTGGATCCGGAGTTATTGTCTGCGCTGTGGTCTTCTACGTCTTGTACGCCAGACTTTGGGGAAGATGTCCATGAGAGCTTAGCCAGTTTATGGACTCCCCTCTTGAAGAAAGGGTTAGCCAAAGAGGATAAAGATAGGCTCATGAAGGAGCATCTTATACCCGCCAATTGCAAATTATTGCAAGCTCCGAAGTTGAACGCGGAGATTTCAGCCGCCGTATCAGACATAGTCAGAGGTCGAGACAAAAAATTGGTCGGTTTTCAACAACAACTAGGAAATGGTACCGCAGCAATAAACAAGGCAATGGATACTTTACTCAAAACAAATAACAAAGTCCTGGCCTTGAAACATTTAAGCGATGGTTGCCGGTTGTTAACTGATTAAAAGATAAAATTTGTTAAAGGATAAAATTATTTACCCCGAGTCTGGAAAAGAACTTGCTTCACGTCATTCAAGACTCAGAACGTGATGATACCCTATATGGTAACTCGCTGTCCGAAAAAATAAAAACCAGTAAGGCCATTGAAAAACGAGGCACTCAAATAAGAAAAACAATGGCAAACCAGAAAAATATTATTCCTCAACCGCCGGTCACTCATCCTATCACCCAGGGAAACTGGTCAGGACCTCCTCGGTACCCGCCGAACAGGGGGAGTAGGAGGGGGGGGGAGGTCAGAGGAGACCACCAGTGACACCACGTCGGTCATATCAATCGCAGCAGTCTCAAGCGCAAGCGAAGAGCTCCTACGCATCAAAGACCAGTGCGGCACAACAGAAATGGTACAACAGGTACATGCAGGCAGAATACGATTCTTCCTCAGTTGTTGGTCTCACATAACTGGAACGCAGTTGTGTTTTCATGGTTAGAACATGGTTTAACAATTCCCTTTTGTACTCCTGTGACTCAGCCTATCGTACCTGTTTGTAACTTTACTTCGGATGACCCTCGAGACGTGCAAGTAGAAATTAAAAAAATATTAGAACTAGGGGCTATATCACGTCACGATGTGTTATTACAACTACACATTTTAAAATGGAGGATTATAGGATGGCAGCTAAATTTAATCCGTCAAGACGGATATTTAGCAACAATTGACCTCAAAGAGGCCTACTTATTAGTTCCTGTAATATTTGGTTGTTTGCATCTTACGTGAACACGAAAGATAATTATGCTGGCGAAGAATCCAGAAAGATTAATCCTGATACAGAGTGGGAGTTATCAGATCACGCTTTAAAATTATTAAAAAACACTTTGGTTGTCTTGATATTGACCTCTTTGCTTCTCGAAACAATGCCAAATGTGACTCGTTTGTTTCTTGGAAACAAGAACCAGATGCATACGCCGTAGACGCTTTTACTCTGAACTGGCAATCCAAATACTTTTACGCTTTTACGCTTTTCCGCCTTTTTCCTTAATTTTAAAATGTTTACGCAAGGTTATTGAAGATGATGCCAAGGGAATTTTAGTTTTTCTCCATTGGCCTTCGCAGCCATGGTACCCACTTCTACAAAGTTTACTTGACTCCCGTATACTTTATCTGAACCCTAGCAAATTTCTTCTTCAATCTCATTTCAGGGAGTACCATCCGCTGCACAGCAGGCTTACCCTGGGTGTCGCGAGGCTTTGCGGACAGCATTCGTCCGCCGCGGGACCCCGCGCGACTCATTAAATCTAATGATGGCTTTGCTAGCCGACAATACTATCAAACAGTATAATGTCACATTAAAACTTTGGTGGCAGTATTGCTCGTTGCGTAACATTGACTTTTTAGTGGTATGCTACTGCTCCATCTGCGTCTTAACGCGCAAATTAACACGTTAATTTAAGCGTTACGTAGATGTGGCCAACGTTTTAATGGCATTTTATACAAATGGCATTATTAATGGCATTAAACGTTAAGCGATAACTCGAGTGTCGGTTTTTTGGACACATCAAAGGGTTTTAGTGCGTAGTTTAGCGCGCTAAGTGATGTTGGCTACATTAATGCCATCTCATTCCACGAAACGCACGCGCACAGGACGCATGCAAGGACGAGTGTAGGTACTTTGTTTAGGCGGTAACTGCATTTTACGAGGACGATAATGGAGTGGTCCAATGAGAAAGCTTTAGAGTTTTTAGAATTATTACTGAAATTACATAGGTAAATGCATAAAATAGTTTAAGACGCTCATTTTTGCAACTAGTGTAGCTGCTTCAAGCTCCATTGTGTGTCTAAGTTTAACCTCATTATTTTTTTTTTTTTTTAATAATAATAATTTTTATTTCTGAAAAAAAAACACATAAGGTTCACAAAACAATTTTCCAACTAAAATGAATTAAATCATTGTATCACACACACCAGCGCCTTCCAAGATAGGTTACATAATAAATTAAAAATTCGAACGTATATAGCACGTTCGAATTTTTTTTGTATAGTGAACTCGGAAAAAAATATAATTATGGTAATAAAATAAACAGTAAAAGTAATTTAAAAAGAATAAAATCAATTAATTATACATATAAACAAATATTAAATCAAAAATTTAATATTTGTTTATATAATTTTAATTTTGTGTGTTAACGCGTGACTTCATGAGGGATTAACTCTTTACGGCATTGTAACCTAAGTGTAGCCAACGCGCATTTTTAATGCCCTAATTAACGTGTAGTTGGCCATTGACATTAACTTTAACGCTAACGCAGATGGAGCAGTAGCAGTACAAAAACATCTGTTCTTTCCTTTTTAACGGAGCAATTTAATAAGGGCTGTTCATACGGCTCCCTTAATAGCCATCGGTCCGCGTTGTCGCTGATTCTAAACTTTAACGGTCCGATAATTGTATAAAACGATTATTGAAAGGAGCTTACAAACTTAAGCCCAATAAGCCCAAGTATACGTCTACTTGGGACCCACAACTGGTGCTCAATCACTTGTCCAATTGGTACCCTAATTTAGAATTAAGTATCGAAAAAATCACCAAAAAGTTAGTTATTTTACTGGCACTCTGCATAGCCCATAGGGTGCAAACTTTTTCTCTTGTTGAATTAGATAATATAACAATAACTCCAAGCGGAGTTAAGATAGCCATAACAGTAAGACCTCTGCTTCCGGGCGAGATCAGCCGGTATTGTTTATACCATTCTTTCGAGACAATTAAACAAAGATTATATTTTTGTAACAAAAAATATGAGGACAAAGGACAACGAACGTAGGAAATCTCTTATTAACTTATAAGAAACCATACAAAGCCGCCACAGCTCAATCCATCAGTCGATGGATTAAGCTCGAGATGTCAGAAAGCGGCGTAGACGTGAGTACATTCAGTGCATACAGCACGCGACATGCCGCCACGTCGGCCGCTCGCGTCGCCGGACTCAGTGTCGACAAGATTAGAAAGACAGCTGGATGGACCAGCACGGCTTTAGCTTTTGCCCGATTTTATGACCGACCAGTCCCAAGCGATGCTGATTTCGCGAACGCGGTTGTGTTTTCTATAAGTAATTAACTGATTAGATTAAGCAATTATTGGTGATGTTTACAATAATTAAGAGTTAAGTTCAGCTGTGATTCACAATACCTTTCATTTTCATTAATAAAAAGATGCATTACCCGAACAAAACTTGTTTCTCTGAAAATCTACTTAGTACACATTATATCTGAAGAATGAAGCGACGAATATATAATAGATGATCAAACGAACTTCCTAAAGTGAAGTTCGATCATTATTATATGAGTCGCTTCATTCGAAGATATAAGAACCCTCCTCTCCCATTATTAAATCACATTTCATAAAGTCAGTAATTAACCCTGGAAGTTTTATTCATGACGGTTCTCTAAAAAGAATGAACAACGTCAAACAGACAAGACGGAAGAAACGTAGGTACTGTAGGAAGTAGTGAAAAAAAAAATCGAATTACTCTCTGAAATCTTGCGATGTTGCCTGTAGGATAAAGGGACTACTACTTAGTACACATTATATCTGAAGAATGAAGCGACTCATATAATAATGATCGAACTTCACTTTAGGAAGTTCGTTTGATCATCTATTATATTATAAATTTTAAGGTAGACAGATGTAGGTAACTTACGGCTCATTCACCGTGACTGTTGTTCGTACTTGGTTGGTTTTTGATATTGTGGGTTAGTGACGTGTGTTTAATCTCTTAGCGGTGTTGTAGTTCATTTTGAAATGCAAGCAAATTTAAATATTGAGATGAAAGCGGATTATCGCGCTGCGTAAAAGTGGACTTAATATTATATCACAAATATTTGATGAAACCGGACTGACTGTGAGTATTATGCTTTAATTATTTTATCTAACATTTAGCTAATTAAAGTAGGTATAACTGCTGATCCCAGTAGTTATTTTTTTAAACGTATTTACCATAAAGTCTAAATAGAAGAAAAAAATATATTTCCAAAAGTTTATTTATTTACTTTTGGAATGATAAAACATTAAGTATAATTATACTATAATCATTTTGTAACATTTCTATTTTCAAAATAATTTTGTTTTAAAATAGTAATATTATTTTATAATTTTACTAGTAGCCTAACTTAAGTATTCCTTTTTTGTTTTAGAGGAATTACCTACTGTGAGTCAGAGGGTCAAAGGAAGAGGGAAGAGGGTAGCCTTCACTTGCCAGTCGAAAGCGAAATGGCTGGTCAGTGAATATGAAACAAGTGGTTTCATACCAACGAGATATTTTGCCAAATTATTCGACACGTCTACACGAAGCGGTCGCCGTGTAAACGAAAACCAGCTCAAAAACCATATTTGATTGGAAGTCATAAACAAGAACGATTACATTTTGCAATAAGATACAGCGATGATAGATACAGTGATGGGGGAAGCACGGAATGAGAGATCTGATGAACAGTTGAAGTTGCATTCATGGAAATATGCAGTTGTATTATGTTTAAATATTATAGGATCCATGCGCCAGCGTTTACTTGATAGCATTGATTGATAATAATAGGGGTTATACAAAGTATTACCTAAGTTATAAATTACAAATTGATTTAAGTAATATTAAAATAATATTGTGTCATATCCGTAGGTAATAAGGATTATTTTGAGGTTTAGTTTCAATCTTCTTTTCATAATGAAAATGAATACTTAAGCTATAACCGCAATAAGCCCTATTAAATACGATTTGTTAACTTTGATTTTTGAGATAGTGCACTGGCAGTATAAAAAAAGTAGTACCACTGAGTAATTTAATTGTATTGTGATGTATTGTGAAGGAGTCCGTACTTTTTTTTATTTACGTGCGTAGATTTGCTAGTCGTGGTTTGTTGGAGTAACGGTAGTAATTATAGAACAATATTATTATATTACTAAGATACAATATTTTAAATCTAATATTCACTGATTACCTGCTTTACTTCAATTTATTGTTCTTTATGAGAAAATAAACTGTTTTAACTAAAAAAATATTTCTAAAATTGTAACGAATTAACATTTTGAAATCACTTGAGTATAAAACATTTATTTTTTTATTTTTAATCCCATATAACTTAAGCATATGAATATAATAATAAAAATATAATAATTATTACACTATTATTCTCGTTTATTAATCTATCGAATAATAAAAAAAACGAGAAAGATAATTGTTGAAAAGAAAAATAATAGTCTCTTCTCAAGATTGGAACCCAGACGTTCGCGTTTGCTAATCCAATACGTAGCGGTAGTAGCTATATGTGCTCGCTATGATGAAGTCAATTTTAGCAATCGTATGAACCCACCAAGGTCATAATGTATATTTTTGTTTCGTTCGATCACTTACACACACAGATGTAGGTACGGGCCTGCGATTTCACAGCAAAAACGCTCTTATTATGCTTAAGGAAATCTGAGGTATACCCTAGTACCTATACCACTAAGTATACCTGAGAGGAAAATAAAAGACATTTTTTAAAGTAAAATTTATATTAGAATTGTTACAGTTATTAATTAACTCACTTTTGTCAGAGATAAATACTGGTGTGAAAGAATGATCAGCCAAAGTATGTGGCCAGTATCATTTTGGGGTACACTACGAAATACGAAAAACTTTATTCCGACAGTCACAAATACGAGTTACAAAATACCGATTTTCATAATTCCGAATGGTTCAAAATTCCTAATATAACAACTCCGATTTATCATTCATCCTATTTTTATAAATCCGAAATTTCAATATTCCTAACGTTTATAATTACTATTCTCAAAACCGAGTTTCAATAGATCGAATAACAAAAAGTCCGAATTAATGATAATTCGAAACATCAAAAATACGAATTCCGATTAATTAGAATTCCAAAATAAAAGCACCTTGTAAAACTGAATAAATAGCAAGACAAATTTACGAGTATAATACGGAATTTCGACCCACAAAATATAGATAAATGCTAATACGATGCTACAAAATTGCGATGCACGTTGCTGCGAAAGACCGTCTCTGCGACGCCACTACACTTCGATGCACGTTACCGCGATAGATATTCACTGCGATACTACTTGACTTCAATGCACGTTACCGCGAAAGATTTTCACTGGATACTATTTAATTTGACTTCGATGCACGATATAGGTATTTGTACTGTCATTCGCCCGCTCTTGCATCCTATGTCGACGGAGCCCATATTTCGGAATATTTGGGTGTTCCCATCATTTTGCGCTGGGAACACCCAAATATTCCGAAATATTTTAATCCGAATTTCGATGTTCCGATTTTCAAAAGTCCGAATTTCATAATACCTAAGAACTATAATGTCTATTATTAAATAAAAATCACGTAGTTTATTTTACCGAAAGTCATAAATGCGATTTGTTTGTTTTTCGAATTTCATATGTTCGAAGAATCAAATGCTCGATGGGTTCTCGGTCCGAAAAACGACATTCCGATTTTCAATTTTCCGAATAACCTGCTAAAATTAGGATTCTGATTAAATTAGTATAATATTCAGTTACGTATATAAATTCAAAATATTTATGTAACGTTTAATGTAATTTTAAAACGTCTACTTTGATAATAATATTATTTTTCTTTGGTTTTCTTCTCCTCCTTAACGATTTTAGGATGAACTAGTTTCGCCTTGGCCAAACCAGTTCTCCCTACACGCGATAGGACAAACCCTTTTTTTTTTCTTTTTTTTTCGTATGGGAATTCATCAAATGACTCCTCCCGCTATGGGTGGAGCGGAAGGGAGTGTCAGACTCTTACTAACTTAAACCCACCCGTGTTCCTTAGCCCTTTATGTTCCGGGCCAGCGGTAACCCTTTCGGACAATCCCGCTGGCCCGGCAGGCTTCGGCCCTAAGGGGCCCCTCCTCGATGCTGACATCTCTTTGAGGTGCGCTTGGAACACATACGCGCCGTCCGGACGGGAGGCTCTCTCCCTGAACCGTCCCGCCACCTCCTTCGCTAGCATGACTGCTTCGCAGAAGGAGGTGACTGTCTCCCACTCCCTCTCGCCCCGGACCATGGCTTGCACCGGGGCCGGACGCGAGAGGTCGCCGCCGCTGTCGATCGCCCCTACGAGGACACGGCGGTGCTCCGCCCAAGACAAACCCTTCGGGTGACATCGGTTGCATGGTTGCGGTCGGCCGATAGGCGACGTAGGATGCAAGAGCGAGCGGAGGGCACCCCGAGGTTAGGTTTGGTTAGGTTACTTTCCCCCCCGGTGGGTTCCCGCATTGTCGAGGCGGGGGGGCTCAGTAGCCGTGGCTTGGACACCCACGGTGAAGCGAAGAGGAACTCGAGGAGGGGCCGCTCGTCAGGGCTTTTGCCTGTAAGCCGACGACGTAGCGGCCAACAAGTAGGTTGCGGTGCCACTTCGGCGACATCGCAACTGAGGCGGGCCGCGATGTCGTATCGGAGGCATCGCGGCTGAGGGTTGAAGGCCGCGGCGGGAGAGGAGTGCCGGTATTGCGGTGCGCCGCTCTCCATACCTTCCGCGGCCTTGACGGGGTCGCCACCGTTCGATGGCGGACGCGGTGGGGCCGCAGGGGAGGAGGAGTGTCGGTATGACGTTGGCCGCTCTCCCTATCCTCTGCGGCCGAAAATTGGCAGGCGGCGGGGCTAATGTCCTGACCCGTCGCAGGGGGACCAAGGGTGCCCAGACACGGGGTCGTCTGGCGCCCATGTGCTGGTTTGGTCCCTGGGGTGGTCACGGCGTGCTATGTGTTCTGGTGCGCCGGTGATGGGGAGTACTCCCCAGAGGAGGGTCCGGTAACGGACAGCCGCGGTGGGTTCACGGATGAGTGCTAACGCGTGCCCGTGTTCCCGCCGTAAGCGACAGAGGAGGACACCGTGGAGTTTTAGTGGGTTAGAGTCCCACATAACTGCACTATCTCCCCGTGGTAGTGCAGAATGCATGAGCATTTCTCCACGTAAAAAAAAAAAAAAAAAAAAATGGTTAGGTTACTTTAAACCCTTTACACAGACATAGAAGCCCCGCGACACGGGGCTCCGGCGACATAGAGAACTGGTTTCGCCTAGGCGAAACTAGTTATGCTCTATTGTTGGTGAATTATTTGAGTTAGGTTAGGTTAGAACTGTGACCAGCGAAAGAAAATATTTTTATTTGAATGAAATTATTTTTGTAAAAGTAAGTAAACCCTCATACAACGAACGCAATAGGCGACGTAGTATGCAAGAGCGAGCGAAGGGCACCCCGAAGTTAGTTTGGTTAGGTTACTTTAAACCCTTTACCCAGAAATAGGGACCCCGCGAAGTGGGGCTCTGTCGACATAGGATACAAGAGCGAGCGAAGGGTACCCCGAGGTTAGGTTTGCTAAGGTTACTTTATACCCTTTACCTAGAAATAGGCTCCGTCGACATAGGATGCAAGAGCGAGCGAATGACAATACAATACCTTTACCGTGCATCGAAGTCACGTAGTGTTGCAGTGAAAATCTTTCGCGGTAATGTGCATCGAAGTGTAGTGGCGTCGCAGAGATGGTCTTTCGCAGTAACGTGCATCGCAATTTTGTAGCATCGTATTAGCATTTATCGATATTTTGTGCGTCGAAATTTCGTATTCTACTCGTATATTTGTCTTGCTATTCAGTTTTACAAGGCGTTTATTTCGGAATTCTAATTAATCGGAATTCGTATTTTTGATGTTTCGAATTATCATTAATTCGGACATTATGTTATTCGATGTATTGAAACTCGCTATTTTGAAAATAGTAATTATTAAAGTTAGGTATTTCGGAAATTTCGGAATTGTAATAATAGGATCAATGACAAATCGGAGTTGTTATAGTAGGAATTTTGAGCCATTTGGAATTATGAAATTCGTATTTGTGACTATCGGAATAAAGTTTTACGTATTTATGTAGTGTAGGTACTCAAAATTAAGATTCTAATTCAATTAGTATAATATTCAGTTACATAAATGAATTCAAAATCTTTATGTAACGATTAATGTAATTTAAAAAAGTCAACTTTGTTATTAATATTTGTGTATTAATATTATTCTTTTGTGTTTTACTCTTCTCCATATATATGTTACCGGCCAAACCCGATTTTATGATAAACTAGTTTCGCCTAGGCCAAACTAGTTCTCCCTACACGCGATAGGACAAACCCTTCGGGTGACATCGGTTGCATGGTTGCGTTTAATTTTGAACTATTCGGAAATTATGAAAAGGTATTTTGAAATTCGTATTTGTGACTGTCGGAATAAAGTTTTTCGTATTTTTGTAGTGTAGGTACCCTGTGATTTTTGCCTTTTGGAATGATACTATATATAATTAGTAAGTATATATACTGAGTTATGTAATATTTTGTTTTACCCAATAAAATATATGAATATCTAAACTTGGTATTTGTTTTATTATCCTCGAAACAACAAGTTTAGTGTTATAACTAATTAGCTTTACCGAGTAGCATAATGTAGAATGGTTGGAAATTCTGCTGTGGTTAAACTATACCTAAAAATATATTAGAACCAGATTTTAATTTTTTAGGTTTAGATTTCCTACAGCAAAATTTTTAACCATTCTACATTATTCTACTCGGTACAATATAACTGTGTGTAGTACTATTACGTAGGTATAGTATGTGTGTTTGTGTGTGTAATAGTGTATGTCCTGGTACCTAGATGGCGCTGCCTACGAAATTCTTAAGTTGCCGGTCTATCTCTAGTTTACAATAGTAGTCTATGCTCACAGCAGCGGAACGCGCGGTACTAATCTCGTTTACGGTGCACCGCTGTTCAAGCGCACGCTGTTAACAGCGCGCTGCCCAGCGGTGCGTCTAGCGGCGTGACGATAAAACCAGCCTAAGAAATTAAAATGTATAGCAGTTGCCACCCCCTGGCTGTGAGACGTATCCCGTATCGAAGTAATTCATTTTGTAAACAATTATCTTGCGTCGCCTCTCAACGGCGTCACACTAAAACGCATAATGGCTGTAGAAGCGCACGAGCGGCCCGCGCTTCGGCAGCGCCGGCGAACAGCACGCGTTTATTGAACGGCGCTGCTCAAACGCGCGACTTTGAAACGCAACTACTACCCCATACATCTCCGAACGCGCGCGCTCCAATGGCGCTGCCGAAACGCGTAACGATAAAACTAGCCTAATTATGTAAGCTACTGATTGCCTTAAATTAAAAAAAAGACAGCATGTTAACAATGGATTTTCATACTCTTTTTCGACCTGCGTGAGTAATGACGAATATTTGCCTCATTTTCAAAAAGTAATAAGGTACTTTCCGAGCAGGCAGTTCCGAGCAGTATATATATAGATTATATATATATATAGATTTTATTTCTGTAAGCAATAACTTTTATATGTTGATCATATTTTAAAAACTAAATGAGGTCGGCGTTCTCTATCTTACTACTCAGAGAAAAAAGGCCGAAACAAATTCAGAGATCACAGTCTCTTTGAAATTCCAGACATAATCTTGTTCAGATCATATGAAGACCATATAGAACCACACAGATTGAGTGGACCTGTCCAGTCAGTGCACGCATTAGTCAGTAATCGTGCTACTCAACTCAGAACTTATGGAGCTCAACGCTTCCACTAACAATACCAAGTAAAGGACATTTGCGTAGGCCGCATTAATTACTCAAACTGCCAGACCATGATTCAATCTAACAATGACCCAGTCTTCACATTCATTAAAATAATATAATTATTATTTGACATGAGCATCAATATTACAGCATCTGTGATCATATCGTTGACGCTGTTGGGCAAGATGATGATCAGCCTGATCTTCTGCGGCATCTACATCTACACCATCGAGCTGTTCCCTACGCAGGCGCGCCACGTGCTCATGGGGATTTGCTCCATGACGGGGCGCATCGGCTCCATGACGGCGCCGCAGACGCCTCTGTTGGTTGGTCGGTCTATTATTCCTTCATCACTTGCTTCAGGTTTGCCTGCGATTTCACTAGCGCGATGGGTTTAACTAAACCTTCGCGAGCGTGCGCATAAATGCAAAGTATTTATTTTATTTAAAACATTCACAAAAACTCTATGGACACTTTTTTAAAGTCAAAGTCAAAGTAAAAGGCACTTTTGAACGTCAACACACGTTTTAGAACATGACATTTCATAATTCTGGGTACATTATCCTTGTTGCTTCTACATTTGAGAACAATGTAAAAACAAACAATTCAAAACCAAGATACAAGTTACCAATGTTTAATCGCAATGGGATGAATAGTACAGACGCTAGCGCATCAAGCTACCTGAAACTGTCAAATTTTCCCAATCAACCTTGACCCTTATGCTTTAGCGATAAAGTTGAAAATCTATTAAAGAAATTTGACAGATTGTAGTAACTTGATGTGCTGGCGTCTGTATCTATCCTATAGGAACGCATAAGGGACAGAAAAGTAGTCATTGAGAAACTGGGTGTAGGTAAGACTACATTGCGACACACTCATATGGGTGAACGAGGAAACTTGTCTGCTAGTTTGGTATGAACACTAATTCACTATGACCACTTAAATTATTCCTTACTTCGAAACCACGTCAATTCCTTTGTACCAAGCCGATGGTGGTATATTGGAGGGCAAGCTCAGCCACAGAATAAAGATAAGAATATGATCTTTATACTGTGGCTCAGCTTTCGATACGTATTTTAGTTGAATATGATTAACTGTGCTTGCTTGCGGGGAGACCGTTAGACCTTCCAAGCATAAAGTGCATCACCCACCTGCTAGCCTCCTGTGGCTTTCGAGGGAATCTTGTCCTGATGTGGCACGTGGCTGGCGTTGCACGACGACCGGCCGTGGTCCGATTATCCATTCACAAATTGGTACTGCACTATAGAAGCCTTCAGGAATCACAATCAGTACAGATAGAAGCCGTTTAGCGACGATTAACCCTCATACCAAGGATTTTAACCGGGAGCGCGCACTTAGGCAACTTGAATTCTTGCCATCTTGAATTCGACTCGTATCTCATTCGTTCGCAAGCACAGTGCGCGCATAGATAAAAAATGTATGGTTACGGAACATTCCGCCCACCAAAATGCATAGTATTTTTACTACGCTGAAAAAGCGGAACCCGAAAACAACGGACAAAAACGAATGAAGAGCTGATGTGATCGATTGACATTAACACTAATTGAAATTAACACTAACCTAAACTAAACTAGAATCTAATGAATTGAAGTTACGGTAAACGGTTTGTCTAGTTAGTCCGAGTTAGCAGAGGGTACAACTTCACTCCCCCCGGTGGGTTCCCGCATTGTCGAGGCGGGGGGGCTCAGTAGCCGTAGCTTGGTCACCCACGGTGAAGCGAAGATGAACCCGAGGAGGGGCCGCTCGTCAGGGCTTTTGCCGATAAGCCGACGACATAGCGGTCAACAAGTAGGTTGCGGTGCCGCTTGGGCGACATCGCAGATGAGGCGGGCCGCGGTGTCGTATGGGACGCATCGCGGCTGAGAGTTGGAGGCCGCGGCGGGAGAGGAGTGCCGGTATTGCGGTGCGCCACGCTCCCTACCTTCCGCGGCCTTGACGGGGTCGCCACCGTCTGATGGCGGACGCGGTGGGGCCGCAGGGGAGGAGGAGTGTCGGTATGACATTGGCCGCTCTCCCTATCCTCTGCGGCCGAAAATTGGCAGGCGGCGGGGTCAATGACCTGACCCGTCGCAAGGGGACCAAGGGTGCCCAGACACGGGGTCGTCTGGCGCCCATGTGCTGGTTTGGTCCCTGAGGTGGTCACGGCGTGCTATGTGTTCTGGTGCGCCGGTGATGGGGATTACTCTCCTGAGGAGGGTCCGGTAACGGACAGCCGCGGCGGGTTCACGGATGAGTGCTAACGCGTGCCCATGTTCCCGCTGTAAGCGGCAGAGGAGGACACCGTGGAGTTTTAGTGGGTTAGAATCCCACATAACTGCACTATCTCCCCGTGGTAGTGCAGAATGCATGAGCATTTCTCCACGTTAAAAAAAAAGGGTACAACTTCACAAGAGGTGTCGTAAGAAGTGATCCATTTGCCATACGCACGGTGGCCACACGTACCACGCCGTCAGGATCCGGATGTAATTTCGTGACCCGAGCAAGAGGCCAATGCAGCGGCATAGTGTTTTCGTTTTTGATGACCACGATTGAATCTACAGCTAATGGTTTGCAATGCTTAGTCCACTTTGCTCGCTGAGTCAACCATTGCAGATATTTGACCTTCCAGCGTTTCCAAAAGTCTTGTTGGAATCGCTGAATGAGTTGCCATCTTCCTAACCGAGTAAGATTAATGCCTGATAAATCTCATCAGGGAAGCCGCTCTAAGATTAGGAAATGACCCGGAGTCAATACGTTTAAGTCATTGGGATCTGAGCTCAGCGAGCAAAGAGGGCGCGAGTTCAGCATAGATTCGATTTGTACAAACAAAGTTGTCATCTCCTTGAACGTTAATGTCTGATCACCGATAATACGATAAAGATGGGATTTGACTGCCTTTATTTGTATTTCCCAGACACCGCCAAAATGATTACTAGCCGGAGCATTGAATTTAAATGTTATGTTTTCGGTATTAGATGCGTCCTTCATGTACTCATTTAGTTGGTTGCAAGCGCCTACAAAGTTGGTTCCACAATCTGAATGGATAACGCTTATACGACCCCGCCTGCCAGCAAACTGGCGAAGCGCTGCTATGAAAGCGTCCGAAGTCAAGTCCGAAGCGACTTCAAAATGGACTGCTTTCGTTGTGAAGCACACAAACAAGCAAAGGTAAGCTTTACTTATTTTAGCTCCTCGATGTCGTCCTAACTTAATGCGAAAAGGTCCGCCATAGTCAACAACGACGATTGAAAATGGCTTGACTTGGTTGATGCGAGTCGCTGGTAGGTCGCTCATAAAGGGCTCAAGCGGTGTAGGGCGCGTACGGAAACATTGTAAGCACTTAGACAAACAATGACGGATTGCGAGTTTTGGTGATATTATCCAAAATTGTTGTGTCAAAAGATAATGCATTGTATTTATACCGGGATGACAGTTTTCACGATGAAGTGCTTCGATGATCATGAACGTTAGTTTAGAATCCTTAGGTAGCAGCGCAGGATGCTTGTGCTCATACTCGAGCCCAGAACGAGATAGGCGACCGCCCACCCTAAGAATTCCTGATTTCTCTAAGAAAGGGTTAAGTTTTTGCATAGGTTTTGAAATAGGTTTTGAGTCTTTCAAACGAGTTTTTCCTCATCGAAATGCAATGATTGTACTCTGCGTACGAAAATCAATAAAACCTTATGAAGCTCTGTTCGATTTAAATGATGGTCAGAACTTCGCGAAGATTTTTTACGAGCGCATTCTACAAAACGAATGCAATACGCGAGTACTCGTTGTGCTTTACGAATTGATGAGAAACTTTCGTGTAAAGAATCAATGACGTTGGTGTCGTTATGAACAAACAGAGAGACCGCGCGCTCTTCAGATAGATAATACATCAGCTTCGTTAACATTGTCAGTGTTGTTTGGCCAAGTGTTAGAAGGTTGAGCGAGCCAACAGGGCCCCCCCGCCCACCATAACGAATTATTGACCAACTCAGAAGGATGAAGACCTCGAGAGGCAATGTCAGCTGGATTATCCGAGCTGGAGACATGGTTCCAGCGAGCTTTCGGAATAGTATCCTGGATATGACTCACTCGGTTGGCGACAAAAGTCTTCCAACGTGACGAGTAATATCGAATCCACGATAGTGCCACCATCGAATCTGACCACGTACAGGGAAATGATGAATAGGTTTCTCTGACGAACTTCAGAAGATCTGCCAGGAAGACTGCCGCGCACAATTCGAGACGAGGTAACGATATCCTTTTTACAGGTGCTACACGAGATTTTGAACACATAAAGAAGACAGATACACCACCATCGACGCAAGTGACACGTAAGTAGATTACAGCTCCATCCGTATTATTATAATATATGTTAGTCTGTAAGGTCTATGGTAAGGTCTATAAGGAATCTATGGGCCAAAGTAGCCTGAAAATAAAGGTTATTGTTATAACCTGACTCGGAACTATCAGCAAAACCATGGAGCTCACACGATTTCATATCCTTTACAGAAATGCACCGAAGGATCTCCAAGGACTTGATGACAGGTAACTGTTCAGTATAACAACGCCATTGTTCGACGATTTCACCCGGAGGAGAATCGTCCCAATTAATACCTAACATCCACAACTTCTGAATTAAGCACTTAGCTAAGAAAGGTATAGCCATACAGAAAAGGTTTTTAAGGCACATTCAATATCGGTCTAAAACGTTTTTATCGAATTAATAATAATAATAATAAATTTATTTATAAAATATGAAGACTAACTTTAAATACAGTTTTTCTTAAATCTTTATCGAGTTCATCCATGATTAGAGCCTGAACTAGATAATCCTGTGTTTCAGGCGATTGGAGGTAACATTAATTGATTAAATAATCACATACTTATAAATTATACCTACCGTTGCAAAAAAATTCATATACTTCCACTTTATGAAAGGCGAAAAATATCAGATCTTGTGTTTCTTTTCAAAATTGCCAAAGGAACAACTGGTGTTACTGAGTTGTTACACAAAATCGGGCTGCGAGTGCCGTCTGTGTTCTTACGTAGACCTAATTTATTGCACACCCCAGTGGTAGCCACCACATACAGACGGAACTCGTACATGGTGAGAGCGAGTCGTACGTACAACGCAACCTGCCAGGAAGCTGATATCGACATTTTCAATACTAGTGTTGCTAAATTGAAGAAAATTTTATCTAATTACTTCTTCGAGCGTAAATAGTAGTTTTTTTTCTGTTTTGCCATAGAGTTATTATAATTTTTTTCTGTTTCATGATGATTTAAATATTACAAGTGGAAACTTGTAATTGGCCTTATTTTGTATAAATTATTACTTACTGTATTTGTTTAGCTGTAAGTTTTCCTAAAATAAATAAAATAAAATAAAAATAAATAAAGTTAGGAAACCCAAGGGGTCATAAATACGTGCGAGTTCACTTAGAATCGCACGCTTTGTGCATTGGCGATCGATAGGTTTGATCTCAAACAAGAATTTGTCTCACCTGGGACACCACTTCAGGCCCAAGATCTTCAGGGTGCTCGTCTTTTCGATGTCCATAGATACAAAGTCAGTGAGACAGTGCTCCGGAGGTATATCAGCAAGCACCTCTGGTTTATTGCTAGCCCACTTACGCAGCTCAAACTGACCTCTCTTTAAGAGTTGGATGACCTGAGTTTTGACTTGGATGGCTGTCTGGATATCAGAACTGCCACTCGCGATATCGTCAACGAATGTATCAGAAGTCATCACTTCGCGAGCGAGAGGTAAGTCAGCTTCATCTTCTACAAGTTGTTTGAGAGTGTGGCAAGCAAGAAAAAGAGACGATGATGCCCCATAAGTTATGGTATTTAATCGATACTCTTGAATTGGGTCCGTTGATTTGAATCGCCAAAAAATTCTTTGGAATTCTCGATCGTCAATTGACATAGTAATATTTCTAAACATTTGACGAATATCGGCTGTAAATACAACTAAATATGTTCGGAAGTGAAGCAGGATCTCGGCAATGTTAGCCTGCAGTTTAGGACCTACGAGTAAAGCTTCATTCATTGACACACCACGAGCGTCTTTCGCAGAAGCGTCGAAGACCACTCTTAGCTTTGTCGTTGCACTGTCAGGTCGCAAAACGCAGTGATGAGGTATGTAATAACAACCCTGGTTGATTTCCTTTGAAGGAACTAGACACATGTGACCACTTTGTAAATAGTCGGACATAAAGTCGCAGTATTGTTCGCATAAAGCCTCATTTGCCGCTAACTTGCGTTCTAATGATTTAAAACGATGTAAAGCAGATTCTCGCAACCCAGGACAAGTTAGATTCTTGTTTTTTTCTTTGAAAGGCAAGGTAACGGTATACCTTCCTGAAGCATCGCGGGAATGTTCGGTAACGAATTTTTGTTCACAGAGTTCTTCGTCCGGTGTTAACTTTGAAGTCTGCGGAATGTTGTCCATTTCCCAGAACTTCTTATCCTGCTCATTGAGAAGATTATCGTCTGAAACGAAGAACGACTTTGGCAGTTCGTGATTATCAATGCCGCTGACGTTTCCTAGTAGGATCCAGCCGAACACCGTGTTAATTGCAGATGATTGTTGCAATCCTCCACTAACACTACCTGGTAACAGGAGTGAAAGGAAGACCTCAGCACCGAGAAGGACATCGATTTGACCAGGTAAGTGACAATCAGGATCCGCTAGGTTAAGATTTCGAATATGATGCCACGCAGATTTGTTCAGCTTAACGACTGGCATATTGCCGCAGATCTTAGGTAATGTTAATGCTTCAATACTAAACAAATCGTTGCCGTGGACACCTACGCTTAAGCAGATTGTACCACTGGTGGATATTGAAGCATGACTTAAGCCGTGAATCCTATCCGTTGACTGCGTTCGTTGGAGACCTAAACGCTCAGTAGTACGTTCAGTTATGAAGTGGGCCTGACTTCCGGAATCAATCAGCGCACGAAAAGTCTGATAACGACCCGATGAATCACGAATTTCGATATTAGCCGTGGACAGCAGAATCATGGAACGATCACCGATATTGGTAAGTACACTGACCTGCGAGGTAGTGGCCTTTTCGGTATTATCGGTTTTCGAAACATCTAGATCTTCATGTAGCAAGGTGTGATGTCGTTGACGACACACTTGACACGTAAACATTGATTTACAGTTTTTGAGGCCATGTGATGGCTTTAAACAGTTGAAGCACCAATGATTGGTCTTCTCATAGTCAAGTCGTTCCTGAATAGATTTGTCAGTAAACGATTTGCACTGAGTAATGGAATGGACTTCCCCACAGAACGGACTTGTACTTTCGAGGTTTAGTTGGTGGCACAAGAGCAGTTCGAGAAGTACGCGACGATGTTGACGACGATGGTGCGTTCGATGTGGTTAAATTCGATGATGAGGGCGCAACTGCAAGAGGTTTGTCAACTTCTGTATTCGATAGAAATGTCGAAGCATGTTTTTTACTTACGACCGCGGCGTTAGAATTCACTGAACCACTCGGCTTATGTGGTTTTTCTTTGGCACGGCTATCGCGACCACTTGCGGAGAAGTGTGTGTCGCGAACCGACGCCTCGCAACTGGTGTACAGAAATTCGTTGAGATCTTTGTACTTTGGAAACTCATGAGAAGCAGTAACTCGTTCAAAAGCACAACGCGATTTTGAATCCATTTTCGATAGTAAAAGGTAACAGATTACAAAGTCCCACTGATCCGTCGGTAGCCCTTGCTGTTTAAGAATCGATAGATTTTCGTTGAAAGAATCAAGGACATGTCGTAAATCAATGGGTGAGTTGGCCTTCAGGTTAACGTTCAAGATCTCCAGCAAGTAAAGGCAAGTTCCCGCTTGTATTTATACCGCGCAACCAATGCAGAGTATGCTTCGTGGTAGTATAAGCCCGTCACAGGAAAGGTTCGTATAAGTGCTAACGCATCACCAGTAAGACGAGGTAGTGCATGCGCTCCGTATCCGAAACTGAACCATTTTCGTGAATCAGCGAGGTAAAGGTATCGAAGAATTCGGGCCACAACTTTATGTTACCACTGAATTGCGGTAAGTTAATTTTAGGTAATTTTACTTTGAGTACACTCGACGACTCATTATGAGATTTATTTGGCTCATCGTTATACTCGTTAGGCTCATCGACCTTCGTTAAGCGTCGGTGTATCGCAAAAATCTCATAATATCGTTCGTCGAAGTCGGATCTAATACTATCTTGTTCCGGTTGTTGATCATCTGTAAGTTCGCATATGGCAAGTATGTCATCATGGGCTTCTTCAAAGTTATTTACTACTTTAGTTACGTAATGTGCCAAAAATTTACTTAAATCACATAATTATTATCTGCTAAACGAGCGACTTCAGGCGTCTTAGATAACCTATTGAACGCTAAAGTACGTTTTCTCCGCAATACCGGTAAGTCGCGTTCAGTTGGGTATTCAAACAAAATTCAATTTGTCTATGGTTCAGTTCAATTTCAAATCGAAACAAAGAACTACTCGCACTAATATGGCGGCTATGAAAAAATAAAAATTTCAAATAATTCAAAAATAGAAGCTAGGTCAAAAATAAAAAATAGGCGAACCAGAAGTTTACAAATGTTCTAAGTACGGTCAATTGTGGTTATTTACGTTTCGATTCGATGTTCATGTAATATCAACTTGTATGACAATTTCAATAGAATCTATTAACGAAATACGTGTAGCCACACGAGTTTATAGCAAATGAACAAGAATGCATCGGACACACAAAGAATTTATCGATGATAAAATTCTGAAAAGATCGATGCACGTTTGAAAATACACTTTTTTGTTTTTTAACGATTAACGAAATAAACTAGCGTAATGTATAGCAATCGACCTAAAACGAATATGTATTGCCCAAAAGTGGCAAATAGTTGGGGGGAAGTGGGAAAAAAAAAATCAATTTCTTTGTGTTGAATGTTGAAAATTACCTTAGACTTTACGAGAACTTTACTGTTAACGGGTAAACGAATGAATATATAATCAAATTATATCCGTTGTTCCCGGGTTTCGGCACCAAAAAATGTATCAAGCCGATGCTGCATATCGAAAGCTGAGCTTGCCCTCCAATGTACCACACATTGGAGGGCAAGCTCAGCTTTCGATACGTATTTTAGTTGAATATGATTAACTGTGCTTGCTCGCGGGGAGATCGTTAGACCTTCCAAGCATAAAGTGCATCACCCACCTGCTAGCCTCCTGTGGCTTTTCGAGGGAATCTTGTCCTGATGTGGCACGTGGCTGGTGTTGCACGACGACCGGCCGTGGTCCGATTATCCACTCACAAATTGGTACTGCACTATAGAAGCCTTCAGGAATCACAATCAGTCCAGATAGAAGCCGTTTAGCGACGATTACTCATACCAAGGATTTTAACCGGGAGCGCGCACTTAGGCAACTTGAATTCTTGCCATCTTGGGTTCGACTCGTATCTCATTCGTTCGCAAGCACAGTGCGCGCATAGATAAAAAATGTATGGTTACGGAACACCTTACTTAATCACAACATCTGCTATTAAAGTATTCTCTACACACAATGAACGAAACCGCGCGAAATGAACTCCTAGTTGGCGTGGTTTAAACTGTCAAAATACATGTTGTCCGTACGGTTGACGTTTCGATTCCTTGCCGTTACAGGGGTTTCTGTAAGACACGATATTGACGTGGTAAGATTACGCTGGGAATAATAATTGCCATACAGAATTCGGGCCCTGGTGCCGTGATTGCAAAGAAATTGGAGATTGTTGGAGACCTATGCTCAGCAGTGGGCGTCTCTCAGCTGAATGTTAATGATGATGGTGATTGCTTTATCAAATGTGTTGCTGCAACAGATGGTGTACATGAAGTCGCTGCCGTACCTGTTGTTCGGTACGATGGCCGGATTCGCGGGAATACTCATGCTGTTCACGCCGGAGACGCTGCACATGAAGCTGCCCGACACTATTGAACAGGCTGAACAGATGAGCATGGCGACCCGCACTAGAAGGGCCACAAACGTAATGGTCAATCCAACGGTTACCACGCGATAAAATAAACATATATGTTAATAACGAATAAGACGACGCTCTACCAAGTCAAGCTTTTATCCAAACTGTCAAAGACTGCGCTGCATGCTCGTCCGTCGGCATGAAATACTGCGCGGCATGCTCGTCTGTCGGCATGGAATACTGCGCGGCATGCTCGTCCATCGGCTTGAAATACTGCGCGGCATGCTCGTCCGTTGGCATGGAATACTGCGCGGCTTGCTCGTCCGATGGCATGGAATACTGCGCGGCATGCTCGTCGGACGGCATGGAATACTGGCGGCATGCTCGTCTGTCGGCATGGAATACTGCGCGGCATGCTCGTCTGTCGACATAGTATACTGCGCGCCACCTCTTTGGGCCTGACTGGTTGAGCGACGACTCAGCCCAAGTTCATGGATCTTTAATAAAGAAAGCAGTAATGTACCTACACGTTTAGTAGAATAGTATCTGTATAAATATTATATAGTACCAGCGCTGTATGTGATCAGCCATTCACAGCGTTTCTTACATAGTTTCTGAACTTCTTCGTTTCACCGTTCTGTGTAAATTTATATTGTATAATGTATTAAAGATTTTACTCCCTAATACTGTTTGTTTGATTAAGTCATAAGTCATAATTTATTTCTTAACAACATACATTGTGTAGAAAGTTTTATATCATACAATAACTTAAAATTAGATTGATAATAATTAGATAGTGATACTTAATAAAAAAATAAAGAAAAATAACAATAACTCATTTTTTACAATAATAAAATTAATGCCTAGTCACTTTTTTACTTAGAATATAATGTAAATGATTAACACAATAAAAATAATAATAAAATCAATACTATCAAATATCGCATAAATAGATGATTGTCAACTTTGTTAACAACGTTGTTAACTGATGAACTCTTCAATACTGTAATAGCCCTTCCTCAATTATTATGTCCTTAATTTGTTCTTGAATTTTGCACTGGTTATGCTTTTATATCTGGTAACGGCAACTTTTGTATAATAAGACGGATTTATATCTGGGACTATGTCGAATCACTTCCAATTGTGTAGGGTCTTTCCTACGAGTACTATCTCTAGCTTGTCTTTACTCTAATTTATTAAATCAAATCAAAAATATTTATTTGCTAGAATATGGTACATAAGGTGTTACAGTGAATTTGTTTCAGCATATCCTGCCATAACATGGCGTGCAAATGTATTCACAATCAGCGATATCAATTAATCTAGCTTACAAATTACAGCTTCTAAAACTCTGATCACATAATTTACGGGCCAAAGAATTATTTTATTTCTGTAAAGTTTTACATGTAATCCTCATCCATGTAGTCCCAAACCTTATTTGATTTTTTTGTAAAGGCATGTAGTAGCTAAATGTTATTGTAAACGCATGTCGTAGCTAAATGTTATTGTTTGTAAAGGCATGTAGTAGCTAAATGTTATTGTTTGTAAACGCATGTAGTAGCTAAATGTTATTGTTTGTAAACGCATGTAGTAGCTAAATGTTATTGTTTGTAAACGCATGTAGTAGCTAAATGTTATTGTTTGTAAACGCATGTAGTAGCTTAATGTTATTGTTTGTAAAGGCATGTCGTAGCTAAATGTTATTGTTTGTAAACGCATGTAGTAGCTAAATGTTATTGTTTGTAAAGGCATGTAGTAGCTAAATGTTATTGTTTGTAAAGGCATGTCGTAGCTAAATGTTATTGTTTGTAAAGGCATGTAGTAGCTAAATATTATTGTTTGTAAACGCATGTAGTAGCTTAATGTTATTGTTTGTAAAGGCATGTCGTAGCTAAATGTTATTGTTTGTAAAGGAATCTAGTAGCTAAATGTTATTGTTTGTAAAGGCATGTAGTAGCTAAATATTATTGTTTGTAAAGGCATGTCGTAGCTAAATGTTATTGTTTGTAAAGGCATGTCGTAGCTAAATGTTATTGTTTGTAAAGGCATGTCGTAGCTAAATGTTATTGTAAAGGCATATAGTAGCTAAATGTTATTGTTTGTAAAGGCATGTAGTAGCTAAATGTTATTGTTTGTAAAGGCATGTCGTAGCTAAATGTTATTGTAAAGGCATATAGTAGCTAAATGTTATTGTTTGTAAAGGCATGTCGTAGCTAAATGTTATTGTTTGTAAAGGCATGTAGTAGCTAAATGTTATTGTTTGTAAAGGCATGTAGTAGCTAAATTTTATTTTTTGCACTGAAAGAAATAAGCAGTAAATAAAAATTAAAAAAAAAAACATTAATCTGAACTGCTTTAAATAGTTCCATTTGAGCCTAACGTTCAAAGCAGCTATTTTTACTGATCCGAAAACAGTTAAATCTTGAGGCAAGATGTTACCGTCATGACAGTAAACTTTAACGTTTTACTCTTATGTAGCTAAAAGGTCACAAATATAACTGTTTTAATCATTTCGCGATATCGTTCAAATCATTGAAATTTACTTACATTACAGTAATGGTGGTTTTCTTTTTTTTTTTGTTTTTTTTTTTTGCAGTAAATAGTATGTTCAATCATTAAAAGTTACAGTTTTGTCTTTTATTGTTTTACAAACATTTCTTCTTACTGTATAAAGTCAGTAAGTCTTAATGACATCGCTTTAGTGTGCCGTATTAAGAATTTTTTTTTTTGTGTGATCTGATAGCAACTTATGGCAACTTATTTAATTTAAATGTTATTTTATCTTAAAATAATTTTATCTTTAATACCCCCATAACTCCTGGACGGAAGCATGCCCCCATAGTTTTGCGTGTGTTACATTACGCTTGCCGTAAACAGCGATTTCTTCCACCAAAAGTAAAAGTCGTTTCCCAGCAATAATTTTAGCTCAATTTTACTAATACGTATGATGTATTGAATGCGTAGGTAAGATATGTTATAGGTCTTTTGAGATTTTATATTTCCCTGTTTAATAAAAAATACTACAAATATGAAAAGAAACACTGCTCCAAGCTATTTTCTTATGTTTCAAGCTAGAGCGGATGAAAATAACGACGAATTAATTACATGCAATTTAAAATAACCGTATTATTCAAATTATTCGGTTATTTTAATGAACTAGTAAAATAAGCGTTTAAGAGCAATGGCTTGCTCGAATAAAAATCAATTAAATTAAGCCTTTACCGCTTGTGTCGCATTTATGCGACACATATTTCTGTGCCCCTACTGCTCGTGTCGTATTTCTGCGACAGAGAACATGCATGATTTTTTCGTTCTATTCAACGATTGCTCAAAATTTATAGTCGATCTTTCTCAAACGATTCCATGCTATGGACAATCAAATTAAACATTTCTAAAGTAGAATTAAGGTATTATAACACTATATAGATAGGATACGCCTCCGACCAGCCTATCCATATTATGGTCCCTCGATTATGACGTCAAAATGCGAGGGACCAAAGATTATATAAATAACTACGTATACGTTGAGGTACGTAAAATTATTGTATACTTAAATGCATGTAACAAATAGTGTGTGTGTAATGTCATTTTTATGTAGGCTGATTTGAAATCCAAGATTTGGACCCTCCATCTTGACGGTAACTAAAAAGTGAAGAGAAAAACGTATTTTTTCGGAATATTGCTTTTTTTGTTTGGCTGTGTTGACTTTCACATTCAGACCAAAATTTATAGACGTTGAATGTTCTTCTTTGCCTAAAGAAGTCACTATCTGGCGTGCGCGGTGAAAACTATTGATGATACATAAAATATTGTATTACAACATGTTTAAAGTAGGTACCTACTCAATTTTAATTACATATATTTGTCGGATTTGAAAAATTCTTTCGATAACCCATTTTTTTAGGCGGGTTAACATCACGCTATTGCCATTAGAGAACAAAAGCCAGGAAGAATGCTCAGTAAAACGAAGGAATAGTGCAGTCAGGAAATGTGGCTGTTTTTTTAGAATATTGTCATGTCTTACGACTTCTACGCGAACGAACTCGCGGGCAGACGCTAGTTACTAATAAACCTATGATTTTAAATAACCGACAAGAGTATGTGGTGTTACATTTATCGAAATTTGTATGCAAATAATCCAAAATAATCGTAACCTTGAATGAATGCATTATCTGTTTCTGCTGACAACAAAGTGGTAGG
Source organism: Mesoligia furuncula (assembly GCA_916614155.1). Taxonomy (NCBI): domain Eukaryota; kingdom Metazoa; phylum Arthropoda; class Insecta; order Lepidoptera; family Noctuidae; genus Mesoligia; species Mesoligia furuncula. Next base: position 880,952 of record OU744807.1, on the reverse strand, counting down.
CTTGTTTTAATTGTTTCCGAGTGAGAACGACGCGTACCTACTACTACGTAGAGGTCTGTCCGGTCGTTTTAATGCCTTCAATAAATATCATTGTTATTGTAATCTGTCAACACGCATTTAAATTAATGACTGATGTACCTGTGATAAGAACCAAGGATTTCTATAATCTCCATTAATTTCACGTTTCACCATGACGTTTCAACGGGAGATTAGGTACCTACATTCGATTTCTCGATACTTAATCTGTTCAGTTGATAGTCGCAAATTCGTAAGTGCAGTGACACTTGGTGAACTGATAGCTGTGTTTGGCTGCGTAAGGGCACCGCGGTTCGGACGCGCGATAATAGCCGGCGCGCGCGCCACACGGTTGGTGGCAGTGACAGACGAGTGTCGTGGAGTGACTCGAGAGTAGCCGTGAGCCCTCGTGTACCTCCGCCATGGCGGTTGCTGTGGACTTGGATGCCGTCCTCCTGGAACTGGGCCAGTTCGGCCGCTATCAGATCCGGAACTACTGCTTCATTCTGGTGACGATCCTGGCGAGTGCCGTCTATAACAGCCAGTACATCTTTGCTGCTGGAGAAGTTCCATACAGGTAGGAGTAACGTTGTTTAGGTTTTAGAACTTATAAGGGTATCGCTACACAGACGAATAAATAAGGGTTGTAGGCAAGGGAAGCAATTCGATAAGCAAAGTTATCTAATTTATAAATGAATGCAACTTGAGGAAGGAGAAAGTCGTAAGAATTTTGACTTTTTATCTTACTTATCCTCGTATTGTTCGAATAGGTACACATATGTAGGTAGTGAAAGCTGTGCATGAGGGCAGATTTCATGTCTCTAAAGTGCCTGAAATTATCCATTATCGTGAGTAAATCAAGTCAATGTAGGTAATTACCTATATCGAATAAAAGACCACCAAATAAAATGTGTATACAGAATAATATGGGAATTACCAAAATTAATACCTAATTAATTAAATCCAAAAAACAGAAAAGCAAATGAAGGTAATGTCGTATGATAACATTTTTTAAATTAATGATGAAATCAAATTAGTGTATTTCTTAATTATTCCTGGTACTAGGCACTTGTTGCACCTGTTGTTTTATCAGTTCATTGCAATTGTTGCATAATTATATTTTTTATCATTGACTTTTTTATTTTATTTTATTATGGGACAGTAAACAGCTACAAAATAAAATGTTTACAAATAACAATTAGACACAAGAAGTATTAACAATGTTGCAGCCCATTATCCGCATATTATCCGCATATTAACACAATTAGGATAAGGAACTTAAAAAAATTACTTATATAGGTACAATGGGCTGCATCAATTGGGTACCCCAGTTGTATGAAAATTTTATTACAACTGGGGTACCCAATTGATGCAGCCCACCGAACAACGTTACTTTTAGTATATGCGAAACCTGAATATAGTTTGTTCAGAATAAGTAACTGAATCGATTCCAATATTTTTTACCCCATCTTATATTTTGTCCTAAAAATAATGTTGTAAGTATACAGACGCCAGCACATCAAGCTACCCGAAACTGTCAAATTTTTCCAATCAATTTTGAACCTAAGCTACAGCAATAAAGTTGAAAATGTATGAAAGAAATTTGACCTATTGTAGTAACTTGATGTGTCTGTAGGTACTATCTAGGGATCTTAATTACGATAACGTTTAAGATACTGATGTTTAATTATTTATCTTACGCTTTATTTCGGGCAATGTTATGATAACGATCGAATCAGCTGCGGGCGATTATTCGGACTTGGATCAACTTGTATTATTACAAATTAACCTGTAATAATGAAAATTCCAAGACAGTTTACAATAGATAGGCCATTTTACCACAAGTGTGGTATGGACAAGGCATCACGTCATGATATTAGACTGCAGCATCGTCCTGTCTGCTGATATTGCCATAAAGCCAGCGGACATTTTTTTTTAAAAGTATCCAGGTTGACAAGGACCTTGAAACGCAACCTGTTAGTGTTACCAAGGATTCAGTGCATGATTCTGAAAACCCAATCCTTATTACAAAACGAGATCTAATTGTAGGCCTAGCCTAAACCTTCGAGCCAGTTAATCTATTTTGAACTTTATTCCGACAAACGTATATTTCTTAATGCAAAATTGACAACTTAGACTCGGGTTTAACGTCAGTTTTTGTAATAAGAGCTTTAGCTTCGTCGGATTATAGTTCGAAATTTAAAAATGGCTGGATGGTTAAAACCTGGGTCTAAAGATAAATCTTGTTTTGTTATAAGGCCGCATGGGATGAAATTTTTCGTTGGTTATAAAAAAATAGCTGTTCCATACATTTTGACCGCGTAGGTACCTGTTGCACTTTTGCTGATTTTTTTATATATTCGACATCAAATTTGTACGCGGGGGGGGGGGGACTCTACAATCAAGTGCTGATTTCATAGTGACCAGCACCCTATTTGCGTAACACACTATCAATCGGAATTTGAATAATTTCGAACCAAATTTCTAATCCATTGCTTCATAAGTTCGAAAAATTATTTGATTGAAATAACGCAATGAATGTTGTTGAAGTCAGAATGAAACTGATTCCGATTGATAATGTGTTACGCAATTGCCCCGCCACAGTTTGTCTATTTTACAAAAATAACAATACCTACATTCTAGGTTTTCATGTACCTACCTATTATTCTTTATAGACAATGAATAAATAAATAACTAAACTAAAATAAAATCGCACTTTACTTCTGTATTTAAACTTATGAAGTACGATGATGAATCTTTCTGCTAAGCAAGGACATTCATTTGCGGGTTTTCTTTGTAGTTTTTAGTTTGAAGGTTTAATTTCAGCACTTAAAGTTTGCAAAGAAAAATTTAAAGAAAACAAATAAGAAATGCATTATTAAAAACTTTGTCACAAAAAAACAATCGAGTTCAAAAAAAAACCGGGCAAGAGCGAGTCGGACTCGCGCACCGAGGGTTCCGTAACATCCGGGTCTATTCATAAGGTTTATGTTTATGAAATTAAATGTTTTTTTATTTTTGAGTTGATGGAATGAATGGTAAATTGTGGTTTACGATTTATGACGTATTAAAAAAAAACTACTTACTAGATCTCGTTCAAACCAATTTTCGATGGTAGTTTACATGGTAATGTACATCATATATTTTTTTTAGTTTTATCATTCTCTTATTTTAGAAGTTACAGGGGGGGGGACACACATTTTACCACTTTGGAAGTGTCTCTCGCGCAAACTATTCAGTTTAGAAAAAAATGATATTAGAAACCTCAATATCATTTTTGAAGACCTACCCATAGATACCCCACACGTATGGGTTTGATGAAAAAAAAAATTTTGAGTTTCGGTTCTATGTATGGGGAACCCTAAAATTTATTGTTTTTTTTCTATTTTTGTGTGAAAATCTTAATGCGGTTCACAGAATACATCTACTTACCAAGTTTCAACAGTGTAGTTCTTACAGTTTCGGAGAAAAGTGGCTGTGACATACGGACGGACAGACAGACAGACAGACAGACGGACAGACAGACAGACAGACAGACATGACGAATCTATAAGGGTTCCGTTTTTGCCATTTGGCTACGGAACCCTAAAAAAAAGTACAAAGTGATAAATAACTAAAAAAAATTCGGAAGTCGGTGTCGTTGGTTCCGCATTTCGTTTTTTGTCACCGACTTCCGAAATTAAAGTTATTTATCACTTTGTAATGTTTTTTTAAGCCCTTTGTTTTTTTTTTTTAAAGTTTCTATTTTTCACTTTTTAGTTGTTCCTACCTCACACAAATTCAATTAACACTAGTGCATTGAAAAATTGACTAGAAGAATCATCAAAATTCACATAAAAATGCCGGAGATGCAGTACATGTATGCATATAACTTCGTACATAAGAATAATTACCCAATGTATTATATACTAAAACTCTTCTGGAAGTATGTAGATCACATTCATGAAAGAATGATTTCTTCAAAATTACTTCATTAGTTTTTGAGAAAATCGCGGAAATACAAACATACATACGGGTCGAATACAGAACTTCCTTTTTTGAAATCGGATAGAAAGAAGTAAAAGGAGTATGTAAGGATCGTAGGGAATGTTGTTCTGTAGTTTCTGCCTACCCCTATGCGAAAAAGTCGTGAGTGTATGTAGGTATGTGTGCGTGTTCATACATTATTATGTAGGTATGTCTCCATGTTCATACATTATATTATTATGTAGGTATGTGTAATGTTCATACATTATTATGTCTTGACAATTCAAAAGTGCCTGTTAATGGTTTAATTGAAATAAATGCTTTGAGTTTGATGTAGGTATGTCTCCGTGTTCATACATTATATTATTATGTAGGTATGTGTAATGTTCATACATTATTATGTCTTGACAATTCAAAAGTGCCTGTTAATGGTTTAATTGAAATAAATGCTTTGAGTTTGATGTAGGTATGTCTCCGTGTTCATACATTATATTATTATGTAGGCATGTGTGCGTGTTCATACATTATTATGTCTTGACAATTCAAAAGTGCCTGTTAATGGTTTAATTGAAATAAATGCTTTGAGTTTGAGTTTGATGCAGGTATGTGTGCGTGTCCATACATTACCTAAATGTAGGTGTGCGTGTTCATACATTATAATATGTAGGTATGTGTGCGTGTTCATACATTATATGTAGGTAGGTGTGCATGTTCATACATTATGTAGGTATGTGTGCATGTTCATACATTATATGTACGTATGTGTGCGTGTTCATACATTATATCGTCGTTGTCAAACCAAAATCTGCTATGTGCCGTTTTTTGAGGTTTCGAGATTTTGACCACAGCTTATAGGTCACAGCCTTATATATAAAAGATATTCTTCTCATATAAAAGAAATGCTATGTGCTTATGACCACTAGTTGTGGAACTATGGCCTCAGAATAAAATGGGCTATGTGCAGCAGCTAAAACTTTGTCAAAACTTCTTTTGTCAATATCTCAAAAGTATACTTTTTGCACATAGCAGGTTTTGGTTTGACAACGACGATATGTAGGTATGTGTGTGTTGTGTGATTCATCATTTTTATCTATCGAAAACGATATAATTATGAACACTATTGGTCTCTAATTAATACCTACCTTCCCCAGTTTAGTAACTGGTAGTAAGACTGTACGACAGCATTAACAAGAAGCCGTCTAAGTCCTACAATAAGTACGTCATCGAGAAGTATTGTAGAGAGTTAAAAACATTGTTGCTGGCTGGCTTGCCACACCACACGCACACAAACACACATACACTTAAACGCGCGTTCGCACCCGCACTTACAAGTACCTACATTATGTACATAACAATATGCTATACTTAATAATACTAATTTACGTCACGACATTCACGTTGACACGATCTCTTTCAAATGCTCCACGTTTGAGGACTGACTCCCAAAATTCAAGCCCTGGCTTAGTTTGGCTATGTACTTAATAAATTCTTGTGAATGGTTCTTGTGACAATAAACTTACTTAATGTCCAATACATCTTTGGGCTTCTTCGAAGCTCTCGTTTAGGAAGGAAGGAAAGAAGACGCCACAGAGCGGAAGTTTTGATAACAAGGTTAATTAGTGTGTCATATTGTATTTAAGATGAATGTAGCAATGTTTGACGCACTCTACAGGAATATTAATAAGTTCTGGTGGCGCTGCGGCTCTGTCGGACAAGGAAAGGTCAACAATTTGAATAAATGGTTAAAAAAGAATGAAAAAAACATATTTTGGAACTGTCAATTGTTTTTAGTTTGGTTCTTTACAATGTTTAGGTAGGTAATAATGAAAAAATCGCTCTGTAAGCGGTTTTACCGTTAGAAGTTTTATCAAGCTTGTTTGTCGATGTACGTACACCCATTTTGTAATAATGCACAAAACCCGGATTCTCCGGAGAATTTCCAAATAGAACAATCCAATTTAAATTTTCCCGACCGATTTCGAATCCAGGAGCCCAGCAACTGCGTATCCCTATCCGGCCACAACACCATCATACTGTCACAGTCTATACATATACTGTGATACTGTCATGATGGTCTTTTTATCCCGAAGATACCTTTGGTCTAGTGGTTGCAAGCGCCACTGCTGAACATGAGGTCCTGAGTTCGATTCTCGGGTCGGGTAATGTGTTATTGAGTTTTTCCATCCGGAATTTCTCAGTAGCAGCCAGGAGCCTGTATTGGTGCTCGGATGATGGCTCTATAACTGGAAAAATGTAGGTGTACTCTATATACATCTCTGCCTACTCCCTCGGTCCTCGGGGGAATACAGGTTATGAAAACTTTGGCTCCGGCAGGTACGTCGGGATGAGGAGGACCTACCGCAGTCTACAGTCGTAACTACGATCAAGGAAAGTCAATCTTATACTTTTCAGGAAGAGCTTCCTCCTCTTCTTTTAAAGGTCAGTGAGTGGTTGCACTGTTATCATCACGGTCCACTTCCGAGGGCGAGTTCTGCGCCGGCGCACACTCTGTGAGCAGAGAAGTAGATAATCATCACTGTCGAGATTGCTTCTGTAATTGACCGGAACCTTTTTTGTTAAGCTCTGACTTTTTGTGCTCCGACTTGTTATCAAGAAAATCTAATTGAGTAGTATCGGATGAATAGTAGGTACGTATTGTGTCCTCGACAATATCGTAATAGAATCTTTTATTGTACCTATTGCACGGGGTCGTTGTTTTCCTTCGATAGAGTATCGGACATTTCCAAATAAACGTTTGATGTGGGAACTGGTACGAAAATGATATAGGTAAAATACGTCAATTCGTCGCTTGGATCTCAAAATATCGTTCCTTCCTCGTGGTCAAACAGTCAAACTTAATGGTCAAACTGATTTGACCACGCAACACATGAGGAATTCTGTTCCGGATAGTCAAACTAATTAGTTTAACGAGAAATATCCACCCTTGCTATACTTGTACAGTCATTAACAAAAATAATTTCCTTCCTCGTGGTCAAACTTAATGGTCAAACTGATTTGACCACGAGGAATTCTGTTCCGGATAGTCAAACTAATTAGTTTAACGAGAAATATCCACCCTTGCTATACTTGTACAGTCATTAACAAAAATAATTTCCTTCCTCGTGGTCAAACTTAATGGTCAAACTGATTTGACCACGAGGAATTCTGTTCCGGATAGTCAAACTAATTAGTTTAACGAGAAATATCCACCCTTGCTATACTTGTACAGTCATTAACAAAAATAATTTCCTTCCTCGTGGTCAAACTTAATGGTCAAACTGATTTGACCACGAGGAATTCTGTTCCGGATAGTCAAACTAATTAGTTTAACGAGAAATATCCACCCTTGCTATACTTGTACAGTCATTAACAAAAATAATTTCCTTCCTCGTGGTCAAACTTAATGGTCAAACTGATTTGACCACGAGGAATTCTGTTCCGGATAGTCAAACTAATTAGTTTAACGAGAAATATCCACCCTTGCTATACTTGTACAGTCATTAACAAAAATAATTTCCTTCCTCGTGGTCAAACTAAATGGTCAAACTGATTTGACCACGAGGAATTCTGTTCCGGATAGTCAAACTAATTAGTTTAACGAGAAATATCCACCCTTGCTATACTTGTACAGTCATTAACAAAAATAATTTCCTTCCTCGTGGTCAAACTTAATGGTCAAACTGATTTGACCACGAGGAATTCTGTTCCGGATAGTCAAACTAATTAGTTTAACGAGAAATATCCACCCTTGCTATACTTGTACAGTCATTAACAAAAATAATTTCCTTCCTCGTGGTCAAACTTAATGGTCAAACTGATTTGACCACGAGGAATTCTGTTCCGGATAGTCAAAATGAGTGACTATTTAAACTTTTTATCAAGCTGTATACATTGCAGTCATATTGTACAGTTATAAATAAAATATTATGTCAATTTGATGACACATGCCACATGACCACTCAATGGATTGATGGGATCACCGCATTATTGTAGTCTTTGGATGGGATTTAAAAGATATAAAATACACTCATCGTAAAGGGGGAAGGGTACTGCTTTTCAAGGGTCGGCAGTACTACAAGTTGCGTACGTACAGAAATAGAAACATTTTCTGGACTTGCAACGATCTCAAAAAAAAAAAAAATGTCTGGGCTCAATTACTGAAGGTATGCTCATAATTAAAACATATTTATATATCGTTTTTAATTACATAGTACCTATTATTTTAACCATACTATTTTTTATTTATTTAGGATGACAATGTGGTGAAATGTAATGACCACTCACATGTAAAGCTGGTTACTATAAAATTGATATTGCTATTGACGAATTAAAACAAAAAGTTAAAGACAATGATGTCCCCAATGCAGAGGCGTCTCAAGATATGAAAACGTCGCTAGAAAAACGAGACGAGAATATTGAACTTAAAATTCCATCTTTTGATAGCGTCAAAACGGTGTTATATAGCAACAGGCAAAAAACTTGCTCTAACGAATTCACACAATTAAATATTCCAGATGAATATCAGTCCTTTCTTTTCGCTGATTATAATACTGAGAAATGTCGCATTATGGTTTTCTGCTCCAAAAAGAATATGGCAATAATAGAAAAATCCGATGAGTTTTTCGGTGACGGAACATTCTTTAGCTGTCCAATTCCGTTTAGCCAATTATACTGCATTCATGTCAATTTGACAAAATCCATCACAACCACAAATGCGGTTCCTGTGGCGTATATTTTGATGACAGACAAAAAAATAAGAAGAATCATATTTTATTTTATTTTAAATGATAAAGTCAAGATTGAAGGATTGGTCGACAAAAATTTCCCATTTAGATTTTGCATTAGCAATAACAATATTTCGGAAATCCAAATTGTAAACCATTTTTATTATTTTTCAAGTAGCCAATGGCGAAAGGCAAAACAATTTTTTTTCCCTTGTTTATGATGCAATCTGTCCATTTACTGACATTCAGCATCTTTTGTGATATGCTTTTGTTTAGTTATGCTTGGTATGCACCCAGTGGTGCATCCACATCAATCCGTTTTATGGTGTGTCAGTTGTCATAGTATGAGGTCTTGTGGGGTTTGTCTTTTAAGCCTCTTGAATGTCTTGGTTTTCATCAAGTTTGATGCCAGTTTATTAGGATGAGTATTCTTGTAGGCACTGACTGTTTGCGTGATTTGTTCTTTCACCTTTGGTATTTTTAAGTCCCGATGTAAGCTATCATTAGTTATAATGATAGTTATAATTGTACCATGGTACATTAGTTATAATCCTAAGCATTTTTGATTGAAACCTTTGGAGTATGTCAAAGTTTGAATTAGCTGCCGTGCCCCACAGCTGTATTCCATATGTCCAGATAGGCATTATGATACACTTATAAAACCTGAGCTTATTTTCCAGGGAGAGTTTGGATTTTTTTGATAACAGCCAATAGTGTTTCTTTAGTTGTAGGCTCAATGCTTTACGCTTCGTGAATATATGTTTTTTCCAGGTTAGTCGCCGGTCTAAGTACATTCCAAGGTTCTTCCGCTTGGAGAATCACAACATTATTTAGTCGTACAGGTGGGCATGTATCTCTTCTTGTTATGATAGTCACATGTACTGATTTGGTTTAATTGGCCTTTATTCTCCATTCTCGTAGCCAGTTCGAAATTTCATCTAAGCTTGTTTGTTTTTCGTGTAGTATCTTAGATGCCTAGGCAGCATCTTCATGCACAGCTAGTGTAGCAGTGTCAGCGGCAAACGTGCCTAAGACTACGCCTTCTGACACGGGGAGATCAGCTGTATAAAGAAGGCAAAGAGCCCCAACCAAAGAACCCATCACACTGCCTTGAGGAACCCCTGCCCGAATTTCGTGCAGTCCAGTTATTTCATTGCCTTGTTTTTCAAAAAAGTATCTCTTTTCTAAGTAAGATTTAATAAAAATCATCATCTGCCTAGCCTTTTCCCAACTATGTTGGGGTCGGCTTCCAGTCTAACTAGATGCAGCTGAATACTAACAAGATAAGATTTAATAAAAATATAGTAATTTATTGGAAATGTTTTTTTTATTTTATATAAGAGGCCCTCGTGCCAAACTCGATCGAAAGCTTGTGATATGTCTAGAAAAGCAGCCGAGCAATATTTTTTTTCTTCATACTTACTACTTACTTTGTTTACATCTGTTGGCCAGTATGTTGGCTCTCCTGTCGATATTATATCCAGATTTTGAAGTGCTTGATATAGTTGACGTCCTTTAGTTGTAATTATCCGGGATCCCCAGTGTGTTATTGGCGTTATAGTCGCCTCCAGCCAGGTATCGATAACCAAATGTACTTAAGTATTTTAGATAGCCTTCTGTTTTAATATTGTGTTTGGGTGGGCTATAAACATCTGATATTACCAGTGGCCCTATCCAGTCTTCAATTGTGACACTAGTTGCCTGTATTTCCTGTGTGCAGAAAGGATTGTTTTCATAATGGTTTGATTTTATCACAATTCCAGATCCACCATGGGCTTTTCCATCTGGGTGCATTGTGTGATGAAGTGTGTACTGAGGTATTGAAAAATGGCTCTTGTCAGTAAAATGTGTTTCTGAGATAAGTAGTAAGTCTATCTTGTTAATTTCTAAGAAGAATGGTTTCAGTTCTAGAATATGTTGTGACAAGCCGTTTGCATTCCATAGGACCATGTTTAATTTATCGAATTTTGAGTAATTTTAGTCATGAAGTTGATGAGAAGGTTTGTCATTGTTGTTTGGTAATTCTCTGCTTAATATTCCAAATATTTATTACTGTGTGACCTAGACCAAGGAGTTCGTCTGATATTTCATTTTTATCTGTGGAAGGATGGATATTTTTAATACCACTTTAAAACTCCTGTCTTGCTTGGGTTTGTATGTGTAAAACTCTGTTTGTTTGATTTCCAGTTGTTTTACGATTTGTGTATATGTCTCAGAAGACTTTGGTTGAATTTTTACCTGTTCATCACGGAGGACTTTTATTTCATAGCTACCATTGGCATGTTCATCAAGTAATTTAATAAGAGGCTGGATATTGCTGACCTTATAAACGTACATTGGTGGCGGCTTCATTATTTCTTTCGGCAGGGTATTTGAAGTAAGGACATCTTCCTCAAGGTTGGCAAAGCTGTTTGACGTCTCAATTGGTTTACGTAACCAGTAGTTATTAAGTTTGGTTTGTTTTTCGTTCCTGTGTATCTCTGGACTTTCTCTCTGTCTCTTTTTTGAGTAAGAGACTTCTTTAAAACCATCTTCATTTCCTTCCGGTTTTGAGCTGCTTTCATCAGTAAGGTCTACGTTAGCAGTACTCTGCGGAGGTGTAGAAGTAAGGCTTTGTGAACGTGGTTTGCATCACGTCTGTGAAGATTACAAAAAGAAAACTGATATTTCAAGTGACTACAACAACTGCGGTCAATGACCCCAAAATAAAAATTATCAAATTAAGTTTATTTTTAAATCATATTTAGATGCCTATCGATACCTACCTGTCGCGTCTACGGAGTTTAGCTAGACAATTTAAGTTAGACGTTAATTTATTTAACAATTAATTTCCCTGACTTTAATTAAAGCGACAATATTGCTTTCTAATAAATGTAATGGAAATGTTTTTCATTTACGATCATAAGTCGATCCTGTGACCTCTATAGTACTATCTGTATTTTGTGTCTATAGGTAATCTAGAACCCGATTATAGATTCAACTGTTTTGTTATTTCAACTGTCCATACTTATATACTTATGCTTATGTGCATGTTTTATAGGCAAACGTGAAGTTATTTCACGTGTATTACCTACTTTACTACTTGATTGCTTAAGTTCAGAGTCTATAAAATTAGGTTTACGTTTAATTATTTAATCATCTCAAAGAATGTGGAGTGACTAGGTATGGAACATTTTTGTGATTTATTACGTGAAAGTACATAACAGTTATTTACTTTTTCATTGGTGTGACTTCAAGAGTACCTGCCATTTTTAAAGGGTAGGCAGCCAGGTAGGTACCTATTATAAATGCTAGTTCAGCTCTAGTTTTAATATTGTTAAGTGGCGAATTAAACGCAACATCACGCCCCTTCCCCGAAGGTTTAGGCAGAGCTGTAGCTATAGTACACCCACAGTCCGCCTGTTATGTTTGTTTAACATACTTATAGTTTTACACACTCCTAGTATCACCTATCCTGCTTTTAATATTCTTAAAAGGTAAAGAGCCGTTGCTTTTTATCTTTTAAGGATAAATATTCAACAGAAAATGACAGTTTTACGACGTCTCTCACGTTGAGCTGCCGACTGACTATCCTGCTGATCTATAACAGATCATACCTACAACAGCGCATTGACCTACTTGTTTACCTGCACGTTTTGGTTGTGATAAGGATAACCACTTGACATAAACCTGTTGTTTTACATGAACTTTTGCGGGTGTTGCATATCTCTCTTATGCAATGTTGATACACTGTTTCATAAACAGTAATCACCTAAAGGGTTATTTAAAATTGGCTAGATAAACTCCGCAGACGCGATGGATATTGATATCTAAACATGATAGTATGTTTTTTTGTGGGGTTATCAACCGCAGCCTCATCTCATATCTTTCTCATCATTTCAGCCGAAAGACGTCCACTGCTGGACATAGGCCTCCCCCAAGTTAGGGAGGATTTGCCATAATCGCCACGCTTGGCAGGCGGGTTGGCGATCGCAGTATGGTATGGTGGTGGAATGCAATAGACAACGCTGCTGCCCATTCTCCGGTACGACCCTTAGTCGCCTTTTACGACACCCATGGGAAGTATGGGGTGGTGCTATTCTTTAAGTCCGGCACCTCACAGACAGTCCGGCACCACACAGACTATCTTACTCAAGTAACAACAATACCAGCGGTCGTTGACCTCCCAAAAAAAGCATCAAATCTTTTTACTTGATCGTTTTTAGATATTGATGCCCACCGCGACTGCGGTGTTTAGCTAGCCAATTCTAAATAACACTGTATATAATTACAGTCTTAGATACTGAAAACATTTGCATGTTTTGACCTGGGTTCATTTTACTTTCTTTTTTATTTTGGGCTGTGGATTTGAATCGAACGTAAGACTCTAATTCAATAGCTCGTCTTTGACAGTAGGGGGCTGTTATTGCGTATCTTAGAACACGTGGAGTAATAGTAATAGCTTAGAATTAAAACGGCTTATAGGTCGCCAAAACATTCAATAATCGATCCAATAAAAACCAATCAATTAATCAGCCAATCTGTGTGAGCATATACCTTAATTTATCGTAGAAATCGTAATCTTTGCATGACTGTGTGAAGGTGACGAAACGGTCATGGAAATGGGGCAGAGTGGGTTAATAATGTTAAATTGACCTTCCTGTAAGCCAAGTGGCCTATTTAGAGTACAAGTTTATTACCTGAAGTGTCCATAACACGGAACAATTGTGTTTCATTAATCTAACTGACACATTACAACGTCCTAGTTTATCGGAGCTCTGACTAATAATATCGTGGTTTCTACGGTTCTAAAAAGCCTACCTCTATCAGTGGACGTCTTTCGGCACAATAATGATGAATGACTGCTTCAGAAACGGTAAAGGAGAATAACAGCAGAAAACAGGCATGTTCTAGAATCAAATATTCGAAGACAATGTGACATTCACCAACTCGCAGCAGTGAACATGACTGATGATGTCATCTATACATATAATAAAACAGTAACGAAAGAAAAACTGTACATTGTGAATTTTCGAGAAAAAATAAGTGGCTTTTGTTCGAAAAACGTAACTGATGACAAAAAGTGACTTTTTAGAATTTTTGTCTGTTTGTCTGTGTGTATGGTACGGCTTCACGCCAAAACTACTGGATAGATTGAATTGAAATTCAGCAAAAATGTTCTTAGTAAACCAAGGAAGGCTTTAGGCTACATATTATCACGCCGTATGCTATGGGAGGTAAGCAATATTGATTTTAAAATGTGTTTGTTCGTAATTGAATGCACAAAATAATTGAATGCACAAAATTACATGTTTATTTATTTATTTAGTTAAAAATAAAACTTTGACTCTGGGAACATAATAATCACGCTATTTTTATAAAGGAGCGGGGCAGTAATATTATTTAAATTGCAAGGGAACAGCTATTTCAACAATATGTCAACGGGGAATTTAGCGGTAAGGTCAGGCGACCGTTTACTACATTAAATGGTGCGAGTTCAAATCCCGTAATATTGTTTTAAAAAATCGTAAAATTCTTTTTTTTTTTGTTTTTGCATTTTTTATGTGCATTAGGAACGATACTGTTATGAAATCTGGGAACTTCACATGTCCTATCTAATTGTATGGAGAGTTTCACACCAATATTGCTAAACAGATTGATTGGCGGTACAACAAGTTACACTGAATATGAATTCAAGTCAAACTTTTGGTTCTAAGCTATATCTTACCAAGCACATTTGTTGTAGGTATGTAATTCTTAGTTTTGATCCTTGCTGCTGTTACCATATATTTTTTAATGCTAAACTAATGTAGTTGTCTGTTAAATTAACGACAATTTAGTTTTATTCATAATTTAATTAATTTGGGTAAATAATATGTAGTTTCTGTTTTCTAACTAGATGGCGTTGGCGTCGTTTTAGATCGCGCTATGGTTTTGTTCCCAAAATGTGATGAGAGAGTACATGAGAGTACTTTTTGATAGACTGAAATTGGCCTTTTTCAGACTCTGTGAAGGGGACAACTTTGCTAGATCACTCACCTATGATGAGGTGCCGTCGTGCTACACGTACGACAAGCAAAGAGGTGTATTTAATCGACGCCGACGCGAACACGCCGTGGACGGGTTTCCAGGAATTTTTAAGAACACCTCATTGGGACGGGTTTACACTGTGCACCCAATTAATGGCGAGTGCTATCATTTGCGAATGTTACTGCACACAGTGCGGGGCCCAACATCATTTGCGTTTCTAAGGACAGTCGATGACATTGAGTATCCCACATACGGCGCTGCTTGCGTAGCACGCCACCTTCTCGACAGTGATCAGCACTGGGACAACGCACTTGAGGAGGCCAGCATTAGTGACAATCTCAGTCGTTTGCGACATCTGTTTGTCGTCATGTTGGTATTCTGCGGTATTGCAAATCCGCTTCTGTTGTGGGAGAAATATCGGCATCTTCTGTCGAAGACTTCCTAGGAGGTCTGAGACGCACTACTGAAGATAATACTGAGGCAACTGATGAGCGCGTTCTAAACAGTTGCCTTAGTTCACTTCAAGATATGGTCATTTCGATCTGCGGCAGTTCTCTGGTGGATTCTGGGCTACCGACTCCACAACATCTGGATGTACAAGAGCTTGAAAACAGAGAGTACAACTCTGAAATAAATTATGATCCAAGAGCTATGAGTACCGTCGTCAATGACCATGTCTCTAAGTTTACCTCAGAGCAAAAGCAAATTTTCGACACCATCCTTGACTCGGCTCGGCCAAGGTAAAATGTTTTTCTTGGATGCTCCTGGTGGAACAGGGAGAATATTTGTCACCGCTGGCATTCTCGCAGAGGTCTGGAGGCAAGACAAGATTGCCATTGCAGTAGCATCGCCAGGAATTGCCGCAACACTGCTTCCTGGTGGCAAAACAGCGCACGAAATGTTTAAGATTTCCATAGATTTAGAGAGTAATGAAACACCTATTTGTGGAGTGTCACGCAATAGTGACAAAGGGCGCGTGCTTAGATTGCTGTTTAATCGTGTGGGATGAATGCATTATGGCGAACAGAAAAGCAGTAGAGACGGTAAATAGGACTTTGCAGGACATCCGCAGGAACCAGCAAATGATGGGTGGCGTTACAGTTCTGTTTAGCGGCGATTTCCGACAAACGCTGCCTGTGGTGACGCGAGGAACTAGGGCTGATGAGGTGAATGCTTTGTTGAAATACTCTTTCTTATGGCCACATATTCATAGGTTGCGCTTAACGATGATTATGAGAGCACATCTTGGCGGGAATGTACACGCCCAAGAATTTTCTGATGTTCTCTTCAAATTGGGTGAGGGAACGCTACCAGTAGACGGTGGCCAGGTGGTTCTACCTGAGATACTTGGATGAGTGGTGTCCCCCTTAGAAGATTTGATTCGCCTGGTGTACGGGGACATCAATAGGATACCGCACCAACATAATTCTTGGGTGTGTGAACGAGCCATTTTAACACCCAGCAACGACCAAGCTTTAGCGATCAATGAATGCATTCTCGCGGAAATTGAGGGAAATGAAGTGCCACTTCAATAAACACTGTTGTCGACCAAGATGACGGTGGCGTCATCTTGGTCGTCAGTTAATTTCTTTTTGAAGTCGGTTTAATTTTTTAAAATTAGTTTCTTATTTCGTAATTTTTAGTTTTTGCACATACGGGCAAGTACCGAATTTTACCAAGGTTTTAAGATGTTTTCCCTTTGACACTACACCCGTAACTCGCATCAATAAGCCAGGCCGTCACACTTACACGTATTAGTCCATATCTTGAAAATTACTGAATCGATTTTAATGAAACTTGCACTGTTCCCTAAGTTGAAGTAAATGTAAGCCAATAAAAAAAATTATCACGATCCGATTAATAGTCGCGGAGAAATGCGTGGACAAACATACATACATACATACATACGTCTATAAAATTTGGTATATTTGTTTGGAAGCCCCAATAGATTGTCATATGTGGATATAATTCAATTCCAATAATATTACATACATACGTGTCGAATTGATAACCTCCTTTTTTTTTGAAGTCGGTAAAAACACGTGAACAACAAGCTGGTGGCACGCTATGACGCTACTCATTCGCTGATAGGGTATCGTCCACGCCACGACTGGCCACTCGATGGAAAGCTCGATAATGTTCGATACTTTATAATCTTGCTATATGAACATGCCTGAACCCAAGATAATACAGCCAATTTTGATGTCTGCTGATTAAATACCCTCGTACCTATATTGCATTTCGGGTGCCGTTTCGCGATCTATGATGTTACACGATCCTTCGATGCCTATAGGTACTATTCTAACCGTTATCGTACGTGCAACACTTACTTATATATACATTTAACCTACGTAAGTTTTACGCTATCTACAGACGCCATTAGGGGATTACCTTTACCGACAGATATTTGAAGACTCTCAAAGTCAATATATGTATATAGTAAAAAGAGTCGGAGCAAAGATTCTTTAGCATTTAAGTCAAAAGTAGATACCGGCACAGAATAATGATACCGGACGGTTCCTATCGAACAAAATCCACAGTATTGCTTGTGGTCAGCCGCTAGCAATCTTCCCCTTTTTCATAGCGTTTGGGAAATGTATCACAACTTGAATTCTTTGACAGCAAACACAGTATATAACTTGTATATTATAGCTGTGCGAGGGCAGGCCGTGACGCCCTTCCGTTTTGTAAATGTGGTTAAGGAAAGTAATGACAAGGAAATCTAGGTTTCGATAAGGCATGTAAAACCCTGAAACCAAGTTGGCTATGTAGGTAGTAATTTAACGCAAGGTATGTACGTGTAACTACATAAGTTACCTTATTACTTAATGGTCCTAGATTTTCCATTCATTTGCTCCTCCTAGGCTCGCTTGCGAATGTAGCTCATCATGCTTCATTGAAATGATAAAACCTATCAGCAAGGTTACCTGCACTTGCGCGGCTGTCCACTTGATCTCTAGGCAAGTAACTAACGTTACTTATGGCGCTCTTCAGTACATCCCCATGCTTTATTTAGCTTACAGCAAAAGATTTATTCTTAAACTTAAAGCATCTCTCATATAGGGCAGTACCTTCCAGTATCAGTAACTCTACAATACATTCATTCATTGCTGGGCAAAGTTCTCCCAACTCCCTTTCCACCTTCTTATGTCCAGAGCTGCAAAGGACCAATCTTTGTCAAAAGAGTCAGTTCATCCCACCATCGTCTTCTGGGCCTGCCGCGACTCTACAGTAACAATGTTTACCACTAATAGGTATCGCTCTCTCAGATATAAACGATGGCATTGAATGCACAAGGAATCAGTTTGCCGTCCTGTCTGCTAATAAACAGTACATTGCATTGCTTAGAGGTATGTTTAACGAGTGCATCCTGTGCGCTCCTGCTGGCGCACTATTGTCCTGGCCCAGTCGTGTTTACGAGTACAAGCAGGTCGCTAGTTCCTTGCTCTATAAAATGTACAAAGAAATCAATATACCGTTTGATGATATCTTTTTCTCCCTCTTTTTCTTCGTCTTCTTCGTTCGCTGTAGGTACACACATCAAAAGTGTCTAGGGATCAACATATATTTTTGCAATAACTTTTCTCCTGATTGATATTAATTAAAAATTTCTTTAAGGATTCATCAAATAAAGTGTTTTCGTTTGTCACAGTAACGATAAACCAAGTCACCTTTGCATTAATAAAGAAATTTGCCATTTTCCTAATAAAGGGATTTTTGACATTTGAACCACTAACACAAAAGTTCGAAAAAAAGACTGAAATAACAGTTTTCTTTAAAATTTTATTGGGTAACTTAAACAATTAATAATCCGTGTTTCTACCGCGAACACTAACAACACAAGAACATCGGTTTGGCATACTCAAAATGAGTTCATCCAAATCACGCTGTGGAATGGCCGCCCATGTTCGTTGCAACAACAAAAAAAGGTCTTCTTGCGACTGGATACCCTCCATATTCGGCAGAGCTCTTCTCTGTAGCATATCCCATGCATGCTCAATCGGGTTCAAGTCTGGCGACTGAGCAGGCCAGGGGAGGACATTGATGTTAGCTGCGGCGAGAGTCTGTCTTACAACTCTTGCGGTGTGCGGTCGTGCATTATCATGCATTAACTGAAATAAGGGACCGATTTGCACTTGTAGAGGAACGATGACGTCTGATACAATCGTCTCAGCATAAATTTGAGCGTTGAGGTTGCCTCTGATCCAAATCAACTCAGTTCTTCCGCCGATCCAAATACCCGCCCATACCATGATGGTTCCACCACTATAAGGATGGACTTCCTGGCAGGATTTTAATCGCTGTTGGCATCCAGGGGTTCTCCAGTGTCGTATACGTCTTGTATCCGGTCTCATACCAAAACGAGACTCATCAGAAAAGCACACGAAACGCCATTGTTCTTCTGCCCAATTTCTGTGTTCAAGAGCCCATTGATATCGAATCCTACGATTGTGCATTGCTATAGGTGGTACCCGTAGCGGTCTTCGGGAATGAAGGTTCACTTCATGCAAGCGGTTTCTGACTGTTTGGTCGCTAATTAAGTTCCCTGAAGAGTGATGAAGCCTCACGGCTAACATCATGGCGGTTATTGTTGGAGCTCTTCGAGTTAAGATTTGAATGTATCGGTCTTGTCTCCGTGTGGTGCAGCGATACCGTCCTCCATGGCGCTCAGCCACGGTACCAGTGCTTCGGTAACGTGTCCAAAGTCGACTGATAACACTCTGACTTGTATTCAGAGCTAAAGCCACAGTACGTTGCCGGGAACCAGCTTCTATCATTCCCACGGCTCTGAGCATTTCTTCCCTGCTTAAATGACGTCGCCGCTCCATAATAACGTTGGTTTTAATCAGTAGTAGGGAAACAGTAGCACTAATAGTGTCTTCAATGCGTTGTATGTTTTTATAGGGAAAATATTGACAGCTGATTTTCATCTTTTACTCGAATTTGATTCACAGTTCCTGATTCAAATTATGAAATGCACCAAAAAGGATCCATATAAATTTATAAAATCATAAATTTATTAAAAGCCACATCTCAATCTCAAGAAATCCGCATAAAAATGCTTGATCCCTAGACACTTTTGATGTGTGTATTATTTCAGGTGCATACTATGTTTGAGTGTCGACAATTTCAAAACTTTCAACTGGGGTTTTGAGTTCATATTGTGAGTATTCTGGCTTGAGGGGCCCGTGGCTAAACAATAACAGCCACACAGGTCGATCGATCAGGTTAAGCTACGCTTGCCGCGGTTGGTCTGTGGATGGGTGACCATCTTTACATACCGTGACCCCTCCGTGCCTCGGAAAGCATGTTAAGCCGTTGGTCCCGGCTGTCATTCGTGGATCTTTGACAGTCGTTACGGGTAGTCAGAAGCCCGAAAGTCTGACAACCAGTCTTACCAAGGGGTATCGTATTACCCAGTAACTGGGTTGTGGAGGTAAGATAGGCAGTCGCTCCATGCAAAATACTGGTATTCAGCTGCATCCGGTCAGACTGGAAGCCGACCCCAACATACTTGGGAAAAGGCTAGGCAGATGATGATGACACAGACAGATCACATCAACAAGGCTAAGGTGTTAATGAGTGATTTACACAGACAGATCATATCAAACTGTTTTAATTTGATGAACTTTTAAATAAATTTTGCCACGTATGTCGTGACACATTAATTTGGTACAAGCGCAGGTAGTTCCAACCATGACCTGCGATAGGCCGACCTGGTTCTAATACTTGTCACATTGTACTTATGTACTTAACATTATTAGTCTGTACATATTACACGTTTCATCTAGATACGACCGTTGATTAATCAATATTATTGACATTGTTTTGGCTTCTTCAGTTATAGCTGATAAGTAAGTAGATAAGGATGTCTCAAGACCATTGTTTTGTAAAAGAATTGACACTTATCTTTTTGAAATGGACTATTTATTATTTGGGTTAAGTAGCTACTGTGACCACGTTCAAGAGCAACGGCTGATTTTACTGTTGAATATATAAGGTATTTTGACTGAAATTAAGCCTAAGAAACCACCATTTCTCTAAAATATCCAATGTTTTTCTGTTATAGCTTACTTCAATAACAAACGGAGAGTTGCTTAAAATTTTCTTTAATTGAAAGATTTTCATAGAAATTGGCTCTTTCCTGAGTAAAAACACAGGCTATCCAGCCAACCCCGCTAAGGCCATGTTCATCGGATATGATTGTTTAAACCAACATAAGCAGGCTTGTATGACACGAGAGATGGAGATAGAAATAGTTCACTTTTCCTCAATACTTACGTACAACTTGCGAGCTGCAGGCAGACCCACCACTCAATCCTTTGTTGTCGTGACCTAGAGAAACTGATGCAATGATTTTTAAATTTTTCCTTGTCGACATAAAAACAGTAATTACTACGAGAAGTGTCATAGTAACTACTATCTATGAAACGATACAGTGAAACGATAGATATGTATTGTTAGAAATAATTGTTGCATAGAATTGTACTACCTAAGTACTGGCTCCTATGATACTACTTCTTCGTGTCGCACGATTGTATTTTACCTATATCTTGCTCTCCCAAAACTTTGCCACTTCCACGGCGTTGGCAGCAGCGCAGAGATCACTTTCAACTGCATGTTTTGGGACCCAGAGGGCAGAGGCCTTGACGGAACTGCAGTAGGGTGTGATTATGGAGCGGTCGCGAACCATGCTCCACCTCCTATCCGGCCCGCTGTGTCCCTATGATACTGACGTTCTGTTATAGGTACATACTTAGGGGTCAGAAAGTTAAGATTGAAACATTGACATCACGACACTCATTTTACTATTGGTTTCATTAAGTACTATAATCATTCTCCTTTATTGTTTTCGATCCCTTATAAACATCCTGAACGGTGACCCCTGTTACACCTGTTCCTCTCACTGATATCAATCATGAACCCATGATGGTTACCTTGTTCTTTTTAATTGAAAAAACAGTAAATTATGGCAATTCATCGTTGTATGATAGCATAGCATGATCAGCCTATAACGTTCCAACTGTTGAGACACAGGCCTCCTCTCTGTGAGAGGGAGTGGGCCGTAATCCACCACGCGGGCCCAGTACGGGTTGGCATAAATAACAATATCATCATCATCTGCCTAGCTTTTTCCCAACTATGTTGGGGTCGGCTTCCAGCCTAACCGGATGCAGCTGAATACCAGTATTTTACATGGAGCGACTGCCTGTCAGACCACCACAACCCAGTTACTGGATAACACGATACCCCTTGGTAAAACTGGTTGTCCAACTTTCGGGCCTCTGACGACCCGTAACAACTGTCAAAGATCCACGAATGACAGACGCGGGACCAACGGCTTAACGTGCTATCCGAGGTACGGAGGGGTCTTGGTATTTGAAGATGGTCACCCATCCACGGACTAACCGCGGCAAGCGAAGCTTAACCTGATCGATCGACCCGTGCGGCGGTTATTATTTAGCCCAAGCTAAATAACAATATACTCATATCAAAATTAAGTAGGTATTATATATGTAAGTAGCAGTAACAGTTAATGGGCCTATTGTACGCTAATTTGTTGTTTCCGTCTCTCGCCAGCCGGCCTCCTTGTGTACTCCTCGCCAGGACAATTGTAGTTCATGTCACGGCAGCAAATTACACATTACTCTGTCTGAAGGATAAACGGTCGGTATTTTTTACTAATAACTCAGTTTTTTTATGGAGAAACCAGCACAGAGTTTAGCTATTATACTTTGTCCCTATTGTTAGTAACATAGGAGACATAAGTTGTTACTGTTTAAGTGGGTTAGTAGCTGTCGTCAATAATTTTCGAAATAAAACCTGATTTAATTGCTGGTTTTAATTAATAGACACTGGAATATTAATATCTACATGAATGATTGAATTTGTTGACTTGTTGCTGAGTACCAGTAAATGTACTCTAATGAGCCAACTCGTGATTGTTATTTTTTTTAAACAAAGGAAAGAATATTGTTTGTATAAAAGTGTATGCGTAAGATAGTAACAACACATACTTGCTCAGACAGTGCTCATGTTGCCGATAGCAGCTTATCATAAATCATTCCTAAATCAGGTTGCAAAATCAAACTTTTATAAATTAAATAAATTAACATTGATAACAATCGCGAGAGACTGAAAAAGGATTTGTAATCTTGTATGTATGTACGCAGTGTGTTACAATTTAAAAACCCGAACCGCAATTTTTAGGCCCCCATGACTTCACTTTTAGTGACGTTTTAGACAAATCCATGATCTAAAGCCGACAAACCGAGGCGCCCAGCAGCGCCATATCATCGGCGTAACTAAATCGTCAATGTAACAGCCGGCACCCTCTCTGCTGAGCGCCTCGATCAGCTCATTGACATATTATAGATTGAAGGCATGGGCGGAGTTAACCCCCCTGCTTCACCCCGTACTCCAACCAATACGTCTCTGAAAAAGCCTCAGCCCACCCAGGTATCCTACGTGAGACGGTCAATAGCATCAAGGCGTTGCTGGCCTTCCTTGAGGAGCTGGAGTGGATCGACTAGTAGATTTTCCCACCCATACATCCATATAGTGGAGTTGCGGACACCAGCCCGTAGTACCTACTACCTAAGCCTCAGCCCAGTATACCTGATTGATCTGGCCTCCAAACCAGCTTTTAAAAGTGGAAGTTAGAGGAAGCTGGAAGAACTCCAGCTTCCTCTAACTTCCTCCAGATGATTCTGTATGCGGCCAAATCAAAAGCCTGGGATAGGTCGAGGAAGCAAGCATACGTAGGTGTTTTCCTAACAGAGTATAGTACCTCACCTACCTATTATGCGACTACCGTGGCTGCTAAACTATTGTATGTAATTATTCACAAAAGAATCAAGTTTGGTAAATATAGCTAATACGTAGAAACCTACTTTGGTACCACTTGTTTAAATTGGAGAGACGATGTAATAAATACCTTCTGCCTTAAACGTGTTTTCAAGGACTCGATGCAAGTAATAAAATTTGCGGTTTTGCATACAAATAATGCCCACCCACCCACCTATGGTTTTCGAACAAACAAATACTTGTGAGGACACCGTAGGTATATACCTACTAAGTGAAGGTGTTCCTGACGGTTAACATCGTCGGGCAAAGATGGCCTAGCCATTACCCGTCATGACACCATATACGAGGGTATTACCGCACCATTAAAGAATATAATGAATATGATTTTATATTGATTTGCTTACCTACGTATAATGTAGGTTGTAAAATACTGTGTCCTCTTTCCTTATAGGTAGGCACACATACACACATTCGCTTTTCACACCCAGGTTTCGACGACTTTTCGTCAGACTGCTGCTGGTAAGATTCTTGACATAGGTAGTCACCTCAGAAAACTTAAAAAAACTGGCCAAGTGCGAGTCGGACTCGCACACGAAGGGTTCCGTGCCACAAGGCAAAAACGTCGAAAAAAACACGTTTGTTGTATGGCAGCCCCCCTTAAATATTTATTTTATTCTGTTTTTAGTATTTGTTGTTATAGCGGCAACAGAAATACATCATCATCATCTGCCTAGCCTTTCCCCAACTATGTTGGGGTCGGCTTCCAGTCTAACCGGATGCAGCTGAAAACACAACAACACACAGAAACAGAAATACATCATCTGTGAAAATTTCAACTGTCTAGCTATCAGACAGACAGACGGACAGTGGAGTCTTAGTAATAGGGTCCCGTTTTTACCCTTTGGGTACGGAACCCTAAAAATTAAAATCTGGAAATTTATATCTACTTATCTCAAAATTTTATTTTCTAGATGTCAAGTACCAGAATGCGAGGCATCTCCGCCGGAGTTTATCACTGGCAGTTGGGGCACTTGGGCCCTGCCAGACAACGGGGGGCGCTGCGAGCGCCTGGTGCCCACGGCCCAGGAGTGCGCCCCCTCCAGCTTCAGTCCCAACCAGACCAAGAGCTGCAACTCCTGGATCTATGAGAACCACAACACTATTGTTGGCGAGGTTGGTTGCCTAATCATAATTATTATATGGTGATGTAGCTAGTAAGTATCATTTAGAACCTTCGGTCTTCTGATCGCATGTCGTAAACGATTAATACTGAACTTATTCATACAATCATCCATATGAATCAGTTCTGTGTTAACCGTTTTTGGACGGCTGACTATTATACGCTATATAACTTATCATCATTCATATAACAGATCATTTCAAGTAGCAAGTAGTAATACTACTTGCTACTTGGTAGAAAGGCTTCAAGTATCAAAGATCCGTAGCAAGGTAAAGAAAGTTAGTAGATGCTTACTAAGAAGGTAGGTACGTTTTGTAAGATATCTACAGAGTGAGTCGGAACTAGCCACATAGCGATGCGTCGGTCTGCTGCTAACATTTCAATAAGTAAACTCCTTGATTCCATGAATGAGGTACTGTAAGATATAGTTAGGTGACGACGTTATTTAAAGATAACGATATGCCAAATTGCGATAATCGAATCGATAAGTCGGTCACTTATCTCTAAGCCAGATGCTATTGGATATTAATAAGTAAATCTGGTTAACACTAGATCAAAGCCGCTATAGTTTGCTTTGAATCATTCCATAGAGTCTGTACCTACTCTATCCACAAAAGCATAATTTAGTTTCAAAATCAAAAGTCATTTATTCAAACTAGGCTAAGAATCAGCACTTTTCGAACGTCAAAATTACAAAAGACAGTCCCCCAAAACGCCCGCCCTTCAAACTGGAACATGTTCCATTGCTATTTATATTAAATAGTCTTGCGTATGTGATCGTATTACCCAGTAACCGGGTTGTGGAGGTCATGGAGGCAGTCGCTCCATGTAAAATACTGGTAGTCAGCTGCATCCGGTCAGACCGGAAACCGACCCCAACATAGTTGGAAAAAGGCTAGGCAGAACAGTCTTGCGTATGTGAAGCGATGATGCTGCCCACGATGGTACAGACTTGCAACCTATTCACTCTCGACATGAATACACTTTGTGCGGGTTGCAAGGTCGTCGTTGTTTCAGCCGATAGACGTCCACTGCTGGACATAGGCCTCCCCCAAATTTTGGGAGGGTTTGCCATAATCGCCACGCTTGGCAGGCGGGTTGGCGATCGCAGTATGGTATGATGGTGGAAAACATAGAGAACGCTGCTGCCCATTCTCCGGTACGATCCTTAGTCGCCTTTTACGACACCCACGGGAAGTAGGGGGTGGTGGTATTCTTTAAGTCCGGCACCACACAGACCTCGTCGTCGTTTTGCAAGGTCGTAGGTAATATTAAATCACTGATTGGTTTTGGATTTAAAGAGTGTTTATTAAAGGTTCTTCAAGTTTCTTGTATAATGTCTTAAAGTAAAATGTTATGTTAAATGTTAATGAATGCACCCGGTTAAAGTATTATAAAATTGTCACTTAGATACAAGTACAGTGAATGTTGTAATCTGCTGCGTTAGCAGGTGTTCGGTTGCTTAGACCGAACATATTCCGGGGCGGCAAAGATGCAGTTGAGATGAGTTGATGATAGTACAATTATGTTAGCAAAGATGATAATAACCTAATGTTAGTGGTGATTCTTAAGATAATAAGAAACAATAGTTTTTAGAGAAGAACTTAAGAGATAATCTTAATGTCTCTAGTTTTTGTTTAAATTGGCGAACACGCTTTATTTTGTTTTTTAACCGCGCACACTTGCACTGCTCTTTGAGCACTGGGCTGACGGTCAGCCTCGTTACGTTGTCGCGCACAAGCACTAGCACTCGCGTTGTTAACACTTTGTAGCTCGATGTCTGGGGAGATAAGCACGCGTCGCATGCGGCGTCGTCGCCACCGCCACAGGAGCAAGGCCGTGCCCGCAGCCGCCACCAGCACGAGTGTGTAGATTACCACGTAGTGATGGATGTCATGTGGTGACAATATCTCATCTAGTTCAACGTCGCTGTTTCTCATCTGCTTGATTTGTTTGTAGATTTTGAGCAAGTCGTCATCTAATTTGTCCTGCTCAGTTTGATTGTCGTGTGTCTTCTCCATCGGTATGCTTACATTGATAATGTTGTTTAGTTGGTCAATCTTGGGTACGTAAATATTTGACTGAACTGTTATGTTGTTGTCAAATTTTGTGTTTGCATGCAAGGTAAAATCTTGCCCTTTGATAACACAACCCTGTCTGAGGTATATTACTCCCGCTTTGTTGAGTTGTTCGACTGTGATATGCTCTCCACAAATTATTTTAATGGAATAGTTGTTGCAGCAGTGATATAAATACTCAGTAGGTTCGTTCAATGGTACCCACAGGTTTGAACATAAAGTTTGTTCAACTTTACATTGGTTAGTCTCATAATTGAGATTGCAGTAATTGTTGTAGTCACTGCCTTGACGGTAAACAGGCTTCTTTAGCAAACACATGTACGTCTCTTGCTGAGTGTGACATGTTGAAAGCTCATCGTTGTTTATCGGTATGTATGAGTCCTTTTCCAGATTCACTGCCATGTATTCTGATTTTGGCAGAATGCTTGTCATATCCTTACCGAATTGTTTGGGAATCGGTATCACTCTGTATAATTTGTATCGATCTCTGCTGATTAATGGGAAAGTTATTTGGAATATGAAATATTTTTCAGTGGTCCGTGCTTTTATTTGCAATAGATGATACAGGTTTCTCACATCAGTTTGATCGACAGGTAGCATTAGATCATCCGTAAGTTGGCTAGAAATGACATTGAGTTCTTGTTGTAGTTGTTTAGGCGTTAATAAATGTATGTTGAATTGACCATGGCGAATATTCGTCAAAGTGTGCAGTAAAGTGTCTTGATTCCCCCTTAATGTTTGGAGCAAAGTATTTGCAGTGAATGCAGTTATGATCTGTCCTTGTACTGCACTCATGTTACTCATTATTTGTTGTACTCCATTGGTTAATCTGTCCAATGTATCTAAATGTTGATTTATAGTTTTATGTTGCTTATGGATAATCCTTTCAGTTCGTTTCAGAATGTTGTATTCCGACTCTACAACAGATGTTTGATTTTTCCATAATTTAGCCAAATGATTTTGATTTCGCTTTATGAGTTCTATGTCCTTAGTGTATTGTTCCGCGAAACGCTCATCCAATACGCCGAAGAGGTAATTCGCCGCATAACCTAACCCATTGATAAGCCCACGACGCTGTCTGGCGTGTGCGATGAATTGTTGTGTCATCAAGAGCGTGTTGTAGTATCTAAGTTCGAGGAACTCGTGCTGTAGTTGAGGCACTATCATGTTACAGACACCGCTGTTGATATTAGTACATGTGTTATCTAAATGAGTTAATAGTTTTTCTAGCGCTGTCGTGCCCTCCCAGTAGGGTGACATATCGTAATAGACGACTAAGGTCCATTTGTCACGGATGAGATTCATTTTGGCTATAGGGTCAAAAATTCAAAATATAAGGACTGATTATTCCTTAATTTTGTAATGTTATACATCATGCCATGCGCAGTGTTGATTGTGATTGCCATAAATAATGTTAATGCTAGGGCCAAAGAAATGAAGTTGGCATGCCCTAGTCTTACCGGCTGTTTACGTCTTCTTGTTTTGTTCTCTTCTTGACTGTCTTTTGTTTGTTTTTCGTCAGTTTTATGTTCTTGTTCACTTATTTCCTGCGAATTAATTGGTAACAGGGAAAGTTTTATGATAGGTCTCTTCACGATTCCATTTTTCGTTTTTAAGGATACCACCCGTACAAGTCCGTCTCTGCCCGGGTGGACATCAATCACTCTTCCCATAGCCCATTTTCCAGAAGGTATGTTGTTTTCTTGAATGACGGCCAAGTCGCCTTTTTTCAAGTTTTGTTGTGGTTTCAGCCATTTACTTCTCGCTGTTAGTTGACTGAGATATTCTGACTTCCACCTTCTCCAAATGTCTTCGGATAGTTTTTGGATTAAATGCCAACGTGTTCTGGCATCCCTTTCCGTTTCAATTACTGTTAATCCTGTGCGTCCTGTTAAAAAGTGTGCCGGTGTTAAAAAGTCCAGCTCTTCTATGTTTTCTGTTATGGAGCACAGAGGTCTAGTGTTCAAGCAAGCCTCAAGTTGAGCAAGTATAGTCGAGTATTCCTCAAATATGAGTTTCTGTTCACCAATTACACGCTTAAGATGGAACTTAAGGCTTTTTACAGCTCTCTCCCATAAGCCTCCGGCACTCGGCCACGATGGTGCGTTAAAGTGCCATTCGATCTTCATCTCGGTCACTTCTGCAAGGAAGCTATCCTTGAAAATTTGTTGTAATTGTTGGTATTCATTCTCCAAAATGTTGTTGGCGCCAACGAAATTAGTTCCTTGGTCGCTGTATAGATGTCGCGGAGCCCCTCGTCTAGCTGCCATCCTCCTCAACGCAGCCAAGAAGGCAGAGCTTGTTAAGTCCGAGACAAGCTCCAAGTGCACGGCTTTAGTGACCATGCAAATGAAAACCGCCACGTATCCTTTAGTTGTTCTGACTCCACGTCCTTTGTTTGTTTTAATATCCACAAACCCCGTGTAATCGACGCCTGTGTGATAGAAGGGTGGAGCGGGGTTGCATCGCTCCTCGGGAAGATCGCCCATTAGTTGATATTGTCTTCCCGATTCATGTTTTCGGCAAATCACGCATTTTCGTATCTGCTTCTTTGTAGCATTGTTCCCACTCGTTATCCAATAGTAATGACGTAGTTTGGCGAGGGTTACACGTGGTCCACCGTGAAATGTTAGTTGATGTGCTTCATCAATGAGAATCTCCGCCAGCCGACACTTATGTGGTATGATTATCGGGTGCCGCATCTCCTCACTTATGTTAGCGTTCTTCAATCGCCCACCAACACGTAACAATCCATTTTGATCAATGAAGGGATCTAAAGTTAATAATTGGCTTTTTAAGCCAACGCTACCATGTTTGCGCATTTTTTCTATTTCTGTCGCAAATTCTTTATTTTGCACATGTTTTATAATAATTGTTTTAGCTTTGCGCAACTCTTGTAATGTGAGATAGCTTGGGAAATGTTTACGGTAACGTGCAGGCGTTATCGCTCGATATATCCATGCCAATATATGTGTAATTTTCTTTGTACTGTTGTATTTTTCTAAGAAGTTATCGATGATATTTGGGTAATCTTGCACGATGTTGACTTGTTCTTTGACTGTTTTTACCTCCTCGTTGCTAATAAATATTTGTTTTTCAGTTTCATCTTCCGGAACCCACGTTTTTAGCCATTGGGGGCCTTGCCACCACAATGTATGTTGTATTAACTGCGACGCTAGCATCCCACGGCTGGCACAACCCGCTGGATTGTCCGTTGATTTTAAGTAACGCCAGCAGTCAGGAGGCATTGTTTCTGTGAGTTTAGCAACCCTATTTGCGACGAACGCCTTCCACCGGTTAGGCTCACCCTGAATCCAACTGAGTGTTACTTTCGAATCCGTCCATCCAAATATTTCTAGTCTATTTGTTAAGGATTGTTGTATTTTATTTATTAGTTTAGAGAGTAGGTATGCGCCACTAAGTTCCAGTTTTGGCAACGTAAGGGCTTTATTATGCGGCACGATTTTAGATTTTGCGGCGATGAGTATTACATCCGATTGGTGTTTTATGCGCGCATAAACTACGCATGCATATGCTTTCATGGATGCGTCACAGAACCCATGAATTTCGATGATGTCATCACTTTTGTTCTTCAGCCACCTTGGTACTTCGCAGCTGTGTATGTTGTCTAGATCTGCTTTTATTTTAGCCCAATCATTAAAAATGTCATCGGACACTTCCTCATCCCACTGTAAATTGTTTTCCCATAGTTTTTGGAACAGTAATTTTAGTTTAGTTGATAATGGCGTTAACCAGCCTAACGGATCGAACAATTTCGATATTTCCGATAGTAGGTGGCGTTTTGTTGGCCTTAAAGACTGTTTAGAGTAATCACAACGAAAGAAAAAATTGTCCGTGTTTGTGTTCCAACACAAACCCAGTGTTTTAGTGGTTGATTCTGATTTCGTGTTAAATACAATGTTTGTGTCATGATTTTGATGACTCGGTATGTCTTCGATTAAAGTTGGTTCGTTGGAGGCCCACTTACGCAAGTTAAAACCCCCTGAATGTAGTAAGGTAATCAAATCAGATATTAGTTTCTTACCCTGTTCAATAGAATGACAACCGTGTACAAGGTCATCCATGTAAAATTTTTTGTCTAACACCCGAGTGGCGTCAGGATAATTTTTCTGTTCGTCTGCTGCTAATTTCTTCAGCGTCATTAGAGCTAAAAATGGAGCCGCTTTTGTTCCATATGTTACGGTTGTGAGTTGATAAGATTGTATAGGACATTGAGCATTGTTGCGCCAAATTATTTTTTGTAGAGATTGATCCAATTCATGTACTGGGATCTGCCTATACATCTTCTCGATGTCTGCTGTATAAGCGTATTGGTATTGTCTCCATTTTAGCAATAATATTTGCAGATCTTGTTGAAGGTTGGGTCCTTTATGCATCAAGTCGTTGAGGCTGAATCCCGAAGACGTCCTCGCAGATGCGTTAAACACAACCCTATATTTTGTTGTAGTCGATTCCTCTCGTTGCACACCGTGGTGAGGTAAGGAAAATTCCGGTGTTATGTTACTTTTTAAAGCTAGCTTCATATGGTTTAATTGTAAATATTCTTCCATGAACATTTTGTAATGTTGGGCTAGCGTCTCGTGTTTTTGAAACTTGCGCTCCAAATTTTTAAATTGAGCTAAAGCCATTTGTTTTGAAGAGCCCAACTTGTTTTCTATGTTTTCCTTTAACGGTAACCTGACTTCGTAGTTTTCGTCTTGTGTCCTAGTTGTGGTATTTAAGTAAAACGTAATGCATCCCTGATCCTCGACAGATAAACTGGGCTGTTCAGTTATCTCCTCTATTTCCCAGAATTTATGCATGTCTTCCAAGTTGTGCAGCACTACATTACATTGGAATGTTTTTGTTGAGCCTCCACACAAAATCCACCCCAGGTGGGTTTGTTGAGCGATAGGCTGTGTTGTGTTACTCCCTTTGATGACTCCCTCCATGATAATGTTAGCGTAGACTTCGGCTCCGAGTAGCAAGTCAACTGGCCTGCTAATGTAATACTCCGGATCCGCCAAGGTAATGTTTTCTGTGAATGACCATGAAGGCTTCAAAAATGTTTGGTTGGGGAGATTTTTAAGTAGATTGTTCATAATCATGGCCTCTGTTGTAAAAGTGTAGTCACTGCTTAGGGCCTTGCATGTTATGTGAACTAACCCTTTACAGTTGTTCTCCTTTGCGCCTACGCCTAGAACAACCCCATTGCATTTATGGCGTTTTATCTTTAATAACTGAGCGGCGTTTTCGGTTATTAAAGATAAAACGCCATAAATGCAATGCAATCGTATAATCATACTTAACGGGAAACAGACTCCCGCAAGGAGTTCCACTTATTTATAGCAGAAACGTGCCTGAATTATATAATGTTTGCATGTTTCAGTTCGACCTGGCGTGTCAGGAGTGGAAGCGCACGCTGGTGGGAACTATTCACGTCGCAGGCGTCTTCGCGGCTTTGCCCGTTACTGCCTACGTATCAGACACGTAAGTATCTAGTAGGTACTAAAATAACTAAGTTCGCGATAAACCATCAGCGGCAGTTTAAGCGTAAAATATTGCAATCAGCTTCCAACACAATTTATTTTTTTAATGAATATGAAGATGTGTCGCCGGGTTGTAGCCTGAGTATTTTCTTTAAGTTAATCTCACCTAGTTCGTTTTATCTCGAAAGGCCACACAATTATAACAAGTTCGTAGGTGTCATTGTTTACCGGGAGCCCTTAGCTTGGCAGCTATACTTACTAGATGTAGACGAGTCCTTATGTTCCCCCAGGTACGGCCGTCGCACGGCGCTGGTGATCACCGCGGTGTCCCCCGCAGTGGTAGGCGTCATCCGATCCTTCTCCAACTCTTATATCATGTACCTGTGCTTCGAGTTCCTGGATGCCTTCGTGGGAGCCGGCGTCTATACTACTGCATTCATTCTGGGTGAGTTGTTTCGAAATTAAATGAGATCATATTGTAGGCAGCCACACAAAAATTTAAAGTATATTGATTTTATTATGGCAGTAAGTCGATCGAAAAGACTAGTAAAATTTAAAGGAGCGTGTTCAGTTTTCGTATTTATTAAACCTTATGAAACGTCTTGTGTATTAAATATTGCAGAATAATCAGACACAGAAACGTATTTTGGGAGATTTAAGCCTCATAAAACAGAGCAGTTACTAATAATCCTTCATTTTCATTTACAGCTCTCGAGATGGTAGGCTTAGACAAGCGAGTGCTGGGCGGCAACCTGATCTCCAGCACATTCGCTCTGGGGCAGGTGGTCACCGCCGTTGTAGCCTGGCTCATCCCTTACTGGAGAACCTACACCCTCGTCGTCTACGCACCCTCAGTCATTTTCATCACATACTACTGGCTTATAGAAGAGAGTGTCCGCTGGCTGCTCAGTAAAGGAAGAAATAAGGAAGCTGCCAGAATTATCTTTAAAGCTGCAAAGATGAATAGAAAGAAACTGTCTTCGGATACCATTAAAATGTTGACTGAAGAAAAGAAGCTTCCCCAAACGGATGATATTGGTCCAATAGAGGAGGATAAAAAATCTATTCTAATGCAAGTGTTACGGTCTAGGACGATTATGTTGCGCCTACTCGTGTGCTCGTTCTGGTGGATAACTTTAACTTTCGTGTACTACGGACTGTCCATCAACTCGGTGTCTCTGGTAGGGAACAGTTACGTCAACTACATCTTGACGTCGCTGGTGGAGATCCCCGGCTACTGCCTCAGCGTGCTCACGCTCGACAGGTTCGGCAGGAAGAGCTCCACCATGACAGCGTTCATCGTCTGCGGATTGTCGCTCATAGCGATGGCTTTTGTGCCAATGAGTAAGTTTGCTTGAAATTTTAACAGGCCTATTATTTTCATATTTATTTATGTCTTGCCGTAGAGAGCACCCATACTTCCACTTAATGAAAGCATGCTTCTAAATTAAGATTTTGAAAGTCAAAAAGTTTGGCTATTAAAGAATGGAAATGTGTTATCATAGTAAAAGTTAAAGTTTGGAAATTGTGTAGTACTTATTTTCCTTGATTATTCATTTTAATATTCTTGCTTGCAGCGTTAGCGTGGCTGCAGACGACCCTCAACCTGCTGGGCAAGCTATGCATCAGCATGGCATTCAGCAGCACCTACATCTACACGGGAGAGCTGTTCCCCACGCAGGCGCGGCACAGTCTGCTCGGTGCCTGCTCCATGGCGGGCAGGATAGGCGCGCTGGTGGCGCCGCAGACTCCGCTACTAGTTAGTGTTGTTCAGATGGATATTTTTTAACCAGGATAAAAAAAATGTTTTGTTTGAATGTTTGACTATTCAAATCACCGTCTTTTACAACATCTAAATGAGTACCTGACCAACGGTATTCACAAATGTTTTTCGAATTCGGAAACATGCTGCGGTCATGAGCACTTTATTTTCGAGAACCAATATTTTTACCTGTACATACAAGGATTTTTTGGTGAGTGGCTAAAATTGGAACTAACGCAAACGCCGCCATCGTGCTTTTTTAATAAATTTCACAAAACAATTTCTCAAATGTTTACCAACAGTTCTCCCATGTCAACGTCGTTTGAATGCCAAGAGATCCTTATAGATAGCTTTCTATATATTATTATTCTAACCTTCCTGACCTTTCCCAGATGGCGTACATGGAGGCGCTCCCGTACCTGGTGTTCGGCGTGATGGCGGGCACGTCTGGTCTGCTGATGCTGCTGACGCCGGAGACGCTGAAGGTTCGTCTGCCTGACACCATCGAGCAGGCAGAGAACATCAGCAATAAAAAAGTTGCCGCGGAGTAGATACGCTATGTTTGTTGAGATGTTCAGTCACGAGAATAAGTATATATACACTTGGCTTTGTTCAAAGGCGATTTTCTCCTTTATTTTTTAATGAAATGTTATATTATTAGGAACATAGTATTTTCGAACCCAAAGGTTTATGTAAAGTATCGTATTTCAACGTTGCATTCGTTATTTCGTGAAAAAATCGCAATTGAAAGTTCCCAAGTGTTGACATATTAATGCTCGTGACTGTTCATACTGATGGATCTTTTAGAATGTCAGTCAAGTTAGCATATTGATATTGTAGTTTCATCTGCTGATGTATTCTGTAAAAATCTTATCATGAAAAGTTAGTTAAAGTGAGCTGTCAATAGTGTCAATCCTTAGATTCAGGTGGAATGACAGCTTTCTTTACTCACCGTGAGATTTTTACAGAATAGACTGGCAAGTCTTTTTGTTTCTCAAGCGGTACTGCAATTGTCGGTGCAGCAACTGTCGGTGCTGCAACTATCGGTGCTGCAACTGTCGATGCAGCAACTGTCGGTGCTGCAACTGTCGGTGCAACACTCATCTGTGGTGCAACTGTCGGTGCAGCAACGGTCGGTACTGCAACTGTTACTGTCGGTGCTGCAACTGTCGGTGCAACAATCGTCTGTGGTGCAACTGTCGGTGCAGCAGCGGTCGGTACTGCAACTGTTACTGTCGGTGCTGCAACTGTCGGTGCTGCAACTGTCGGTGCAGCAATCATCTGTGGTGCAACTGTCGGTGCAGCAACGGTCGGTACTGCAACTGTTACTGTCGGTGCTGCAACTGTCGGTCCTCTTGAAACCGTAACGCGTAGCTCTGTAACATGTTAATGAACGAACTATTAACATCTTATCTTCTAAACTGCTTGTCGTCACGAGAGCCCATAAATACGTTTATACGCGTCATACCTTCGGATATAAGTATTTGTATTAATTAGGTACGTTTAATACAGGAGTTGATCGTGAAATAATAGGTAATTGTTAAGGTACAATTTTTTGTTAAGTTTGATGACCTATCCGTAATAAATAAATGTGTATTGAAATTGTATAATTAGGATGTAGTAAATAACACAACTGAATTTATAAGAACGTAACATACGAAACTAGCACTAACTGCTGCAGCCGCCCTTTCAGTTGTTGGTGGTAAACGTGGCGGCTCAAGGTGCTATACAGATGTGTGGGTCGGTACAAAATCGAATATATATGTAGATATGTTCGGAAAAAAGCCGCTCGAATTATGCCGCTTAGCTCGAATTGTGCCGAGCAGACCCGAACTTGGTTGAAAGGGAGAGTAAATCCGAACGCAGTTTGCCTTTCCGAACACGAATTTAGGAATGAAGGCCGAATATGTAATTGCTACGAGTCGGCTGTCTTGTTCAACAATATACCACCGTCTATCGAAGCGAATGCGCCCCAGCCAACCCGAGCTCCTGCAACACGTCGTGCAGAACATTCGCTGTGACCGGCACTGTGGCCTGTGGTGGCCACGCCGTCATGGTCAGAAAGCAACATTAATATTAGAAGCGATGCTCGTGATTTTTGTATAGTCAATTTAGTTTTAAATAATAATAGTATACAAAGTTATGTGTTAGCAAATGATTGTTAATTGATCTTTATTTATTGTTAGCTTAAGTTTCTTTGATAGTCGGGCAATGGCTGCTTAGTGCAGTCATGTCATGTAGTACAGTCAATCGCACGCAGTTTGACAGTAATAGTACCTATCCTTATTTCGCAGCAGTATGAGCGGTTTTCGCAATTCATATGTTACCACTGACATACTGTACAAAGTTAGTACAAAGCTTAATCATTTGATAATACATGTACACACTGCGCAGCCGCATAAGAAGCTTTTTAACCGACGAAAAACGGAGGTGGTTCTCAAATCGACGCGTAGAATATATATATATATACCTATTTTATGTTTGACCACGCATAACTTTTTGCAGTGTGGTCCGATTTTGATAATTCTGCTAAGCTGGTCTCATATAAATTTGGAAAAAAATCCAACCCTAAGGGTAGGAAAACAGGGGATGATTGATTATTAACTCACTGATTGTAATGTATGACCACGCATACCTAACTTTTCACAGAGTAGTCCGATTTTGTTAATTCTTTTTTTATTGGATAGGTTTTATCTCGAAATTGTTCCCTTATAAATTTGGAAAAAAATCCTACCTTAAGGTGGGAAAATAGGGGTGATTTATTGTTCACTAATAGATTTTAATGCTTTTTTTTTTTTTTTTGCGGATGGGAAATCATCAAATGACTCCTCCCGCTCTGGGTGGAGCGGAAGGGAGTGTCAGACTCTTACTGACTAAAACCCACCCGTGTTCCTTCCTTAGCCCTTTATGTTCCGGGCCAGCGGTAACCCTTTCGGACAATCCCGAGATTTTAATGCTGAGTTGTGTATTACAATCTAAATATCTTTTTCTCATTCGAGCAGCATTTTTTGCAGGCCTAACCATGTTGGTATTTAAGGCCTGTTTTTTTAAAGTGTTTATTAAATATTATACAACAAATAATAGTTAAAGTAGGATTACATGACAGTTAATGGCTAAAGTAAGGTAGGTAGCTATTTTAAAAGTAATCAAAAATTAAGCATGTAGTAATTAGTAAATTATAGCCACAAAAAATTATAAAATAAAAAGTTTTTAACAAAAAATAAAACCGCCAAAAAAACTGAAAAGCAAAAAATAATAAACATTTTTTATTTAACCTTAATAACTAAGTTCTTAAACTAATGTAAGTATACCTAAGTAATTTTGAGTCGGCGCCAAACAAGCAAATTAATTAATTACGTAAAGCGTGATGCGCGGCGGCGCAGGCGGCGGCGTGGCGCAACACACCTCTTCGCCGGAAAATGGCGAGCGTCCACGAAGTTAATGTCGGCGAGACAGCAACCCGAACGGGGCACACACAGAGTAATGTAATATAGGAGAGGCACATGAGGGCACACGTCGCACTATGGAAAATGGTAGAACAAGCGCATATCAAAAATGCTTTTTACGAATATCATAATTTGGCTAATATGACTATTTTATTAGGTTCTCTAATAGTCAAATTATAATATTCATTAGGATTTTTTCACTTAATACGCGAAATTATTTTTTTTTTCATAGATAGAAATACATAGAAGACAGAAGTGCCAAACTCAAGTCTTTGCGTATACATGTTTCAATACCATATTGTGAAAAAAATACTTGGTACAGATATGCAGTATTATACATTTTTAGAAAGGTTATTTTATGCTTTTTGCGATACAGCTTAATGATTTTAAAAGTAAAGAAAAATATTTCAGTAATTAGTTAAAACGTGACATACCTTATTTTTCACTTATATTTTTTTTCGTCGAAGGTTTTCAGTGTTACCCACGTTTGCCCAACCGCTA
This sequence comes from Mesoligia furuncula, assembly GCA_916614155.1. NCBI lineage: Eukaryota > Metazoa > Arthropoda > Insecta > Lepidoptera > Noctuidae > Mesoligia > Mesoligia furuncula. The sequence goes on along the minus strand of OU744807.1, from coordinate 842,974 downwards.
CTTTTTGTGTTGACTAGTAGTGTAACTATTCATAAATAGAATGCAAAAAAAATCAGCTGCGGATATTTGCGGTTTTAGAAGATATGAGAAAAAAACTGATAAAAGTCAGAACCCGAAAATTGGTATCTTTTGCGGTTTACCACTGACACCATTCACATGAACTTTTTGGATATTTTCTTTATTATTTCGTGATAACAAAGGGACCTTATCAAATTTGCACTCGATTTGCGTAGGAAATTACAAGATAATAATGATGTAGGTACCAATTCGATATTGTAAAATGAGTATATAAAGGGAAGCAAAAACTATACGAACCATCTACATCAGTGTAACTTCAAGTGAAGCAAATCTCATCTACGCCTATTACTTCTGCAGATTGTGAAGTGTTAAATGTCTTCCTTCCTGTACCAAACGAGACTTATATAATCCCCTATATCGAGCGCGGCAAGACCATGGAATCATTATCCAAAGTTTTAGTGGAAAAGCTCAATGTTTCTGAAAACAACTTGTGTTTTATAATTAGTGACATACTCGTACAAAGGCACATTCTTCCTATTTTCAACAAGCGCTAGGCCCTGGCATCTCTGAAAAAATAAACATTTTTACAGAAGAATTGTACTTGGTTGGACTCAAGGTATTCGTTAAATTTACCGGATTCTGAACAATATTCTACGCCATCAACTTCTGGCTAACGAGGAAGAGCATGCGTGGCTTATGGAGACTCCTCAGAATCTACCAAGAAGAGGAAAAACACTCTTCTACTCCAAGAATATGGCTTCGAGCGTATAAAAAACGCCTACGTGCAGGGACTACGCGCTTTACGTGAGTACACAGAAGCTCATCTTGTCGAAGAATTAAGAACCGCTGACACTTAAAAGAAATTAGATATCTCAAGTAAGTGGAACGACTCAGACCAGATGAAGATTCTTTCCGATACGGAAGCATTGAGTGCTTTTATAGATTTGGATCTAACAAAAGCAGAATATATCTACCTGAAAAACTTAACCAACGAACGAAAGTCTTGTATATTCCCGCCTTACTACAAAATACAAGAAATAAAAAGATCCTGTTATCCACCATCTTCCACAATCGAAATCACGAATACTTATGCTAAAGTGATTAATATCCAAGATTTATTGGATCATGCTGCTGCTAGAATTTTAAAAATCGATTCTGTTTTCCAAAAACAACATAGAACATTGATCCTTTATTGTAAATGGGGATGTGATGGTTCATCTGGTCAAAGCCAATACAAGCAAATACTTGCAGAAGAGTCGGAAACAATTTCAGATGCCAATTTGTTCATCACTTCATTAGTCCCCATCAGATTAGTTGATGTGCAATGAAAACCGTACGTAAGAAATGTGAAAGAACTTGAAGAAGAGGCACTAAGTCTTTTAAACGTGGCACCTGAAAGTAAACCCACATTTACTGACCCTGATCCTGAAGTAGTATAAGTCAAAAATAATATTTATATTTAGTTATTACTTATATTTGTATCTAGCTACATCATTTCCTGAAGCCAGAGTATAGGATGTACCTATTAGTAATATGATTTTAATTTAGTAAATTGTTTTCATATATATATATATTTTGTTTACTTTGCTTGTTGTAATTAACCATGGTTTAATATTTTTAGTCATTATAAACTTGTATTCCACTAGAAATTAATTTTTAACTATTTTTTTTTGTGATTTTTTCCCATTTCTTTCATTCTACGCAAAAAAACATACATAGATATACAAGAAAACACTATAAACTACACATCATTCGAATCTCCAAATCTTACTGCATATTTGTGCCAAATTTCATCACGATACGACAAAAATTCATGAAGTTACAGATTTTTGATCCGATACCGACCTATATTTTCCATAGTGCGTCGTTGCGAGTGGTCGTGTGGAGAGCGCATTTTTTGGAATGTTAAATGTTTATCGCTGGAGATTTCAAGTTGCATTGTTAATTTGATTTGGTTATTTCTTAAAATTTAAGGTAGTTTAGTGATCTTTGTTCATTGATTGTTTGGCGCCGACTCAAAATTACTTAGGTATAGGTACTTACATAAGTTTAAGAACTGAGTAATTAAGGTTAAATAAAAAGGTTTTACTATTTTTTGCTTTTCAGTTTTTTCGGCGGTTTAATTTTTTTGTAAAAAATTTTTTAGAACTATAGATTAGTGATTGTATATACATAAATTATGCTTTATTATAGTTTGTACCTATAGATAAATAAATACAATAGTTAGTAGATATTATTTAAGTAGTAAAAGATATACCTACTTATTAGAAAGAATGACGTTTATTTCGAGACAGTTCGTGTAACACAAAATACAAATAGCAAAGTGAATATAATGATTTAACAACAAGTGTGTGCCTCACGGCTGCGCCAAAAAAGGTTCATTTCAGCATTAATGTCGGACAGATGGTGGTCTTCTAATGAACCTTTAAGGACAAGTGATTAATATAGAAGTACAAACAGTTTCAATTTTATACTAATACATATTTTATAAATAAATAAATAATCTAGTATTCATACAAATAGACTTAATTACAAAAACAATAATATCTAACTGTTTCAGCAAAACCTGTTCTTAGGGATTAGCTAAATTGACCCGCGAACCGTCAGTGCACTCACAGAAAGTATTAGTATTATAAGTAGGTACTCTTACATAGTATTAGGTACTCTTACATAGCCTACAATGCAGAGTTATTTGTGTTTCTTCGCAACGGATCAATTCTAATTATCTTATCTGGCAGAAATTTAGTTCTAAATAGCGTCTACCAGGACACTGAGGACTCTGAAGATTACATAAAGACAACGAAGTACAAAATAATGTTAATCTTTAATTAGAAATAAGAGTTCTTTAACATATGAAAAGCAACCTGTTAAATAAATGTTGTGCACAAACATAATATCTACGTAGTTTAATTGTTATTACCTTTGATACACTTCGGCATTGCTTTCATAAATCACTCGTGATAACTGTGATAAGTATAAAATAGATGGAATAAAAAATTGCGTTATGCCCTTAGACGGACTATAAGAGCCACACCACACGGTGCGGTGCGGCGCCGCATGGCAAAGATTTCGACGAATCAGCGGGCACACAAGCAGCTGCGGCGGTGCGGTCAACCACACGGTGCGGTGCGGCGCCGCACCGCACCGTGTGCTTTGGCTCTTAGACCCCTGGAGGCGCGCCAGGCGCGGGGAAAGAAGTATTCATGAAAGTTTCAGATGAATCATACGATAGAAAAGTTAATAAATATACCAACCTATAGGTACATAGTATCTAAACGTTTAATGTTGTGTTTGCGTATCTATCTATTCTAGATAATAATAAAGCTAAAGAGTTTTTTTGTTTGTATGTTTGAACATGCTAATCTCTGGAACTACCAGTTTCATTTCATTTCATTTCGTTGTTTGCATTTGATAGTCCCAATTCTTGAAGACGGCTACAGGCTATTTAACAACACGCTAGAACCCTTTGGAGCCGAGCGAAAAGAAAAAAGACAGACATTAACACAGTAACAGCGCGGGCAGGCGATGCGATGCGACGGGTTAGGTTGGGGAAACAAAAAATTTCAAGCGGACGAAGTCGCGGGCAGAAGCTAGTACTAATAATAAAGCAGAAGCTAGTACTAATAATAAAGCAGAAGCTAGTACTAATAATAAAGCAGAAACTAGTACTAATAATAATGCAGAAGCTAGTACTAATAATAAAGCAGAAGCTAGTACTAATAATAAAGCAGAAGCTAGTACTAATAATAAAGCAGAAGCTAGTACTAATAATAAAGCAGAAGCTAGTACTAATAATAAAGCAGAAGCTAGTACTAATAATAAAGCAGAAACTAGTACTAATAATAAAGCAGAAGCTAGTACTAATAATAAAGCAGAAGCTAGTACTAATAATAAAGCAGAAGCTAGTACTAATAATAAAGCAGAAACTAGTACTAATAATAAAGCAGAAGCTAGTACTAATAATAAAGCAGAAGCTAGTACTAATAATAAAGCAGAAGCTAGTACTAATAATAAAGCAGAAACTAGTACTAATAATAAAGCAGAAGCTAGTACTAATAATAAAGCTGAAGAGGTTGTTTGTTTTCATATTTGTTTGAACGCGCTAATCTCTGAAACTACCATTCGGATTTGCATTTGATAGCCCAATTCTTGAGGAAGCCTATTTAACATCACGCTAGGAACCTTAGGAGACGAGCAGAAAGTAGTCAGAAAGAACGATAAGCGAAAATGAAGGTATAGCCGGCGATGTGATGCGACGCAATGCAGGCAGAAGCTAAGTAGTTATTGATATTACAAGGCTACAATTGGTGGGTACAGGTTAGGGATGTGCGTGTGGTGTGAGGGCCACTTTGTTAAAACTCTTTGAAAATGTGCTTAGGATTTAGTGAACATTCCAAAATAATTGTGAAAGTTGTTATCAGATTTTGTGAAAGTCTAATAACCGAGTTATAGACTGTAAAGTTGGGCCCTCAGTTCTCACATAGAGGATTGAGGGCCCACCTCAAACTGATAAACTATGGACACTACAGAAAAAGTCTTTAAATGCCAAACAAAATTTGTGAAAACAAGATATTATATCAAAACACTGTCCTACTTTGTGTATCTTCGTACAAAATGGGCCCTCAATTCTCATACACGTAAAAGTTTATTACGCAAATAAAATGAAATCATTAACTTACAGCTACTGTTTGAAATCCCTATCATCATCATCTGCATAGCTTTCTCCCAACTATGTTGGGGTCAGCTTCCAGTCTGACCAGATGCAGCTGAATACCAGTATTTTACATGGAGCGACTGCCTATCTGACCTCCACAACCCAGTTAATGGGTAATAAGATACCCCTTGGTTGGACTTTCAGGCTTCTGACTACCCATAACGAAAATCCCTAAAAAATAAAGTTAAAATCCCCAATCCTAGTTTGAAATCCCTATATGCTACTAAATAAATTGTGAAAATTGGGGCCTAAAAGGGGGCCTAAAAAGGCTACTTTGGCAGAATTATAAAAGGATAACATAATGGACAGTTCACCGTTAAGTTAATCGTATCAAATCCCATTGGTGAAGCATTTTTCAGTTATTTTTTTGTCTGTGCAAAAATACCAATCAATCCGATACAAATCCAATCCCAATCTCTTTGATTATACCTACGTAGTCAGCGAAAAATAGAAAAACAAGGACTGTCTTCGCTATATTATAATTCATAATGTTATCCTTTTATGATTCTCCAGAGTGGCCTTTTTAGGCCCCCAGGTCACCACTTTTTGTTGTTTGAAAGTTATCCCTCAGTCCTCCATTTCTTTTGTTTTCGATTTATTATATTACGCTATAGTATGAAAGATAAGACAAATACAAAATAGACTCTTTTTGTGAAAAAAATTGTGCAACAAATTCAATACCAGAAAGAAATTAAAAGACCCTTTATTGTATAAGAAAATCGAGTTTTATTTTTATTATCTGAATTAGCAAATAGGGTGACCACAATTTCTTTTAGATTGCAGTAAAGATTAGTAAATGTAGAGTATAGGTTTTAATAAACTTTCTTAGATTTTTCGCTTATTATCGTCATAGCATTTGTACTCAAGTTTCGTGATAAAAAAAATAATACCTTATTTCGGAATTCGAATGATCACAATAAAAATACTGTTACCCAAATCATATTTGCTTGAAATATCGTTCGTTTTGAAATAACTAATGACAATAATCAAATAATTTATTTATTATTTTTATAAAGGCTTTTGCCCAGCCTTGGGACAATGTAGGCTAAATATAATCCTAACTAATATTATAAATGTATTATATCAAAAATATTATTAAATGTATTATATAATTGTTGTTTACATATATGTACAATAGTTGTAATAATAGGTCTTTACCTATAAAATTGCCGTTCTGCAGTACTGGCCATTTGAAATCAAAATAATTTTTGTTTGGCTAAGAATTCTAATTTCAAATTAATTTTATTTTAAAAACATGGATTTTTTTTTCCAAAAGTAGTCATTTGTTTATTGATTAGTGTTACATTTTCATCGCACTTCGATCTTTTTCGTCATCATGGATACGTTAAAAATTCGAGTAATTATGGAATATGAGTACCGTCGTGGCAGCAACGCGGCACAAGCGGCACGCAACATCATGTTGGCAACACCGAGTGAAGCTACTTCGAGAGCTGATGCTGGCTGGCGGTGAAGTTGATTAAGGAAGGAACTTCCATAGAGTAGAATAATTCCCGCCATTATTATAATTTCTCATGCCGCGAAACGCGTTTGATTTTGTGAATTGTAATTATTTTTGAATTATATGTTTGCATAAATAGCTAATACGTGTTTTAAACACCCTCAATATAGAAATAGTTAATATCAGAAGTGTGCATAAAACTTTTCGCGCCCCAAAAGTAAAGTTAATACTAAATAATGGGTAAAACCGGTAAAAGACGCTTAAGTAAGCGTAAACACCGGGCAAAGCGCGCTCGTAAATCATCTAGTAGTAGCAATAGGAGTTTTAGCGGGTACGTATCAAAATCCCGAAAGTTCATAATACCCATGATTGAAATACCGACGACGTCCATAACACCGAAATTCAAAATACCGAAAGTTTTAAATGTCGATAGTCGTTATATCGAAACACAAAATACCGGGGTCTACCTTTTATAGCAGAACTTTTTACGTCATAATATTGTTTTGCATAACAACGGATAGCATAAACTTCATTTCGCAGAAAATCATTTCGCATACACTCAGTTGTCATACATTCAAAACTCATAATTTTGTTAGTCAGAATCATCTTTAGGCATAATGTTTATATCCATAATAATTAAAAAGCAGAACCATCATATCGCAGAAAATTCACAGTCAGAATCGTCTTGTGGCATACATTTTATATCGATAGTCATTAAAAATCTACCCTAACCTAAATGCTAATTACAAAAATGTTGTCGGCTTGGATGCATGTAGTATGCAAACAGGCATACAACATGCAAGCAGGCATGCAACATGCAGCATGCATGTAGCATGCAAGCAGGCATGCAACATGCAGCATGCATGCAAGCAGGCATGCAACATGTAGCAGGCATGCAGCATGCAAGCAGGCATGCAACATGCAGCAAGCATTGTTTCTGTCACGGCTCCGGCGCTGCGGGGTTTGGGCGGCGCCACGCGAGCTTATCGTCACAGATGGTTTTAACGCTCACCACCGCAGCTTCGGCTCAGCCTCAGCCGCGGTGGCGGGCCTTCAAACCACCTGCTCCTCAGCTCGCGGGCCGCCCTACCCCTCCGCGCCTACGCGGGTTTAAATTACACTCTAGGGGTAGGGCAGACAAGACTGCGTAAAGTCGGTTTCGCAGCGATTCGTTTCTGTCACAAAATTTTGCAGCACAACGTATTGACTTTTTATGACACGTATATATTATAAGTTTATGATGTTTTGAACACTAATTTTTACAAGAAGATATATCTATTTTAATTTTTGATGTTCAAATATGCACCCATACCAAATAATCGTATCTCTAAATAAATGTTATGCTAAACAAAATTATGCATAATATTAATTATGGCAAAGGTAATTATGCGAAACAAAATTCTGCCAAGATAAAAGTATGCCATTGTAAATTCGGGCACGTAAATATTCTGCCAAACAAAAGTTATGCTAAATAATTTTTATGCCTTAAAAATATTCGATTAAATAAGATTATGCCATGTGAGTTATGCCAAATAAAAATCGGAGTATCAAGATTCTGCCAAATAGAAGGAACCCAAAATACCGATGTTCAAATGCCCGAAAGGACGAAATCCCGAATGGATGAAATCCCGAATGGACGAAATACCGATGGATGAAATCCCAAAGAGCGGCGACGTAGTTCCCGCGATTACTCATAGATGGCACTACAACACAATTATGACGGTGGGCATTCTGCTTAACATGTTTTAATATTTTTTATAGCGGGGGTAGATCTCGAAAAATTATTGTATTCCGTAATGTTTTATAAATTTGTAGTTACTGTTAGCTACTTAGTACCGAGTGGTTGCTATAATGAGTGAAGATATTTTTAATTTTTTTTTTTCAAATCTCAAAAAGGTGGATATAAAGTACAGGTAGGCGGTTTTGTGTTTACAAAGAACCGGCAAACCCATTTGCTACTTAGTAGCTAACACATTAGTAATGACAACTTAGGATGCAAGAGCGAGCGAAGCGAGCTCGGGACTTGGGGCACCCCGACTTGGACAGGTTAGGTTCGAAGGGGATGACGGGGGCTCGAGTGAGCGAGCAAAGCGAGCGAACGAGCCCCCGTCATCCCCTTCGTGTTAGGTTCCTTTAAACCCTGTAGACAGAAATAGGGGCCCCGCTTCGCGGGGCCCCGTCGACTACGCCTAACAACATATTTTTGTAGATTAAAAAAAAAGTTTGAGATTTTTTTCTCGGCCACTATAATTTTGCTAACTTTGCGGTTTTCAAATTTACACTAAAAAGGGTCTATTCTATCCAAAAAAAATAGCTACTATCAAAAAGCGCCGGGTGTGGAAGTACACTGTACACTGAAATAGGGGGGGGGGGGGGGCCGCGAAGCGTGGTTTCGTTGACATAGGAGACAAGAGCGAGCGAAGGGCACCCCGAGGTTAGATTTGGTAAGGTTACTTTAAGCCCTTTACACAGAATTTCAACAATTTGACAATTAAATTTTTTGTTAATATCGGGATTTTGAACTTCGGGATTTTAAAGTTCGGTTTGTTAAACTTCGGGTTTTTAAACTTCGGAATTTTAAACTTTCGGGCAAATGAACTTTCGGGATTTTAAACTTTCGACCAAACAACTATTCGGCGTTTCAATTTTCGGGATTTCGTCCATTGGTATTTTAAAATTCGGTCTTTTAAAATTCGGGATTTTGATACATACCCGTTTTAGCAGTAGCAGATGTAGCAGTACGAGTTCTAACAGTAGCGGTTCAAGAACGGGTTCCTTCTATTTGGCAGAATCTTGATACTCCGATTTTTATTTGGCATAACTCACATGGCATAATCTTATTTAATCGAATATTTTTAAGGCATAAAAATTATTTAGCATAACTTTTGTTTGGCAGAATATTTACGTGTCCGAATTTACAATGGCATACTTTTATCTTGGCAGAATTTTGTTTCGCATAATTACCTTTGCCATAATTAATATTATGCATAATTTTGTTTAGCATAACATTTATTTAGAGATACGATTATTTGGTATGGGTGCATATTTGAGGTTCCCTATCCATTTGCATAAAATTTTAAGACCTAATATAACTTAGCATAATTTTGTTTGGCATAATTATATTTTCGCATAATATAATTACGCATAACAGCTTACGCATAATTTTTTTAAGCATAATTTCTCTAACCATAATAATGATTAAGCATAATATTCTATATATAATATATAAGCATAAAGTTCTAAAGTATAACTTTTTTAAGCATAATATTCTAAAGCATAAATTTGCCCGAAGAGGATATACCAATTTATTTCGACGATTGGAAAAAAGCCATATCTCCTGAATCAGGTAATATACAGGGTGTTTGGTGCATCGTTTGCCAAATGGAATTGGCCGAAAGGAGAGGTCATTTGCTATCTCTTAAAGCCCAGTAACTTATTCCTTATTACACCGGTTTTTTTATTATGACTTTTAAATTTTTATTTAGAAAAATACAAGAACTCTGTATTTAAGCTTAAATTTAAAAAAAAGTTATGAGTATAGCCTTCAAATTTCATTTCAATTCTTATGTTTACTCTTGTATGGTTCTATTAAATACAAAATTACTTGTTAATTACATCTAGTTCCTTTTTATTAGGGTTCCGTATAAAAACGGAACCCTATTACTAAGACTTCGCTGTCTGTCCGTCTGTCCGTCTGGCCGTCTGTCCGTCTGTCCGTCTGTCCGTCTGTCCGTCTGTCCGTCTGTCTGTCACCAGGCTCTATCTCAACAACCGCGATAGCTAGACAGTTGAAATTTTCACAAATTATGTATTTCTGTTGCCGCTATAACAACAAATACTAAAAACAAAATAAATTAAATATTTAAGGGGGGCTCCCATACAAAAAACGCGATTATTTTGCCCTTTTTTGCTCGATATCAAAAATGGCAACAGGTAGGCACTTGAAATATTCACAAAATATTCAGTTGTATTTTAACTTTAATAATAAATAATAAAATTAAAATAAAATAAATATTTAAGGGGGGCTCCCATACAACAAACATGTTTTTTTCGGCGTTTTTGCCTTGTGGTACGGAACCCTTCGTGTGCGAGTCCGACTCGCACTTGGCCAGTTTTTTAATAACTCACAAAGTTTTTGAAAAAAGGAAAAATATACTTAACACTCAACTTTAAATTGCTGTAAAAAAAAAACTAAAAGCGATCGGGATCTTCAAATTTAAAAAGTTCTCTAGTTTGTCCCCTTTCCAACGGTGTGCAATATACTCAAAAAAAACTTTGAATAACTTCAGTAATTCGCTAAATGTGTAATCGAGACACATCAGGCTGATATTCGATATTACGGTAAGAACACTAGTTTTCACATAAATAATATTCTTTAAGTAGGTGGATAGTGTTATCTCATTCTTATGCAGTCTTTTATCTCTTTTTAGGGTTCTAACTTTCCTCGAACTTGAAATAAAAAATAAACTTTTATTTAATAAGTACCTAATTATAAATTTTGTTCAAATTGTCCTCCACTATTACTACAGTCGAGATAAGACGAATATTTCGCGCGTGTGTATGTAATAGTGGACGACAATATGAATAAAATTTTTAATTACGTACCTCGAACTTGAAATAGGTAATTTTGTATTTCATAGAACCATACAAGAGTAAACATAAGAATTGAAATGAAATTTGAAGGCTATACTCATAACTTTTTTTAAAATTTAATCTTAAATGCAGAATTCTTGTATTTTTCTAAATAAAAATTAAAAAGTCATAATAAAAAAAACCGGTGTAATAAGGAATGAGTTACTGGGCCTTAAGAGATAGCAAATGACCTCTCCTTTCGGCCATTTCCATTTGGCAAACGATGCACCAAACACCCTGTATAACATATTAATATGATATAACGTATTGAACAATTTTGTGGGTTTTTTTTTCGCTGTAGGAAGCATGAAGCAACCAAGCATACAGCATGCAAGCAAGCATACAGCATGCAAGCAAGTATGCAAGCAAGCATGCAGCAAACAACCAAGCATGCAGCATGCAGCAAACAACCAAGCAAGCAGCATGCAAGCAAGCATGCAGCATGCAAGCAAACATGCAGCATGCAAGCAAGCATGCAGCATGCAGCATTCAGGCGAGCATGCAACTTGCAGCAGGCAGGGTTTCTGTCACGGCTCTGGCGCTACGGGACTCCGGCGGCACCACGCGTGCTAATCGTCGCAGACGGCTTTCGCTCACCACCGCAGCTTCGGCTTGTTGGCCGGCTTCGCCGGCCAACCTCAGCCGCCTGCTCCTCAGCCCGCGGGCCGCCTGCTCCTCAGCCCGCGGGCCGCCTCGCCCCTACGCGCCTACGCGATTTTAAATTACACTCTAGGGGTAGGACAAACAAGACTACGTGGAGTCGGTTTTGCAGCAATTCGGTTCTGTCACTAACTTTTGTTGCACAGCATATTAAATTTAATTAATTGTATGCCTAAATATTATTATGCTAATAGTCATTAGGCCTACTAACGTTATGCGAATCAAATTTATGCCAAAACAAATTAGTCTTTAAGATGATTATGCCAACATAAAATGTATGCCTAAAAAAATTATGCCGAAGTATTATTATGCCAAAACAAATTGTGCCAAAATCGTTATGCCGAAGTATATTAGGACAAAGAACATTATGCGAAAAGAAGGGATCCCCTGTATAAAAGCTTTTTATTAATGCACTACTCGCTAAAATGTCTCCTCTTTATCTTCTTCGTGTCGCGGGGACGACAGTATTTCAGATCTTGTTGGCCCAAAACTTTGCCACTTCCACAACGTCGTCAGTGGCAGCGCAGAGGTCACTTTGACTGCATGTTTAGGGACGCATAGGGTAGGATAGGAGGAGGAACATGGTTTGCTACATAGCTTCACAACTACTCCCTACTGCCGCATCCTAGTGGAGCATCTCCGTGCAGGGTGTAAACTTCCGTTACCCACACAGAAGTCCCTGAACCGTCTCCGGACACAAGTGGGAAGATGTACCTCTAGCCTGGTAAAGTGAGGCTATCTCGGCGGAATGTTTCCTCAACAGTGTAAAATAGCATTTGCATTTCCCCTTACACCTTGGCTTCTTGGGCTGACTTTGTATGATATTCATTGATATTGCTACCCTAACTACTAACTACTACTAACTGCATGTCTCCATGGACAACTGCAATATTGTAAGGTACTGCTCTAGCCACTATGGTTGTTTTCAAATTTCCTAGTTTGCATGTATGCCATGTAAAAGACATTGAAAAGCGTTGTTTCCACAGCCCAAAGCAGCAGCGTCCCACAGTAATTCTTGTTGCAATAATTTATGTGCTTCGTTATATTTTTCCTTGCTTCTATTTTGCATTGCAGGTATATAATAATAAACTAAATTGGATAAACAGAAGTGCAACATAAATTAAATACAACTGCACATGTTACATTTGTAGGTCAAACATCATTTTCTATCAGCTGGTGTAGAGTCGGCCATTTTTATAGTACTGTTATAGTAGGGGTCTGGGTTTCATAACTTTATAGTAGGTTTATCGAACGTTTTAGTCCTAAAATGCGTTTATGAATAACAATTTTTGACAACGAGACATTAGCAAGCCTTTAGATGTTCTATAACTTATTATGAATAAGACCGTAGGTCTTTACCTATGAAATTGCCGTTTTGTATGAAAAAATTTAAACGAATTTTTTTTTTCGAAGTAATCACCCATGCAATCAATGCATCTTTGCCAACGCAGTGGCAATTTATTGATGCCCTTCTTAACACATTGAAGGACACTGAACGAGACACAATAGAAGTTTTATTGTTATTACGTCTATAGGCGTTAAGTGTCCCGCAAAGAGTTAAAGAAATCAGCTGGACGGGAGGCAACAAATTCTTCAAAGGCATTCTGTACTGCCTCTCGGGTATTGAATTTTTTTCCCGCCAAGAAGTTATCCAAATTCTGGAAAAAGTAGTAGTCTGTAGGCGCAAGGTCTGGTGAGTAGGGAGGATGACGGAGAGCTTCCAACCCCAGTTCTTGCAACTTGGAGACCGTCTGCTGTGCAGTATGAGGTCGCGCGTTGTCTGTGTGGTGCCGGACTTAAAGAATTGCACCACCCCTTACTTCCTGTGGGTGTCGTAAAAGGCGACTAAGGGTCTTACCGGAGAATGGGCAGCAGCGTTCTCTATTTATTCCACCATCATACCATACTGCCAAGCGTGGCGATTATGGCAAACCCCCCCCAAAGTTGGGGGAGGCCTATGTCCAGCAGTGGACGTCTATCGGCTGAAACGACGACGAAACGACGACGCAAATACATCTTCGGTCTAGACACTCGATCGTCTTCGGTCAAGATATCAAACATTCAAGGTAAGTTTGTTTTGATACATAGGTACTCATAATTTTATAAGTACGTAATATTTTACTAAATAGTACTTCGATAATCACTCTAAGAATTGTTTAATTCAATTTCACCTATTTATAAATTGTAAAGTTTTTAAAGTAAAATATAATTATTTCATACTCCGGAAAACATCTTTGTTATTGTGCAAGTACCTACCTAGGAATAAAAAAATCATCCAGGAACGCACTCCTTTATTAGGTACTAGCTTCTGCCCGCGACTTCGTCCGCGTGAAATTCGAAGGTCACATGGCTCCATCTATTTATTATCATAATAACGTTATTGTTGTTTTCGTCGGGAACAGCATTTTTTTTTTCGGGATGAAAGTTTCAGTGGTTTAGGCGTGAAAAGCTAACAAACAAACTTACTTTCGCATTTGTAATATTAGTTAGGATTATATTTAGCCTACATTGTCCCATTGCTGGGCAAAAGCCTTTATAAAAATAATAAATAAATTATTTGATTATTGTCATTAGTTTTTTCGGAACGAACGATATTTCAAGCAAAAGTGATTTGGGTAACAGTATTTTTCTATGTGATCATTCGATTTCCGAAATTATTTTTTTTTATCACTAAACTTGAGTACAAATGCTATGACGATAATAAGCGAAAAATCGAAGAAAGTTTATTAAAACCCATTACTCTACATTTACTAATCTTTACTGCAATCTAAAAGAATTTGTGGCCACCCTAATTCCAAATTAAGAGAATAAAAATAAAACTCGATTTTCTCATACAATAATGAGTATTTTAATTTCTTTCTGGTATCGCATTCGTATATCGTATCGTCCCGGTATCGCGTTGCAAAATATTTTTCACAAAAAAAGACAATTTTGTATTTGTCTTATCTTTCATATGATAAGCGTAATAAATCGAAAACAAAAGAAATGGAGGACTGAGGGCCCGAACTTTATCAAGGTCATAACTTTCAAACAACAAAAAGTGGTGACCAGTTCTTGCTTTCATAAATTTTCACAATTTATTTAGTAGCATATATAGGATTTCAAACAGTAGCTGTAAGTAAGTTAATGATTTCATTTTATTTGCGTAATAAACTTTTACGTGTATGAGAATTGAGAGCCCATTTTGTACGAAGATACACAAAGTAGGACAGTGTTTTGAGATAATATCTTGTTTTCACAAATTTTGTTTGGCATTAGCTTAGATTTTGGCATAAAGACTTTTTCTGTAGTGTCCATAGTTTATCAGTTTCAGGAGGGCCCTCGATCCTCTATGTGAGAACTGAGGGCCCAACTTTACAGTCCGTAACTCGGTTATTAGACTTTCACAAAATCTGATTACAACTTTCACAATTCTTTTGGAATGTTCACTAAATCCTAAGCACATTTTCAAAGAGTTTTAACAAAGTGGCCCTCACACTACACGCACATGGTTAGGGTAGGTACCTAACTAATTCTTGATACCCTACGTCAATTTGCTGCGCTATAACAATTTCATACAACAGCTGTCAAAGAAGACAGGCGTGATTTGAGTATACGGACAATTTAAATTGATAGTCAATTTGCTTAGCAATTAATTTCCTACACAATAAAGTGTAGGTAATGTGTACATAATAATGTCCTTACATTGTTATTTATTTCAGTTTCGCTGATATACATAAGGAGATTTACACAGAGTACCATCTTAAAAAAAAATAGGTAAGTACCTACGTACAATGAAATCATACAATAAATAATACTATCATAGTGACGCATTCATTTACTGGAAAGTACATTAATGAAGTTTTGCAGAAGCTTCCTGCTCGTAGGTACACGGTTACGGTAAACATTTAAATAAATACCACAATGTCGATACTTATCGTAATATTAATATTTTTGACAAATAAATTATCTTTATCTTTTATCTATAGCACCTGTACATACCTTTCGAATGATTATTAGAGATTAAGATACATAAGTAGGTACATAAAATAATTATGATAAAAACCCAACAATAAATAATTACATCCTAACCTATCTGTCAACAGTATTCCTACAATATTTCTTTAAAGTGTTACTGGTAAAGATTGCCAACATCCGGATACAGGCTATAATTTACCTACATATTTATGCTCCGTGGTCCGGGATGATTCTAATTAAAATCCTGAAGAGAATCCACATCTTTGCAAAAAAATCAGTTGGTCAGACAATTTTGTATAAAAAGTTCAAAGTATTTTCACGAATCGGTTATTTAATAAATTATATATAATAACGAACGAAAAGGACGACAATCAGCATCTTATTAGCGTGACAAGGGACAAGGACGTGAACGTGTCATATCTTTGAAATTCGAATATTATCAATCAATTAATTGATTGCACGCACACCATCTGACAATTCCAAATATCCATGAATTGGTAGATATCGTAAGGAAGCTCTTCAATATTTACACTAAAACTGATAGCGGATGATAAGAATAATCTGTAACATCTGTTTTACAGCCGTCTTGAATAGCCAAACTAGTTGAATTGAGGCTCATCTAAGAACGCCAAATACTAACGAACCTGTTTTCAAGATCGCGGCATTTTGTTGTTGCTATCAAGAAAGAACATTATTATTATTATTGTGTTGAATGCACATAAGTAGTTTTAATATTGTTAGTATCTTTTTCTTTTTGGTTTTATTTTTTATACATATCTACATAATCGTACATATTATTATTAATTTTGCAAACTATGATCGGTGTCGACCTTAACGATGTTTTTTTATCTTGTTCGTCCTCTTCAAGTAGTTTCCTTAGTGCGGCGAGTGGTTCCTCTCTTACTCTCTGCGATCAGATTTCCTCTTTGATTTCCGACCTTCCCAACTGTCTCAACATAGCCCACATCAATTCCCAGAGTGTTCCTGCTCATTACTCAGTTCTTCTGGCTTCCTTTAACAGTGCACATAGCTTTGCTCATCTCCGAGTCCTTTCTCAAACCCTCTCTCTTATCTGTTAATTATGCCCTTCCTGGCTTTGTCCTTAACCGTAATGATAGAACTGGGAAAGGGGGTGGTGGTGTTGCCGTTCATTTGCGTACTGATATTCCCTACAAGATTATCAGCACATCACATTCCTACTCGGGGTCAGCGGAGCATCTACCTCTCGAAATTTCCTTGCATCACGCTAAACTGCTTCTCGGAGTCTTTTTAGTCCTAACCTCACTATTAATTATTTTGAGTCTTTTGATTCGCTTTTAGATGTTTTCTGTTCCTCTTATGACCACGTAGTCTTAATAGGCGATTTTAATACTAGCTTTCTTAGGAACGACAGTCGTACTCACAAACTTCAATCTCTCTTAACTTCTTATAACCTTAGTATTCTGCCTCTTTCTGCTACTCATCATTTTCCTAATTGCACCCCGTCTCTGTTGGACCTGATGATTGTCTCTAACTCTAATAATGTATCTGTCCACGGACAGCTCACTGCTTGTTTTTCTTACCACGACCTCATCTTTATGTCCTCCAGGATTCGCCAACCTAAGCGTATGCCGCATTATATGTTCCTTAGGAACTAAAAAGGCATAAGCCTGAATGCATTGCTGCGTGATACTGGTAGCATCGATTGGACAGACGTCTTGGAGAGCTCATTTATCAACGATATGGTTCACATTTTTAACAGCAATTTACTCAGTTTATTTGACCGGCATGCCCCTATCCGTCGAGTCAAAGTAAAATATGTTCCGGCTCCTTGGCTTACTCCTGCCATTAAGGTTGCAATGGAAAGTAGGGACAGAACCAAAAGAAGGTTGAAACGCCGTCCTTCTGAGCGCAACTTGAATGCGTCTAAGGTGCTGCGTAATACTCGCAGGCGTATGTGTAGAGATGCAAAGAGACGCTACTTCCATAATTCTCTCGACAATCGTAACTCTTCTGAAGTCTAGAAGTTTCTTAAAACTGTCGGCATTGGCAATTCTCCAGTCGTTTCTGGTAATGGCATTGACGTGTGTCCTCTTAACAAACATTTCTCACATCCCCCTGTTACTATTGATCCGCACGTCAGATCTGTAGCATTACATAAACTTTCTGGTTTACCAATGCCGCAGTGTTCTTCTTTTGAATTGAGTCTAGTGAGTGAAAGTGAGGTCAAGAATTCTATTTGTGCTATCTCCTCTACTGCAGTTGGTAATGATAATATTTGTTCAAGAATGATTTCTCCTCTCCTCATTGAGCATATTGTTCACCAATAACTTTCTATCTTTTTATCTGCGAAGGACCTCCTTAGTCCGTTCAGTCTGGTTTTCGACCTGATCATAGTACAGCTTAATTTTGACAATTCAAAAGTGCCTGTACAAGGTTTAATTGAAATAAATGCTTTGAGTTTGAGTGACGGCTCTATTGAAGGTTTCTGATGACATCCGCTGGGCAATTGACCACAAATCTCTTACTTTACTTGTACTTCTCGACTTTAGCAGTGCCTTTAACTCTGTCGATTTCGATATCCTCAGGATCCTTAAATCTCTAAATTTCTCCTCTTCTACTATTCGTTGGTTTAACTCCTATCTTAAAGGCAGCTCGTAGCCGGTCCGTCTCGACGAGTCGTCTTCTGATTGGTGCTCTCTTAGCGCTGGTGTGCCACAGGGTAGCGTTCTCTCTCCCCTTCTCTTTTCTATTTTTATTAGCTCTATCACCCGAGTCATCTCATCCTACTTCCATCTCTATGCCGACGACCTACAGCTTTACAATAATTTCTTAAGGGAAGATGCGGAAGCCGCTGTTTCTGCCATGAACAGTGACCTGGATTTGATTAGTGAGCGGTCGCGGTCATTTGGACTGCAAATCAACCCTAGGATTTCCTAGGGTTGATTTGCAGTCCATAATTATCCCAGGCCATAATTATCGGCAGCAGGTATATGCGGAATAGGCTCGGTGTTGCGTCGCTGTCTCCAATCTGTCTAAATATAGTTCAGATTGAATACGCTCATACGGTTAAAACTTGGGGGTGACCATGGACTCTTACTTGTCGTGGATTGCTCATGTTGCACAAGTAAGTCGCAAAGTCACTACACGTTCCATTCATTGAAATGTCTCCAGGGCGTCTTCTTCTGCCCTTGAACACCAAAATCTCTCTTGCAAACTCTCATTCAGCCCATTATTGATTACGCCGATGCCTGTTATCTGGATGCCACCGAGGAGCTTTTAAATAAACTTGAGCATTTGCAAAATATCTATATTCGTTTTGTCTTAAAAAGTATGATCGCGTCTCCAACTTTCGCAAGATGCTCAAGTAGCTTCCCTTTCGACTTCGCAGGAATTCTCGGATATTGTGTCTGCTATTCAATCTCCTTCACAATCCTAAAACACCATCCTATCTGCGGTAACGTTTTTCCTACGCCCGTCCTTAAGATGCGCCTGCAAGTTGCATCTTAAAAACCTTAAGTCCCGTCCCCACTCCACCGACTCCTACTCCTTCACAGTGCACGCGATGCGGTTGTGGAACTCACTATCGCCTGAAATTAGGGACTGCCAAACTGTATTTATTATTTTGATTACGTTATAATTATTAACATTCTAGTGATATTTATTTTAGAAGTACATATGTGTGTTTATTTGTATGTTTGTATGTATTTTAGTATATTCTCATAATACTTGTTTAGTTTTATTAAGTGAATTGTTTTTAGATTACCTATAAGTATTATTTTTTTGTATCCTTTACTCTTTCACACGCTGTCTACATCTCTCTATCTATTGTGCTATCGCAGGTATGCTGGAAGAGATTTCTTATGAAATAAGCATAACCTTTGTACCTATTTTTCTGTTCTGTTTTTTTTCTTGTCTGTGTATATATGTGTATACATAAATGCTAAAATAAAAAAATAAGTAAGAACAGTGTTTAGAAAACCAGTCACATTATCCGGATGAAGGGCAGTGGGGAGGCAATTTCTATTTATCCGCTATTGTTATAAAACATAGTCCATAATATTAATGAGCTCAAGTCGCATACAGGCCAGCTACTCAATAAGTCAGCTGAGAAAACTATATACTATTTATTATTATTATTATATTGCTAATCAATTACTTCATTTGTTTAAAAAAATTGTCTGCCCGACAACGTAATAAAGGGACTGGACCGAAACGCAAAAAACGCAAATTTTTGTAATGCCTAAAAGCATATTCAATATTCATTTATTCATCAAATATAAGCTAACAGTTTACACCAAATCGCTTATATCTATACTAATTCTACAAAATTACATTAAAATTTAAATTAAAACTTCTTAGACTAAAAAAAATAAATACCAATAACAAAAAACGGAGTAACATAAAATTTGAAAACAAACAACCTTAAACATAAAATTAGAAGCTAAACAATTATTTCTTCATATTTAAATAAATAGACACATGTTTAGCGATTGTCCATTTAGAGTCAAAAAATAAATCAGGAATGAGTGAATGAATGAGAAAATGCTTCAGGAATATATCGACTTAAACAAAATCAGAAAAATATATAATCATCACTGGAAAGGAGAAAAAGCTAAATCTCCATTTGGGCCAAAATGAGTTACTTTATATAATATATTGTTGGATTAGATTTTTTTTCTGCGTCCATCTGTTGTGGTACAATCTGAGCCAATTAAAATTTGCTCAGATTGTCTTGAAAGTTATGGGATATAAAAACACGTTGTATTATAACATAACACACATTAAATTGCTGGCCAAAAGAACATTATGTTGATTTATTAAAGATTAGTGCAATAAGTAAACTACTTATGGCAGGCTTGACTATAGTCGGCGCGGAACTAGATGGCCGCGCCTTGGGTGGGGACGGGGGTGAGGGCGGCGGGGTTGCCTATTGTTCGCAACGCACGCGTGTACTGAGTCATAACAAAGCGTCCCCGCCTCTCCGTCCCGCCGCGCCGCTCACATACCTCAGGCGCGGTCAACTAGTTCCGCGCGGACTATAGTTTAAAACATTAGTTATTACGTAATAATTTATTTAATTTTATTCATAATCCAGTGAAAGTTTCATTGATGGAGATTTAAACAAAACCAAAATTAAATCTTTAACCGCGTTTTTTTCGAAAGTTGCTCAAACTTAGTTATTGCACTTTTCGTAAAGGCGACAGTATAATACACCTGCTGTGCGGACTGTGAGACTTCGGATGATATCCACCAAACGGCTCGCATCGCATCGTATCGGAAAGGATACGAACGGATGCGGCGACAGCCGATCGCGTCCGGCAGGATGTCGACGCATACGATCGGCGGCGTACCGTCGCTTGCGAACGTATCCACTCCATGATTGAGTGACGTCTGCAGTGCGTGCACTTTCGAGAATGAGTTGCGCCGCCTGGCCACGGCTTTGAGCGCACGCGACGACAGCCGAAAGGATTCGATCGGATACGACGACAGGCAAACGGAGCCGACCGCGCGTCGCAGACTCTCAGCATACTTTGGGCTACGATCGCGTATCGCGGAAGACGCCCGCGGTTTAGCTGTACACGATTTAATATCGTTTAAAGATTGTAAAATCCGTTCCGATCCGATGCGATGCGAGCCGTTTGGTGGGAATCATTATTTATTCATCGCCCAGTTCCCGCTTTTCGGCCGTTTACTAGTAAGTTTAGTGTTCCAAAATTATCTTTAAGTTCAAAAGTGCTTCAAACATTCAGTGATAAAATCAATACAGAGAGTTTTTTTTGTGAGTGCACATTCTATTTTCAGATATTTCGAAATTCAAGTGGTCGACTCGGATCACGCAAGTACTGCTCATGTTTATATCTTGAACATTTCTTGTGTTAGTCTAAGTAGCGTTTACACTTTTGTTTACATGTAGTCTTTACTCGTTTATTATTTTTCTATTCTATATTTAGAATGTTTATTTTTTACCTTCTAAACCGTGGCTAAATAATAACAGCCGCACAGGTCGATCGATCAGGTTAAGCTGCGCTTGCCGCGGTTGGTCTGTGGATGGGTGACCATCTTTACATACTGTGATCCCTCCGTGCCTCGGAAAGCACGTTAAGCCGTTGGTCCCGGCTGTCATTCGTGGATCTTTGACAGTCGTTACGGGTAGTCAGAAGCCCCAAAGCCTGACAACTAGTCTTAGGGGAGAGTAGCCCAAAACGGGTAAGCTAAGGTTGATGATAAATAAAAACAATTTATGGATACAAATTGTACATTTATTTGTACATTTCGAAATGTTTAGTTATCAAGGGCTATAAAATAAATGACATATTTAGTAGTTTTGTACATTAAGAATAAAAAAATAACAAAAATCTTTACCATTCGAATTACCCGTTTTGCCCGTAGGGGGGGCCTAAAGCAGGTAGGGCTTTTGGGCAAAGCGGGTAGGGACTGAATTACATTAGGTCAACGTCAATCAATGACTAGAACTGTTTTATAACAATCATAACTCAGATGGAGCTCCACCAGGATCATCAGCTACTTGCAGTGATAATGGTTGGATCAATGGACCAGTATTCTTGGAATGGTTGCGGCACTTTGTAGACAACGTAATGAGTTGGCAACGTAAACAGATAATCCATATGAAATAGATACTCAACTAGCTCTAATTCTTGAGCTGCTGTAAAAACTGTTGTGAATCTTCCTAGATTTTTTTTGACATCCTTTCTTTACATGTACCTGTAAAGTCGAAAAGTTGATGCCATATTTTTTTGCAGCACCATTGACGGAAGTTTTGAGAGCTTCTTCTATCGCAAGCTTCATAACTCCCTCATCCCGATGCATTGGCAGTCTTTCTTTTGTATTTATTAACCATCTGCAAAAATAAAAGAGCAAATATGCAGTCAATGAAATTATACAAGGCAAATCGGGTATGGGCAAAACGGGCACCCGCTTTACCCCTACCCTATTTGCCCACAAGCATGTATTTTTTTCAATCGACTCATATCCTTAAAACCCAAATAATAAACGCCAACCTATTACACAAATAAAACGTCTATTTATTGCAAAATAATAACACAAAACTAGTAAGACCATATTGTAAATCATTTTCGAGTATTCAAAAGTAATGTAACTCAATTTTTTTTAGTGGAAATAGCAAAAAACTTCTTTCTTATCTTACCGTGAACTCGTGTCCGCCAGAGAAGCGCGCCGACTCCCTGTGATTGGCGAGCGGCAGGCGCCGCGCACTGCACGCACACATTCTTATTAGCAATAACGGTGCCCAATTTAAAAAGCATACCCGTTTTAGGCGGGCTACCCGTTTTAGGCGTACCTCCCCTACCAAAGGGTATCGTATTACCCAGTAACTGGGTTGTGGAGGTCAGATAGGCAGTCGCTCCATGTAAAATACTGGTATTCAGCTGCATCCGGTTAGACTGGAAGCCGACCCCAACATAGTTGGGAAAAGGCTAGGCAGATGATGATGATTTTTTACCTTCTCAATAAAAATTATAATAATACTTATACATTTTTTAAACGATTGCTTATAACTACTTTTTACATTGACTTCGAGTAAGCACCTTTTTATACACATTCAATTTTTTTACCTCTTATTTTTGTTTGTGAGAAAAGCTCATAAAAATCCGCCCCTAAGACGACCCACTGACCCAGCAATGTAAAAAAAAAGCCTATGCACTATTTCGATTGGCTAGAAAAATAAATATAGACGCGTTACTTGTTGCATAACATGGTCTAGTAGTTTCTGTATGTAAAAAGTATTCTTTGGTCTAGTAGCCTCACTTCTACGACACGGTTTTTTTTCGGATAATTCCCCGGATAAGGGATTACCTACTATTCAAGGCACAAAGAAGCTGCATTAGATCCATGTGTGGTCTGACAACAGATGACAGCTGTGCACCGTACTTTAAATCATTAAAAATACGTACGCTACCGGCGATATACATATGGTGCGAAATATTCCAATTCCTAGTCAGTACAAAATGCTTTGAGTAATTATAAATGTAAAACTGCATTAGTAAAAAACTGGCCAAGTGCGAGTCGGACTCGCACACGAATGGTTCCGTACCACAAGGCAAAAACTCCGAAAAAAACATGTTTGTTGTATGGGAGCCCCCCTTAAATATTTATTTTATTTTATTATTATTATTTATTATTACAGTTAAAATACAACTGAGTATTTCATGACTATTTCAAGTGCCTACCTGTTGCCATTTTTGATATCGAGCAAAAAAGGGCAAAAAAATCGCGTTTGTTGTATGGGAGCCCCCCTTAAATATTAATTTTATTTTGTTTTTAGTATTTGTTGTTATAGCGGCAACAGAAATACATAATTTGTGAAAATTTCAACTGTCTAGCTATCGCGGTTCTTGATATACTGCCTGGTGACAGACAGACAGACAGACGGACAGACGGACAGACGGACAGACAGTGAAGTCTTAGTAATAGGGTTCCGTTTTTATACGGAACCCTAAAAAGTGTCCTGGGTATCTCCACGCATTTAAAATAAAATTCCAGACGCCTTGAAAGAATTAAATTTGACACAAAATTGTGTAAGAAAATGAAAGTGTTTTCGATTGATAAATGTTATTATACTATTGACGAATACATAAATGACGAATTAATCTAGAGTTACAATTATTAATATTGACATTAAATCATTTTGACATTTTAATTATTTTGACATAGATTTTTGATATTTTAATAATTCCTAATTTAGGTCTTACATAATTGGAGTATTAAATAATACTTATGTAATTGTTCAATTTATTTTCTAAATGAATACCATAAATTGTTCATGATTTTCAAATATTTTAGGTAAATTTTAATTTGTAATCCTCAGCTAGATTTGTACGCCATATTTGTACGCCCCCTGGCATAATATGGCTCTTTGTTCATCAAACAAGATCTGTATTCCTTTACCTAAGATATCATCTGCTGACGGTACTTTTAAGCTAAACTGATTTATAATTGAGTTTATCAAGATAAAAATAAATCTAGGGTCCTCCGGGATGGGGGCCTCGAGGATTGGGGTACTCACGGAGTAACCCAATAAATTCCTATCGCTATTTTTGTATTTTGTATGCTTACATTAAGATTTGTATGTGATTTTTTTAGGGTTCCGTACCCAAAGGGTAAAAACGGGACCCTATTACTAAGACTTCGCTGTCTGTCCGTCCGTCTGTCCGTCCGTCCGTCTGTCTGTCACCAGGCTGTATCTCAAGAACCGCGGTAGCTAGACAGTTGAAATTTTTACAAATTATGTATTTCTGTTGCCGCTATTACAACAAATACTAAAAACAAAATAAAATAAATATTTAACGAGGGCTCCCATACAACAAACGTGTTTTTTTCGGCGTTTTTGCCTCGTGGTACGGAACCCTTCGTGCGCGAGTCCGATTCGCACTGGGCCATTTTTTAAATGTAATTCGTTTCGCTGCCCACCCACGGTTAAGGCTGATTTTTTAATAACTACTGCACATTTTGGTTTGGTGGTAGGTACTGCGTATAAGTTGATTCATTCCTCATTCTTTACAATCGCGCACCTTCTTATACATCTAACCAACCTATCACAAAAGGCTGACTGACATGGCTGACGAACTTCAGGCACGTTTAGCAGCACTTGAAGCTGAAACCGTAGCTCTAGGCGCCCATACAATAACATCCTAAATCTCATTTCATCACTCTGCGGTAGCTTCTGTCAAGCTACCAACCCTGTGGACTGATAGGATACAGGTATGGTTTGCTCAAGCACAATTTCTTCTGGCTGGATTTCAGCAGAGGCCACAAAATTTAGTCATATCGACTCAAAATAGCCGATGAAATTAATAATAATAATAATTCAATTTCTGAAGAGCAACGAGGTAAATGACTGCTTAGCGACGATGAACTTGGAGACAGAAAACCGGCACTACAGACGTAGGTTTCTCCGTCACCTACAGTCACTCGCAGGTAATACACTGACTGACGACAACATCTTGCGTCAGTTATGGCTTCGCCGTTTGCCTCAGCAAGTGCAAGGCATCCTTGCGACCCAGGCTGATCTCGGGCTTGATAGGATAGCGGACATCACCGACAAAATTGTTGAGGCTCAGCCAGGCCCTGTAAATGAGCACGCAACAGCAGCCACACCTTCGTCCGTCCAAATGTTATTACGAATTGAGGAGCTGAGCCGAAAAGTAGAAGCATCATCCGAGCGATCCCGCTCTCGTAACAATTCCAGATCACGGAGCACAAGTACACACAGAACTAATGATGTCGTGGCTACTAAATACTGCCGGTACCATAAAAAGTACGGTTCCCAAGGCTAATCTGGAAGTCGGAAAGCCCAACAAGCAGTTAGTAGTGGCGGCAACTGATTACTACAGATCACAACCTCTCAGCCGCTGTGTTTTCATAACCGATCAGGAAACCAAACGTCAATTTTCGATTGACTCCGGATCGGACTTGAGCTGCTATTCTCATTGCTAGCTTACAGATCGCAGGAAGTCATCCGATTATGAACTCTGCGCTGCTAACGGTAGTAGAATGAAAACAAACGGCACGGTGACCTTGACGCTCAACTTCCGACTCCGTCGTCAATTCGTATGGACTTTCGTCATTGCGGATGTCAACAGCGTGATCATTGGTGCTGATTTACCATTTGCTGCCAGACTGTCGTACTAAGCGTTTGATCGACGGCATTACGATATACAAGTCAATCACCCGTTGGCTCCACCGCCACATCTGATTAACTAAGTGCCAAGGTCGTCGCCCCGGCGAATTCTGCTTCTGCACAAGTGCTCGTAGAGTTCCCGGAAATCACTCGTCCTCCTGGCTTCCCCAGGATGACACGGTATACATTTCTTTAAAACAACGGATGGGCCGCCCATTTTACGCCATCCTCACTTCAAAAATTTACATCAGCCAAAAAGGAGTTCTAGGACATGGTTCATTCTGACACAGCACGACCTTCCAAGAGCGCCTGGTCGTCTCCGTTGCACATGGCCTTGAAAAAGGACCAAACTTGGAGTCCCTGTGGTGATTACCGCGCACTTAACGCTCAAACTGTACCGGATAAATACGCTGTCCCGCACATCAACGATTTTGCCCACAACTAACTGGTTCTAAAATCTTTAGCACACGATCTTGTGAAAGCGTACCATCAAATTCCTGCATCTGAAGAGAACGTGCCGACGACAGCTATCGTTACTCCGTTTTGCCTCTTCGAATTTCCTTTCATGACCAAAAATGAATAGTGTGAGTTAAACTTACGGTACTACAAAAAAACGGCAAAAGAAGAAATGTTACTATAAACTGTAATTTACCATGGCACAAGGTTTAGGTGCACCCGGCGTACTGTCCGTCGCTTTACACCTCTCATCTTAGTTGGCAACGATCCTTCGCTTACACAATGCCCTCGTGCCCCACGCGAGTGTCGCATCTATCCACAATAAACAATGTAATCGCTAAAATCTAAACAGCTTATCGTTAAATTAATATTATTATAATCCTCTACTTATTTATCTGATAAGAATTCCTCTTGTTTTGCTGCTATTAGTAGCGGTTCACTTCTTCGGAGCACATGGCTCGAGCCGCCGCGTGCTCTTACTGAAGACACAGAAGTCAGGAAATATAAAATAAATAATAAATTTACCATGGCGGATGAGCGGAGGGACAGCAAGGCCGAGGGCCCGGGCAGCAGAAAAGGCAGCACGTTCGACAACCGCAAGGGCAGCGTGTTCCAGAAGCCTTTGGACCTGGACGATGTGCTGGTAAACGAGCTGGGGCAATTCGGCCGCTACCAGATGATGAACCTGCTGCTCGTCTCCATTCCCATTATCATGTCAGCGTTCATGAGCGAGTACATCTTCTCAGCCGCCGCCATCCCGCACAGGTAGGTGTTATGGCGATGAGTAACAAATAACCATAATGTACTTAGTCACTATTGTTTATTTTCGTTAAGAATCACACCACACAGTAACCTATATGGGAGCTATATTTACCCAACTGTTCAACCGCAGTGTTTTGAAACAGTATGTGTTTATTTCTATTTAGATATAAGCGAATTTGGTTATACTTTGCGCGATGATGACTCTAGGTCACATACGTATTTAGAGTACCTACCTGCAGTTATAGAAAATAACTTGTATACGATACTTAAAATGCCGTAATTTATTCGTGCGGTGACCATATAATTTTGTTTTCATCCGCAGATGTCAGGTTCCCGAATGTGGTGAAACGGGCAAGAGTGAGATTTTTAGCCCGGCATGGATCACCAACGCGATACCAGCTGCAGACAACTCCAACGGATTTGTATCCTGCGCCCGGTACGAGCCAGCTGGCGGCAACGGAACCCTGGACTCCTGCCCGGCTAACATTTTCAACAACAATCAACGGGACTGTGACGGCTTCGTCTACGCTAGAAAAAACTCCTGCGTCTATGATGTTAGTATCACATATCTGTTTACCACCTATCCATTTATCTGTTTGTACGATCACTGAAGCTCCTCTGTGTATCAAACGGGAATTCTTTAAAACCAAATTTAATTTCAGTTCGACCTGGGTTGTCAAGATTGGCTTCGTGCTTTAGCAGGTACTCTTAGCAGCGTGGGTACTTTGCTGGTACTGCCTCTTGTCGGCTATGTCTCTGACACATTTGGAAGACGTATTACTCTCGTCATCAGCATCACTAATCTGGCCATCTTTGGCATCATCAGAGCCTTCTCCGCCAATTACTTCATGTACCTGGCCATGCAACTGCTGCAGACTACATTTGGTGCTGGAACCTTCAGTACATCTTACATCTTTGGTAAGCATTTAACTATGGCTACAATATTTATTTCTTATGAGTACAGTTTTTTTATTTGTACACTTGTTTATGTCACTTATAGTAAATATTTGTACTGTACAACAAGTCTTTCTTATTATGTTTTGCGTCTATCTATCATTTATGGAACAGTCGACCAAGGTTACAATAATGTCTTTTTTCCAGCTACTGAGTTCGTGGGTCCGAAATACCGCGTGTTGACCAGTGCCACATGCTCGTCCATGTTCGCCGTCGGTCAGGTCATCCTCGGCGGAGTAGCGTGGCTCATAGAACCCTGGAGATACATGATCCTAGCGCTCCACATCCCATGCTTCCTCATCATCTCCTACTACTGGATCCTGTCGGAGAGCGTGAGGTGGCTACTGTCACAGAAGAAGTACGACAGAGCTAGGACAGTGTTGGAGCGAGTGGCCAAGCGGAACAGGACGCAAATCAGTGAGAAGTCCATGAGTGCGCTGTGTAACCCACCAGAGGCGGTAAAGGTCAGTATCAAGATATATGTAGCTGTATTATTTCGATACTGGCACTACTAAGTTTAACAGCCTATAACGTTCCCACTGCTGGGAAACAAACCTTCTCTCTGTGAGAGTGAGTAGGCTGTATTCTACCACGCGGGCCCAGTGCGGATTGGTAGATGTCACGTGTTTTCGAATCTTTGTTTTTAGGTTTCCTCACAATAATTTCCTTCATCATTTTCGAACAGTGGTTATGAAATTACACAAAGTAAAGCGCCTGCCTGATTTCGAACTTACGACCTACCACTCGTAAGTCGGGGCCGTTACCACTAAGCCACCACTGCTCAGTCGCCATTTAGTTTGCGCGACTAATAATAAATTTTTGCAAAGCACGCAGTCACGTAGTTCAATTTACAGATGGTAGACGACGCCGACGTGCCGAACCTCTTTACCGCCATTTCCCGCTCGCGCGTGTTGCTGCGCCGCATCTGCACCACTCCCATCTGGTGGATCACCACCACATTCGTGTATTACGGGCTGTCTATCAACGCCACCAGCCTGTCTGACACCATGCACCTGAACTACATCCTGACCTGCGCCATCGAGATCCCTGGCTTTTACACCGCTGTGCTCATCCTCGACAGAGTAGGCAGGAAGCCCACACTATCTGGAGGATATCTATTCAGTGCTGCCTGCAACATTAGTTTCGCATTCATTCCTGATGGTAAGTCTCCTTTTTTATCACCTTATTAGGGTTCCGTACCCAAAGGGTAAAAACGGGACCCTATTACTAAGACTTCGCTGTCTGTCCGTCTGTCTGTCTGTCTGTCACCAGGCTGTATCTCAATAACCGCGATAGCTAGACAGTTGAAATTTTCACAGATGATGTATTTCTGTTGCCGCTATAACAACAAATACTAAAAACAAAATAAAATAAATATTTAAGGGGGCTCCCATACAACAAACGCGATTTTTTTGCCCTTTTTTGCTCGATATCAAAAATGGCAACAGGTAGGTACTTGAAATATTCAAAAAATACTCAGTTGTATTTTAAATTTAATAATAAATAATAAAATTAAAATAAATATTTAAGGGGGGCTCCCATACAACAAACATGTTTTTTTCGGGTTTTTGACCTTGTGGTACGGAACCCTTCGTGTGCGAGTCCGACTCGTACTTGGCCAGTTTTTCAACGTGTTATAAAGTAAAGGACATACTGTTTTCTTATGGGAATAATATCTAGAACATTTTTTAATATTATAACGAAAGTCTACAATTACCTAATCCTCTGACTGATATTAGAGCTTGAAAGTACCAAAAATCATAATATCTTTGCCAACCGTATTTTGGACATTCGATTAGTTAGAAAGACGCAAACAGTTATTGATTCGCTGGATTTCAGTTCTAAGCGTGTTACCCGCAATGGTAGAAATGGGTACCATGGGTAGGAGCGTCAGGAGTATGATTTAATAGGCATTCAAAAATAACAGCAAAAAGATTGATATTTTGATTGTTTTTTAACATATTTCGGTAGGCCTTAAGGTACGATTCCACCAAAATAGTGTGCAGCACATTTGTTCACAAACATTTTGTGCAGAACTTCAACAGTACACGTACTGAGCTGCAGATCCGATAGTCTCCGTTTCCACCGGCAAAGCTGTGCGTTACTTTTGTACGCGCACAGTGTAGCTCACTTGTGCGCGAACACGATGAAACAGGACAAATAAATGAAATAAATGTTTTCACTCTGTTAGTGGAAGCAAGACTGAGTGCGAACTCAGTTCGAAAACAACAAGTGTGTACGCGTCGACGCGAGTCCACTGATTGCATATGTGCGCGCACAAAAGTATGCACATGTGCGCGAACTTTTCTAATGTTCGCGCACAATTTGTTATTGTTTGCTTGAGTGAGTCGAGCAGAATAAACATTTTTGTCGTACACTGTGCCGCACAGTGCCGCACACTGGTGGAATCGCGCCTTTACAATAACTTAATTTGCGGACAATATTGCGGGTGTTCTTATATGAATTTCATGTCTTGCATAACTCATATAAGTACAGTCGGTGGCCAACATTATCTAACCCACTTCTAGTGGGTCAGGCCATGTAGGGTGGGTCAGACAATGTTGGTCACCGACCGTTCCAAACCAAACATATTGTATGAGAAAGGTAACTGCATGTATGCTTTCTGGCATATTATTATGCACTGTGGACTTCTCACTGAGCACACCAGAGAGTTATAGAAATTGGGGTCGGCTTCTAGTCTAACCGGATGCACCTGAATATCAGTATTTTAAGAAAGAAAGAAAAAGTAATTATTGCGACTCGTACAGGAAGATCACAAACTAAACTAAACACAGTAAAATAAAAATAAAACCAAGGTATAAAAAAAAGATATAATAAAAGGAAAATGAAACAGAAAGTCCTGTACGAGACCAAAAGGCTCCTATCTCAGCATGAAGCTGCGACATTTAAAAAATAAATGTCACAGCGCTGGTATTCTGATAGGGCCCCCTGTGATGTCACGGGCAGTTACAGAAACAGAAATTTACACGAAGCGACTGCCTATCTGACCTCCACAACTAAGCTACTGTCAGTCAGTCCAGTTTAACCGGATGCAGTATATTACATGAAACTACTGCCGATCAGATCTTTGTCATTATTTTTAATGCCTATAAAATAATACCTAACACTCATGCTACGAAGAGAATGTGGCTAAGTAATAACAGCCGCACGGGTTGATCGATTAGATTAAGCTACGCTTGCCACGGTTTTTCCGTGGATGGGTGACCATATTTACATCTCAGGACCCTTCCGTGCCTCGGAAAGCACGTTAAGCAGTTGGTCCTGGCTGTCATTCGTGAATCTTTGGCAGTCGTTACGCGTCGTCAGAAGCCCGAAAGTCTGACAACCACTTTTACCAAGAGGTATCGTATTACCTAGTAACTGGATAGAGGAGGTCAGATAGTTGTAGAATTATGTTGTTATAGTCAAAATATGTTTAGGATGTTATTTTCAGTACAAAGTCCGTATTTTTTTTAATGTTATGCTCGAAAAATTTTAAGTCTAAACTGTTTTTGAATGAAAACTTGTTTAGGCGCGTCGGGCATTTTTTGAGATGGGAAAAAACCATTGAACTCGCGACACTGTTACCGTAACCGACACCTCTTTTTTAAGTTTTGGCCATTATAAAGACATCAACGCGCGGTACATTTTCTTTAGGAAGAATGACC
Source organism: Mesoligia furuncula (assembly GCA_916614155.1). Classification (NCBI taxonomy): domain Eukaryota; kingdom Metazoa; phylum Arthropoda; class Insecta; order Lepidoptera; family Noctuidae; genus Mesoligia; species Mesoligia furuncula. The sequence continues at coordinate 811,055 of OU744807.1, read as the reverse complement.
TTCAAACATATTTATAAAATTACTGTGCTTTTTCAAGTTTTCACTTCTGTCGGTAATCCTGAAGCACCACTGTTTTTTTTTGTATGTTCAAAACTAAATAGCAGCGGAAGGGTTAATTGTACACTCTCGTTGTAAGAGTAAAAGAAATTGAGGTCGTATTTCCCAAAAAATCGCTTTTTTTTTTGCTTTGGCCGGCCCTTTAATTTTCGGGTACAAATTGTTCGACACCTGAATGATTTCCTATAGATGTCATTAAGAAAAGGGATGCACATACGTGCCCCTTTCTTTGTGTAAGAACGGTCAACATTAAGTAAATACCGCTAGTTCAACGGGTTGTAAATTTGCTTCATGTTGTGAACTCTGCCATGAATGTATTGCTCATCGGGCGCGCGCTAAAATTAATACCTACTTTAATTTTATTATTTGATTAGATAATTTTTAATTTTTAGGGTTCCGTACCTCAAAAAAAATTCGGAACCCTTATAAGATCACTTCGTTGTCCGTCTGTCTGTTTATCAGTCAAGACCCTTTTTCTCAGGAACGCGTGGAGTTATCAAAAATTAATATCAAATACTCAGGGCTACAGTCCCTTGAAGCAGTGAAAAATTCAAACTTCTAAGTCAACGCAAACAAAAGATACGTGCGTTTACGTTTCGAAATCAAAACCTAAATGGACCCGTTGACGTAGAGTCATGAAATTTGGCAAGAAGCATTGTCATGTAGCACTAGTAAAGGAAAAAATCCGAAAACCGTAAATGTAGTTACATTACAAAAAAGTAATTTTAAAACATACCTACAAATTTATACGGATCCCTCGGTGCGCGAGTCCGACTTACACGTGATCGGTTTATTTTAAGAGTCCCTACCAGTTTTGCGGACTAAAAACTGTAGTAGTTATCAAAACTTAATTTCGTACACTTACTATAGGTGATAAATACTTGTGTATTTTTAAAAAAACTAGATAACTTAAGGATATTGAGGCGCTGAAAAAATCTGATTTTTCTGTTTTTTGTCCGACCCTTAAATGCGAATGACGATAATTTGAAGGAAGATTTGCGATTAACGTGATTTGAGATTATGATATTTTGAAAATATACAGAGACGGAGCGGCAATGATTATGTAACAGTTACTGCACCTCCTATTTCGATTTGGCACAAGTTTTCAATTTCATCCTATAGATAAACTTTTTCAAAAACTAAATATCAACTATATTATTAATATTATGTTATGTTATGTTAAATATCTACTAGACAATGGTATCAGTGTCAATTAATATTATCGTACTAGTTATCTAATCTGAAGAAACCGGTAAATGCGTCAGTAATAAATTAATAATTCATAATCATTTCAGTATATGGATCTATCAGTAAAGCGCTATCATAATCGTTGTTGATCGATTTGTAGTAATCGCGGATGATAACATTAATTATTATAATGTTATCATCCACCGATTATTTGAATCGGTAATCTTTAAATTATGATATAGTAGGTAGTAAGTAAGAATTCATAAATGAATATTAATATGTATATGTAGGTATTTAACGGATTAGCTCACTGCTGAGGAATAAAAGGTGCACTTAATAAAATACCTATAACACATTTTTAAAGTAATAAATTAAAGTAATTATTGTTAATCCTTTGTAGCAGTGTAGTTAGCGACTCAAAATAAAACCATACCGACCGACTTGACATATTGAAGATTGAAATCTGTTTTGTAAAGACCCGCGCTACAAGGCCTATTAAGATATCGGCTGAATAACAATTGTGTTGGATACCTACATATCTATTATGATACCCCCTTTATGATTATTTTAATAGATATCTAGATATGTCACAAACAAAGGACTCAGAGGGGCTGTAGGTACCTACCTAATGCAAGGATTACAAACTTATATCTTTGTTTCAGACATGACGACGCTGCGTCTGGTCGTGTACCTGCTGGGCAAGTTCGGCATCTCCGTGGTGTTCACGTCGCTGTACCTGTACACGTCGGAGCTGTACCCGACGCAGTACCGCCACCGCCTGCTCGCCTTCTCCTCCATGGTCGGTCGCATCGGCTCCATCACCGCGCCCCTCACGCCTGTGCTGGTGGGTGTACTTGTTCATGACACTGGCGCTGTTACTGTCGTCTTTTAACGATCTTAATTGTTAGATATATCGCCGTCAACTAGCTTAATTAGCCATTCAGTTAACTGCCTAGCCTTTTAACTAAACGGCGCTGTTCAACTAGCAGCCTGAATGATATTCAGCCAATGCGTCTAATACAACTTTTAATGAACTGGCTGGCTGATGCATCAGTCATTTATATAATAGGGTGAAAATGTGAGGAAAAAATGGAAATCATTTTAATAACTGTTATTTTAACAGTAGGTAGGTTAACTACGATCAGTTGAAAAAAATAACGGGCAGTAATTTTTTTCGACAGTTGGTAAAACATGAACAGTAATAAAAAGAAAATTGGCCAGTCATTTAATCCTACCATGTCAGAAAAAATACAAAAATACTCAAGTAGGTAATGTAATAAATGAATGGCCAATAAAAATGTTGGAATGGGCCGTAAGGCTGTAAGGTAAGTAAATGATTCGGCTGTTGATAGGTTAGGTTGGAACTGTGGTCCACCACGCGCGAGCCGGATTGGTCGCAGTGGCTACCCCGACCAAACGGGTTATGTTAGAAGCGTGACCTTACTCGCGCGAGCTGAGCTAGCGTTGCTAGCGGTGCCGCGGGCGCGGCCCTCTTTTTTAAGTTGGTATAGGTAATTCTGAATTGAAGCACTGAAACACGAATCAAAATAACGTATCCAAATCTTTGTTCACCAGATGGAGTACTGGTCGGGATTGCCGTCAGTGATGTTCGGCACTATGGGCATCATCTCCGGGATCCTGGTGCTCACGCAGCCCGAGACCCTGGGCACTAGGATGCCTGACACCCTGGAGGAGGCTGAGGCTCTCGGCAAACCAGAGTCTAAAGTACAAAGAAACTGAAAACATACTCATTCGTTGTAAATACATCTAGTATATTTTAGGATTAATATTGCAATAGTTATTAAGTAGGTCTAAGTTATTTTGTTACTGACACTGTAGACTAAGGTAACCGATATAGCCCGAAGGATTGCCAAACTTAAGTGGCAGTGGACAGGGCACATTGCTCGCAGAACATATGGCCGATGGGGCGTTATGACGTTTTTGATGTTCTTTTGATACATTTTGACTTATTTCTTTTCGGTGTTCGAAAACCGATTTCGTATAAGTATACAATTTAAAACCAATAGAGTTTCCTATAGAAAGGTTTTCATTAGTTGATATAAAATATTTGTAAGTCAGGGTAATCGTTTAAGTCAGTATTGATATAGAGAGAAAAGTAATAAACAACCTAAAAAGAAAAAAAATATATACTTAGGCACTAACGCCACGTAGTTTTAATATTAAATTGACATTACCAATGCAATGTCAGCAAGCAAACCGTCTTACCGTGTAATATTATAATATTGCTCTCTTAGTAATGTACAATGTACAGTGGGCTGCATCAATTGGGTACCTACCCCAGTTGTATGAAAATTTTAATACAACTGGGGTACCCAATTGATGCAGCCCACCGTACCTATTTATGTATAGTTTATAATTTATTAGGAGCAGGCTTAGCTCCGGCGCCTTTTGTTTATAAGTTGATATTAAAATGCTTTGAATTATAATTAATTATATGTTTTGTTCTTATTATTTGCCGTTTAATTTAATGTACGAGTCTGTCATCTCATTATCTTACTTATGTAAATAGCATAATGTCGGAATATACAATGTGTCTGGAGCAAGACAAATAGCATAATGTCGGAATATACTATGTGTCTGGAGCAAGACAAATAGCATAATGTCGGAATATACTATGTGTCTGGAGCAAGACAAATAGCATTTAGTCGGAATATAATATGTGTCTGGAGCAAGACAAATAGTATAATGTCGGAATATACTATGTGTCTGGAGCAAGACAAATAGCACAATGTCGGAATATACTGTGTGTTTGGAGCGAGACAAAACGTGAATTTTCATCTTGTTAGTACTTTAGTAATCTCACTATCATGAGCTAGTGACATTACTAAAGTAACATCCGTAACACTTGCGACATCATGCCTAACTTTAATGTCACTACGAAGTGACATTGAAGTTAGGCATGATGTCACAAGTGTCGCAACGTGACCTATGAGGCTTGGATTGACAGATGACGGAAATAATAAGTATTTACTTTATGATGGAGGATCAGTAGGTAGTTCAGGTGGAATCGGCACGGTGTATAGCACACGACAGTCCACCTATATCAAGACATCTATTATATAGAGGTAATCCTCTTATTCCATGAAATTCTTGGACAGAAGGATATAAAAACACTGCATGTTGGAGGCACAAATTATTGAGAGCAGTGAACTCATGAAGGCTTAGTCAAAAACAAATAAAACTACGAATTTTTGTATATAAATTATTATGAACACTTAAAAAAATACTAGATAGCTAGACAATACTTCGCTATGCGAGATTCACAACATTATCATAATCGCGCCACGACGACACGGCGACGTGTCACTGACGCGAACATACGCGCACGCGCAAGTGTACTGTATAGAAACGTAAAGAAGACCCACTGAATACAAGTTCTTTACACACACAAATACATAATGCGGATGGACGAAACAAGAATGTCAAGCAAAGTATGGGCATGCTGTATGGGAAAAAATCAGTGGTCAGATTGTGTTTACTCAAACAGTAGTAGCCTAATTGAATGAACCCAGACGTACAGTTAGCAGTGTGTGTGCAGTGCTAGTGAGTTTTCTGCATTTTCCTATGCTGTGGCAGCCGGAGACAGAAAAGCAAATAAATATATACTATTACACACTAATACTAAACACACATTATGCTCATCAGCGCGCGAATTTAAATGTTGTCTGAAACATATTCAGGTTACGTTACATGCCTAAAAGATTAAAAATGCCTGCAGTTCAAGTAGGTACTGAAGTTGCTACAAAATTAGCTAGCCCTAGGGTTAATTGTAAAGTGCACGGCTTGAATGTCGAGTCTACAGAAGATCAAGACAACACAACACCGGTCGTTGTTGCAATCTTACGACTGACATGGTGATGATGACACACATGATGTCTAAAGTCCTCAAAGTAAGTACCCAGGCACGGGCGACGCTTTTAATTCAAGTTAATTTTATGGAAACCTCTCTAAATCTAAACATTTTTTTCATAGACTGTTTAGTTTGATTACGCCAGATCAAGCGCAATCTTAATAATATAATCGAGCTCGTAATTGCTGTATCAGCCTAAGGTTGAATGACACTGGTTCGTCATAAAACGATATGGCTATGAGATAGTTAGATAGTTTCAACCTTACTGAAGTTTCAATTTTCTGGGAATTGTTGTCACAAGCGGTAAAGCAGTGACGAGGCCAACTATACCAATTTATGAAATGACTTACATTGTACTTATAGGTGACGAAGGTTTACCATTCTAATATGCAGACAGACACAAATTGTATTGGATAAGAAATTAATAAACCATCAGAATATGGCATTAGCGCAACAGCCTTAACTGTTTAGACACATACGTCTTCACAAGTCTAGCCACTAATCTAAACTAAGATCTTTATCAACAATATTCACCGTTTTGCGTAACTTTTGTCCTAAAGTATTTAATTTGAAAATAACTAGTTAGGTATTTATATAGGTAGGTACCCACTATAAGTGCACTTGTGAGATGAATAAAAATATTATTATAAGGGCTGATTTTTCCAATGCCAAATAATATCCGAATTTGGAGGTAGGTATGTATGGAATATACAAAGATGTTAATATAATATTATGATATGGAAATATTGTAAGACGTAAAGCAAGCTTGTAAGAATGTGCACTGAATATGTTTCACGTAGACTTCGCTTATCACAGAGATCTTATCCTCGCGCGGAGTTCAGAAGAGCTTATTATACTCGTATTGTAGCAGTCACTAGTACAACACTATTGTATATTAATTAATAATTACGTTACGATTTGTATTTAAATTATCATACTGAGCCAATAGTCGGTGTTAGAAAATAAATGCAAGTAGGTAGGTACATTGTCTTAAATGACAGTACCTATATTGGAATAATAGGATTTGTATTTATTTAATAGCACCTATAACTTTATATAAAATCAAGTCTTTAAAGTTAACAGTTTAACACTCGCAAACGCATATAAAGTGGAAAAAAGTCACTCTCAAATAAGTACAAAGGATGCGAGTACCTAATGACTCTTATGCGACTTCTACAACATCTTGTCCCAATAACCAAATATCACAAAAACCTATAAATCTATTTAGTATACGCAATATCACACTAAAGTCACCATCAGCAACAGTAACAAAAAACACTGCCTTTCTATAACTGGATGACCTCGCGAAATGAGTCCTTTACTCCTAGTATTATTCCGCACACTTCAGGTGAAGCTGGCAAGGGTAGCATGACGTCATCAACTTTCTTCCGCTGATCGAGATTCATCAAAAATATCCTTAAAACTAAATCACTGCACTTTTAGCTTATCGACTCCTTTCATAAATCATTAAAAAGTTCTTCACACATCACTTAGTTTACTTTTCTCCGGTGACACTGACAGAAAATCTTGGTACTACGTCATGTGTGCTATTATTTTGCGTGTGCTCATCTTCGTGTGGTTTGTCTAAGTTCTCAGCATCCATGACGTCATCGGGGAGTGCTGATTGGCTGGTGTCGGGCAGAAGAAGTGCCAAAATTGCGGGGCCCAGAGCGACCATACCGAACACTATGCTGGGAAGACCAGCCATGTATTTCTCCTGCAGGAAATGATATGATTTTAATGATAATTTTAATAGATTACGGAACCGGAAAAATTGGCTTAACAATTATCAAGAAGGTGGTGATAAAAGAATATGCAGATCTTAAGATGAAGTGTAGTATAGCTGGACTGTTAAAAAGTTTTTTCAGGATGCCCATGGATGGCACAGGAACGAGACATTTGGCGCCTTGGTGCCAAACCTTGACCAAAGTAAATGGCTTACTAGATAGGTAAGCAGGACAAAAGGGTAAGATCCTTAGCAGTGGGGGACCGGTGATAAAGAAGCAGTGGTGAAATATAACAATAAGAAGCTTATGTAAGAAAGATTTTTTTTTTTTTTACCAGTAGAGGCGTCTGTGGAGCGAGCACAGAGCCCAGCCTGCCGACAGTGTTGGCGATGTTGGTAAGGGAGTTCCTAGAGGTGGTAGGGAACACCTCCATGGCCACCACGTACATGGAAAACACGCCGTAGCTGCTGCACATCTTGCCGAACAGGTAGAACAGGACAGACGCCCACCAGATCGCTGGAAAATATAGAAGATTCCGTTAATTTGTGACTAAGGAAGTGAGAAATGTAGGAAGACACAATCTGTTACAATTGAACAATCCAAGAGAACAATAAAATAATATAGCAACTACCCAGAAAATTGATAATTAGAATGACAATATCAGCTTCCGGGTCATGATGATCAAAATAGGTAACAAGCCGTTCAAACGTATAAAAGTCTTGCAAGTTTAAATAAGACTCGTAAATCCTCGTGTGTCTCGAAGGAGCTAGATTCTTTACAAGTGAGCTTATAAAGCGACAGATCATCATTGTCGTTGATATTACCTACATTATGCAAATACGACGTATTCAAAAAATTAAATCCTACATGCGGAACAAGGGTAAATTCATCTGCTATGACTTTTAGATGATAAACAGTGCGTGTTTTAAATATGATAAGATTTTCTTCCAGAGTTCGATTGTATGGACTTAACACCTAAAACGATGAAAAAAAAAATTCTTCTCAATTAAACATAAATGCTCACAAACGCCAATAACAAAAATAACAGAAACACAACAAAAAAAAGCGTACTTACACTTAGGTATAAAAGCGGATGAAATGAAGAACACACAACACAGAGTATACGCGACACAGATGGGTGCCTTCCTTCCGAACCTCGTGAGCGTAAGCGCCGTGATAATTCTTGTGGGTACTTGCACGAGGAGTAGAGCGGAGAAGTTGAGGTACTTGTTACCAGACACGCTGGTGGAGTTGATAATGGTGCCGTTGTAAACGAAGGTGCAGCAGATGAAGCAGGCCGCGATCAAGAGGACGCGGAGTAAGATCTTTCTTGAACGAAGGACTGAAAGGAGATGAAGAGGCTCTGGAGGGTTTTCTCCTGCCTGTAAAGAGAATAGATTTCTTGGTTATGGTTGTTCCGAAAATTCTGGAGTTAATAATATTGAGGTTTACTTTAAACCATTGTAAAACGATTTTATAGGAAATTAAATCTGTAAGTGTTGTCATTATACAATTGGTTACAGCAATCAATAAAGAACTTTTCGGTTGAACGCTATTAATGCTAAAGTTCAGTGAACCTACATTGTAAATAACAACTGTTGATGCTATGTGATCCTCAGAGGATGTTACCCGACGACTGATCAAGCTACATTATTGATTAAAATTGAATACAAAGTACACACTACTGCAAAGGCTGATCTCTTTGTTCCGTCGGAAACATAGGTCGGAAACTTGTAGTTACAACTTGTTGGTTACTTGTAGTCATTGTAGGAGTTAACAATGCTCTATTTATAAATTATCATGTTATATTATGCTTATCCAAATATTTTCTGACAATTAGCGTTATAATTGTGTCTTGTCTTTTTCCATATTAGGGTTAGTTGTGTTACCTTGAAGTTTTCTTATCTGTCTAGTGACTATTGATAATTATGTTCATCGTAAGTTAGTCAATACGCCAGGACTATCTATGTATAATACAGAACAATGTTTGACATGATACGACCCTTAAGCAGGTGTACCCGGCTATAATAAATTAATTAAGTGGAGATATTATAAAAGTTTGAGCCTAGACACCTATATTATGTTGGTTAACGACGGATTTTATGTCTCATTAGATCAATTGTTAGTTAAACTCCATTTTTAGTACAAAGTCTCAATTTATTTTACTACTAGGTTCTGCCCGCGAAATTTCTTGTTCCGGGAACGTCACAACTCATCGCCTGCCCGTGCTATTATACTTACTTACGTTTTTGCTTTGCGTTCTTTCTGACTTTTTTTCTTTTTGCTCGGTTCCTAAGGGCCATAGCGTGATGTCAAATAGCCTATAGCCTTCCTCAAGAATTGGGCTATCAAATACAAATACTTTTTCTTTAAATCCGACTGGTAGTTCCAGAGATTACCTCTTTATAATATTATATTACTAGTATAGATTAAAATGAGGTGGTGGCAAAGCCGTACCTCTTGAGACTTGCTATCACCAGCCATCTTCGTCAACATCTGCTGCGCCTTCTTTGACAACTGTATCTTGTTGATCTTGGCTACTTTGTTCAGCACTCTGGCGGCTTCGTGATTCTTGTTATGAGCTAGTAGCCATCTCACCCCTTCATCTACGAGAAAGATGTAGAAAACGACGATGAGGAGGGGGGCGTAGATGGCCCACATCAGGTGTCGCCAGTAGGGAACCTTCCACGCGATAAGGCCGAAGAACGCGCTGCCGATGGACGCGAGGAGATCTGCTATGCAGGAGAACATCACTCGCTGGTTTTGACTCACTGATTCTAGAGCTGGAAAAGGAAAGAATTAAGTTAAACTACAGTTCCTCGTTGAAGAACAAAATATAAATTGTAATTATTGGCGCCTATGAACTATAAACTGAATTGTGTAGGAAACTGAAGCTAAATATAACATGTACTACATCTAGGTATCAAACATACTCTTTAATTTACTAAAGTAAGCAACCGTAATGACAATGCACACTGAATGCAACCGCCACGTGCTAACAATGTGCACATAATAACTGTGGCAGATGATTAAGTTGAATATAATGAAGGAGAAGAGTGTGCAACGGAAGATCATTGTTTACACGGATTAATCGCATGTGCAGGACTGCAGGTATATAACATGTGACAAAATAAATCGAGACTATAAAAACGAAGCATTTGCAACGTGAATACCTACAGAATCACATAAATGGTTAGGTAATATTTTTTCTAAAGAGGAAAGTTTTAAAAGCAAGAACAGGGGGCCTAATAAGGCCACTTTGGCTGAATCATAAGAGGATAACATAATGGACAGTTAACCGTTAAGTTAATCGTATCAAATCCCATTGGTGAAGCATTCTTCAATTTTTTTTTTGTCTGTGTTAAAATACCAATCAATCCGATCCAAATCCAATCCCAATCTCTTTGATTATACCTACGTAGTGCAGCGAAAAAAGAAAAACACGGACTGTTTTCGCCACATTACGATTCGTATTGTTATCCTTTTCATGATTCTCCAAAGTGGCCTTTTTAGGCCCCCAGAATGAAACAATTGCAGCTGAAAACCACAGGGTAAAAGATTGTGGTCATTGTTACGTCATTTGGCGATGTCTCCGGCTGCATCATAACAATAATGTGACATCATATGACACGAGCACACATGCACAGCCGGCGACTCCCATGTCTACGACAAAAGTCAATTAAGTATCAACGTTGTTACTTTTACAGTGACGTAGTGTAATATGTCAAGGCGTAGGACAAAAGGAAAGTTTACAAAGAAAATTAATTAATTGAATAAATGCATTTAAGTGCAATAATTACAATTACTAATAAAGACGCCACATTCAGATAACGAATATTTTCACTATACATAAGTAGGTAGTGGTTTTAGAATTTTCGGTACTAGCACAGAACATAATAATAGCATAAGGAACTCCATAGCTAAGAATATTTTATTACGTGTTCACAATTCACGATATTGGGTACGTAAAAGATTTGGCTAATATCTGTATTTACTGATATCTCTGGCCTAAGACTCGGCTTAGGCCAGAGATACCATGTAGCAGTGTCTCAATAACTATGTAATCCAACATTGACTGGCTCAAGAACCTTACTTCTGCCTTAACAATCAGCACTGATTGGCAAAATCTAGACTATTCACAGAAACTTACATAGCACCATAGAAGCGTTTCCGTATCCAAGGGCTGTCTCAAGGAACTCGAAGACCAGCAGCATCCAGTAGTTGACGGAGAAGGACTTGATGAGGCCGGCCACGCCCACCACCAGCGGCGTGCCCACGATGATCACTTTACGACCATATCTGAGGATACGACAAGGATCAGCAACATTGATACGACAAGTATAATGACGAGGCTCTTAACACGTCTAATCTTTTCAACCAAATAAAAGAAGTATAATCCATGATAAGGACATTGAAGAGATAATTCTATTCTGTCGATGGGTTTAAAAGTGAAACCGATTTGTGATGATAACAGACTGAAATTACGGAATAGAGTTCTGGTGATCTCCGATTAGGTACTAAGATAAAGACACATACCTACCGTAAGCTATCTTATTCTATTTTATCTAAGATATACATTAATCGAAGGTTGGCTTATTGCAAATAAACTTACTTGTCTGAAATGAGTCCTGAGATGACGAAGGAGAAAACGAGCCCCAGATTGTGGACGGTGCCGATTAACGTCCTCTTCCACGGCTGACAACCCAGGTTGAACTGAAAATATAATTTAGTTTTTTACTTAGTCCATCATATAGAAGTGTTGTGTTGAATATTTATGTCATGTGTGTACGAATCTACTGCCACAGATATTGATGTAAGTGTAACACAATATTGTGTACCAACTGGTACCAGCATTCTGGAAATTGATGTTAGCATGGCATTGGGGAAGGACAGCAGCATGTGGTAAGTTTCTGTAAGTAGCTTATTGATTATTGTAATGTCATGTGATACGGCTCTGCATGCACATGTAAAATGAATGGTTGAAAGCGTCATTTGTCGAAGACAGCTAGACATTGTCGCGGGCTGTACATGACAACAATAAAAATATATGTTAAAACATGTCATCGTGACATGCTTGATGGATTGCTATCCATACTTATATACTTATTACTTGTAATATTATAAATGCGAAAGTGTGTCTCTCTGTCTATTACCTCTTCACGCTTGTAAAACGAAGTTGTTGAAAAGGTCTGCTAATCTATTTTATTGAAGTGACGTTTGCTATCATTGTAAGCAATTGCTGAAGTAACGTGACAATATAATTGGAGCTCTTAAACAGCCAAACGTTATGTAGATAGACTTGACAAATCATCTTACTATGACGGATTTTAAAACAAATTCCCTGCCGTCTGTAACTATGCCTATAGGTACTAAGCCTATGCTTTGTGCCTTTGGGCATGATTTAGCGGATATTTGCCCTCTATGATAACTCTATAGTCATTACAGCGAGCACATGTCCGCTAAACACTATAATGTGTGGTGTTTACTCGGCAGTCGCAGCCCGTGCGTGAAGCGGCCGTGAACTTGCCCCGCGTGACAATGACCATCATTTGGACGTCACAATGGACAGGTTACAGAACTCATATTAATTTTTGAGGATGTGTTGTGATGATGATGATGAAAAAAAAATTGGTAGGTAATTGTACCGATATTTTAATAATAGGTAATGAGTTAGCTAGCGGTTGTTGCAAACCATGGCTGTGTTGGCGACATGAGCCAAGTCTGTTTCAATGACAGTGTACTTTCTGAGAAAATCTACGCGACAAACAATTTTCAGTTAGAGGAAAATATTAAAAGAAAATCCGGGGTCTACAATTTCAACTAGGGTTATGCCAAAAGCTAACTTAGGTGTGTTCCATTGGGCATGGTGCCGCTTCGCCTGATTCATATCCCACATACCTATCCCTCTGACCACTGCCTCCATTTACATTTATATTCATGAGGATTAAAACACAAAATAGCTTTAATCATACTCACTTCAGCTACAATACTGTTGTAGTCCTCATAGACCAGTTTCTCGCAGGGCATGGTTTTGTTCCAGGCGAAGTTGTCGGGCGCGCAGGTGAACGTGAACTCACGGCTCAGGAGGGAACCATTCCGGGCCTCCTCGTAGGGAGTCATCCTGTGACACGTGCTCGTCTCGTTGGTAAGCGCGTACGACATCCAGGAGGCGTTGAAGCGGGAGTCCGAGAACTCGCATTCCGGGACTTGACATCTGGAAGAGAAGATGAGGTTGTAGATCTTATAAATTAATCCTAAGGTGTATTTTGAAAATTGATGACACATAATATTGAAATTATCAGGTTGTGGGCAGCAAATATTTTTCAGTTAATAATATAGTTAATATAATTATTTTGTTCTCTTTTCAGCGCAATACTTCCACTGTATGTCTTGCTGCGGCATTTATACAGGTGTTACCAGATGAAGAGGTCACCCTTGGTTTAGTTAGATTTCAAGCAACAATATAATTGTGATCATCTTAAGGTGGCCAGCAATGAACTGCTGCTATATAACTTTACTTATAGTTCGAGGTACTTCTAAAGATGTGGTAGGTATCTAAAAATAAATATAGTTTTATGAGAAGCTAAGAAATTACAGAAACATTCCCAGAAATGACGTGTTGAATGCTACAACCTACAGCTTCTCTATTTCTATCAAACATTCTCCTTAAGGTTTCGTCAACAACAAACTGATTGTAATACTAGGCCAGATGTCGTGTGCTCGACATTGTGTCGCTTCCTGCTCACGACTTGTTTGTATACACGGCATAGTAGCTCATAGTGGACGGTCCTCCAATGAAACAATAACACGCACGCATGAGGCAAGTAATCGTACTGTGTCTTATGTCATGCGTATATTATCTAAAGCACTGACTAAGGTAATCTCTATCAGAAAAGGGCTTTGATCTACAGTCTACTATTGTCTACACAGTCGCCCCTTCATCGCGTCATAAGCTGGATAATAGCTATCAAAGTCAGTCCTTACAAAGCAAATACAATTGATTCAAGTTGTCCCTTCAAAAAGGTGGTTTTTATGGACAAGAATTAGCAAGAAACTACGGTGCAATCAGCTTCCACTCTATTCAGCTGTTATAATACAGTACTTTCCAAATATTATAAGGGGAACTTCTATAGGTTAGGTTGATACAGCTATTTTTGGGTTCAGAAAACATAATATTGTTAAACTTAAAATGAAAAGTGCTCTTGTTATTAATTTAAGTGACAGATCACCTGTCTATGCTATTTTATGACAGGTGTTGTGGAGACAGTGACCGGCGAGCGGGGGCGGGACATACTTCATACAAGCCAGTCATAGGGAAGGGAGTGCGTCACTCATTGTACACATAAGTGGTGCGAGTGTAAACATTACAGTAACAGTGGCTCTAGTGTTGTCGCCTCGTGTTGGTATAGTAATGTATATCACTCCGAAATACTCATTTATGTTAAAAACAAATGTTTTGTTAGTTAAATTGACGAATGGATTCTTTAGAAAATACGTGAATAGGTATCTGTAATGGTAATTTAGTGGTTCTTCTTTGACTGCTCTAGGGAAATACCCTCACATTATAACTTGGACTCATGTGACTCTGTGAGTTATACAAGACTTGGATATAATGATGAACTCATTAGGAAAATTTATCATAATAACACCAACTGAAATGGTAAAAGCAATTCCAGTAATGTCATCAAGCTCTGGTAACGCCCTCATGATCATACTATAAAGTATCGGGGACCAGAGGAGCGCCCTTGGTTTATAAAACTTTTCGGGCAATTTAATATCATTCCTTATATTGATGGTTCCCACAGCAGTTATATGTACATTTCTCTGAAGCACGCAACCCCCCACTGTAACACTGCCTAAACCGTAGGCGCACGTGAAACGTTGCACAAATCTCGCCAGTAAACGTGCAACAAATCAACACCCGCTGCGTCCGCGCACGTCCCGCGATTAGTATACAGAAGGCTTAGTTCTAGTTCATATCATTATCTTTGTTATATAATATAATCCGAATCTCAGAAGAGTTCTTGTAAGGGGAGGGGGGGGAAGCTTTAAAATGACATTTTAAAAACAATAAGTAAGTACATTCCTTATTTAAAGTGCGATGAAGCGACACTTCTGCGTACACTTACACAGTGTGACCCGAGTGCACGTCAATGTCGAGCCACCAGGTGGGCGGCCATTGTACAATAATATGCATTTTGTTTACTGCTTTATGTGAATTGCTTGTTTAACAGCTGTTCCTATGAGCGTCTGGTACGGTTGTTTACAGCTGTTCCTATGAGCGTCTGGTACGGTTGTTTACAGCTGTTCCTATGAGCGTCTGGTACGGTTGTTTACAGCTGTTCCTATGAGCGTCTGGTACGGTTGTTTACAGCTGTTCCTATGAGCGTCTGGTACGGTTGTTTACAGCTGCTCCTATGAGCCTCTGGTACGGTTGTTTGCAGCTGCTCCTATGAGCCGGTATACGGTTGTTGGACTTGTTGGTAATCAAGACGTTTGCAGCCAAAGTGTTTTTGATGACGTCATGTCAAGTGGTATATGGAAGCTAAGTAGATGCATAGATACCGTAGGTACATACAATCCATGTGAGTTTATGTAGCCTCGAAATTAGTTTAATATAATATAGTTTTCCTTCCTGATGGTTGGTAATATCTTAGATTTTCCATAGAGCGTAGATAAACGTTTTTCTGAATGATAGATTTACCTACTAAATATCTGAATCACAAAAATTTCTATCAATACAGCACGATACATTACGAAGCCGAGAGTCACTTGTACTCGTCATTGTAAACATTTGTTTCTACTGGACCGTACACCGTCTGGTTACGGAGATATCGAAAATGTTGTTTAGCTTAAAGTTAAAGTACAGATTGCGTTGTTGACTACTATGTGATGGGTATTTTTACACCCTCTATGTATCTACTATGTAACTATCAAAAAATTCGTAGTTTTATAATGTCGTTTTTGGCAGATGTTTATCGAAAACTTATATATACACTTACTTAACTTATCCTTTTTTAGGTTTTCAGTGCAGGAAAACGAGAACTTGGTTACCTATTTATCTACACTAATATTATAAAGAGGAAAAATTTGTATTTTTGTTTGTTTTTTTACCATTTTTTATACCATTTTTTACCATTTTTTATTTAAAAATCTTGAATTTTTTTAGGACTTCATTTAAACGCATTTATTTTACACATGTCATTACTCCTTATCAAAATAAACTATTTTGTTACAAAGTACTGTTTATGTAGATAATATTTAGTCGTTAATTCATTATAATTGGACGTTTGGTTTGAAAGTTATGGCGGAATCAACATAATACTATTTCTGCGCGCCGCGGCCCGTGGCGACAGGCGAAGTAGGATGTTGTTTATAGGGAAGCTCTAATTCAGTAACTTTTTTACAAAAAATGTCTCTTTAACAATATATAACACATGAAGTTATCTTATCCTGCTAATAAAATAAATGCAAAAGTCTGTTTGTTTATCTGCCTGTTTGTCGGCTAAAATGCTGAATTTACTTTTGGGTAGTTGAACACATGGGATCAAATTTAGGCTTTTTGTAGCGGTAATCGACATCCACGCAGGCGGAGCCGCGGGGGACGGGTGCGCCAAAGTTCACCTAAATTTTCAACTCCGATAATTGGAAATCCGAAAATGTTCTTCCTAAAATTTGTCATCCTAACAATCACAATTCCTAACTACTCTGTCTCTAATGTTCATAATTCCGAAGCATTCAACTTCATAATGTCTGTAGCAATAAACATCTATTATACTTTTATTTGTTTTCCTATATTTTCTCACCATAACCATCTTTTACACTATTATTCAAAGTCATATCTTTTTTGTTTAAATTTCTTTTTATAGATTTTTTTTTTGTTTAGTATTTATTTATAGCGGTAACCAACATAATATAATTACAAAAGTAACACATTTGTAATGACAACTTAGGATGCAAGAGCGAGCGAAGCGAGCTCGGGACTTGGGGCACCCCGACTCGGACAGGTTAGGTTCGAAGGGGATGACGGGGGCTCGCTCGGGGGGACGTTCGCTCGCTTTGCTCGCTCACTCGAGCCCCCGTCATCCCCTTCGTGTTAGGTTCCTTTAAACCCTGTAGACAGAAATAGGGGCCCCGCGAAGCGGGGCTCCATCGACTACGCCTAACCACATATTTTTGTAGTTAAAAAAATAACTTTGGTATTTCTTTTCTCTGCCACTATGATTTTGCGAACTTTGCGGTTTTCAAATTTACACTAAAAAGAGTCTATTCTATCCAAAAAAAAAATTGCTACTATCAAAAAGCGCCGGGTGTGGAAGTACAGTGGTTCCATAGACACAACTCAGCACGTTATGTAAAGCCTTTGAGTATTAATTATAATCTTATAATCAATTTCGGGTAAAGAACTTTAGGTGAGCCAATATAGACCCGCGGGGGACCGCTATAGGTTGTATAAATCAGAATAACACATAGGCTACTTTTTGTCGCGAAAACCGACATCCACGCGGGCGGAGCCGCGGGCGACCGCTAGTAGGCTATATAGATGAATAATTTATTTGAACGTTAAATAATTACGTTGTTGTTGATAGTAAATTATCAGGGGGCCTAAAAAAAGTCACTGGCAGAATCATAAAAGGATAACATAATGGACAGTTAACTGCGTTAACTTAATCCTATCAAATCCCATTGATGGAGCATTTTTCAGTTATTTTTTTTTGTCTATGCTAAAATACCAATCAATCCAATCCAAATCCAATCTCTTTGATTATACCTACGTAGTGCAGCGAAAAAAGAAAAACACGGACTGTCTTCGCCATTTATTTATTATAATTCATAATGTTATCCTTTTATGATTCTCCAAAGTGGCCTTTTAGGCCCCCTGATCAGTTGCGAATCTGGTGAGTTGCGAATCTGGTTAGTTGAGAATCTGGTCGCTTGCTCATGAGCGAATGATACGTTAGCGGGAAAATGGGAGCTAAACTGTGTGGATGACGTATGTACAACGTAGGTATGAGGCGAGAAATGAATACCTACGTAGGTGGGTGTGGGAGAGCACGAGAGATCGTCACCAGACACACACCTGACGGAAAACTGACACACCCGCAGGCTGTGTCACCAGTCTGTGCGTGTTTTAGTTAGTCTCATGTGGAGTATTTGATATTTGTCTTACACAAAACTGATGATGATGACTTATGAGACAAAACTAATATTTGTACAAAACCTTTTTAGAATCTAGAGAGACTAACCATCAAAAACATAACTTGTAAAAAAAACCAAGTCTCGCAACTCAGTTGTGAGATAAAAAGTTGTGAGATCCATGTAATAGGTACCAAGTCGGTTAATTTATTCAGTCCCTAATTAAGGGACCTTCTGTCTTAAGTTATTACGTAATTAGCTAACCCAACAACATCTGTGACCATATCAATATTAAAAATATTCTGTTTTAAATAAATATATTGACTTGGCCATCGCATGAAAACACAATAAAATGTATCTCACAAGTAATACATATTATATTCAATTAGATTGTTTAGTGGTTCGTTAAAAGGGGTCATTGTACTCATCATTATGAACAACTTTTACTATGGGACCAACCCTGAAATCGTAAAAAAAAAATCAGCTGATCCATACATTATGTCGAGTTATGCAAACATAAATGTATGGATCAGCTGATTTTTGTCGATACTCACTAATAAGCGTAGATCGGAATAGGTAGAGCTGTTTTATGTACTTGCCATAGGTTAGAATAATATGGATATTCCCTTTTAGTTACGAAGTTAAGTTTAGTTTCGAAGTTACTGTTGGTAAACAATTGAATTCTAGTGGCGCAGAAAGAGACAAAAACAGGTACGTCACTCTAGTGACAGTAAAATTCCGTAAAAATCCTGTAGTATCAGTCGGAATCCCGTGGAATATCCATATTAACATCAATGTTTGCGGTCAATGAACCTAAATAGCTCTACCTATTCCGATCACTGCTAATAAGTAATTACTGTGCATCGACAAAATTAAATTTCTAGCGAAATGTTGCACATACTCGTACAAGTAAGCATGAGTGGGGCGCGTCTTCGTGGTGGCACTATCTGTAATAGCGCGGGCAGGAGATGCGATACGACGGGGGGTCGGGAGAACAAGAAGCGGATGAAGTCGCGGCCAGAAACTACAAAACTGATGATGACGACAGTAATGACACAAAACTAATGTTTGTACAAAACCTTATTAGAAACTACTACTAATAGCTACTACTACTACTACTATTACTAGCTGCGCCCCGCGGTTTCACCCGCGTAATTTTCGATCCCGTGGGAATATCGAGATAAAAAGTAGCCTATATGTTAATCCAGGGTGTCAGCTACCTCCATACAAAATTTTATCAAAATTGGTCCAGCCGTTTGAGCGTGAAGAAGTAACAAACATATAAACACACACACACACCCCCAGTCCCCCACATACACTCACACACACACTCACAAACTTTCGCCTTTATAATATTAGTGTGACTAGAGAGATTGGCAGCTTGACATAATAAATTGAACTTTGGAAATAATAGAATAAGGTCCAGTAGCTGCGGTGAATGATAGTTAAAAGTAAGTTTGTACAAGTCATCATTGTGACGACTCCGATAATGTGTTTCAAAACAAATCGCCGCTTATCACTCGCGACTAATCGTGAAAGAAAACATCTCGAGGAAACCATCACACCTAAGTACCTAATAGGAATCAGGTAGGTACGGTAACATCTCCTAGCCTATAGTCATTTACGAAACCTTGTAGATCGTTTTTTTAGAGTAGAAGCAAGTTTCCTATAAATGTATTGAATTAGGTAATGAGTTTAATACTAAATGAAAAATGTCGATGTATGACGTTGAGAATTTTTTAGATTATGTGCAGTACTAAACTAAGTAAAGTCACTCTGTGAATTTAAACTTAATTTGGTGTGTTACTTGAGTTGCTATCATTCAGTATTTTTAATATTTTTGTCGATAGAGGTGAAATTGGAATAAGACTGAAGTAAAGTGCCGTGGGATACTTAGATTATGTATTGGTTGTTTTACCTGACGGACGCCGACGCGGCGACGCTACGTTTCGTAAGATTAGTACATGCTAATGTAATTTCTAAACCAACTTAATAAAACTTCTTACCTGAAGTCAACTTCAGCGGCGGTGAAGACGTAGTTAAAGTTGCACATGGCGAGGAACGAGTCCCGGAAGGCGAGCAGCAGCAGCAGCAGCAGCTGGTACTTGCCGAAGCTGCCCAGCTCGCTCAGGATGCCGTCCAGGTTGAACTGGCCCTCCCTACTGTCTTCTGGCACCTAGACGGCATCAAACAGAAGTTATTAACGATGATCACTATAAGAGCCATGAACCAGACCCAACGAAAGAAAAGTTGCAAGGATTATGTAAAAGATGATTAAGGAAGAAAATAGTTATAATAGTTAGAATGTTCACCGCATTGGAATGACGGCTGATAGAGATGTGTCGATAAAAAAGTCGAACTCAAATAAATTTGGATGAGGACAGCAGAGTCAACAGGGTAACAGTATATGGTCAGTTGGTCACATCAGATGCAAAAACGGCCTTCGCCGCTGACATTTATGATATTTTATCAAAAAGCCAGGAGAAGTAGAGTCATTTCGGAATAAAAACTCAGACAAAAAAAATTCTGTCGTGATGCCTACAGGGTATTTAAAACAATAACAGATGGGTGGAAATCCAATAAATTGTCGCTGTTGGTAAATGATAAATGATATATGATTTATTTTTGTAGGTAGGTTTGCACAAACACTTTTACACGTCAATCATATTTTTTTTAAACTAGATGAGGTCGGCGTTTCTTTTCTGACTACTCTGAGAAGAAAGGCCGAAACAAACTCAGAGGTCACGGTCTCTTTTAAAGTCCAGACATAATCCTGTTAAGTTATCCTTATGCGTTACATTAAGATAATTTATTCAGTTTCGTTTAATTTGAAACCGGTTTAGGTACCACTTGTCTTAATGTTGCTGTTTATTGACAATTTTGGATTCTCAATAGCCGACGTAGACATAAAAGATCATACCTACCCTACATGTTACAGATAAGTAACTAGTACGAATTATTTAAACTCAGCCCGACAGGCGTTCTCTATGTATTCCACCATCATACGATACTGCGATCGCCAACCCGCCTGCCAAGCGTGGCGATTATGGCAAACCCTCCCAAAATTGGGGGAGGCCTATGTCCAGCAGTGGACGTCTATCGGCTGAAACGACGACGACGACGACAGCCCGACAGGTGACAGCCAGAAATTGCCATCTGTCACTCTGTGTAAACTTTTCATGGTACAGTCAGAGAAATTAATAGGTCGTGTTAGAGTCATTCCACACCACTCTGTCAAAAAATGGCAGTTGTGATTCGAAAATACGGGCAAATTGAATAAATAATTTAGCGTGTTAGTTAACTATGTTACACAAGTTATATAAATAGAGCAAACTCACCCTGACACTAGTTTCCATGGACACCATGGCGGCGGCTGCTGAGAGTTACTGGACACTACTGACACTGCTGGCACTGCTGACTCTGCTCACACTGCTGAGCATCATCCCTGTAACAAACATTGGAATGTATTGCTCCACTCGTACTTCTATAGATTAGGACAGGCATTCAACTCATTTACCTTACATTACTTAAATATAATAAAACAATGAAAACTTTAAAAAGGTCATTACAATGCGAAAAAGAATAGTCTGTAGTGAAAGATGAAGAAATTGCAATTAACTTTATTATAAACAGCAGGGCCCCACGTTTCAGCCGCATAAGTGTCGGTCCCGTGGGAATATGCCTATGGCATTAAGTCCACCTCTGTACATTTATGTGCTTGAAGTATTAAATAAATAAATAAATAAATATCGTGATAAAAACTATCATATGTCCTTTCCCGGGAGTCTAACTTCACTTTCGGGACCAAATTTTATCTAAATCGATTCAGCGGTTTAAGCGTGAAGAGCAGACGCACATTTCACAGATAGAAAAATAAATACAGAAAGTACATTAGAGATGACAAGTGCGAGCTTTTTGATGGCTAAAGAACAAATAATAACAGAAAGGCAACACCTAGCAAACCATTAAATTAAAATAGGTATATTTCCCGTGCAGTACCTATGTGATGATAGGAAATAACTATTAATTTCGTTTTTATTCAAATTTGTTGATTAGTACTTGATTGTGAGACGTGTTGTACACACTTGAGTCTGCATGATTCGGCAGATGGCTGTGCCGAATCAGGTATATTATGAATTGTTTTTTATGTTATATTCATTCGATGTTTTCGCCCGGCCTGCGCCCTATCAAGCCCCCTGTGAACGTCATTCGAGTGCCAAAGGATCCTGAACCTCCTGAACACACGTTTCGTTTGTAACTAAAAGGCCATACTTATACGTTGTCCAAAAAAAGTAACCCTGCTCTTATGACATTACTGACAAAAATTCAGTCACAATTTTATGGAAATAGTAGACAGAAGCACAATTTTAAGGAGCACATCTAATATTTCACCGGCTAGGAGCGTGCCCTCAGCGGACATATTTTTCGGACGTAGTAGTATGCGTTCACCTAAGTATTGTCTAGAATAGTTTATAATAGTGGGCCAGATTGAAGGAAAACGCGTCCAAGGCAGGGGGGCACCCGAAGAATACTGAAATCCAGCTGAATCGGGTAGATAGCCTGGCAGCCGACCGCAACGAAGTATGGAAAAGGCAGATGAAGAATTATGTACCTAGCATTTCAGGATTTCCACGTGTAACCATACAATAGTAGAAGCATTGCCATTGTGAACTCAAGCACACCTCAACACTCTTGTACTTTACTTAATAACGATTGTCACGAGTACATATTTAAGTTTTAATTACTTATTGTTCTATCGAACGTAGGTAGTTACTTACTTCTTTATCACAGTATGTTACGCAAGGAAACCATGCTACACGTGGTATGTCAAACAGTATGTAAACAGGTACCTTTATTGAGTTATTAATCAGTTGTTACTTGTTAAACAATACGAAAATTCAAAGCATCTGTTCATCATGCAAGCAACATGAACGAATCTGTTCATGTTTTTGATTCTTATAGAATCAATATCAGGAGTTGAGTAATTTTACCTGATATGAAAATTAAGCTTTGACCAAATAAGTACAGTGGGCTGCATCAATTGGGTACCCCAGTTGTATTAAAATTAACTTTGCTGCAACTTTGCAATTCAAACATAATATATATATACAATATACATCCTTATGAATAATACAAAAAGTGTTTATTACGGACGAGATTCGAACCATCGAATCATTGGCTATCCTTTGATTACCGCGAGCTCTTATCAACTAAGCCAGTTAGGTAGTTAATCACTCGATGAATTATCAATCTACTTGGCGTAATAATTCTGTCTCTGTCTAACCGATATATTATTGAACTCGCAGAGAATGCATAGTTGTTAAGTTAGGGTAGTTACACATACATTTTACTAATCTATATGTATTGAAGTTACCGTCTGATGAGTCTAGTTTTGTTTCACCTTTCGCACTATTGTGTTAAAACAATAATTTAAAATGAAAGATAATTTCTTGAGAACAAAGATTGTTGTTCTTTACGAACAAAATGGGATTAAAGGGATTGCCAGAGAAAATAAATTGAATTGATTAACTTAAAATATATTTTCTACACAGAGAAAAACGGTGCGCTTGTGGGTGCGACATTATTAACTGGTGATGTGAAGTCAAAACCTTTTGGGCGGAGAAGTTCAGGCATCTATACAAACAAGTGTGAACGCCACCGTGAAATAGTAAATGTTCACTTGAATTCGCCGTTCGCAACCACTCGCTCAAGTGCTCAACGACATGGCATCTCAATCGCCACAGTACGGAGGCACTTGCACGCAGCAGGCATTCACAATTATCGTCCAGCGAAGAAAATTGAACTACCAGAAGCTCATCGGGCAGCAAGAGTTCGGTTCGATAATGATGGGAAAAAAATTCTATGGCGGAAACCTAACGAACGCTACTTTCCACAAAACATATTACCGAACAGATCCAGTGGTAGAATAACATTAGTTAAATAAACGGCTTTATTAAGTAAATAGTTAATTGATTTCCATGTTATGACAGATACAATTTTAATGAAATTATTATGAGAAATGAAGCTATTATTTAGCATTTTTTATCTTAAACATTATACTTACTACCTAATAAACTAATATTATGTTACTAAACAAGACGTATTTTCAGGTTACTGGGGATGGATGTCATCTACGGGCCCGGGCGCACTAACAGAAGTTGGCGGGCGCATGAATGGCAAGACATATCTTCAAATATTGTAAGAGGTTATGTTGCCTACAGAGCGTGTTGCATACCCAGAAGGACAAATTACATCGATCCCGAATGGTGAAGGAGTGGCTAAGTTTACAAGCTGATATAACTGCTATCGCCTGGCCAGCTAAAAGTCCGGATCTTAATCCCATTGAAAATATGTGGGGTCAAATGATTTTAAATTGGGACTCAAGTGAATTGAAGTCCAAGGAAAATCTACAACAAGAAGTCGTAAGGACTTGGGAATTGATGCATGGTAGGAATATGGGCTGGAATATGGTTTCTCAAATGAGAAGCCGACTACAGCAAATAATACACAGCGAGAGTCATCCCCTCCGCTATTAACATTTAAAAACATTATTAAAAACAAAACGACTTATAGTAGGTAAATAGGTAAGTGGGTCGTAATTTCGATCATCCTATACCTATAATATTTTTGATCCCGTAATCATGTTTAGTTTATATCGGTACTAGCGCCCCCCGACTGATAGACAGAGTTACTTTCGAATTTATAATATTAGTATGGATAATATGATAAAATAAAGTGTCGACATTGACACATTGAAATAACTCAAAGAATAAATCATTTGACCTCACTATTTCATTTTTGTGATTAATAGCTGTAGTAATTGGAGGTAGATAATATTTATGATTTACGAGAGATGCAAATTGTTTAATCATTAGAATGTTAACTAATGATAACATGTTTTTTCACTCGTTAATAATGAAAATTATTCTACTAGTTTGAAAGGTAAATATTGTCAACCATTATAATGTAAGTGGTTATTGTAAGTCAGTTTTGTATTTTGCAGTGAAGCGATAAAAACTTTTTTATATTTTATAGTTAGATTAATGTTATTAAGTTAAGTTTATCAATTTATAATAAAGTTTACTAAATTAAATTATATTTCTTTCATTGTAATATAAACCTAATAGTTATAACAACAATAAAAAGAAAAAGTTGCATTAATAGTATAACTCTAGAGAAAAATAATATTTGATGAAAACAAAAACCTAATTATTAGACTGCCAGTATCGAACCTGGGTCAGCGGTTTCACATGTTATATGCTAAACCTCTAGACCAACTTAACTGTTACTAACATTACTAAATTAATATTCTTGTGCATTGTTGTTTATCTATAAACTGTTTGAAAGAGTATTACAATAAAAAAATAAAGAAAAATATATAAACCTATAAGTATATAAAAATATATAAATTGAGAACCTCCTTCTTCTTTGAAGTCTATTAAAAATACAAAACTTGCAATGCGGCCATCGCGGGTTCGAAAGTAGATGCTTTTAAGGGGGGTATCCACATCGTGAAGCCGACTGTACATTGTAATAATTTAATTTTCGAAGCGTCCAGAATAAGCTTAATTCAGAAAAATATTATTATTAAGTAGTAAAAATCTACTGTGTTAGATATAGACGCCAAAGTTGAAACAAGAACCAACTTTCAGATAAAAAAAAAAAAAAAACACTTAGACTCCACACGTCTAAACTCTTCGATCAATAATATTGATCGAAGACTAAACTATATAAAATTTGTTCAGCAAATGAAGATCTGAAATGAAAAACAAAAACTGTGTATCTTCTTCTCTATCTTTTATATGAATTGGTTCAAATGGCACGGGACATGGTTAATAGTAATTATTATTCTAAATGTGTTCCTTAAGGTGAATGCTCTAACCAGCCCGCGAAATTCAAATTTTCTTACGTTTTTTGCAATTTGCAGGCCAGTGCTAGGTTGTATGTTGATTAAAATATTATTCGCAGCTGTAAGACATATGTACAGAATTATAATCATCAAAATCATCAATAAAACGCTCTAAGTTCATAAAGCTGTAGGAATTACTTTTTCTGTTTTTTTTTTGTTCTTACACCTTTATGAAGTTGGAGGGTTGTATTGGTGATTTTGATGATTATAATTCTGTAACTGCACTTACAGCCGCGAATAATATTTTAATCAACATACAACCTAGCACTGGCTTGCAAATTGCAAAAAACGCAAGAAATTTTGAATTTCGCGGACTGGTTGGATCATTCCCCTTAAGTTATTTAGATTATTATTAAACATATAGGTAAACAGTTTTTTTTTTAGCTGGGAGAGTAGGGTAACAAAATCTAAGCCAAGTGAGATACAGGGAAGCTGTCTTAAGAACCTTTTCTTTTGGCTTTTTTTTTTCATAAAAACAATTTTGGCATAATCCTTTTTTTTTGGTCAAGTGTCCATCAAATATTGACCTTATGTTTTTTCATACATT
This sequence comes from Mesoligia furuncula, assembly GCA_916614155.1. Classification (NCBI taxonomy): domain Eukaryota; kingdom Metazoa; phylum Arthropoda; class Insecta; order Lepidoptera; family Noctuidae; genus Mesoligia; species Mesoligia furuncula. Next base: position 784,620 of record OU744807.1, on the reverse strand, counting down.
TTGTAATACATCTGATTAGAAAGCAAGATGGAGGCTATATTAAACATTATTATTAAGGTATTCATTTTATGAAAATACCGATACTTAACTTACAAATTGTATGAAACACATTTCATTTTTGAAACACTTATGTTGTCCAGTTTGTTTTCTTTCGATACAATTCTTACGTGAAACTATTTTACTATAACACTTTCTTGGACAACTACTTAGCTTTCCAAGAATGTTTTCAAGAAAAAATACCTACTGGTTCTAAAGATAATTAATTTCCCCGAAACTGCTATGAATTCAGATTTTCTCATACAGTCCCAGTTTAAAACACTCTGTATTATAAAATCCTTTAACTTTAGAGTTATTTTAGTGGTAACAGAACTGGTTGTAAACATTTTACTCAATAAGTAATTAAGTTTAAAATAACTGAATTGTTAATCCCCTTTTGGACAGTGTTCAGAAGATCCATTTATTTGTGAGGAGCTGACTAATTTGACCAAATTAGCAGCTGTCAGAGATAATGAGTGTTAACGCCTATATTGTTATGGTAATTAGCATTTTTCACAATAAGTGTCTCATAGCTTGAGTCACTTTGCTTATGATTAATATCTTCAGATATTTGTTGCCAAAAGTCATGGTTCTTTTCATACGAGTAATAAGCGAGTGACACTAAACGTCTTTGTTTCCCCGGGTTGTGATAAAAAACGCAATGTATCTAATAGGGCAGAGCCCTTTGACATCAGCCGGGCATATATCCAGACTCTGGGCTGCTACTGAGATGTTTCTGATGGAACACTTCGCTCGAGCCTTGAATCAACCCAGGAGGACTGCATGCTATGCAGCACGCGCTTGCGATAACTAGACCAATGGGGGAGTTAGGAGTGCATTAAAATAAATTGTGTAAGCTTTCCATGTTCCACTATTTTATTTTCTGTTAGCACCTAAAATATAATGTTATATCTAGACGTAAGAATATACTGATTACTGTACATTTCCTCAAGCTATTACGTTCTCATATCGCGTTCTTAGGCCTTGGTAATGGCTCGATTATACCTCGTTAAAACAACTTGTTGTAAATAAAATATGCATTTCACGTTGTTATTCAGATTCTTTGCTGAAATTACGCACCAGAGGCCGTACCACCTCTCATGTCACCCGTGCCACCACACACGCGAAAGTGACTACGATTTTCTCGCTCAAGGAAGGTACAAAAGATTGAAGGTCTCGTGTAGGTAAAAGAGATACATATTATTATATTAATGTCGCTGACTGTTCACACCGCCGGCGAGTACTGGTGGTCGCCGCGATAAACGCTCTCGCCCTCGTAATACTGCTTGAAGAGGTGATGGTAGGCTCCCTGAACAGCTTATAATCAAAGTAAACAAACAATGTCATTATTTCAGTATGTATCTACTATTGTCCAAACAAAAGTGTTCCGTCTGAAGCAGGTGGTTACGAGAACAAACATGATTCTGTTCTACACAAACATGGACACTTGCTCACACTATTAAACGTAGATAATGCCACGAATTTTACGCTAAAATAACTGAAATGGCTAATGGTTGTGTTTGCAAAGCGAACAATTGACCATTTTTTTGAGTACAAGTGTGACGAGTTGACGACTTAACCGATTTAACACAATAAGCAAATTATTTTAACAAATAACCACCCATTTATTATTTTTCGCCACCATTATCAATCGCACACCGAATCCAAACCGTAACGAACTATTGAAAAACCTGTGATCATGCTACGAGATTACGTAGAGGGGCTCTACTACGACCGTCGTTTGAAAGCCTTCGCCTACAAAATGCTCGATTGCGGTACCAATGCAATGCTACTAACGTAGAAAGGGATTGTTTCACCTCTACGACTACGGGGCTGGCGCAGCCTTTAGCTACGATATAATAATTAAAAAACAGGGACAACACCGTGCCGGTGTAGAAGTAAGAGTGTAAGCAGTATATCTATACATACCCAAATCCGAAACAAACTTAATATTAATATTATACAACAGTACCTGCTAGTAAATTTCTGTATTTCTATCACATTCAAACAATTAATGAAATATCTTGGATATGAAACTAGAAACTTTTCAACATGTTCACAACTTCAACACTGCACACACAACCTTTCTGTACACCTAAAACCACAATTGTGAAAAACAATCGGAAAAAATAACGAGTTACTCGTAACTCATTCACACATAATTTAACTCGAAACATTGAAAGACGTTGTTAATCAGCAAGTTCGGAAACACAAGTGGTTGGTAAGCAACTATTTTCTAGGCTCAGTAACCCACTTCATTGTTTAGAGCAACGCAATAAAAGAAACAACCTCAAACGGTTTCTGAATAGACTGTTCGATAAGTAGGGGGTGGTGCCTTGCGCACACGCCGGCATTCTGGTTAAAGTTGGTTTGTGAATGAAAAAATTATTTGACTAGTCTGTCTCAGGTTTAGAAGCTTTATCTAGGTGAATAGAAAAAAAAAACAAAGCATTTTATGTTATTTAATTACGTTTAACATCTTTTAAATTGGATCAAAACTATTTATTTAGTCAATATTTTTCATAATTAGGTAAGTACCGATTTTGAATATAGTGATTTACAATATATGTATAAATTATTTTTCCTTCTTCAAAATAAATGTCCAACAAATAGATATTGAGTAAGTTCATATTAATTAATCATAAATTAACCATATAATTTATGCTTGTCTTCAATAATGGTTTATTTTTAAACTCGCACTAAAATTCGACGAATTTTAAAGTTATGATTTTCCGGATTTTAAGAACTCTTTAATCTTCACTGACTCCATTGAAACTATTTTTGGTTACAAAATTATTTACGCATGTACTAGCAACACAAGCTATTTTTTTTAAACAATTCCTATGTAAGTGCCGTCGTTTTGATGTTTTAAAAGATTTGTCTTAATTTCTACATCCATATAGTTGTATTTTTGGTTAATCCTTTGGAATATTCTTTTATAACGGGAAATGTAAAATTTTAGAGCTGAACTTCGAAAGCTTCCACAGATGCAAAGTAAGTATACCTATTTCAGAAGTTCAAATAACCCACAATTGAATATAAATAAAACAAAAAGACTCAAATTGACAATCGATCTCTAATCAATTATTCACACAACGATACAATGAAAATCGATCCTCATCTAGGAAGACCGTTTTCCCGAAACACTCGCGAAAATTAAGAAATACTTACACAACACGGCACCGAATGTAAGCTCGTTACGTAAAGCTATTACAACACGAGAGCAACTGAAAGCCACGGAGCATTTCCCTACGTTTATATACACAATCGAACATAACCACCTAACGCGTCGGTAATCACCTACTTACTTACACAAGCCACAACAATTGCGACCGTGCATCACACGCCGAGGCGACGTCCACGAAAACCCTCCCGGTTAGTCATGACACACGGAAATTGGAGACAAAAGGAAAACCTGTAGCATCCGTCTGAGAGCTGCAACACGCTACCAATGTACGTGGTTTCAACAAAAATGTTTTAAAAGTACTGCACTTAATCAGAGATTTTTTAACATAGATACACATAGGTTTTTAAACTCTGTCTGTACATATAATTGATATTTTAAAGTAACAATGGTTAAATATTTTGTCTATTTTACTTGTCATTATGCGTCACTGGCAAAATGTGCGTTACAGTATTACTAATCGCAACCCCTATTGTTATATTGAATCAAATAAATAAGTATAGATAAGACTAATAAGGATATAAACGGGACGTATTTACCAAGTCGTATTAATATTAATTAATAGTAGGTAGGCCAATCACGACCTCTATGATGAATAGAAATCGGGTCAGTCAGATCTAGGATGGCAATGCTGATAGATATCTTTCTGCATTTTTCTCAGATATTATTATTTAGGTTATCTCAGAAATCCCTTCGGGATCCCTTCTTTTCGCATAATGTTCTTTGTCCTAATATACTTCGGCATAACGATTTTGGCACAATTTGTTTTGGCATATTAATACTTCGGCATAATTTTTTTAGGCATACATTTAAGTTGGCATAATCATCTTAAAGACTAATTTGTTTTGGCATAAATTTGATTCGCATAACGTTAGTAGGCCTAATGACTATTAGCATAGTAATATTTAGGCATACAATTAATTAAATTTAATATGCTCTGCAACAAAAGTTAGTGACAGAACCGAATTGCTGCAAAACCGACTCCACGTAGTCTTGTTTGTCCTACCCCTAGAGTGTAATTTAAAATCGCGTAGGCGCGTAGGGGCGAGGCGGCCCGCGGGCTGAGGAGCAGGCGGCTGCGAGCGAGCCGCCGCGGCTGATTCTGGCCGGCGAAGCCGGCCAACAAGCCGAAGCTGCGATGGTGAGCGAAAGCCGTCTGCGACGATTAGCACACGTGGGGCCGCCGGAGGCCCGCAGCGCCGGAGCCGTGACAGAAACCCTGCCTACTGCATGTTGCATGCTCGCTTGAATGCTGCATGCTGCATGCTTGCTTGCATGTGCAAGACAATGAACAACATTTTAGAACTTTGGGCTTTGAGCCTTTTTGGATTTTGGCAATAAGGAAAATAATAAATTATTGGGACAAACCCCTGATAAAAACGACTATAGAAATAACCGATAAAAGCCAGCTATGAGAATGCGTGGAGAATCCAACGTAAACTGCCACGGTAACTTGACGCCGCGGAATAACAAGTGATGTGGCCGCTTATCTACTGAACCTGCTGTGCTCGTGGGTTAAGTCATTTTTATCGTTGTGAGGGTATTTTGATCTTACTTATCGTGAGCCAAAACGTAATTTGAGTCACATGGATATTTTCCATGGGTGTAGTCTATGCAACACGATATAGGATTTATGAACCTAGATGATGTTTAAGCGACTAATCATGGAACGAGTGATGTCGTGGGACACCCGGTTGGAACAAAGTTCCCCTCGCTTTTACACACTTGGCAACTGAGAGCTAGCCAGCTAGGCCGACAAAAGTTAACAGGTCACGAGTTTCAGTCAAAGTTAACAGGTCACGAGTTTCAGTCAAAGTTAACAGGTCACGAGTTTCAGTCAAAGTTAACAGGTCACGAGTTTCAGTCAAAGTTAACAGATCACGAGTGACAGTCAAAATGTGACACATTTTTCGGTCTAGCTTTCATTCGCCGAGTGTGCAGCAATCCAATAATAAATACTCCCGAAGGAACACTTGTGAGTTTATTGTTTGTGTAGTAAGAAATTACCTACTTGTTCAATCTGAGAGATCATCCAAAGATGCTAGCTATTAAAATATTTACGTCGCCCATCCCCTGCGACGCAGGAAGTGCGCGGATAGGTTTGCATTTGTTTCTTACGAGCGTGGCCACAGATCTGTGATTATATGATATGTGAGCGTGGCCACGGGTTCCAGTGGACGACCCCGTCTACGTGTAGGTACATAGAAAGCGGAGCTAACACCTTGCTTACCCGTGGGCAGCTGTGGAGCGGCGCCTTTAGCCCCGCTTACATCACTAAATGCATTCAACGCTAAATAAAATTAGAACATCATCACGTCTCTGTCATTTTCAAACGATTGTCAGAAACAGAAGGTTGTTCTAAATCCATTTAGCGTTAAATGTATTTAGTTATTTGTTGAGCAATTTCTTTTTATAAAACGGTAACTAGAAAGCTACCCTAATAGGAACGTATTACATATAAGCCGTCGTCAAAGATAACTAGCTTAGAGAGAGGAGGAAGATAAGTCAAGTGATATTACTACAATGTGCTTACTTACTCTACAATAATAACAATAATTGTTGTTGTTGAAACGATCTGTTTACTAGATTCTCAATCACGATTCGAGATAAAACAATACTGGTGAAGCGCACTCATGCGCACGAATTTTCCGTCCAACACTACTCTGGTCTACTCACTGTCAATGGGTATTTAGTGTACTTTTTTACGTTACATAAGTGTTATTCGAAAAATAGATGATATAAATTACCTTCACGTAGTCTCTAACGGTCTGAATCTAGTTACATGTAGGTACAGACGTGACCTATAATCATAATTCGATTGATGAAATTCATGGAAATGAGGTATTGTTGAACAGATGCAGTGTTTGTTGAACTTCTGATTAACAATCAACGCAGTGCCCTCCACTAAAGTATAAGATTTCAGGCAGTTTTTAGGGAACCGACTTTAAAAAGAAAAATAGATTCTTTATAAGATCTCTTTTTTGTCCGTCTGTCAAAGAGGTTTTTATGAGATCTATATGCAACGTAGGAACTGAACCGTTGTATTTTCATACAGTAACACCAGAGCTATAAATACATTAGCATGTTCGGAAGTACAGCTGAGGTTCAATTACCGAATAGTACTCTTCACTTGACTTATACCAAAAATAAGTTTAAAAATTTCAAATAAAATTATTTTGGTAATTTTACTGTCAAATGATCAACTAGTACAGAAGGTGCAGTTACCTAAGACATCGGTAACTATATGTTATCACTTGTTTATGAAACACGCCGACTGTGCCGCCGTGCCGCCGCGCATTGTCAACACTCCACAATACTGAGAACCTTTCAGATCACACGTGGCAATTTTGTAAATATTAAATTGTGCCGCCTCCATTTGTAAAATAATAACACCTTAGATTTCCATGAAAATATTAGTTGAGATAACAATAATATTATTGTATATAATTATGATGAAGATCAAGTCACATTTTTGTTAGTGCTTAGGTATCTTGACATCACATAAAAATCCCCTTCAATTATAAATATTTGCATTCTGTCGTTATGCTAACCTGTTTGAAGATAGCAAAATATTCTCCGATGAAGGAGGATTGTTTTCATAATTATTATCTACGCCATCGAGCCTCTACGCAGCATCTACGAGAGCGTAGCACCGCGTAGCCGTAGCCGAGTGAATGGCCTACGAAATTTTGACACCTATCGTTGTTTAGCGCAGCGCGAGTTCTTTAGCAGAGTATTCATTTACTATTTATAGCAAGCATTTATCATTAACTGTAAGGTAGTAAATATCACGATTGTACGGTGTAGCCCAGTAGGTATATGTACCTAAAACTACTTGATAATATTAACCGACTTCAAAAAGTAGTTTAGCTTTTTTTTGTATTTGATCAACAAACAAACGATCAAATAAAAGAGCTCGAGAAAACTATTACATATGCTACGCGCCTATAAACAGTTCGTAGCTGTGTACTACGATATCGCGACACTATCGCTGGCCGTAGTTTACGATTACATGATGTTATATGACGCTTGTAGATCTGCTGTGTTAATGTAAAGAGTAGCAGCCGGCTACGTCCTGTTAATCACACACAACAATAAAAGAGCAGCCAAGAAGAACTCATGAGTCGTGACAAGAGCATGCATTTATGCATTTTAAAAAAAACCGGTCAAGAGCGAGTCGGACCCGCGCACCGAGGGTTCCGTACCATCATGTTTTTGATTTTTCATCGGCGAGGCCTACATTCTTCAAAGAATTTTAACACTGTGCACTGCGGTGTAGAATACTGCAGTTTTATGTCAGCATCATCTCTTGACCGATAGTGAAACTAATGTGACTTTTGTTGATGAATTCTGAAAAAGTGTGCTATTTAGAGACTTCGTTTTATTTTTCTTGTAATATTTACAAAAACTTCTATTACATAGAATAATTTTAGATTTTTCTCTTTGCAAACTTCGGAGATAAGGGGGGGGGAATGGTATTTTTTTACATTTTTCATCAAAAGTCGAAAGTTATGCGGCCTAAAAAAAAATGTTTGAGAATGCGCAAACTGCACTCTTTCATATTATACCCCACATGCCCTAATAGCCCCACTCCCCCTTTTAGTTCCTGTTGCAAAAATATACATAAATTTTTATTTCTTTCTTATTTTCAAAATAGTTGGGCAAACATCATTTAAAACTATTCCAAATTTCAAGTTGATAGCATTAGTAGTTTTGAGATATCCAGCTGTGACAGACAGACAGACAGACTGAGTCTCACCATAAGGGTTCCATTTTACCATTTTGGTACGGAACCCTAAAAAAAACTACGCTACGTCTTATCAATCTCCGAATGAGTTTCTTGTGACGCGTCACTTGTCAATACACTGCGAAATATGGTTTTTGTAATTACCAAGAGGAAAATAAAATATTAATTAACATTATTTACTAGTGTTTAATTAATTAGGTAGTTTGCTTAATGTTCGCATGCTGTTTCGTTAGTGAGTACCTTGGAAATACTGCTACTTCTCATAGGTACGAACAATTTTCCACTAATTCTGCGAAAATCTACCTACGTGCCTATAGCAATTAACTAAACTATACTGTGTTGGGTACTGTAGAGGCTTTATGTGTAGCCCTATATTTAGTAAGACAGGCTGGTCATAATCGTATCGATGTTCCATTCGAAGATTCAAACGAACGTCAAATAATTTAATATGGTGTTTTCGGTTGAATAGAATAGGATTGATATAATTACCTTGAAGCTGTAAAGTTCTTTCTAAAAATATATTAGTCCAAGTCTAACGTCCTTTTACTTGTGTACCTCTCAGAGGTACTCTAGAGATCCCCTCAGGACCTCTATAGTACCTACTCACGTAAAAACATGGCCTCCCCAAATGACGATTGTAATGACCCATCATTACAGTCGTCAAAGAGAAAATTGGCATACTCGATGCGCTTGGCAGACAGACAGACAGTTGCTGTTGGAGCGTTGTGCATCGCTTGCGATCCCAATCAGAGAAATGTCGTTCCGAAGTAGCCGTAATATTAACTACTAGCTTTTGCCCGCGAACTCGCCCGCGTGGTGGTCGGAATTACTACCAGGTAGTACCTACTACCAGGATAAAAACAGTATCCTTTGTTCTATCCCAGGTCATGGTCTACCTGTGAGACAAATCATTTCATCGAAATCCGTTCAGCCGTTAAGGCGTGAAAAGGTAATAGACAAAGAGTTACTTTCGCACTTGCTTTAGTTTGCATTTTGGAACGCATTGGATCCTTCCGAATTTAGAACATTTCCAATTCGGATGGAAGGCGGATCTCGGATTCGGGTTCCGATCACATGCATTACGGACTCTTAGCATGCTCATGACCATTCTTGTACATTAATCTCCAAGCGTGAACTGTACCTACATACAGTCAGTTGTATGATCGTGAACGTGGAGTTATCTGCACATTTCTACCCATCCCGATGAGACAATGGCATCCGTTTATTATACATATCCTATGTAGATTAAAATTTACGAAGAACAAAATAATGAACTTCACAATGACTGTTACTAACTGAAGTGTACCTACTAAGTAGATATTTAATAATCTACCGTACTCGGCGGCCGTGACATTGTCCACCCACAGTATGGCGTTGTTGTGACAAGTTCACGGACTCAGCCCGTAATATCCTGTAAGCGGACAAGACTGACGTCATATTGTGTAAAATAGTGATATGGTCCATGAGCTGACATGTAAGTCGCGTGGCAACTGAGTACGTCACAGGAAAGTTAAACAGCAGAGAGATGAATCAAACGTGTGAGTATATCATTACGTAGGTTTGTCAGTCACGTGATATTTCATGCATGCAAGCTCGAAAGATCATGAATTTACGTTGAATATATGTTTCGAAAAACTTAGTATGTACCTAATCTTCTTTTTCGTGTCGCTGGCACGACTGTATTTCAGATGTTTTGGGCCAACATCTGAAATACAGTCGTGCGACTGTATTTCAGATGTTGGCCCAAAACTTCGCCACTTCCACGCCGTCGTCGGTGGCAGCGCAGAGGTCACTTTGACTGTTTGTTTTGGGACACAGAGGGTAGGTAGGATTGGAGGTGGAACATATTATGTAGTTAGCGACATAGCTCCACATCCACACCCTACTGCCGTTCCGTCGAGGTACCCCACTTTATCAGGTAATTTGTAACTTAGTCATCAAAATAGGATATCCATAAGAAAGACAATAAGGAGTGACAAAAAAGCAGTATATGTAATAGATGAATGTTGGAACGTTTAAATAAAGGAAAGAGAAAGAATCATGCAATAGTTTCATGACTAACACAGATGAGCAGGAAACAGGAACGTCTCACACGTGTCTAGAAATTAAAACGATAAATATACCTGTGATGAAAACCCATGTGAGATCTTATGTTATCCTCAATCTATTAATTAATTTATAATCTTCAACACTTTCATAGTCAGAAATCAAACCAATATATTTTTTTATTGTTCCTGCTAAATGTTGAATACACTTACAAAATAAGATTTAGTGCAGATATTCAAAAAGAATGACCACCGATTATTGAACAGGCCGATTATTGGTTGGCACGTGCCGATGACGTCACAAAACCTCAGCCCAATGCGTTTCAAAAAGGACCTGTGTGTGTAGGTACCCCGAGGGTAACGTGTCATCTACCTATCGTACGTAGGTACGTCAAAAGAAAGCGGGAAATACTGACAAGTGCGCAAGTGTGGGAGGAAATGCCCGTTACCAGGAGTTATGTCATATTGTACTACGTAGATCAAGTCTGCAAGTGACTTACAATAGTATACAGATTAGTGACTAATAATGCAAATTGTCCGCACTTTTACCGCCTTGCACACATACCTATCGAAACAATTGTGTACAAAGAATTCAAGCCCGTGGCATGTTAAATGATGATAACATTGATCTTCTAAATAAACAATTAAAACCAACAATCCTAGGTATAATGTCAATACGTAAATACAATTTTTGTTTATATTTTAGTTCGAGTAAACATCTAAACATGCTGTGAGATACACGTAAGTATATATGTAAGTAAACCTTTAAAGCAGTAGCAATTTAAAAAAATACAATATTTTGCAAAACGGTGCGTTACAGGATTGACCAAATGATTCATCACAGTAGAATATAAAACAACTAAAAATTTTATAATACCTATGCCTGATTCCATTATCAATTTATCTCCAATGTTTTTGCCAAGATCCTTAAAAATCAAAAGTTATGTTTGGAAATTCTTTAGAAGTTTTTGGAGTGAAGGTGAAACGTTGCTATTACACGTTAAACTCTGTACACTTGGCGAATGATTAAACCGAAAAAAGTGTTTTATTTTTTCATTAAGTAAAAAAAAAAGCTTTCTTAAACAAAATATGTGTCATATATTATGTCGCAGAGGGCGCGGGAGGGCGCGGGAGGGCGCAGGAGGGCGGTGGGTCACTGCATCAACTGCATGCACTCGCTTCGATGACGACGTAATCGATATTTACATAATCCTGCTGTTTACAATAACACGACGTCGCTCACACGTGGACACATTATACATTACGACTTACGAGTACAATTCCCCGCTTACATGTTTCAATCGATTCATTTTGGAATTTAGCAATAAAGGTCTTGACTGTTGCCACAGAAACAAGAATCAGGGTCCCGGCTTCTGATGGATTGTTAGTACCTACTTGTTACTTGTGTAGATATTACGAGCCGTACCAATCTACCTTTGAAGTTAAATAATACTAATTATGATGAGATAACTACGAAGTAACCGTAGCGCTGGAAGATGGACCGCCTGTTTGGTGTATCCGCTGGATGCGAGAAGTACAGCACCGGTCAAAGTGGAGGTGCTTTTGGGAGGCCTATGTCCAGCAGTGGACGTCATTCGAAGTGGAGGTGGTTGGGGGGGGCTATGTCCAGCAGTGGACGTCATTGGGCTGAAATGAAGATGATGATGAAGAAGGAGGAGGAAACCATCGATCCAAGTTTATTTTGTTTATTTGCTTGGATTATCTGCTTTGCTGCATCTGATTTAATATGTGAAAAAGCACAAAATAATCAACTCCACACTTCAATCAACAGGTTCGTTTACATACGTCACGTTAATCCTTGTTCTCTAGTTAATTTATTATCCTTACTATGGAATTTCCGAGACATGCACGAACTTTGCCAATTTACTTTCATCATAGATCAGATACGTCACACCCACTTATATGAGTGTACTGCCTACACCATGATTCATAAAAAAGGTACCTATGAAGTTGCAGGAATACGTCAAAGCGGGTCACGAACATTGTGGTTCACGATGGAACAAAGGTCTGCTGGCAGGTGCTTGCTATAGGTATAGCTACAACTTCTTCGTATAAAGTATAAAAATAATAATTCAAACACTAAGAAAGTTTATTTTTATGAGTCAGGATTCGTTAGATAAAGATATCACGATGGTTTCCTTTTTCTTTGTTCAGATTAGACCGGAGAGTACATCTTATTACCAGAATTGTGCATTTCACAGCACTGGCTTAAAAAGAGCTCTATTTGAGATTCATGAAATTCATTTAAATTTGCTTGACGTGTAAAAGTGCTTCTACAAACCTACTAACAGAAATAAAATCATTTATCATGGTTATACTAATCGGCAGTCATCGACAGTGCCAGCAGTAGCCTGTGATTGTTATGGTAGAGACGTCTAGGTATATGGAAGACTGCAGGGGTAAGTATAGTCCAGAAACTCTAGGTAGACCTCAATGGTATGCTCACAAAGGTTATAAACAGGCTGTTCCGGCTTTGCCGACGACACTCACCGAATAGAGTTAAATCTACGTTTGCCTATTACTCGTATCTTCTATTCTAACCCCAAAGGACAAACATCCAATCTTCAATCTCATTGTGAAATGACGGCATTTTAATAAAAATGATGTCACTATAATTACTATTTTCCTATGTTGTTGCAGTTTATACGTAACAACAAGGTATAAGCGACACGACTCCGAAAGTCGTGTCTTGTCTCTACACATAAAAATAATTATGTAAGATGTGTCATGTTTTGTTACAAAGCGAACTATCTGTCACGACCCTTAAGGGGCTTACATGACTAAAGCGCGGTCACTGTCGGACTGCATAGAAAAGAAAGAGAAACGCGATGACACAACCCTGGTAATTTATTTGCAAAATATGAAGCAATTATTTAATTACAAAAAATCTATGGTTTGGACTAAAAAATTAAAAGGAACACTAGTGTTTTAATATGTTGCTTGTAGAATAATCTGACAAAAAATCAGAATGATTGTATGTATATTATTAGTATGTAAAAAGAAAGTTTTTAGAGGTATCTTTATGATTGTTTTCTATCGTATACGTACAAATAATTTGTTATTTGTATTATGTTTTCAAAACACACTATCATCCAGAATATATCATATATTTTTCTGATTTTGTTTACTGTAGTCGATATATTATTATACTTTTATTGTATCAAAACTTGCGTTTTTTGCGTTTAGGCCCTGTAAGCCCTTTAAAGAGAGACTGAAAGAAAGGAAATAATTACCTATGTTCCTACTTCATATTTTCCGTACAGGCAAAAAGCAGAGCCCCTGATTTGGGTACCTTATGCCCTTCCTCCTTTCATTTGTACAGGATGTATAACTGCATAAGGATAAAACGTGCAGTATCGAAGTGATATATAGTCTAACTAGGTAGGTGCGTAGAAATAGGTCGTGACATACCTACAGTCGCCTGGATCCGTCGCTGGCGCAGGTATATCTATGTATGTATGTACACACAGGGTGAACTCTGCCCGTCTTTATTTACATACGATTTATAGCCCGATGCAGACTGTTCAATAAAAACTAGATAATACTAATGATGTCTGCAAAGCTAGCATTGTTACGATAAAGAGTTGTGGTACATAATAAATTTGTTAATAACGACTGTGTTGTATGTATTACTGGCTGATAATTTGACAGGCAAAATCAAATCAAACTTCATTAAAGTACGCAATATCACATGCAAGCTTCTACGAACAGTAATAATAAAAAAAACTTTATTGCTCAAAAGATTACAGAGATTTTACATTGGCCCCAAACTAGGCAAGCCTTGGGCATGGCATGAAGAATTAAAATGATTTACTGAGTGAATGGAATTAATATTTCAAAATGGATGATTAATACATTTAAAGCAATACCAAGAACCGAACAATAAATTAAATAGAACAAATATTATGTACAAATACGTACGAAAAGAATGCACTTGTCAGCCAACAAACAAACATTAATAAAAGACCATGACAAGGTTGTCACAAGCAGTCATTCATATGGTCTAACAACTGTGACAATACAAGTGACTCACTAGCGAGAGTTATAGAGCTTTGTTGGCAAGTGGCAGGCAGCGCGGGTCGCGCGCTCTCAGCAGGACTTCAGTCAATGAAAGTGCCTAGCAAAGTTACACCTACTCCGAAAATAGCATAGCATGGCTTGCAACTGAGACAAGCTGAAGTAACTTTTGTCTATTTATATGCTGTGTTTTTCTTCTGTGTTCCACCAAACAATGGATTTGTCTATCCATCTACGCTGATTCAAATATTAGTCGGTTAGTTGTACCATAGTCTTGATAGAGACGGGTTTAAATGAAGGCTGAGAACCGGCATTTTTGGCGCAAATTCGGTGAAGCATATTTATTTAAGACCAGCTGGTCTATGTCTATCGCCGTTTAAACTAAGTTGAAGTGAGCGAGTTGTCTTTCACCAATTTTTAAAAGGGGCAACTGGTCCGCGGTCCCAGTTCCATAGTGGGCCGAATAACCCCTAACCCATGCTATTCTGTAAAAATCTCACTGTGAAAACGAAGGTGAAGTGAGCTTAAAGTGAGCTCTCAATAGTGGCAATCCCTAACATCAGGTGGAATGACAGCTCTCCCACCTACGTTATCACGGTGATCTTTTTACAGAATAGCACCGCTGATGCTAGAGATTGACACTATTGACAGCTCTCCCACCTACGTTATCACGGTGATCTTTTTACAGAATAGCACCGCTGATGCTAGAGATTGACACTATTGACAGCTCACTCCACCTACGTTATCACGGTGATCTTTTTACAGAATAGCACCGCTGATGCTAGAGATTGACACTATTGACAGCTCTCCCACCTACGTTATCACGGTGATCTTTTTACAGAATAGCACCGCTGATGCTAGAGATTGACACTATTGACAGCTCACTCCACCTACGTTATCCATAACGTTATCACGGTGATCTTTTTACAAAATAGCACCTCTGATGCTAGAGATTGACACTATGACAGCGCACTCCACCTGACAGGATAGATCGGCAGTAATAGAGCGCAACAGGCTGTCTTGCACCTACAGAGACAAAGCCTAAACTTAACTAAGATGCAGTTCACAAGTTACGTTCAGAAGAATATACATATATATTACGATCACGCAGGTTTGTAATTGGTAATCAAATTGTCCAGATGTTATGGGCTCGTAACTGTTAAGTGCCGCGGCTGCAATTTCAGAATCCCTCTGATTTATCGCAGCAGGCACCTTGACGTACGACACGTGTAGAGAAAACTCGTAAAAACATGCGTAAGCGTAACGTAGAGAACGATGCAGGTTTTAGAGGTTACGTACGAGGTTACGTGCTGTGGAGCTCTGAGGCTTCTCGGTATCCGCTACAGTAACTGCCTCAATAATGATCACAGTATCTACTAGACTACTAGAAACTAATTTCGCTATAAACTTCACAGACACTTATGTCTTGCGATGCCCAAGACGAAGATAAAGATGTCTTGACTGACGTATCAACAAGAGTGATGATCGCCAGCAAGTAGCATGTGTTAGTTACACCATTGTAGATATCGACCTTCATATGAAGAAATTAGTAACTTCATAATCAAGATCAGGCTTGCCCTCTAAGGTCATTTTAGACAATGATGAACTGCATCGTAAGATAGCATGCAACTGAACCTAACCAATACAATATCACTCATGATAAGATTAATAATTATTTTATTAGTTCATAGACTAGATAGATTTTTTACATTTAAAATACTGAACCCTTAAAACAAATAGAAATATGTATTTAAAAAAACTTTTTATTTGCAATAAAAAAAAACTTATAAGACCAATACGATGTCATAAACAAAAGATTTCGCGTCAAAATATCGCTGCGATTAAGAAATATTAATAATCTTATAGAGCAGTCATTGCCCCTATTTTTATTTATTCTTTGAGGCCATTGGGTTGGCGTTACCGCTGCTCTGGTATCAGTGAGCGCGCGTCAGAACCAGCAGGCGGGTCGCGAACTCGTATCACTGTGGACTCGATAGCTCCACGAACAAGATACATCGGCAAATTATACAGGAAGATACGTTGATGCACATATGTAAAACAAGGTATTTTTCTTACTGTCAATTACTCTAATGTTAATTGACAGTTAGAAAAATACCTTATGTATTTGTATAGTAGTATGGTTGTAAGATAGTAATATAAAAATCAAAGTAATAGTTTTAGTGATAGCCATTCGTCGTCAGGCATAATTATGTAAGAATGCATCAGACCATCAGTTAAGGCATCAGTGTTACGCCATTAGGTAGTATTTGCAGGAACGCAGGCGTTCAGAAATTGCAACAGAAGGCAACAGGTGTCGACCTCGGGACGAACTGCTTTTCACACCGACAACTGCATACCTCGGTACCTCGCTTGCTCCCGCGTCACCACTTCTGACCCTCTGTATTTTTTGGCGACTGGGACCAAAACGTTGAAAGTTACTACGTTTATAGTTTAGTTATAATTTGGTTGTAGTTTATAGTTTAATGAAGTTTTGTTAAAATGTGACTATTATTTGGGTTTAAAGAACTTTATTTCTCGAACTTAAAAATAACAGTTCGCATAAAATGAGATACTTAAGTGATCATAACTAGCACTATTAACATTCCCTCCACCTCACCTCTCGGGCGTTGGAGACATTTATTCTGTTTTAGTTTATTTCAAACGTTGTGATGTATTGTTCAAGTACCTATTAATCTGCGTTTGAATGTGTTTATATTGTCACATTTTTATATCCTCCGGTAAACTATTGAACTTTGAATTTTTACCATAATTAGTCCTAGTATTTTAGTAGGTCGTATATCGTGGTTTCTGACTTCCAAATGTATCGCCTCCATTGAGGTATGAGGCTGCGGCTGGGTGCTGGGTGCCCTCAGTTAATTAGTTCATTAGTTCTTCCGAAGGTAAGTTTTCGTTGAGGAATATTGCCCATGTCTATTTTACCGTATTTAAGATAAGTGATTTTAGGTAACTTATTAGTTTAGCCATCATCAATTCACAATATGTGCAAGTAAGTGCCGATACGATAAATGAAGGTAGTAGCCACTCTAAATGCATAGATAGTACATTTGCGACAAACTGCAGTGTCATATGCTAATGCGTGTAATAGTGGGCTTGATATGCGGTAGTCGAGTGAAACTAACATTATTTACATGAAATACTACGCGAAAACTGCTACCGTTTATAAAACACGAAACAAAAAGAATTTTAGGTATACTTATATACTCGCAAGTGTGTTACTACGTGTTTTAGGTAGCAGCTGACTAATAAAAACTTTTGTGAGGCATGTACACCCAATAAATGAAATGAATCTGTATAGTACATGCAGATTAAGGAGACTACATGGGAGGGGTGCCATGTAATCTCCCCTCTATTACATGGGACTTAAACATAACTGGTGATGTGTGGGTGTACTATAGGTACACCTGTGGCCAGTCCTTCGGGTAACAAGGCCTGATGTTATCTTAATAAGGAGATTCTACCGATGACAGACTCGACCCGCTGACCGGCCTGGAGTTTTCTACTGAAGTCCCGAAGGCATGTGATGATGAGAAATGAAATTCATGTGACTAAAAGAGTGATGAACATAAATATTGATAGATGGAGAGGGAGGGGAAGGCCAAAAAAAAAATGGATGGATTATGTGAGGGATGATATGAAAGAGAAGAGAGTGAATGATAGCGTGACGATGACAGAAGAAAACGTGTTGCACCGACCCCAAGTAGTATGGGACCAGGCAGGAAGGTAATGATGATATAAAGTCACGCAAGCCTTAGACAGAAATATTGAATTTGCGAACGCTGCGATAGCTCATGTAAAGAGAGAGTGTTAACTCGGCTACTGTATTTACAGTTTACATTGTTTCAGGGGTCATTGAGGGCACTAAGTTTATCGATTCAAAGTCAACGCGTTTATTGCAAACTAAGTGTACAAATATTGGTTTGTCATAGATTTAATGACAAAGCCATAAAGCTCACGGCTTTGCCTTGTGTCCTGATATAGATCAATGATCGATCACTAAATGTATTCTAACCCCCATTTATTTGTGGTCGACGCAACAAAATGTATTCTATATGTTAGTTCAATTTTTCACTACATCGAGGAAGCCATTACAATAGCAATTTAAACGGCCATTAATGCTCGCTCTTTTCAACCGATTTTAAGCGAAATTTTATGCACAAACTCGTATAATATAGATGCGCTAATGACGACGACATATGCATCCACACGCAACCTGCAGTGCTATGAAAACATCGGACAATGATTGTAAAATTAATATTAGGATGTGTGTTTGTACATAACTTTTGTTTACCCACAGCAATCAGCATAACAACAATAAACACAAGTACAAGCTTCTCCAACAGCTGTTTCAATAAACTGTAAATTGTAAGTTAATTAGATTTAAGCTATTGTAATACCTCTACAACATTATGAAATGCAAATAAATATAATTATAAATTATGAATAATTCGGCAAAATATTTGAAATTCTGCAGTCCTATTAATTAGACACCCTGAAAACTTGATTGAACTAAGTAATAGTGCTGCAGCCGTCATCGTGCATTTGAATATGCATCGTGCATATGAAGGTATCTGCTGGTAGCAGCTGGATGAGAGTTGCCGAAAATCGAGTTGAATGGCGTGCAATAGGAGAGGCCTATGTCCAGCAGTAGACTGCTATAGGCTGATGATGGTATCCCTGGTGAAAGATTACTGAAGATGGAAGTTTTGAGGGTGATTATTGTAACTCGTATGGTTACAATTATCAAATAATTATACACTTACTGGTAGACTCGCTATCGATTAAATAGTTATACAAAATGACACATTATCTGGCGGCGTATTTATAAAGTCTCAAGTTTTTTTCTAACTAAAAGTCTGGTGTAGGTTCAGTAGTATAAAACCATTTGTAATCGCTTGCGGAAGCGGATATAAACGCACTTTATTTCCAAAACACTGCATCACTGGTCAGCAGTATGCGATACTAAAGCAATAAGTAGGTACATTTTCATATAAAATTGAGATTTTTTTCTAGTGACATTTCCTCGGCTTATAAAATATCTAAATAACCAATCTTTTATTTAGATTGCACCAGTTTGTTATAGCAACCAGGTCATAGTATAAAGTGAAGCACCGCACGAGACAGCTAAAGTAAACTCGATCTACTCACCAATATTTCGTCAACAGAACTTCACAATCACTGCACTATTTTTTCAACAATATCGTACAAAATTCAGGCTTCTTGTGACCAAAAATACGTAGTGTGCGTGTGTGCGCGTGGTGTCGCGTGTGCGGTTGGCGCGCGCGCCTCGCTCCGCTAATAGACGCGTCTGCCGCCTGCGCGCGCGCACCGCACCACGCAACTACGAATCCTCATTATTATGATTTTCGCATGTTAATACTATTATATTAAGGTGATACATTCGATTAAGACAATAATTAATTATAATGTACCATAGAATATAAGTTTATTGTGCTAGCTAGTCAATATTTGGGCGAGGTCCGGCCGTCCAGAATTGTGCAGCAACGGCTGTTTTCTGTGTTTGAATTTGGGTATAATAATAATAATATCGTTGATTGCGGATCTTCTTATTCACGATTAACAACGTTTAGGTACGTGTTGAAAAAGAAAGATAGGTACACATAAATTCATTGATATTTATGGGAGACTTTAATTTATTACCTATGTGGTACACTTGGGGTGGAGACCAGAAGGCCAATTCTACTAATTTAAAACGTTCAAATTTTAGTCTCAGTCTCATCTCGGCGACAAACAAATGTCAAAAACTTGTCAAAATGTTGGGAAATTAAAGGTAAGTTTGACAGATTGAGACTGAGATCAGACTGTGAACGCTCTTAAAAATTAGTAGAATTGCTCCTCTGGTGGTCTGAAATATAGGCTTCGGCTGGGGCACCAGTCTGCCACAATATTTGTCTTTAAGTGGGACCATATTGTTCTTTGTTATTATTTTATATGGATATTGTAATGAGAATGCATGCATTATCAGCATATATAACGTCCCCACTTCTGGGACACAGGCCTCTGTGAGAGGGAGGGGGCTGTAATCTAGCACGTGCGCCCAGCGCGGGTTGGTAGGTAGGTGTCAGATGTCTTCGAATTTTTGGCTATGGACATGCCGGTTTCGTCACGAGGTTTTCCTTCACCGTTTTGAGACGTGGGTTGAAACCAGGCAGGCGCTTTACTTTCTGTTAATAATTTCATCACCACTGCTCTCAATACGGTGAAGGTATTGAGAGCAGAATATAAATAAATAATTAAATTAAACAAAAAGATTTAGGTACGGTGTAGCACAATAGAACTGTTTGATAAAGTTTGCTAACCCAGCCAGCTGCAGCCGTGCTTCATTTAAATATCGACCGTCATATTAAAGACAACAATCGTTGCAACTGCACCTATTCAAACAAGCTCACTATTCATAGATTTACAAAACAATATGAGTGTACCATAAACTACGTACGAATATTTAAAAAAACATTACTAATAAGTATTATAATCTAACAGAAAGGAGCCCCATCAGTATCAACCCACTGCCGACTTTGTGCAACAGTTTGCAGCCTGTTTAAACAAGTGAATAGAACCAGAGACTGAAACTAATCAACCAGTGGAACAGGCCGGGTTTCTAAGGGGTTTCTGCACAGTTGACCACATTCATACCTCAGTCATTGATAAATAATTCATGGAACTACAACAACCCTTATATTTAGCTTTCATTGACTACGCGAAAGCCTTTGACTCCCACGATAGCTTATGGCAAGTATTAAACACTCCAGGTATCCCAAAAATCTATATAAAAATTATTGTAGCAAAGCTTAAGCCGTGTAAAGTGACAGGTTGGGGCCAAAGTCTAAATATGTAGAGGCGTACAACAGGGAGACCCGGAGACCTTTACTGGAACAAAAAAGTAATCAATTCACGGAAACATACCTCAGCAAACTTAGAATCGCTGACGACGTAGTGCTCTGTCGAGATCATCTAGTCAATTGGGTGAAATGATAACAGAACTATGCGTAACTAGCAACAACATACGATTACAACTAAGTACATACAAAACAAAAGTAATGACTAATGCCCTGTAAAATCCTAAGTAAACCAAACACAGAGATTAGAGTATGTGGAAAATACTTATTTAGCCTATACCTACCTAGGAAAATGTACCTTATTCAGCAATGATGAGATTGAGAGGAGAATCAACACGACATGAAATAAGTTCTGAAGTTTAAGAGAAATACTGAAGTCTATTTCAAGGGCAAATTTGCCCTTGAAATTGAAAAAGAAGGTCATGGACTCGTCTCTTCTACCCTGCCTATCTTATGGGTTTCAAACCTGGATAATTATACAATACAAAAAACCCAGCGTACGATGGAAAGAAGCATTTTGAATATGAGACAGAAATATAAACAAATGACATACGAAAGAAAACTAATACAATAGATGCTCTTGAACATACGAAATGCCTGCAGTAACAGCGGGCTGGACACGTAGCAAGAACGACAGATGGAAAATGGACACAGTTGGTAACTCAATGCCAGGCCCAAACGGCAAGAGAGCCAGACTACGACCCAGAGAACGTTGGGCACATGAAATAATTGCCGGAAACCAAAGAAAGCGAAGGAGAGAAACAGTTGATTAACTTACCTCAAACTTAACTAAATCAAATTGAGTTTTTATTTAGGTAACCTACCTACAAAATGATATTTTTTAGTAAAAAAATGAACGTTAAGGAAAGTAAAGGCTACCTATGTATTGTAGATTATTATTATAATCTTAGCGTGCTAACTAATATTTATTAAAATCAAAAAGATCATTATAGATTTATCAGTAAATTGATATAAATAGTCAATACCTCGTAGTCAACAAGGAACCCATACAGCTGCGCCATGTCCGCCCGTCTGTTCGCAGCTTAGCTCAGAGACTTACTAATAGAAAGCTGGCATGGATGGTTTACTTATTAATCACACAGACATAGTGATAAAATAAAATATTAAAAAACAAATTTTTAGGTGTCTCTTCTACACGTATAGGTACTTAGTGAGAATTATTTTTTTCCCGTCTAATCCCATAGTGTGGTGTGTCAAGGTTGTTCAAAATATTGCGGGTGTGTTCAAAAGCCATTTTTCAATTCAGAGGTCCATTTGCGACATATTACGCAAGTGTTTATTTTTGTTTGAGTCAAGCGCCCAACACCCCAACCCCGCCAGCTCAATGGTTGATTTTGGATATTTGAATAAATTCACGGCAGTACCACCTGGTACTACACAGGGGCAGGAACATCGTTCTCATTCATTCATGTTTCAGTTTGCGCGTCGATGTCCTGCCACCCTGCATAAAATAAATGAAAACTATCACAGCTCAGTAGGTTAACGAGTAATGGTCGACCAACTTACAGTTTCAGTTGGAATGTATCAGAGAACATGTTTGTCAACAACAATGTTATGTTTGTTCTTGGGATATATTCATCCCAACTATGGAACCCTTCACTTGGTCGGTCTTTTTATGCTTATATTTGAATCAAAACCTTTGATTTACTCTGCCTTGCTGCCTGCTTCATTAATTTATCACCAAGCGCTTTCATAGTTTGTTTTAGGTTGTCAAGGAATGTAATGAAACTAAAATGATAAAATATTTCCTATATATGGTAGAAAAGTATCATACCTTATCTTAAACTTTATTACACGGGTTTTTTGTATCATCTGAACTTTTTTATCATTTTCAGGCCATCGACACATTTATAGGCCTGAAAAATTGCCGTCATACTACTACAACTAAGGGCAAATTACACCAAACTGAACGACTTCAGCGCATCTAAGCCGAGTTCAAAAGCTTTCAGTGTCATTATTGTTGTGGAATATTGACACTGACCGCTTTTGATCGCGGTTTGTAAGTGCTGACCGCGTTCAGTTTATTGGTGAAATTCGCCTTAAGTAATAAATCGTGACCCCTATGTTGTGTACTTCTCCTGTTTGGAGGTGCCGAGGTTGTTAGCCTGCTCCAGGGTGTCCGGCAACTTGCTGCCGAGGGTCTCCGGCGTCAGCAGCACCAGGAACCCTGACGTGAAGGCCAGCACCGCGAACATGATGAACAGCAGGTCGTCGAACGTCGCAGCACCCTGGACGAAACATGTTGTGTTAGGCAGATATTTTGAAATATTTTGTGGGAAATGGATCGCCGGAGAAAAGAAAAAACGAGTGCACTGATCGACGGACCGATTTATTGTAATAGAAAACATTTAAACGGCCGACATCAACGAATGATCAAATGAGTGAATAATCGATTGCGATAATCGAGTAGGTAATTATTTTAATCTGTTAACACTGGGATTTTTGTATTTTTTGAACTATCTATACTTGAACTCTCAAACCGAATATAAAATAAAGTCGTTTTCATCTGTCTGTGTGACCGCGTTTTTCTTCTAAGCTGCGCAACAAATTTTGATGCGGTTTTTACCATTATTTATAGATTATTAACTGAGACGTTGCCTGCCTGAGCTAGCAGTGTGGTGCAGGAGGGGTGCGGTGACGTGATGCGAGAGCTCAGTGATTCGTCAATTCGTGATTACTATCACCCCTCCCGCACCGCGGAGCTACCTCAGGCAACTTCTCAGTTAAGCGGTCGGCCTATAATAAACTTACAAGTGATTAATAAAAAAAACTATGTTTTTAACCGACTTCTAAAAAAGGAGGAGGTTCTCAATTCGGATGTTTGTATTTTTTTTTTATGTTTGTTCGCGCATAACTCCGTCGCTTGCCAACCGATTTGAAAAATCCTTTTTTTGTTGGAAAGGGTATGCTTCCCAAATGGTCCCATGAAAATTTTATCGAAATCGGACAAGCGGTTTTTGAAAAATCAACAAAAACCTAAAAATTTATCTACATTAACGATCTTTTCATATTTCATAACTCCGTCATTTACGAACCGATTTGGAAAATACTTTTTTGAGCATTTGCTCTCAAAATCATCATTTGGTAAAGTGGAGCTGATGATAAAGACCACAGATGGCTATCGGAACTACTCAATGACAAATATTTCACGGGTTGCGATTCGATTACTTTAATATGGTTGCTAAGCAATTTATGCTCTTTACAAGCTCCATTCCACCATATGCAATGGTGAAATGGAGCTGATGGTGACTTCTCAAACAGCTCCAGTTCTCCTGGCTTATGGGAACTCCTCAACAATTAACGTCCCTGCATCGGGTAACGCAATATTTTGTAAAAGGTGATAAGCAGTTGACATTAGGCTATTATAACTTAGATAAATTACAAACTGACCCACTAAAAAGTGAAAAATAAAAACTTTTTTACAAAAAAAAACAACCGACTTCCGAAAAACACTATAAAGTGAAAAATAACTTTAATTTCGGAAGTCGGTGGCAAAAAACTAAAATACAAATCCAAAGACACCGACTTCCGAAATTAAAGTTATTTTTCACTTTATAGTGTTTTTCGGAAGTCGGTTGTTTTTTTTTGTAAAAAAGTTTTTATGTATAGTCGTAAAACCCGTGCCACAAAGTAGACAAATGGAACATTGATAAAGTTTCATACAACCACAAAGTAGACAAACGGAACAGAGGCAAAGCTTCTTAAGAACGTGCAAAATTGTTACCTATTTTGGTAGGGTTGTCACAATAGGTTAAGACAAATTATACAAAACATTTGTTAAATAGTGTTATTATTCAGTATGATAATAAATAAATACTTTACAAATGACTTACTCTAAAAATTTTCTTTTTATAATTTTTGTTTTTTAATAAATTATTGTTTCTTTTAACCTTTTAAAGGGTTAATGGTGTGGTAAATTATTAGTTATACCTACAAATGTTTAGTAAAAGCTTGGTATAATAATTTAAAAAAAATCTTATTAAAAAAAGGATCGATTACATACCATTACCATAGTTTATTCATTTACATTTCATCTGCTTGTGGTTGCTATGGAGATTTGAGCTTATTGACAAAACGTCAGAAAAATAAATACACATTAAAAGAAACTTAAAATATGTTTTTCTTAATCATAATACTAATAAAATAAAGGTACTTACTTGAAAAAGTAATAATCAAATATTTACTTACTCCTTGGAATAGTTAAAGGTTACTCCTTGGGTTAGTTAGTTAGTTGGGATGTTTTTATTTTTTCTAGTATTATTCATACACACAGTACAATAAACAACCATTATTAAAGCGCTACCTCGAAAGTCTAAAATACTTGAAAACCTACTAAACGAGCGAAAGTGATGTAATTACTTTTGAAACGCAAAAGAAGAGTGATGGCTATATGGCTAACTTGCAACTAAAAAAACAAACAACGTGCGTCGCAACCCTGAGATTGTCAACTGGCTGAGCCAGCGTAAACCGATTTTGTCCAGTCTCGCCACGTACGCGACAAGCGGCCAGTAGTCTCGCACACACGCCCCGCGTGCTTGTAGTAGTACAACCGATTCGCGCTGTTGTATGAAGCTTTATCTCTGTTCCGTTTGTCTACTTAGTGATAGAACCGCGTGAATCGGCTGCACTACTACAAGCACGCGGGGCATGTGTGAATGACCACTGGCACAAAATACAGATAGTACGGGGGCATAAAAAGACCACTTTGGACAATCATAAAAAGATAACATTATGAATTATAAAATATGGCGAAGACAGTCCGCGTTTTTCTTTTTTTCGCTGCACTACGTAGGTTACGATCAAAGAGATTGGATTGGATTTGAATTGAATTGATTGGTATTTTAGCGCAGACAAAAAAATAACTGAAATATGCTTCACCAATGGGATTTGATACGATTAACTTAACAGTTAATTGTCCATTATGTTATCCTTTTATGATTCTGCCAAAGTGGCCTTTTTAGGCCTCCAGAAGGCAATCTACATACAAAGTGCGCTCGAGCAACGCACACATAGACACCGCTCACCGACACGTTATGTCGGAGTGGTTGGGAGTAGTGCAAGCGCGGGTGCCATCCGCTTGAGACACCGTCTGTGAAGTGCAAAAATGATGCAACAAAGAAATGGCTATCTAAGCTCGATACTGATTCTC
Organism: Mesoligia furuncula; assembly: GCA_916614155.1. Taxonomy (NCBI): domain Eukaryota; kingdom Metazoa; phylum Arthropoda; class Insecta; order Lepidoptera; family Noctuidae; genus Mesoligia; species Mesoligia furuncula. The sequence continues at coordinate 758,525 of OU744807.1, read as the reverse complement.
GAGTCTGTGTGATGCCGGACTTAAAGAATAGCACCACCCCATACTTCCCGTGGGTGTCGTAAAAGGCGACTAAGGGGCGTACCGGAGAATGTCAACTCGCCTGCCAAGCGTGGCGATTATGGCAACCCCCCCCCCCTTTTGGGGGAGGCCTATGTCCAGCAGTGGACGTCTTTCGGCTGAAATGATGATGATGATGAAGTTCGATTTATATAATAGTTTCCTATTTTGAATCAGTATAAATGGAGTAACTTTTTTGTAAGGTATATTCACGCCACCAACTATTAGGTAAGTTGAAAACATGATTTTTGTTTGTGTAGATATTGTGTTGTTTTAAGTGTGATTTGTTAGGTTTAGGTCTAAAACGGATAGGGCAAAATAAATTGTGTAAATAGGGTAATCCGTTTTGAAGTTATTAGGGATTTTCGATTGTAAAAATTGACAAATGTAAAATTTTATATGTTTTTGTTCTGTAAAGTTTTTGTATTGTAATAATAGTATTAAACAAAACAATAAACATAGGTTTATCGTTTTGTTTTAATATTGTAGAATAAGCTCAACAATAAATCAAACAACTAGATACGAGTGCCACTACGACGATAGTTTTTTGTGCATAAGCCAAAGTTGACAACCCTAGCGCGACCGCCGAGCGCAGGTATGAAAAGTGAAGTACATACATGACATGTGATTGCCTTCTGTAGGTACTATCTGTATTTTGTGCCACTGGCCGCTTGTCGCGAACGCAGCGAGACTGGACAAAACCGGTTTACGCTGGCACAGCCAGTTGTCATCTCAGGGTTGCGACGCACGTTGTTTGTTTTTTTAGTTGCAAGTTAGCCATATAGCCATCACTCTTCTTTTGCGTCTCAAAAGTAATTGCATCACGTTGTGTATTGTATTGTGTGTATGAATAATACTAGAAAAAATAAAAATACATTTATCATACTTTAAGTATCCCGAGGAGTACAATAGGTAAATAAATATTTGATTATTACTTTTTCAAGAAGTAGGTACCTTTATTTTATTAGTATTATGATAAAGAAAAACATATTTTAAGGTTCTTTTAATTTGTATTTATTTATCTGACGTTTTGTCGATAAGCTCAAATCTCCATAGCAACCACATGCAGATGAAATGTAAATGAATAACACTAGTAATAATAATAATAATTTGAAATGCCATCTGAGTGTTTCCCGTTAGATTACTTGGAAAAGTATTATGTTAGATTCAGAATTTACCACACCATTAAAAGAAACAATAAATTATTAAAAAACTAAAATTATAAAAAGAAAATTATTAGAGTAAGTAATTTGTAAAATAATCTATCGTACTGAATAATAAAACTATATAACAAATGTTTTGTTAAATTTGCCCTAACCTATTGTGACAACCCTACCAAAATAGGTAACAATTTTGCACGATCTTAAGAAGCTTTGCCTCTGTTCCATTTGTTTACTCATGGTGCGAAGCAGAGGCGGGTCGCTATACTTATATGATTTCCATACCTATTGCCATTTATTTAGCTATCTAATTTAGCGTTATGTAGTCTTAGGGCTAACTTAACAATAGTCAGATAACTTTTATCTGAAGAATAATTAGGGCAGTTTGACATATTTTCTATACAAGGACTGTCAAACCGCAATATTTATTCTGAGATAAAAGTTATCTGACTATTGAAAAATCAACCCTTGGGTAATTGATTCGTTGATCGTTTTTTATAAAATGGTCCTAAATAATAATTGCAAACGTTGCAATGGAATTTGAACTATGGCACGTGTGACATTGAATTTGTGTTGACATTTACTTCGTAATTCTCTGAGATTCTAAATTAAAATATACTTGCAGCTTATCACAGTCCACTGTTTGCACAGACTTTTACAGTTAGTATAGGGCATATACAGTTAGTATAGGGCTATATCTGCTAGTTTGTCATTGTCTATATCAAGGTCAGTGTCAGGTCTTAATCCCATACAATTAGATGCAAGAATATATTCAGTAACGTGATCTCACACTGCCTCAGTACCTACTTTTCGTAAATAAAAAGCTATACATCGTTCTGTTATAATAATTTCGAGATCCTGCCGTTATGCCAAAAAGATTTTGCCAAAATTTCAGTACCCAAGCAAATTATAGCAACCTTTTTTTATACCAATGCAATGTTTGGAATGATTTATTACGCACATTTTAATTTGGTCAAATTTTTACTTGGCAGAATATTATCAAGGATAATGTCATTTAGGCATTTGGTCTTTAATGATGAAATGATTTATTACAGCAAACAATCTTTAGACAATAAACATTTAGTCAAATTATTTGTTATGAAAGAAATATATAGACAAAAATATATATTTTTTTGCGAATTACATGGTTTTATTTGCATTTAAATTACTTTTTAGGGTTCCGTACCTAAAGGGTAAAAACGGAACCCTATTACTAAGACTTCGCTGTCTGTCCGTCTGTCCGTCTGTCCGTCTGTCCGTCTGTCTGTCTGTCTGTCACCAGGCTGTATCTCAAGAACCGCAATAGCTAGACAGTTGAAATTTTCACAAATTATTTATTTCTGTTGCCGCTATAACAACAAATACTAAAAACAAAATAAAATAAATATTTAAGGGGGGCTCCCATACAACAAACGCGATTTTTTTGCCCTTTTTTGCTCGATATCAAAAATGGCAACAGGTAGGCACTTGAAATATTCACAAAATACTCAGTTGTATTTTAACTTTAATAATAAATAATAAAATTAAAATAAAATAAATATTTAAGGGGGGCTCCCATACAACAAACATATTTTTTGCGGCGTTTTTGGCTTGTGGTACGGAACCCTTCGTGTGCGAGTCCGACTCGCACTTGGCCAGTTTTTTAATTACATTGCATGATTGCGGTCGATCGATACTCGATAGGCGACGTAGGATGCAAGAGCAAGCAAAGGGCACCCCGAGGTTCGGTTTTGTTAGGTTACTTTAAGCCCTTTTCACAGAAATAGGAGCCCCGCAAAGCGGGGGAGGCGGGGGTGATAGTACAAATATCTTTACCACATAACTATCATATTAAACAGGGTCAATTGAAATCATAGGCAGACAGAAATTATAGGGGTTCCGACGATCTATATATATAAAACGGTAAACTGACTGATTGTTGATATATCAACGCACAGCCCAAACCGCTGGTCCTAGAGTAGAGACATGAAACTTGGAGGGTGTATTCTTTGTGAAGAGTAAGTATCCACTAAGAAAGGATTTTAGGGAATTCTACCCCTAAAGGGGTGAAATAGGGGATGGAACTTTATATGAAAGTCCGTCAGTTTTGAAGTCAGGATTTTCAAATTTTGTGTTTAGGCAGAAGATTGAAAATTAATTTACACATGTCTCAGCGTTTTTGACAAATCTACCCCCGAAGGGTTAAAAAGGGGGATGAAGTTGTGTATGGAAAGTCCTTAGTTTCAGTCCTAGAGACATGAAACTTGGAGGGTGTATTCTTTGTAAAGAGTAAGTATCCACTAAGAAAGGATTTTAGGGAATTCTACCCCTAAAGAGGTGAAATAGGGGATGGAACTTTATATGAAAGTCCGTCAGTTTTGAAGTCAGGATTTTCAAATTTTGTGTTTAGGCAGAAGATTGAAAATTAATTTACACATGTCTCAGCGTTTTTGACAAATCTACCCCCGAAGGGTTAAAAAGGGGGATGAAGTTGTGTATGGAAAGTCCTTAGTTTTAGTCCTAGAGACATGAAACTTGGAGGGTGTATTCTTTGTGAAGAGTAAGTATCCACTAAGAAAGAATTTTTGGGAATTCTACCCCTATAGGGGTGAAATAGGGGATGGAAGTTTATATGAAAATCCGTCAGTTTTGAAGTTAAGATCTTCAAATTTTGTGTTTAGGTAGAGGATTGAAAATTAATTTACACATGTCTCAGCGTTTTTGACAATTCTACCCCCGAAGGGTTAAAAAGGGGGATGAAGTTGTGCAAGAAGTAAAAATCACTAAGTTTATTATCTAGGCTTATGGTTGGAAGGTAACGCAACGGTGTTGTTAGAATTTCAACCTTTAAGGGGGTGAAAAGGGGGATAAAATTTTGTTTTTAATTATATAACCTATAATAAATAAAATTCAATGACCTGACTGAAATATCAACCCATAGCTTATACCGCTGGTCCTAGAGATATGAATTTGGGAGGGTGTGTTCTTTGTAAAGAGTAGGTATCCACTAAGAAAGGGTTTTTAGATATTCAACCTATAAGGAGGTGAAAAGGGGGGATTTTGTTAGTATGAAGAATCTTATTCCTTGAGTTAATAACCTTGAAGCTTGGCACGAATACTTAGCCAAATCAATTATGAAGTTTTGCATTTTTTGTTTTTCTAAACTACCCTCTAAAGACGGATTGGGGTGTGTCAAAATTTGTATGGAAGAATTTTAACGCGCTGTCCGATTAACTCGAAACTGAGTATGTATACTTATAACTAAAAATGATGATTAACATGTTGATACATGTTAGTCATTATTATTAGTTATAAGTTTTCTGAAAATCTACCCCTAACTGCGTGAAAAAGGGTAGTTAATTTTACAGGGGAGGATTTTACTGCGTGACTTGAATAGCTCGAAAATTGGTATAAAATAATAATTAATCTATGAGTCAAGTTATGAACACATCTTAAACGATTTTTTAAATTTCCACCCCTATAAGGGTGAAAACCAGGGATACAGATTAAATAAAAATAAACTGAAAACGATGAAAATAAAAGAATACTATCTAAGTAAAGTATGAAGTTTGTCATTTTTTCTTTTTCCAAACTACCTGCTATAGAGGTAGTTTAGAAAAACACTTCACTCCTATAGAGGGGGGGAGGGGTCACAATTTCTAAATAAGAATTTTAACGCGCAGTTCGATTAACTCGAAACTCAGTATTCATTCAAAAACCCTGATACGTTATTCTTTATTTTTGGTCATAAGTGACCAAAAATAAAGAATTTTTTAAGTTTTTCGATAATCTACCCCTAACGGGGTGAAGCGGTGTAGTCTATTTCACAGGGGAGTATTTTATTACTTGGCTTGATTAACTGGAAAATTGGTATAAATAATCCTTAAGTCAAGTCATAGAAACATCGCCGACGATTTTACAAAATTCCATCCCTATGGGGATAAAAAGAGGGGATACAGTTTATATGAAAAATCTTATTTATTTGGTTTATTAACTTTATAGACTTCCAAAAAAAAAACACTACAAAGTGAAAAATAACGATGTCTTTGGATCTGCATTTTAGTTTTTTGCCACCGACTTCCGAAATTAAAGTTATTTTTCACTTTGTAGTGTTTTTTCTTAACTCGGTTTTTTATTTTGTTAATTTTTTTTATATCTTCATTTTGTAGTGGGTCTGTTTATAATTTATCTAAGTTACAAAAGCCAACTTGCTCATCGCCTTTACCAAAATATTGCTTTTCCCGATGCAGGGACATTCATTGTTGAGGAGTTCTCCCGGTATTTCACCATCAGCAGCATTTTACCATTCGCATTGTGACGAGCATAAATTGCTTGGCAACCATATTAAAGTAATCGAATCGCAACCCGTGAAATACTTATTATTGAGTAGTTCCGGTGGCCATCTGTGGTCTTCATCATCCGTTCCACTTCCTTAAATGGTGCTTTTCGGGAGGAAATGCACGAGTTACTATAAAAAATACCCAAATCGCTATAGGTGTGCCTATAATATTTGAAGAGTTCCTTCGATTTCTCCAGGATCCCATTATCAGATCCTGACCTGATGACAATGGACCACCTGGAAAGTATACCCTTTCAAACAAAAAAACATTTTTTCAAATCGGTCCAGCCGTCTTCGAGTAATCCGGAACATACATAAAAAAAAATGTTCCGACGAACTGAGAACGTTCTCCTTACTACTCCTTACTACCAAGGTGGAAAAGGGTAATAAAGTTTAAGGGTTGGATTTTACTGATTGCTTCCATTAACTCAAAATGTGTATGGGTCTTTGAGTCAAGTTATGAACACATCCCAAACGAAATTTGAAAATTCCACCCCTGTGGGGGTGAAAAGGATATCAGTTTATTTGAAAAATACAAAAACCCTTTGATCTATAAACTTAAAAATTGGCCCGAATGCTTATTTATCTAAATAAATGACAAGATCATAAACATACATACATTTTCGAAATTTTTAGAGGAAAGTACGAATTTCACGCGGACGAAGTCGCGGGCAGAAGCTAGTACTAAATATTTGGCTTATTTTATTTTGTCGTAATAGAATGTTGTACTTACCAATTGAAATATTTGACTAAATTAAAATTGGTAAAAGTACTATTTATTAAGCAAGTTATTGTTTAAACATTCACTTGCCAAACATTAGGTTTGCGTCACAATTTTTTGTGAAAAGTTTATTTGCAAGTAATGATTTGGCAAATGATAACAGCTAAGTAGTAACAGCCGCACAGGTCGATCGATCAGGTTAAGCTATGCTTGCCGCGGTTGGTCTGTGGATGGGTGACCATCTTAACATACCGATACCCCTCCGTGCCTCGGAAAGCACGTTAAGCCGTTGGTCCCGGCTGTCATTCGTGGATCTTTGACAGTCGTTACGGGTTGTCAGAAGCCCGAAAGTCTGACAACCAGTCTTACCAAGGCGTATCGTATTACCCAGTAACTGGGTTGTGGAGATCAGATAGGCAGTCGCTCCATGTAAAATACTGGTATTCAGCTGCATCCGGTTAGACTGGAAGTCGACCCCAACATAGTTGGGAAAAGGCTAGGCAAATGATGATGATTTGGCAAATTAAATTATACGGAAAATTGTTTGGGAAGTGATAATTTGGCAATTTCTTTTCGATGAAACAAGGGACACCCAATAATTTCCACTCTGCAATCGGCATTTTGTTTTGTTTCTGTTCCTTTGTTGTTAATGTCAGTGTCACATTGTTACGCAAAGTGTATCGTCTGATCTATGGTCTTGGTGTTTTTAACCCCCGACGCAAAAACGACGGGGTGTTATAAATTTGACGTGTCTGTGTGTGTGTGTGTGTGTGTGTGTGTCTGTCTGTGGCATCGTAGCTCCCGAACGGATTAACCGATTTTGATTTTGTTTTTTTTGTTTGGAAGGTCGGGAGTGTTCTTAGCTATGTTTAAGGGCTTGACAAGTAGAATAATGTGCACTATATTGAAAGGGAATGAGGAATATTAACTAACGAAATGAAAACTAAAAACTTGAAAATATTTTTTTGTCCGATCAATGCTCTTCTAGAATGATGAGGAAAGTGGAGTGATGACTGGTACCTACGACCACTGAGTTTGACTATTTTTATTACGAATGGAATTATCCTACTTAAAAAGCGTAGGTATTTCTACATCAGATAGTGTCGCAGTCCCATTTTATAAACTAAATCTGAAATACCTAAGATATCTAATAGCTATGAAATACTTAAGTATACGAAAGTTGAATAACTAAAGGAAGAACTAGAAAAAGGATATAATAAAACAAAAAAGTCTGTTTAGTCAAAATTATTCTTCAACTATAAATTAATAATTATTTTTTGACGGATAAAATACCTGATTAAACACCAAATTACCTGAATCTTAAAACGCAAGAAAATAAAAGAAATGAAATACAAAAATTATATTTTTAAGGAGTCCCTACAAAAAGCATGAAATAAAAAAATTAAGGAACCGTTCTGTGGAACACCTTCTCTATGCTAACAGGTCCCCCGACTGCCAAATGAATTTATCTGTTTTAGTCCCGTTAACTAGATTCTTTTCGTCTTATTACAAAACGAGATCTAATTTAAACCTAGCCTAAACCTTCGAGCCTGTTACTCTATTTTGAATTTTATTCCGACAAACGCAAAGTTCTTAATGCAAAATTAATAACTTAGACTCAGGTTTAACGTCAGTTTTTGTAATAAGAACTTTAGCTTCGTCGGATTATGGTTCGAAATTTAAAAATGGCTGGATGGTTTAAACCTGGGTTTAAAGATAAATCTTGTTTTGTAATAAGGCCGTTTAAGTTGGGGGTTTCTAAATTATTTGATTCTTTTCCAATTATTTACATTTAATTTTATTATTTTTTTTGTGTCGGGGGTTTTTTAATTTTTTTATTTAATTTTTTATAAATGCGCGTAATGTAATTTGTGCGCCTTATTAAAAAATATATATAAATAATTTTTCACACATATACTTACGATAGCTGGAGTGAGGGGAGCGGTGATGGATCCGATCCTGCCCACCATGGAGGAGTAGGCGAACAGGCTGTGTCGGCACTGCGTGGGGTACAGCTCGGCCGTGTAAATGTACAGCGACGACACCACCGCCGAGATGCTGCCCTTGCCGACCAGGTACACCGCCAGCGATAGACCGAACTTGTCTGGAAAGGAAATGTTTAAAGAAATAAGTGCGTGTCTTTACGAAGTCACCTTTTAAGTAAAGAATCGCTTAAGTAAGAGATTCCGCAACTTCCACGTGGCATTGTCCAACACTATACAATCGGTGTAGACAATAATCATTCGACTTGTGTGTTGTGTTTTAGTTGTAGAAATAAAGACAACAGAATATGATGCAACTAAACTATGGTCGGAAGAATTGATATAATTTGTTAAGTTTCTACGTGCTCATTAAAAACAATATTTATATTATAATAATTTAAATGATATAAACTCACCACTGGGCATGAGAATATAAGCTACTTGACATGCAGCACAAAGCCAGAACCCGGTTATCAGCACTGGCTTCCTCCCGACGATAGGCAAGAACAGCACCGCTATCCAGAACCCCGGGATCTCGGCGGCCGACACGGCCACGTAGTTGACGTAAGCGTTCCCCGACATGTTGACGGCGTTGATGGACAGCCCGTAGTAGATGAGCGTCATGCTGACCCACCACAGAGGCGACACGAGGCAGCGGAACAGCACGCGCTTGTGTCGGAACACCTTCACGATCAGCCACGGCTCGTTAACATTCTGCTCCTTCTCCCACGCCTTACGTTCTTTCTCTGACTCTGCAGTTCTCCTCAAAGCGTCCAGTGACTTCTCCGATAGTTGCTTCTTGTTCACTCTGGCTACTTCTTTAAGTAGAGCCTCTGACTCTTCGTATCGCCCTTTACTCATGAGCCAACGCACGGACTCCGGCACGATCCAGAAGTACGCGAGAGTAAACAGCTGCGGGGTGTACAGCGCCAGAGTGAGCGGTCTCCACGCCGGCACTCCCCACGCTATGAGCCCCATGATCACTTGGCCCATTGCGAAGAACGTGTTCAGGGTGATATTTGGGACCCACAAGCTCCAAAACTGATAGTTAACAATTAGGTAACAACAATATCCAAACCAAAAAAAAACATACAGAAGATATTTCCTAAAACATTGTTTAAATATCGTCATTTGGCATTTACCTAAAATATAAATACAGGAAAAGACTCCGGCGCCTAAGGTCGCCTCAGCGAACTGTGACACCATGAAACCCATGTAGGTGCCAGCGAAGTACCGCGTGAGGCCGATCCAGCCGGTGTTGAAGGCGTTGATAGTGAGTGCGACCCGGCGGCCGAACCGGTCCGACACGTAGCCGGTGATGGGCAGCGCAGCTAGCGTGCCGAACGTGCGCACGAAACCGATCAGCGCGCGGTGCCACTCGTCGCAGGCTAAGTCATACTGCAAGTAAATGCTTTTTAATGTAGTAATTACATTAAAAAATGAAGAGAAAAATTGTCCGGACTGCAACAGTTGCTTAGTGTGTTATTTCGAAACTTGAAGATTGTAGAACCAAGCTTATCACGGTAACGGTGAACGAGACCAACTTATAAGTAAGTACCGTAGTGTTATTTCAAACTACATCACATTACGTACATATTACTAGTACCAAGCGTGGTGCTTTTCACGGTTGGCTACGGCTCGGATATCTATGGCTACGGCGTAGCAAGCTCCGTGCTACGCCGTAACAGGCCCGATCAGGGTCTGAATTATGATTCATATTAACTCAGCCTAACGCAGTCAACTGCTGGACATATGTAAGCCTCTCTCAGACTGCGCCACAATACCCTGTCCTACGCTTTCCGCATCCAGTCTACCCCAGCCACCTTCTTTATCGTCGTCCGTCCATCTAGCTGGGGGGCGTCCCACAGTACGCTTACCGATACGATCTCCACTTCAGGACTCTTCTGCTCCACCAGCCATCGGTCCCTCAACAAACCCTAAATCTGTTTCAGTGAAACTCTGGAATATTTATACACACACTGAAAATCTATAAAATATTTATTATTTGGAGACTGAATAAAAATGAAAACTGTTACTTACATCATAAACGACAGTCAGCTGATTTTTATACACATACTGTTCGCAGGGCAGGAGAGAGTTCTTGTCGAATAATTCGGCGGGACAGTTGTCAGCTCGCCGCGCGGACGCGTTGCCAAACCGCTGACAGTTGTCGAAGGAGTCAGGCGTGGTCGGCACGGCGTTTCCGAGCCAAGTTGGGGAGAACTCCGGGACTTCGCCATCACACTCGGGGATCAGACACCTATAACATGACAAATTGATAGTATTTTCCAAAAAACACACTCACAAACCCAGATTTAATTAATTCATAACAGCAGGAAGGGTTCAGAGATAAAGTTAATTCAGCATGTAATTAATGTTATATCGACTCGTTCACTCTTAAAAAGTAAAACTTATATGATGCAACCATCTGGCTGAACACCGTCTCTTAAGATACAGGCCTCCTAGTTTAACGAGACTTATAACACATTTTGGTTAAAGGACTAAGACGACCCACTGACCAAGGATTGATTATTTTGAAACAAATCGTCCTAAAGACCTAGACGCGCCAATTACGCAAAATTCGCCCAAAGCCTTCATTCAAAGTCAAAGTCAAATTATTTATTTCAAATAGGCACATTAAAGGCACTTTTTGAACGTCAAAAATTACTGCAAAATAGAATTAATTCTAGTCGCCCATTCCAAAAGGTAGTTTTCGTCTCGAGAAGAATGTGCAAGAAACTCCACCGTTACTCTTTTAAAATGTTTTACAAGGTTTTGTATACATAATATAATTTTTAACACACTTGCTCGTAAAGTGGCTCTTATTGAACCGCTTTTAAGTCCATAATGCAATGTATTTAAAACGCGTGCTTTTTCTTTATGTTAATCCACTAGTGCTTTATCGCCACAGATAACTACTTACTAGTCGGAGATGCGCGCTTTTTTAATCTCATCATAGAGACTTCATGCCAAAATAAATCCGCAGGCCATATTCACTGACCTCTATAATACAAGTATATTATAGAGGTCAGTGGCCATATTTCACTTTTTTTAATAGTCTGTATTGTCCTTGGTCCCAAAATGAACTAATATTTATTTACCTTAAGGTGAATGCGCAGGGACCACGGACAATTTAAGGTAAATGCGCAGTGGTAGACCGCGAAATTCAAATTTTCTTAGGTTTTTTGCAATTTTCAGGTCAGTGTCAGGTTGTATCTTGATCAAAATATGATTTGCGGCTATCATTAATACCTCTTTCTAAGTATGGAAAAGTTCTTAGGGAACAAATCTAACTTAAAGATTCTATTCTAATGACTATAATTCTGTAAATACATATCCATTATAGTCGCGAATCATATTTGATATACCTTAAATTGTCCGTGGTCCCTTCCGAAACACAATTCAATCCTATCCTACAATTCATTCCATGATATATTCAGCTTGATATATGACTTATGCTTTCCTATTAAAAAAATTCGCATTAGTAATATCTCAAGACCTAAATGGTTATCAAAAGGAATAAGAATGTGTAGTAAGCGTAAACGCGAACTTCTTTGGACGTATAGGAAAAACTCAAACAACGATAATAAAATGAAGTTTAAAGCTTACGCAAAAAAATACAAAACAATAATTTCGCTAACAAAAATATCTCAGAACAATTATTTTATAAATACGGCTGTGAATAAATCCAAAGCAACGTGGAAAGTAATTAATGACGCTAAATATAACTATCCTAATGAGGGCATTGAGAAACTAATAATCAATGACGAGGTACTTACTGATCCTAAGACTATGGCAAATACCTTTAATGACTATTTTGCTGACATTGTTAAAAATACTAATAATAATTTTTCTTCTGACTCAAAACAATCATATTCTTCTAACTTGACATTTAACCCTAAATCAATATTTATGCCCCCAACAATTCCACCAGACATTCTTAAAATTATAACTTCTCTGCGGAATACGAATAGCACAGGTTATGACGGTATTACTACAAAGATCGTTAAGGATGTAGCAACTTTAATTGCTGCTCCTTTAAGCTATATTACAAACTTGTGCATAGAACATGGTATTTTCCCAGAGAAATTAAAATTGACAGTAGTTAAACCAGTACATAAAAAAGATGACAAATCTTCCATCAGTAACTACAGGCCAATTGCTTTAATAACCATTTTCCCTAAAATATTTGAAAAAAACATATATAATTGCCTGTACCCATTCTTTGAAAGTAATAACATATTTACCCCATGTCAATATGGTTTTAGGAAAAATAAATCTGTTAATATAGCAATGTATAACTTTTTACACAAAGTCCTTCTAAATATGGATACTAGGTCGCCAGCTATAGCGCTGTACATGGACATGTCAAAAGCGTTTGACCGAGTCTGCCATAAAATTCTCTTGAATAAATTATATGCATTTGGTGTAAGAGGTAACATATACAAACTAATTGAATCATATCTCAGTGGCAGAAAACAGATGGTAGAATTGAAAAGAGTCTCCTTAGCTACAAGAACTGAAGAAACGGTTGTTTCTGAGGTTAGAAATATCCTATCCGGAGTCCCTCAGGGCAGCATTCTAGGGCCACCACTTTTTCTAATTTATATAAATGACATGTCGACAGTAACAATGCACCATATGACCTTATTTGCTGACGATAGTACTATATTGTTTACCGGTAATGATAGAAGTAAGTTAAAACTTGACTTAAATAGCACCCTAACAATAATTATAAAATGGCTTGATGAAAATGACCTAAAAATAAACCTAGAAAAAACCAAAATCATGAATTTTAAACAGCGAACACAACCTAATACAAATTTAAATATATGTTACTCTAAAACCAATATAGAAGAAATCGATGTAACCAAATTTCTGGGTCTCTATATTGATTGCTATCAATTGCTCTATATGTGGCTTCCAATTTACTTTGCTAAGTAAATTGGAAGCCACATATAGAGCAAGTTTGCAAAAGACTTAGTCAGAGCTCCTATGCTCTTTATAGATTAAGAAACACTGTCAGTCAGTCTGCACTACTAACTGCCTATCATGGATATGTTGCTTCAATCATACGCTACGGCATCATATTTTGGGGCAACTCTGTAGAAAAAGAGCGTGCTTTTAAAGCTCAAAAACGCTGTGTGAGATCGATGTGCAATATACACCAAGTGGATTCATGCAGACCACATTTTACAAATTTAAAAATAATAACTCTCCCTAGTGTATACATATATGAAACTGTAATGTTCATAAAATCAAACCCAAACTTATTTGAATTTTGCACTAGGGCCAGACAGAAAGACAAGCTGCGCACCGTAGCCAGTAAAACAAAGCTTTTGCACCAGAGCATCTTTTGTATGGGCCCACGTGTCTTTAATAAACTTCCACCTTTTCTTAGAAATATGAGCGATATAAATGCCTTTAAAAAAAAACTACATGAATTATTGATAAGTAAATGTTATTACTCTATAAGAGAATTTCTAAATGACAATACGTTGTATCGGGATAGCCTCAGAAGTGTTGCAGAAATAAAATCCAGTAATATCTCCACAGCACTTTAATCACAAAATTTACCCTTTTTTTTACAACGGTTGCGCGATGTCTGTCTATGCCAAAAAAGACTGTCAGTTATGACATTCACTTCCATTACGAATACACTATCTTATATTAATATAATGGCTTTTAACAAACGATTATTCATCTAAAATTAGTTGATAATTAATAATACATTTAATTATTATCATTTAGATTCACAATGTAATATATTTCACTATAGATTCAAAATGTTTAAACTTCAACATCTGCCTACCTGTTGCTAATTAATACAGTCAATACAACATCTTAATAATTAGGCTTACAGCTCGGCCTTCCTGTGAAAGCGAGTCCCTTCGCGAAAAAGAACGACGATTGGCAATGAAATAATTATTGTCATGGTCATAGAACCCAAACCAAACAGAGCCTATAGCTTAAAAGCGCCACATATACTAAAACATTAATAATGTATTATATTCTGACATAAACATCTACATGGATCTGACATTTAGTACTTTTATCGTGGTCGCCGATTTGGTGTCTCTAACCGGCTTTACGATAAAATATTTTGTAAAGCCGTCGACCAAAACGAGTAAATAACAATTGCCCTTTTTACTCCTTATAAATGGACCCAAGTGGTCAGCATGAACCGTATGGAACGGTACGCTTGGGGTTTCTATATGGTGCAGTTCGCCTTCACGCTTACCACCAGGTGTTTTGTGGTGTGAGCATTCGAGGCAGGATAAAACTTATTTCTTTACGAATTTGCGCATTTTGGCAAACCAGTAATTTTTTACGGATCCGCTGTAAGGTTTTATCATAACCGCAATGACCGACGTCATCGTGATTCATTTTTAAAATCTGCCAACGAACGCCTTTCGGTACCAGCCATTTTATTTCATCCCCGACTATTCTGTAGACCCTATTGTTTTTTAATTTGTAGTTCTTGTGAATATCCATCACTTGCTCTGAACCAGGATCCGATAACGTCCCTTTTATCTTCCTGACTTCTTCGTCAGCAGACTGTACAGTAGCAATCCAGTCTTGCTCGCAAGTTTCGATGGTTAGGACATCAAAACAGGTCGGCGGTTCTGATTCGCTTCCATCGACTGGATTGCGACTCAGCGCGTCGACGTGAGACATGCGCAATCCCGAACGGTATTCGATGGTGCAGTCATATTCTTGTAACTGTATCCACCACCGGGCTATTCGTGGGATCAAATCGCGTTTGATTAACGTTGCCCGTAACGCGTTGCAGTCGGTGAGTATTTTAAAGGGAATTCGGATGAGATAGACGCGAAAACGATTGAGTGACGCAATTACCGCCAATGTCTCTAGATCGTACGAGTGAAGTTTTTGTTCATCTACGTTAGTTTTTCGACTAAAGTACGATACTGGCTGGAACACACCGTTTGAGTTAGCCTGTAATAAGATACCAGCTAGTCCGGCTTTGCTAGCGTCAGTATGTAATTGGGTTTCCGCACTATGATTGTAGAGCGCAAGAATGGGTCTATCAACGAGAAAAGCTTTGATTTTATTAAATGCAAATTCCTGATCTTTGTCCCATGCCCATTTAATATCCTTTTTTAATAAATCGGTTTAGTTTTGCGGTTCAAGGCACGGTAGTCAACGCACAAACGCTTATCTCCCGTTTTCTTTTGTACGAGGACAATAGGGCTCGCGTAAGATGAGGTAGATTCTCTAACAATACCGTGGTCGATCATTTCCTGCACCATATTTCTTACCAAAACGCGGTCCGCGTAAGACATACGATACGGCCTATAAACAACCGGTTCTGAATCCTCAAGCTCAATCACCATCTCTGTCAGATCTGTGTACCCCAAATCGTCAAGTCCCTTTGAAAAGCAGTTACTATATTTATTAATTAATTGTTTTAAATTTAACTTATCTTCTTCACTTAGAGCATCGTTACAGTTCAAAACGTCATTGTTTTGGGATTCACAGATTGTGACATTGCACGAGTTTAAGATATTTTCCAAATTTTCAACACCCTTATATTGTACTCGTGTCAAAAGGGTTCCTTTCTCAAGTGTGATTAAACTGGGTGATGCATTGTGAATCAATAGCGCGCTACGCCCACCCTTTACCTCGTATTCTCCAGGGAGGAGGTAGTATTCCTTCCCTTCTGGACCCCGCAAGGAACCATTAACATAAACTCGTGCATTTACGCTAGGATCAGTAGAAACTTGCACAGCGCGTAAAGTATTCGATGGGATTTCAGCATCGTCGCTAGTTGCAAGACGCATTTTAACGCTCGGAATTTTGTTAAATATCACAGCGGTAGGGGTTTTTGTAATAACGATATCTGGTTTCTCGGTAAAGGAATGTCCTAATAGAACTGACTGCTTGATTACGAAATCCTTTACTACATACAAATTTATCGTCTCCTTTATGCCTTGAACTTCGACGGAAACAATCGTCATACCTACTGGAGAGATCAGGTTAGCGCCTATACCCCTAAGAACAGGTAAATCTTCTGGTACTACAATGTCTAAGTTGAGTTCCCTAGCTTTTGTTAGCTTTATAAGAGAACATTGACTCCCTAAATCTAGATGACAATCTAAATTATGGTTATTGACTTTGATCTCAAGCATGTACTTAGCAGTCAATTCTTCAGACAAACATAATTGGGACACTTGTTTTTCGGTTTTTTTATTGTTCAGACTAGTTTCCTTTTCGCAATCTTTATTCAAGCGTTTGTTTTTAAAGCAGTGAATTGACAAATGACCTGATTTATCGCAAGTGACGCACTTAGCTGGGGGTTTATCACAACGGAAACTTGGATGACCAATTTGATCGCAATTGTAGCACGTCATTTTCAAACCCGCTGGTTCTGATAAAAGAGTTGTACCCTTACGTTCGTTTCGGGATTTAAAACTAGAATCAGGATTTTCCCGACCATGCCCTATTTTCACTGTTCTGAAATATTTCAGCACTTGCTCTGGCTCAGAGAATTGTGCAGCCTGCGCACCTATTTTAACAGCCCTATCTTCAACGCCGTATAGCAAGCAATCGACAGCCTGACGCCCATAGATCTCACATCTATTTAGCAAATTAATTTTGGCATAATAGTAATGTTCAAGTGACTCTCCATATTTAACCCTTTTGCCCAGCATTTCAGTCAAGAGTTCAGCATAGTCTTCACGAACAGGAAAAGATTCAAGCAACTTGTTTTTCCACTCACTCCACGTATACAACATTGTCGGCAAACTTTGATACCAAGTCTTCGCTACCCCTGTCAACTTTGGCAGGGCGTAGTGAATTATCTCTCTATCTTCCCAGCCATAAATTTCTGAACATTCTTCTACCTTTGTCAACCAAGTCAAAATAGTTTGCTCCTTTGTCATAGGGTCAAACTCGGGAACAATATTAGTATTAAAAGGCAACTTCGACTTATCTGAACTCTTAACTGATTGCAAAATTGACAAAAATTTATCTAAAATACCCTCAGTGGAGTCTACACACCTAGGTTTCCTAGAAGTAGATGACATTTGTTGCTCATCCTCGTCTCCTTGCTCAAGATGATGGCTCCTCTTCCGGTCACGTCTGGAACCCGACCTTGAATCCTTATCGTCCTCCGGTCTCCTACCTCGTCGACTCGTACTTCTCTCTCTGGTACCCTCGCGGCTATAGGATCCAGTGCTCGACGAACGACTACGCCTTGACCTCGAAGGCGTACGAAGAAATCTTTGCTTAACCCTTTGTGGACGAAGCACCCTTCGTCCGTGACGCTCTCCGTCAATGTTGTCATAATTATTATCAACCTCAGTATCACGCACCCGTGATACCCCTGGTTGTTCCGAATGTGTAGCCTGACCCTCATACATGGGTACTCTTGGCCAAGTTGCGCGGCTAGACTCACGCCTCAAGTCTACCGCTTCCCGACCCTGACCCTCAAACCTGGGTACTCCTGGGTCCGAACTAAGAGTCCTATAATCTCGGGTTTGACTCTTCTCTCTCTCCATGTTGAGCACTGAAACTGACAGACGACAGCTTACTAAACCATTTTTTTAACATCATTAGCATAGATTAAGTTTATGCAGCTATAATGTATAGTTGTTTAATATTTTCGGTAATAGTAACTTAATCACTCCTGATTAAGCTCGATCTTTATCACATAGTACTGCTACTACCACCGTAGCACACCACACAATGTTCGAGTCGAAACACGCAATCTTCTCTTCGATTGTAAGACTCGACCCCAGTACCCTTGCCAATCTTGGGCAACGATAAATAATGGTTCCAAAATATTTGTGTTAATATTTGATTTAGGTACATACTTTTTTTAAAGACAACAGTTATATGAAAAAATTTCACGTTATAAAAAATCGAATCAAACAATTCAGTTGTTGGTACAAATAAACGTACTTACGTTTTTCTCGTAGGCGTAAGTCGAAAAGAGTAATACTTTTCGTTTATCCCACTTCTGAAGCTATCGGGATAGCCTCAGAAGTGTTGCAGAAATAAAATCCAGTAATATCTCCACAGCACTTTAATCACAAAATTTACCCTTTTTTTTACAACGGTTGCGCGATGTCTGTCTATGCCAAAAAAGACTGTCAGTTATGACATTCACTTCCATTACGAATACACTATCTTATATTAATATAATGGCTTTTAACAAACGATTATTCATCTAAAATTAGTTGATAATTAATAATACATTTAATTATTATCATTTAGATTCACAATGTAATATATTTCACTATAGATTCAAAATGTTTAAACTTCAACATCTGCCTACCTGTTGCTAATTAATACAGTCAATACAACATCTTAATAATTAGGCTTACAGTTGAATGATACTATTTTTGTAACATGACTAATTTGTAATTTGACATAAATATTATTCAGGACTAATTTGTAATTTGACATAAATATTATTCAGGACTAATTTGTAATTTGACTTTTGAATTGAATTGAATTTGTAATTTGAAATGAGTACATACTAAATATTACTCATGACTAATTTGTAATTTGACAAAAATTTATACTAATTTAATCTTAATGTATTGCATGACAATTTGATGTATTGTATTGTAACTATGAACCAAACTTAAATGTGAATTTTGTATGCCGCAATGGCGGGACATAGCAGACTTATCTGTAACTAACACAACATCTTATGAACCTATGATCCACAATAAATTATTTTGAATTTGAATTTGAATTTGAAAAACCAAACGGAAAAGACCCTGACTGACGTTCTATTATTGCGGATTCTCAGTGAACGAATGTATATTTCGCTATGCCAATAGTATTTTCTAATTCCATACTAACTAAACTAATACGACAGCACTGTCTAAACATTATATTTTTGTGTTTATTATTTTTTTTTTTTTTGTTTGGCGGTCTGTTGTAACTGTCAGTGGTTTTACATGCTCTGTGTGCTTTTATTTACACTTGCGCGCGCATCGCTAGTGCTGGTTATGGCGGCGCGTTGAAAAATAAAACCAGCGCGCCATTTTCCATACAAGTTAATATTTAACAATAAAAAATCCGTTCTTTTTCTTCGCAAGTGTGTTGAAAAACGTCGTATGAAACGCGTGTGCATTGATCATAGCACACATGTATCATAGTGTACTAATATGTGAAGACGATGCACCTAGTATAAAATTAGTCTACCATAAAGGGTAAAAAGAATTAAAAATGAAGCAATGACAGGTACCTAAATCAATTATGTGATAGATACCTACATAGTGCTCACATATTTACAAATATTGTAAAAGTAGATGATTTTCCTAGAATTTTAACAAGTGTGTGAGTTACTGTAGAGTCACAGATTGTAAAAATCAATGTCATAAAATTTAAAAAAATATTAATTAAATTAGGAACCAGTTTGATTTGTCTAGACCCTAGATTGTCCCACGGAGCAGGACCAGCGTGTTTCTAAGCATTCATATCTTGGATATAATCCTCTAATTTGTAATATCCTTGTTTACAAAGTGTACTTTTAATATGAGTTTTAAATTTTCTTTCATTTAATTGCAATATCCAAAGGTAAAAAAAGGAGAGAGAGGATTGTTATTAAAAGATCGCTTTTAGCGATAAGATCGCCCATTGTGTCACCCTTTGTACAGTTTCTAGATATATATGTCTGTAATTTATATGTGTACCTATTATGTACACCTATATTGAATAGAATAGAATAGATTCTATTCTATTCCATATGTGACAAGGTATTTTGTTGTAGCATTTAACACAGTACCCCATAAAAGATGTATGTACTTTAGATAATCTGAAAAAAGGTTGATCTAATTTATCTTTATTTCTAGTATTAAAATTATGTCTGTCACATATTTTATAAAAAAGATGTTGATTTTTTCTTACATACATAATATTTTCATAAATTAATTGGCAAGGTACCGTCATGATATTAACCTTTTTCATATCATGAAATATCACAAAGTTATAAGCTTGTCGTCTAAGTTGTTCGGAGGTTTTCCTTCTAGGCTGGTCGGTATCGCAATGCTGGGCATATTACACGTTCGTCGATTACACGTCGTGATATGGACTGCCACCTGAGCTGCTAGTATGCGTCGTTTTCTCAGTGTTTCTTTTTTTTTTCCGGTCCAATTCTATGCTCAATTGTGAACTGGTACTCCGGTAGCCTTGACACTGAGAATTGGAACTCACTCCAATTACAAAGACTATGATTACTTGCTATCTGACTTATCCCATTAGTTTCGCTTAATTTTATCTGTATGGTCGGTTCCAAAAGTATCAGATGGAAGTATCAACTAAACCTAGTTAAATTCTTACGCAATCGCTCGCTAAAGGGAATTATTATAAAACGTTAATCTGTATTTAGAAGGTTTCAATTTTATATCTCACAGTTTTCTATAATTTATTGTTTGAATGGGTAATCAGCCTACATAATGTTCTCACAGCTGGGACACAAGCCCAATCATGTCGGGCCGTTGTATCTATGCTAGTTGCGCGGTAAACTCGGCTTGCGCGATGCAGGATTTGCGTGACGTCAGTATGACGCGTTGTTCGCATGTGGCGTTGTAGATACCGCTACATCACTCCCCTCCGGAGACCGGAGGTCGATAGTGGGCTGAGTCTTGTATTTTGCGAAGCTTGCCAGACCTGCTGAGGTTCCAGTGAGTCAGAACCGGTTGCCGCATAGTTCACGGTGAGTCGGAACTGTCGGCGAAGATGTCCCCAGTGAGTCGGGGTGGCGCTGCATTATGCTCTAGTGCGTCGGATGTGGTACAGCGCCGGGTTGAGGCTGACTGCTGGCGTCGACCAGGAGAGGGTTTCTATGGCTCTGCTTGTGGACCGGCCGAAAGTGCAGTATGCTGTGCCGAGGTTGCTGATGAGGCTGAGGGTGATGACCAGGTATGCACGCTCGCTACATGCTGGTGGTCAGGATACCCGTTGAAGCCATGGATGCTGGCTGGCTGGGTGACTCTCTGTTCTAAAGCTTGCGGGAGTGATGATGACGTCACGCTGGAGTCGTTGCACGAAGGCTGCGCTGACGTTCATGTTCGGGGTCACCAGTATAAAGGTATGAGGAACAGGGTGTAAAGTTCACTCATACTCTATAGAAAAGGGAGGATCCTCCGACCAGACGGGTGTTGTGTCTGGCGGCACTGCCCTTTGATTCATGTCGGGCCGTTGTATCTATGCTAGTTGCGCGGTAAACTCTGCTTGCGCGATGCAGGATTTGCGTGACGTCAGTATCACGCGTTGTTCGCATGTGGCATTATAGGTACCGCTACAGCGTTATCGTTATTCAGATTATCAGTAATTACTTTAATGATCTTCTAATGATATTCTATGTATCTAACCTATCTCTCATATAGACTCAGACTAGACTAATTTTTAATAGAAGGAAAATATTTCTTGACTATTGTTGACGCTTTCAGCAAACTTGGACGGAGAGCATTTGAGGTACCTAATAGATCAACCCTTGAAATAATAAGAGCTTTATTAAAGTTCTTCTCATTTTATGGTGGGTTGGCTATTGTTTCTTTAATTTCTAAGTATTTTTAGAATATCCTAATCTAAATTGTTACTTATTAATTCTAAATCTAGGTTCCATCAAATAAGCTAAAACCTGGTTGGCCTTGTTTGACAGGAAGAATACACTGTAGATGAAGGCCATGGTTCAGGGCTGCCTGAGCCACTATCAGGACGGTTCACCCTTGTTTGATAGAACAACGTTTGATATAATATTACTAAATCGAATTTTAGTTGCAATAAAGTCATTTCGAAGAATTATTCATTTGACCGAATAAATTCATTGGTAAATTTTTATTTAGCGTAATTATTTATTTGAACTAATTTCATTTGAACTAATTTCATTTCGCCGAATTTTCAAATGCACTAATTTTATTTAAACTAATGTTTCACTACACTAATAATGATTTAGTCGAAAGATCGTATCGAATATTTAGTTCGGTTCCCTATCCATTTGCATAATCGATAAAGCATAACTTTTTTAAGCATAATATCCTAAAGCATAAATTTACCCGAAGAGGATATATACCAATTTATTTCGACGATTGGAAAAACCCATATCTCCTGAATCAGGTAATAAATAACATATTAATATAATAATAATAATAAGTATTTATTTCTCACCACAATAAACATTACAGACATTGTTACACTTATTATATATTATTTGGTTTAGTTTACTGTGGGAGACTGGTGCCTAAGATAGGCTTTAAGGGCCTGTGTTTCAGGTCACCAGGTCTCCACCCTCTAGCAGTTCGATACATCACATAGCTTTTAGTCTGTAGCTCAACTTTAGGTGTTTAAGAAAAATAAAAATAAATACCTAAATAATAAATGGATGGAAAAACTAAACAGACATAAAAGAGAGAAAAAAAAAAGAAGAAAATTAAAAATAACATCTGTTTGTAAGGTGTTAGTATTGTTAGTAAACTTATGTAGTGTGGGGACATGAGTAAGATGTGGTTCGTGTGTGTATGTGTGAGAGTGCGTATGTGTGTGTGTGTGTGTGAGAGGGTGTGAGTGAGGGCTTATTAAATAGCAGTTGGTGTATATTATTTCATACTGGTAAGTAGTTTTGCGGTGTCATCATAGTTGAGCCCCTGGAGCCACGTGGCAAGCTTCTTTTTACATTGACCTTTATTAAGGTTAAAAATCAGTTGCGTTTTATTGATTTTGTTATACAAGAATCGTCCCAGATAATATAACGTATTGAACAATTTTGTGGGTTTTTTTTTCGCTGTAGGAAGCATGAAGCAAGCAAGCATACAGCATGCAAGCAAGCATGCAAGCAAGCATGCAAGCAAGCATGCAAGCAAGCATGCAGCAAACAAGCAAGCATGCAGCATGCAAGCAAGCATGCAGCATGCAAGCAAGCATGCAGAATGCAGCATGCATAATTCAAGCGAGCATGCAACATGCAGCAGGCAGGGTTTCTGTCACGGCTCCGGCGCTGCGGGACTCTGGCGGCCCCACGCGTGCTAATCGTCGCAGACGGCTTTCGCTCACCACCGCAGCTTCGGCTTGTTCAGCCGCGGCGGCTCGCTCTCAGCCGCCTGCTCCTCAGCCCGCGGGCCGCCCAGCCCCTACGCGCCTACGCGATTTTAAATTACACTCTAGGGGTAGGACAAACGACTACGTGGAGTCGGTTTTGCAGCAATTCGGTTCTGTCACTAACTTTTGTTGCACAGCATATTAAATTTAATTAATTGTATGCCTAAATATTATTATGCTAATTGTCATTAGGCCTACTAACGTTATGCGAATCAAACTTATGCCAAAACAAATTAGTCTTTAAGATGATTATGCCAACATAAAATGTATGCCTAAAAAAAAATTCCGAAGTATTATTATGCCAAAACAAATTGTGCCAAAATCGTTATGCCGAAGTATATTAGGACAAAGAACATTATGCGAAAAGAAGGGATCCCATTTAGTTCATTAATAATTCGTTTCTTTCATCGTCTATAAACTAACATTGTTCTTCACCTATCGAATTAATGCCACGCCGCGCGCCGTACTTCTAACGCCATCTAGTAGATGTAAGTGGAACAATATTGAGATTTACTATAATCGTAAGTATGAAGGTAGTACCAAGAAAAATGCATCATTCAGGTTGTCATTGTCATGCACTATAATGATTTGTGTCTCATCATAAGTCATTACTAAGTACCTAAATTTAACTGTTTTCTTGTTCAAAATAAATATTTTTTCAAATACTTACAATGTTTTTTTTCTGCATTACATTACACCAATTGAATATTCGATAAAATACATGGTTATACCATCTGAACATTACATCAAATGAACATTATACCTTTTGATCATTAGCGCAAATGTTGTTATAGCAAATAAATATTCGATGAACTGAAAATTCTGTCAAACGATATTATACAAAGTGATGATTTTCTTAAACGTTGTTCGATTTAGTAATATTATATCAAACGTTGTTCTCGAGTGAACCTATCAGGACGACGAGCCTGTGGAAGACGCCTTATGTTTTTAATTGGAACCTTAGTTTTTCTCTGATTGGTCTGTACCGCGACTGTATTGACTGTATTGCGGTGAATATCACTTGTTACTTTAGCTTTTAATAACGTGGCTTATCTTTGCTGCGTCGAGAGTTTACGGCTTTAATTAAAATGTTATCTCCAATTTTTATATTGAATTTATTTTCTCCACGACGCTTTTGTCTTATATTTTCTTTGATTTTAAGCATTTTGTCGGTTAAATAATTATATAAGGGTTTTGATCTCTTTGCGTGTTCTGTAACTAATTGTTGCGTATAACTTTTATCAAAATCTACAGCAAAATTACTAGGTGAGTCCGTATGTCCGAATACGACTTCAAAGGGAGTGAGACCCGTGGTAGAGCGAATTGATTATTTATAGGACATTATAGCATACGTCATAACGGTTACAGAGTCTGTAATTTTAGTTTCATATTTTGCAATTCAGTATACCCATTGTTGTATTAGGATTATGTGGCGTTCCTATTTGAAGTTGAATTTTGTAGATGGTTAACATTTCTTTCAACAGTTTATTATTGAACTAGCTTTTGCCCGCGGCTTCGCTCGCGTTAAGTATTATTAAAAAAAACTAATACATTTACATCCGCCATCATCCCTTATTTTTTCCCCATGGGGGTTGAATTTATCAAAATCCTTTCTTAGGGGATGCCTACGTCATAGTAGCTATATGCATGCAAAGTCTCAGCCCGATCGGTTTAAAATTGACAAAGTTTCATACAAACTTTCATCCCCTATTTTATCCCCTTAGGTGTTGAATTTATCAAAATCCTTTCTTAGGAGATGCCTACGTCAAAGTAGCTATATGCATGCAAAGTCTCAGCCCAATCGGTTTAAAATTGACAAAGTTTCATATAAACTTTCATCCCCTATTTTATCCCCTTGGGGGTAGAATTTATCAAAATCCTTTCTTAGCGGATGCCCACGTCATAACATCTACCTGCATGCTAAATTTCAGCCCGATCCCTCCAGTGGTTTGGGCTGTGCGTTGATAGATCACTATGTCTGTCAGTCACCTTTGAGTTTTATATATTTAGAAGAGAAGATTCAGAACCTGGACCAAAACTTATTTTTCTAGTCCCACCATAAAACGAGAAGAACTTTAATAAAGCTCTTATTATTTCAGGGGTTGATCTATTAGATACCTCAAATGCGGAGAGCATTTGAGGTATCCAAGTTGCTGAAAGCGTCAACAATAGTCAAGAAATATTTTCCTTCTATTAAAAATAAGTCTAGTCTGAGTCTACGTTAACTGTAATTCAGGCTTAAACGTTTTACGGTCATATTTCATTCTTTTGCAGATTTCGCAAGAGTTTATAATGCTGCCTACTGTTTGTTCTAAGTTATTCCAAAAACATGTGCGTTTTAAATTGGCTATTGTTTCTTTAATGCCGCGAGTGCATGTTTTCCCTATGTTTTATGTTTTTTAACCCCCGACGCAAAAACGACGGGGTGTTATAAGTTTGACGTGTCTGTGTGTGTGTGTGTTTGTTTTAAGTACCATCCGAGGACGTGCGTATGAATACACAAGGCACGACCGAGGACCTTTTCAAAGCGAGGACCTTTTCGAGGGTCCTCGGTTTGACTTGACCAAAGATTCGCATTCTGCAAGCGATTTTGCGTCTTCCTATATACTTAATACGAAAAAGTTGTCTGAACCTCGGTTTGATCAAGATTTTTCATAATCTTACACAAACAGTGTGTATCCACCAGATGGTGCCACTGTCGCCTCATACACAGACTCTTTACACTCATTTCACGTTTGTTGTATTATCCGAGGACCTGTGTGTTAACTTTAACACAAAAGTCCTCGGTTAGGTAGCTTTTCCAGACAATGTGTATTTAAGACCTCGGTTGGTAGATTTTCCGAACAGTGTGTATTCTAGTCCTCGTTTCGACAGTTTTCCTTGTGTGTAGAAGACAAATATTCTATCATTTAAATAAAATTATGAAGGAGGAAATCGAAGGTAGACTGAATCCTTAAACAAATTGTTAGTAGCTACTAGGTGCACGAGGAATAATCAGGCTTCTTCTGCAGTATGTGCTAAGTACCTAGGCTCGCTTATCTATATATAAAAGAAAGTCGTGTTAGTTACACTATTTATAACTCAAGAACGGCTAAACAGATTTGGCTGAAAATTGGTGGGGATGTAGCGTAGAACCAGGAGACGGACATAGGATACTTTTTATGTTTTTTTTTTTTAAATAAGTTCTTTTATGTACCTACTTATAGAGTAGGGTAGGATTAGGGTAGGGGTAGGGTAGGGTAAGGGGTAGGACAGGGACAGCTAGAAATAATTTATATGGCAAAACAACGTTTGCCGGGTAAGAGTAAGTTAGAAGTAGGGTAGGAGTAGGCTAGGAGTAGGCTAGGAGAAGGGTAGGAGTAGTGTAGTAGTAGGGTAGGAGTAGGGTAGGGGTAGGGTAGGACGCCACGCGAACGAAGTAGCGCTGGGCAGCTAGAAATAATTTATATGGCAAAACAACGTTTTCCGGGTCAGCTAGTATTATATAACTATAATTTACACCATAAATTAATATTGTGTTGTCATAGGAACTGAATACGTGTGCTTTTCATAAAGAATCTAAAGTAAATGCCTTCCTAGGTGAAATGTCTGCAGCAAGATTTGAAGCAAATACAAAGTACAAAGAAATACAGAACATGAACGTAATAAAGAAAACCACTTATACTTTACATGATCTACTTATAGAAATAATCATCAAGTTGCAGTAACATCTTTGAGAAGCAGGATTAGAAAACTTACATAACAGTTATTAGAAAACGACTCAAACAAAAAGATTTATAGAAACCATAATTAAAAGAGATCGACATAATTTGGGCTAAAAACTTGACATAAAATTACATAACACAATTCTTAGTTAGAAAACAAAGAAATATTCAAAATAATCTAAAAACTTGACATAAAATTACATAACACAATTCTTAGTTAGAAAACAAAGAAATATTCAAAATAATTTGGGAAGCATGAAAACTTAATAACTTAATGGCGCCGATTCCCTTGTTCACAAACTAAACTAAATTTATGTTCAGTGCATCTTTTCCTTTCTATTTCATTAAGAAAAGGACAGAAGATAAATATTAGTTTAGTCCTGTCAAATTAAGATACTCTACAGCAAGTTTAGACGATTACGACAATTTATTGCTTTTTTTTTTTGCTAATTAATACATTGCAGGATCATGGAAACTGATAATAAAAATAATTTTACAACTTAAACTTAATGCGTACCTATGCTAAATTTGAAGACGATGCTATTAACTGTTGAAGAGTTCCCTCATGAAGAAACGACCTTGATTGCAGCATCAGCACAAACTGGTAATTATTTTGGTGTTACTAGATAAACATAACGCGTGTGCCAAATTTGGAGATGGTGCTATCAACTGTTAAGGAGTTCCCTCATGAAGAAACGACCTTGGCTGCAGCATCAGTATAAACTGGTACTTATTTTGGTGTTACTAGATAAACACAATGCGAGTGCCAAATTTGAAGACGATGCTATCAACTGTTGAGGAGTTCCCTCATAAAGAAATGACCCTGGCTGCAGCATCAGTACAAACTGGTAATTATTTTAGTTTTACTACATAAACATAACGCGTGTGCCAAATTTGAGGACGGTGCTATCAACTATTGAGGAGTTCCCTCATGAAGGAATGACCTTGGCTGCAGCATCAGCACAAACTGGAAATTATTTTGGTGTTACTAAATAAACATAAGACGTGTGCCAAATTTGAAGATGGTGCTATAAAATGTTGAGGAGTTCCCTCATAAAGAAACGACCCTGGCTGCAGCATCAGTACAAACCGGTAATTATTTTGGTGTCACTAGATAAACATAACGCGTGTGCCAAATTTGAAGACGGTGCTATCAACTGTCGAGGAGTTCCCTCATGAAGAACGACCTTGGCTGCAGCATCAGCACAAACTGGTAATTATTTTGGTGTTACTAGATAAACATAAGGCATGTGCATCATTTGAAGACGTTGCTATCAACTGTTGAGGAGTTCCCTCATAATGAAATGACCCTGGCTGCAGCATCAGCACAAACTGGTAATTATTTTGGTGTTACTGGATAAACATAAGGCGTGTGCTAAATGTGATGACGGTGCTATCAACTGTTGAGGAGTTCCCTCATAAAGAAATGACCCTGGCTGTAGCATCAGCACAAATGGGTAATTATTTAATTTTGCTACATAAACCTAACGAATATGCCAAATTTGAATACGATCTGTTGAGGAGTTCTCCCATGAAGAAACGACCCTAGCTGCAGCATCAGAACAAACTGGTAATTATTTAATTTTGCTAGATAAACCTAACACGTTTGCCAAATTTTAAGTCGATGCTATCAACTGTTGAGGAGTTCCCTCAAAAAGAAATGACCCTGGCTGCAGCATCAGTACAAACTGGTAATTATTTTAGTTTTATTACATAAACCTAATGCCTCTACCAAATTTGAAGACGATGCTATCAAGAGTCTGTGTGGTGCCGGACTTTAAGAATTGCACCACCCCTTACTTCCCGTGGGTGTCGTAAAAGGCGACTAAGGGTCTTACCGGAGAATGGGCAGCAGCCTTCTCTATTTATTCCACCATCATACCATACTGCGATCGCCAACCCGCCTGCCAAGCGTGGCGATTATGGCAAACCCCCCCCTAAATTGGGGGAGGCCTATGTCCAGCAGTGGACGTCTATCGGTTGAAACGACGACGACGCTATAAGTGTTGAGGAGTACCGTCATGAAGAGACGACTCTGGCTGCAGCAATAATACTAAAATAATAATCCTTTGAGAAGCACCGACAAAGGTAATGACATCGACTCGTCCTCGCTTGGTACTTCATTTTAGAAGAGTGTGTAAGAAATAAATCGGAACATTCTACTTACATTGATATAATTATTATCTTACACGTATCATGTTTTAGGTAGGTAGATTTTCCAGGTCCTCGGTTTGTACAAGTTCTACGCGAAAAACTGTCCTCGGTTTAGTGATATAAAGTCTAACACAACGTCCGCACTTTGTACAAGCTATAAGAAATATTGTGTAAAAATACGTCCTCGGAAGGACGTCCCAGGGCTTACGTAAGAGGTCCTCGGTTTGCTCACACAAAGTCCTCGTATGTGCATCGCTGGTCACATTTAGCTGTGTATTTCAGGTCCTCAGTATGATAGCCGAAATTCATACAGAAAAATGTTGAGATAGCATTATCCCAATAAGCTCATCACTATTGATTTATTCACCTGTCTCTTTCTATCTTATTCTAAAAGGCCCACGAGGTGTTTAAACCAGTTTTTTGGAGGGTCCTCGGTTTGTTCTAGGACTAACAAGGTCCTCGTAAGGGTGTCTGTACAAACAGGGGTGTGTGTGTGTGTGTGTGTGTGTGTGTGTATGTCTGTCTGTGGCATCGTAGCTCCCGAACGGATGAACCGATTTTGATTTTGTTTTTTTTGTTTGAAAGGTGAATTAGTCGGGAGTGTTCTTAGCTATGTTTGATGAAAATCGGTCCAAGATGGCCGCCGCCACAAAATGGCGGATTACATATTTTTTCACAACTCCCTTAATATGGGTATCAAATGAAAGGGCTTGAATAGTAGAACACTATACACTATGATAAATTTCAAATCCAAGATGGCCGCCACTACAAAGTGGCAAATTACCTTTTTTTGTCACAACGGGTATCAAATGAAAGGGCTTGACTAGTAGAATACTATACGCTATTGCAAATTTCAAATCAAAGATGGCCGCCACCACAAAATGGCGATTTTTTTTTTCACAACTTTTTCAATATAGGTATCAAATGCAAGGGCTTGACAAGTAGAATAATGTACACTATATTGAAAGGGAATGAGGAATATTAACTAACGAAAGGAAAACTAAAAACTTGAAAAAATTTTTTGTGACTGCTCTAGAATGATGAGGAAAGTGGAGTGATGACTGACGTACACCTACGACCACTAAGTTTGACTATTTTTATTACGAATGGAATTATCCTACTTATAAAGCGTAGGTATTTCTACGTCAGATAGTGTCGCAGTCCCATTTTATAAACTAGATCTGAAATACCTAAGATATCTAATAGCTATGAAATACTTGTACTAAAGTTGAATAACTAAAGGAAGAACTAGAAAAAGGATATAAAAACAAAAAATCTGTTTAGTCTTAAAAATTATTCTTCAACTATAAATTAATATTTATTTTTTGACGGATAAAAAACCCGATTAAACACCAAATTACCTGAATCTTAAAACGCAAGAAAATAAAAGAAATGAAATACAAAAATTAAGGAGTCCCTACAAAAAGCATGAAATAAAAAATTAAATTTAAAATTTAAAAAACCCCCGACACAAAAAAATAATAAAATTAAATGTAAGTAATTGGAAAAGGATCAAGTAATTTGAAAATCCCCAACTTAAAGAATATAGGTAACGAGACTAAAACAGATAAATTCATATGGAAGTCGGGGGACCGTTCTGTGGAACACCTTCTATTCTAAGAGGTCCTCCGACTGCCATATGAATGTATCTGTTTTAGTCTCGTTACCTAGATTCTTTAAGTTGGGGATTTTTAAATTACTTGATCCTTTTCCAATTACTTACATTTAATTTTATTATTTTTTTGTGTCGGGGGTTTTTTAAATTT
Organism: Mesoligia furuncula; assembly: GCA_916614155.1. NCBI lineage: Eukaryota > Metazoa > Arthropoda > Insecta > Lepidoptera > Noctuidae > Mesoligia > Mesoligia furuncula. The sequence continues at coordinate 727,588 of OU744807.1, read as the reverse complement.
TTAATTTAATATTTTATTTTATTTTGAGACAATATCACGTTGCTCTTCTTCGTCTTTAACATAGACTACTCTTAGGGTGCATTCATAAAACCTAACTCAATCCTTTTTATAAACGTTTGTAATTACTGCGAAGAAATATTTTTCTATGCATTTTGTCATTCAATTTTCGCTCAACTTCATCCCTTTCCTATTATTTTTTCAATAGTCTAGGAATTCTGAAATCAAATTAATTAACGCATAAAGTTCATTAAAGTGGAATTCATATCAATTGGAGACTATGATTTGTTTAGAGATAGACTGTATTTGCAAAGCTGATCTAGCAACAGCAGTCGTGACTAAATGCTTCTGCAAATCTATCTTAGTGCAAGGTTGCGTATTGATACTAGAGGGGGGGCGTCGTATATAAAATTGCATTCCTCTCCACTTCGTCGTGTCGAGGGCTCGACAGTGCATTAAATATTGTTGGCCTAAAACTTTGCCACTTCCACAGCGTCGTCGGTGGCAGCGCAGAGGTCGCTATGGCTGCATTAAATGGAGCACTGCCGGCAGGATGGTTAGCTCGACAGTGTATTAAATTTTGTTGGCCCAAAACTTCGCCACTTCCGCAGCATCGTCGGTGGCAGCGCAGAGGTCGCTATGGCTGCATTATATGGGGCACTTACGGCAGGATGGGTGGCTCGACAGTGTATTAAATTTTATTGGCCCAAAACTTCGCAATTACCTCTCCCCTAAACTATACAAATATTTGAAATTATTATGCAACAAGTAGTGGAAGTGCGACAACTTAAAATTAGACCATCTCTACACTGTTTTGCACCTTCGATGAATGCTTTATCCCATAATCAAAAACCTACGTTATCATAAATGAAATGATGAAATGATTTTTGTTTTGTATTTTTTCATCCCTGTCAAATTTAGGAATAATTCCCAGGATTTCCCTCGAGGGAAAAAAATGAATCAAATCCAGATAATCCTGATCAGGATCTGGATTTGATTCGTTTTTATATAAAGATTAATAAAACACTATTCTAAGTTTTAATTAAATATCTATTAAATGCTTAATTAGATTTAAAAAGCAAACAAATAACGTAATGAAAATGAAAAATGGTTTATTATTTTAACAAGTAAACTTTAAAAACTAGTGATTGGAGCCTCCTTTTAAGCAGATAAGCCTGTATTAGGAGACTCCGCTCTTCCATAACTTAATAAGTATCATTTAGGTACTTGTTTTAAGCAAAACTAAAAGGAATAATAATACAAAAACAAAAATAAAACAAAGTACAAAAATAAAACAAAAACAATAGTAATATCGGCGATGTTTGTCCGATGTATCGTTAATAAATAAAATAGAATATAATAGAAACTTATACACAACGCAAACGGGGATCCTTGTCCATAGACGTTGATTAAACGTTACCTGGCGATTTTAGGTCCAATATAACGTAAGGAAGGGATAAACATGGAAGTGAAGAAGGTCTACTCACATTAAATTACTGCTCGATCCCGTGCCGATTCTCGTCTGCTGGTGTTGATCTCTTTCGTGCTGCCGCTCGATGACAAATTTGTTTGTGTAGGTTCCCGGATAAGGACAGGCGATTAGCAATTCGCTGGGCCAATGTTAGCCTTTAAACGAAGAAACTTATCGCGAACTTAATCCGACCCCGGCTGCGCCAGTCAAATATGAACGGCAGTGATTTTGTTTAAAATAAACTTTAATTACCATTATTACAATAATTGGGAGATGTGCTCGGTTTGAGCTATACAAACGGAATGTCGTGGCTTACGAGCTATTGGTACATAATGTAACCTAAACAATGACGACATATTCTGGAAGTTCCCACGACACTAGTTCAGTTTATAAGCAATAACTTAAGTGCTAGAAATATTTGTTGAAAGAGATGTGTATTAAGTGGAATCGGCGACATGGCTGTTTATAGGTGTTAGAAACAGAGTGTCGAGTGAGGATTAATCCCGTGGGAACTGATGCCTGGTATGCATAACTACCTAGGTACCTAACCGTTCGGCGCGGAGATTGCATAACTTACTTAGTGTCGCTCGGTGTCCAACTTTTAATCTTTTTTAAATATTTTTGGGACAAAATACAACATGGGGTAAAAATGATTGGAATCGATTCAGTTACTTATTCTATGCTTATTCTGAACAAACTATATTCAGGTTTCGCATAAACTAAAAATAATGTTGTTTATAAGGCAACCGTTACTGACTGATCTATCGACGCATACATAACCACTGAACGGATTTTACGGATTGCGCTAAAATTTGGCACACATATAGCTATTATGAAGTACGAAGGATTTTCCAAAACTCGCGCCCTTAGGAGATGGAACAGGAGGATTTCGTTTGTCTGAAAAATCTTATTCCTTGAGTTAATTAACTTGAAAGGCATGAATACTTATCTAAGTAAATTTATGAAGTTTGGCATTTTTGTTTTTCTAAACTGCCCTAAAGGGGGATTGGGGGGTCAAAATTTGTATGGAAGAATTTTAACGCGCGGTGCGATTAACTCGAAACTCAGTACCTATTTATACATAAGACTAAAAATAAAGAATAACGTGTATCGGGGTTTTTCGAAAATCTACCCTAAACGAGGTGAATAGGGGTAGTTAATTATACAGGCGAGGATTTTTATGCGTGGCTTGATTAACTAGAATAAAAAAAAAATAAAAAATAAAAATTGTTTATTTCGTAACCGTAACTTTTACAAAAACACATTAGTGACTGGAGCCTCCTTTTAAGCCAAAAATTGCCTGTATTAGGAGACTCCGCTCTTTCACAGCAAGGTAATCATTACAAAATAAAATTAAAATTAAAAATTAAATGTGTGAGGGTGTGTGTGTGTATGTATGTAAGTGTTTAAATGCAATTTAAATAAATAAGAAATAATAATAACAATATCCGGGTGGATATGTAAATGGGGATGAGGGTAAGTTTGCGTGTGTTTATGAATGAGTGTGTTGATAGAAGCAAGTGAGTTATGTGCTGCAATGTAGCAATAGTGCCTCAGTATCCTCATAAGAAAATGGTTTAATCCAATTTATTATAATATTTTTACATGTATGTGCTTGTTCGGTGTATATATAAATCTCCTTATTAACTCTATTATATAGTTGAGCAGATCTTATATTGTGTTGTATAGCAGCGAATTTCGTTTTAGTTTGAGGGATTTGAGCAATCATGTCTTTTCGTCTTTTAGATATATTTGTATCGTAGGGAAGTGTCTTATGTTTTTTTAGGACAGTATATGTAATGTATAGTTTTCTGACAGAAAGCAGACCACTAATCTGGTATAGACTGTCAGTAGGGTATCTTTTCTTTTTGAACTACATAATTTTTATTAGTGCACGTTGTCCTCGTTCCACATCTATAAATCTGGACTTTGCCGCACCACCCCATATGGGGATACAGTAAACTAAAACTGATTGCACGAGTGCCACATACACTTCATTAAGTAGATTTCTATGAGGTCCTACTTTTTTATTTATGTCGTAGTGTTTTAAATATCCAGCCCAGTTTCCTAACTCGCCCCGTTAAGTGCTCAAGGTGAGCGTACCATGATAGGTTTTGGTCAATCATGACGCCTAAATATTTAATCTGCGAGACTTTACTAATTGCAGGACAACTACAGTTATTTTTAAAAACATGATCACATGAGTGTATTTGGACGCTGAATGCTTCATTACTAGAAAATTGGTATAAATAATCTTTGAGTCAAGTAATGAACATATCCCAAACGATTTTTCGAAATTCTACCCCTGTGGGGGTGAAAGCGGGAATACAGTTTATATGAAAAATCTTATTCATTTGGTTTATAAACTTGAAACTTGGCACAAATACTTATCTAAGTAAATTACGTCACTGATGACATACGGTTAGGCATGGAGGGAGGAAATCTGACAGTTCTTTGCTTACTAGATTTTAGTAATGCATTCAATACTGTCGTATTCGATATCCTGCTTGGCATGCTTCGCTCGCTTAACATATCTCCAACGGCGATTGACTGGTTTCGTAGGTACCTGTATGGCCGCCGGCAACGTATATGCATAGAAGAGTCTTGCTCTTCGTGGTGTTATACTTCTGCCGGTGTACCTCAGGGTGGCGTTTTATCTCCTTTATTTTTCACAATATTTAGGTATGAACTCCATTACCAAAAAACTTCTTTCTTCCTACCACCTGTATAAGGGGGATGAAGTCTATATCTATATTTATATAAAATTCCAAGTCCTGACTGAGATATCAACGCACAGCAAACCGCTGGTCCTAGAGACATGAATTTTGGGGGTCCCCCGTTATAGCAGAACTTTTTATGTCATAATATTATTTTGCACAACAGCGTATAGCATAAACTTCATTTCGCAGAAAATTGTTTGGCATACACTCATTTATCATACATTCAAAACTCATAATTTTGTAAGTCAGAATCATGTTTAGGCATAAATTTCATATCCATAATAATTAAAAAGTAGAACCAGCATATCGCAGAATGTTCACAGTCAGAATCGTTTTTTGGCACACGTGAGTTCATGCGAAGGGGTCACAGTTTTAACCTAACTATTTTTTTAAATTATTAATTAGGGTCTAAGTTGGTTTACCTACAAGCAATAATAAATAAGAGGTAGTCGACGGAGCCCCGCTTCGCGGGGCCCCTATTTCTGTCTACAGGGTTTAAAGGAACCGAACCTTTATTTTTTCTTGGAGAAATGCTCATGCATTCTGCACTACCACAGGGAGATAGTGCAGTTATGTGGGACCCTAACCCACTAAAACTCCACGGTGTCCTCCTCTGCCGCTTACGGCGGGAACAAGGGCACGCGTTAGCACTCATCTGTGAACCCGCCGCGGCTGTCCGTCACCGGACCCTCCTCTGGGGAGTACTCAACATCACTGGCGCACCAGAACACATAGTACGCCGTGACCGTCCCAGGGACCAAACCAGCACATGGGCACCAGACGATCACGTGTCTGGGCACCCTTCTATATTAGTTGACTATCCCCAAAAAACAACACCATATCTTAAAATAGAAGTAGTGTGTCAATATTCACTTTCTTGGATAATTGGAATAATAGATATGCAGATTTACTCAGATGCTTGCAGATTTCCTCTACGTGAGTTTTAGAATTTTGCATTTGTAACTTCTTCTACTATACAGTTATTATAGGCAATGTGAACTGGTGGATTCTTACGGCGCTGGTGAAAATCAATAACTTTAGTTTTATTTAAATTAATTACAAGATTATTTTTGTCAAGCCAATTTATAATGTCACTCAGAGAATTATTTATGTCATTATGATAATTATTAGGATTAGTATATTCCACAATAGTCGTGCTGTCATCTGCAAATAGTACCATTTTATGATCTATAGTTTTTAGGAGATTATTAATATATATTAAGAAAATTGGTGGACCCAGTACGCTACCTTGAGGTACACCATATTTTATATGCCTTGGTTTAGTTACGTATTTTATCTACAATTTAGTAATAGATCGTCCGAGCGCTCGCAAAGCGACAGCGATAGTTTCTTCAAATACCTAATTTAAAAATATTTATAGTTGGCATTCACTAGTTAACACCTAGTAATTATAGTAATAATTAAAGGATTCATCGCTAGAAGTGTTTGCAGCCTCCAAGTTTCACGATCTACACCAATACATCGAAATATGTATGATTAGCGATTAACCTGACAAAAGTGAAATAAAAACTACAAGTAACAAATGAGTGGCAATACCTAAATCTCGATATAAACAATAATAAACGTATCTACAGTGCTGTGATCAGTGAATAAACCTGAAGTGAACGAAAGTTATAACAGTGTAACAAAAACAAAAAAGTTAAACATTAAAAAAATTGTTTCTCAACAGAAAACACTGTTACCCACTTTAAAAAATAGCTGCATTTGACTCTCCAACAACAATCTATTCGCTAATTTAAAGCTCCAGTGTAACATAACGTTTGGTCGAGTGGTTTGATGCACTACATAACCGAGTCGGGTCTAAGTGTTGTAGGTTCGAATCTCACTTACGCCAACCACTTTTTGTGAATTATTATTAAAATTATAACATGGAATGAACAACTTTATGGTGATGCGGTATTATTTTTATGTAAAGAAGATATTTTTGTATTTTTTTAATCTTTGTTTGTCCATTGTTTTCGTTAGGTTGATTTTTGTATGATTTCGATTAATATATCAACGACGTTTATTATTTGATACGGTAAAACCTTTTGGTTTATCTTTTTAATTAATTTGACTGTTTAAAACATTGTTTGGGTTCTGTGTAATACTGTACCGTGGACAAAATCTATTAATTATTAAATTATATTGAATAAAATATGTTAATTTTATATAATATTTAAATTTTGTAATTGTCAAATTTGAGCTTTGTGTGATATTGGTTGTAGCCAGATTTAATTTATTGTAACTGTTGTTCCTGCGGGTATTGTATGTATAAAGACGCCCAAATGAGTGCCCTGTCCGCAATGTTGTCTTGTCCTCACTGTCCTGGGTCTTCACGTACATTTAGCTCGCATGGGCTCAAGGTCCATATAGGCCGTATGCATAGGAATGCGCGTCAGCCGGTCGCCATTCCTCGGACATCGTCTACTGTCACCGATTCCCAGCCAGTGAGCCAGGTGCCGCCGGTTTTGCGCCCTTGCCCTTTGGAGAGACTCTCAGCCTTGAAGGTGAGTACACCTATTCTTAGGCACGTTCTTAAGGGTGCTCGGAACCAGGCGGCGGGCAAGCTGTGCGACATTATTGATAAGTGCGTTAGCTGTAATGGTGTGGAGGACTGGGGCGCGCTTCTCACTTTTGCGTTTGGTGGGCTGAGAGTTCCTTCGAGGGACGCGCCTGGAAACATGACTGCAAAGGTGAAGGCAAACGTCGAGTCGGTTGGTGCTGACCAGTTCGTTGATGAGTCAGGTTGTGTGGCAGGGGTTGCTAAATCACGTGGGATTCGGAAATCGATCGAGTCTAAGGTGTTCGAGGGAGACCTCCGGGGGGCGGTTCGGTTGCTAGTTTCAGACGACTCGTTCGCGCAACACGACCCTGACACGCTAAGCGCCCTTACGGTCAAGCACCCAAACCCATCGCGTCCGCTTAATTTTCCATTAGCGCCGGACTTGTCATGTCCAAGGGTAACTGCGTCAGTGGAGGACGTCGCGCTGGCCTTGAGCTCTTTTTATAGTGGCTCTGCGGCTGGCTTGGATGGAATTCGTCCGGGGCATTTGAAAGAGCTAACATCTGGTTCTGCGGGTGAAAATGGGCGGCGTTTGCTGGAGTGTTTGACAAAGCTCGCAAACTTTTTAATGAGTGGTCAGCTCAATCCGGTAGTTTGTCCTTATTTGTATGGTGCTTCTCTTTGCGCACTCAAGAAAAAGGACGGAGGGCTGAGACCAATAGCCATCGGCAGCGTGTTCAGAAGGTTGACAGCTAAGGTGGCGTGCCGGTCCGTAAGAGTAGCTATGTCCGAATACTTGCAGCCCCATCAACTGGGGTTCGGGACGCCTCGGGGGTGCGAGGCCGCTATCCATGCGACGCGTACATTCGTCATGGACCCTAAGAACTCGGACTGCGTGGTTCTGAAACTGGATATACGCAATGCTTTTAACACCCTAGAAAGAGACGTTCTTTTGAGTGAGGTCAAGGATAAAATTCCTTCCCTATATCCCTTTCTCTATCAGGTATATTATTCTCCTTCTAATCTATTCTATCATGATAGTCTCATTTCGTCTCAAGTGGGAGCGCAGCAGGGGGATCCACTGGGGCCACTTGTTTTTAGTTTAGCAATCCACAAAGTCATCTCTGGATTGAAATCGTCTCTGAACCTGTGGTACCTTGATGATGGCATTATTGGTGGATCACCGGAAGAGGTTTGCCAGGACCTGGAGGTTCTCGTTCTTCAACTTAAGGAGCTGGGTCTGGAGGTGAATCCCTCCAAGTGCGAATTTTTTCCCTGTGGCGTTGGAGCTCGTACACACTTCTCACGCTTTGGCTCTCATTTACCTGGCCTCAAGGAACTTTCTTCTCATAATTTCTCCCTTTTGGGATCTCCCATTTTTCTTGACGGAGTGCCAGAAGCCATTTCCTCTCGTAAACAGCTTCTCCTCAATGCTCGGGAACGTCTCAAGGATCTCTCCGCGCACGTTGCGATTTTGTTATTGCGCATGTGTTTTGCCTTACCCAAGGTTACGTATCTCTTGCGGACCGCTCCTACCTGGCTTTGTCCTGAGGAAGTATGTTCCTTTGACTGTGCTCTGAAATCAACGGTTGAGTCGATCCTGAATGTGTCTTTTAATGATGCGCAGTGGAGGCAGGCGGCTCTTCCTATCCGGTACGGGGGTCGTGGGGTGCGGTGCGTGCATGATGTTGGTCTGCCGGCTTTCCTGGCGTCGACACATGGGGTGGCTGACCTCGTCACTGTTATTCTAGATTCCAATGGTGACGGGGCAAACATCCCATTTATGTTGGATGCCGGGTCAGCTTGGTCTGTCCTCAACATGGGGGCAGCAAGCCCTGACGCAACACATGTGCAGCGGGCTTGGGACGACGTCACGTCCAAGCTGATCCAGGAACAGATGTTGGTGGGTTCCTCGGGGGCTGATTTAGCCAGACTCAGGGCTGTTTCGCAGCCGGAATCGGGGGCATGGTTGCATGCGCTTCCTTCGCCTCACCTGGGCACGTTGCTTGATGACGACTCTTTGCGTGTGGCGGTGGCCCTCCGCCTGGGCTGCAAGGTGTGTGAACCCCACAGATGCACCTGCGGTTCCATGGTGGAGGCCGATGGCCATCACGCTTTGAGTTGTCGTCGTTGCTCGGGGAGGTTCCCGCGTCACCATGCTCTCAATGATATTGTTCGGAGGGCTTTTGTGTCGGCTGATGTTCCCTGCGTGTTGGAGCCTCCGGGTCTGTGCAGGACTGACGGCAAGAGGCCGGACGGGCTGACCCTGGTGCCTTGGAGGAACGGCAAGTGCCTAATTTGGGACGCAACTTGCGTCAGCACTGTTGCCGCCAGCCACCTTTGTCGCATCGTCCACTCACCTTCAGCAGCAGCGGAAGACGCCGCTGAGAGGAAGAGGGTGAAGTACGCACCGTTGGTGGACCGTTACCTTTTTGTGCCCATTGCCGTGGAGACCATGGGTGCTTGGGGCACTGAGGCCAGGAAGCTCATTAGTGAGATAGGGCACAAGCTCCGTGATAAAACGGGTGACTCCCGCTCCGGCTCGTTCTTGGTGCAAAGGTTAGCCATTGCCATCCAACGTGGCAATGCAGCAAGCGTTTTGGGCACCTTTTCGCCGGGAACAGTTAGGGGCGGGTTATTTGACTAGGTTGACGTGTTGTGACTATTATTATTTTTGTAATAATTAATTAATTTTAATTACTTGCGATACTGTATTTTGTAATTTGTATTTCATTTATAGATGAATAAACTAAAAACATGTTGATTTAGTAATAGGACAAAAATAAAGAATAAATTGTGTCAGGGTTTTTCGAAAATCTACTCCTAACGGGATGAAAAGGGGTAGTTTATTTTACAGGGGAGGATTTTACTGTGTGATTTGATTAACTCGCAAATTGGAATAAATAATCTTTGAGTCAAGTAATGAACACATCCCAAACGATTTTACGAAATTCCTCCCCTGTGGGGGTAAAAACCGGGGATACAGTTTATTTGAAAAATCTGATTCCTTGGATCTATAAACTTAAAAATTGGTCCGAATACTTATTAATCTAACTAAAAAATAAAGATCATAAACATACATTTTCGAAATTTTTAGAGGAAAGTACGAATTTCACGCGGACGAAGTCGCGGGCAGAAGCTAGTTATTTATAAGTTCAAAAGTGATGACCGTTAGGTGATTCTCGATAAGCATGTGGTAGTATGCGTATACAGACCTCCAAGTTACCAGAATCTAGCTGTGTTTGATTCTGTAATGGAAGATGTGCTAAAGAAACTTTCTGCCAGTTGTAAATCAATAATAATATGTGGCGATTTTAATATTAATTTGTTAGAAAATAACTCTAATACTATCAGATTATTAAGTCTTTTTAGGTCATTTGATTTGTCAAATGTTTTTATTGAACCCACCCGAGTGACAGCTTCCTCTGCCACTTGTATAGATAATATTTTCTGTAACTGTGATTATTTACACAAACAAATTGTAAATAAGTTGCCTTCTGATCACAGTGGACAAACAATAACATTTTGCTCCTACATGCCTTTACAAAAAAAAAATAATAAGGTTTAGGCCAATCACATATAAAAATTTAGAGAAATTAAATAATTCTTTGGCTAGTAAATTATGCGTTCAGAGTTTTAATAATCAATGTGACCCAAATGAGTTTTACGCCGAGTTCTTTTCACTATTAAACACTCAATTTAATGACACTTTCCCACTACAGACTAAAAGTATTTACACAAAGTTCTTATTTAGTGATTGGGCGACTCCAGGTATTCGTAAAAGCAGGGAAACCCTTTTTGAACTTTATGGCCTGAAGCATCATATGAATAACACAAGCTTTCATCAGTATGTTGCAACATATTCTAAGACTTTCAAAAGTGTATGCAAAACAGCTAAAGCTCTCTATATTAGCAATAAAATAAAAACAGCCGATGATAAAATAAAAACTACCTGGCAAATAATAAATAGTGAAACAGGTAGGAAAAAACAATGTAATACTGAATTTAATTTAGAGACTGCACATGGCCCCATCAATTCAGATGTAGAAATTGCTCAGGAATTCGAAAACTTTTTTGCTAATATTCCCATTAAAACTACTGAAACTTTAAATTCCTCACCCGCGCTTTCTGCTAACTTACTTAGAAAGAATGTTAAGGCATACCCTTCGGAGTTTAGGTTTCAGCATACAAACCCCTCAGGCTGTTATAAAAGCTTTTAAAGATCTTAAAATTAAATCAACAGAAGATCTCTGGGGAATGTCTGTAAAAGTTTGTAGATCTATCATCGAAACGATTGCGCCCTATTTAGCTTTCATATTTAACATCAGTGTAGACCAAGGAGTCTTTCCGGATCTCATGAAACACAGTAAAGTTGTTCCTTTATTCAAATCCGGTGATAGTAAAGAACCCAACAATTATAGGCCTGTGTCGATTCTGCCAGTTCTCAGTAAGGTGTTCGAAAAGTTGATGCTCAATCAAATGTTACGACACTTTAATAAAAATTCCATCTTTCATGAACAACAGTACGGTTTCACCAAAGGGCGTTGTACCACTGACGCCGGTGTCACCCTAATAAAGAACATTTTCAACGCCTGGGAGGAAGCACAAGATGCCATTGGAATCTTTTGCGACCTCTCTAAGGCGTTCGATTGCGTAAACCATGAGACACTTTTGCTGAAACTTGAGCACTATGGGATTAGGAATTTAGCTCTTGATTTACTAAGGTCATACCTAAAAGACAGAAAGCTTAAAGTTCAAGTAAACGGCGTAAACTCATTAGGGTCTGAAATGGCAATGGGCGTTCCTCAAGGTTCGATATTGGGTCCATTCCTCTTCTTAGTTTACATTAATGATTTACCCCAATTACTTCAAAATCAACCGAAGATGGTGTTATTTGCAGATGACACCTCATTGATCTTTAAGATAGACAGACGTGCACAAAGTCTTGACGACGTGAATAACTCTATTCTTCAGGTCCATGATTGGTTTACGGTAAATAATCTGGTACTAAATGAAAAGAAAACCAAATGCATTAGATTTAAATTACCTAATGTTAGAAGTAGCGAATGTGACATCATACTGAATGGAGAAAAACTGGATTTTGTTGATCAAACGGTTTTTCTGGGAATCACGCTAGACGAGAAATTACAATGGGGACCTCACATAACATCTCTTGCGGGGCGGCTTAGCTCGGCCGCTTATGCTGTTAGAAAGATAAGACAGTTAACTGACGTAGAAACCGCGCGTTTAGTCTATTTTAGCTACTTTCACAGCATTATGTCGTACGGCATTTTACTATGGGGTCGAGCTGCTGACATTGAATCCATCTTTATTTTGCAAAAGAGAGCTGTCAGAGCCATTTATAATCTACATCGCCGCGAATCTCTCAGGGAACTTTATAAAAGGATTAATATTATGACGGTACCTTGCCAATTCATTTATGAAAATATTATGTATGTAAGAAAAAATCTACATCTTTTTAATAAAATAAGCGATAGACATAATTTTAACACTAGAAATAAAGATAAAATACATCAACCATTTTTCAGATTAGCCAAAGTACATACATCTTTTATGGGGTACTGTGTTAAATGTTACAATAAAATACCTAATGATATATTGCAATTAAATGAAAGAAAATTTAAAACTCACTTTAAACGTACACTTTGTAAACAAGCGTACTATAAATTAGAAGATTATATCCAAGATAAGAACGCTTGGAAACATGCTGGTCCTGCTCCATAGGACAATCTAGAGTCAAGACAAAATCAAACTGGTTGCTAATTTAATTGCAAAGGATCATGACCAACGATGTATGGAAATCCGTCTTAAGTTGAAACACAATAAATCTTTATTTATTATAGACTACGCTTTATATACTATTAAATAAAAGTGTTCATTCTCACACAAGTATCCGAGTTTTAAAGTAATTAAACAAATTCGGAGATAACCTAAAAATTATGTCTAAACTACTCGCAACTTATAAAATGACCACAGATCACTCATGTAGGTATAAAACAACAAAGATAGTTAAAAACAAAATAAGAGAACAGCTGCTAATTGAAAAAAAACGTGAATAATCGTGAATAACGAATAATCGTGCTTTTTATGGCCTCGCGGCGTTGATGTGACATTATAGAAATAAAACAACTTCAGTCAGATAGAGATTATATTCTATTAACTTCAATTTTTTCTTTCTTCATTTAGTCTGTGTGGTGCCGGACTTAAAGAATTGCACCACCCCTTACTTCCCGTGGGTGTCGTAAAAGGCGACTAAGGGTCTTACCGGAGAATGGGCAGCAGCGTTCTCTATTTATTCCACCATCATACCATACTGCGATCGCCAACCCGCCTGCCAAGCGTGGCGATTATGGCAAACCCCCCCCAAAATTGGGGGAGGCCTATGTCCAGCAGTGGACGTCTATCGGCTGAAACGAACGAACGAACTTCAATTTATCCTAGATCTATACACAAATGAATAAGTTACCTACCTAATGTAAACAAAGGTATAAAACACATAATATGAACAGACTTTTCATGTAGCTAGTCATTAGGTGTATTTAATTTTACAACAAGTATACCTACCTATGTTCTACGTATTTGACATGTAAAATCAGCAGAAATACCATTGCGTTAAGTACCAATTACCTTTATTATTCCTCATACTCATCAAAATAATTATCTAAATACAAAGCTGGAGCAGTTATATCGTTATAACGTCCCCAGCTCAAGAACCAAACTATAGTCATTATATGAGCGCTACAGCCCACAGAACCAGGCAACTGCATGAGTAGCCGACTATTGCATCTAATATATTAACTACAGCATCATCTTTGCTAACTAATAAATACGTAAAATAGGTGGGACTATTAACGTGCCTCGATTTAATTCTGCCTCTCAAGAGGTAGTTATTGCACCCTAAAATCAGAAGTATGTCATCCTCAACCTCATTATTCACTTCCACATAATATGTACCAGTTCGACGGACATGTTCCCCATAGTACGATTTAGCTTGTTTAAGCTTTGTGTGTATTTTGTATTCGATTATTCATTACATTTGACTAATTATGCTGGCAACACCAAAACGAATAAGTGATTGTCTAAGTAAAGCTGTCGATGTAGAATAATGGCGGGAACAGATCTATCAGAACTCAATTTATTGCTGAATCGATTCTTTCCGGCGATTCGGATAGATTTAAAAATCGATCTTGTTTAGGAATAATCGTCATCCCTACCGGTACGTCTGTCATCTGCCTTGACAGTTGCATCTGCGTGAAACGAAACACAAAAATAAATATTTTCACAACGGAACTATGAAATACATATCTATACAGTACCTAAGTTATGATTATGATATTACTAATTATTTAGCTATTTATGAGTTTAATATCATTTTTGTGATGTTTTTATGTAAAGGCTCATTACGTAACTCGTACAAATGAAGAGAACGAAACGTCCATCATGACTATACGGAAATGTACCTAGCAATCGTTAATTTACTGTTTATCTTAAAATCATAATTCCGGATACGAAAACAAAATTCCTGAAGTGAAAAGCTTGTAAAAAATAAGCAAATAATTTGTATATTAATTTGGTTTTCATACGTGCAACTTTTCAAGACTGCTTTTGGTCAATCTCCTTTATTCTTTGTTCTTCTTTGTTTTTTTTTTTACATTGATTTACATTCTGTAATTACTTTAACTCACACCCTGACTTATTACTATTATTATTATTTTTTTTTTTTAATGACAATCGTTTATTTTTACCATGCTTGTAAATATGTGAGCACCATGTATCTATCAGATAATTAATTTATATATTATGGTTTCATTTTTAATTCTTTTACCTATTGTGGTACAGTAATTTTATTTTAGGTGCATCGTCTTCACATATATATTATATAATTAATGTACATGCATAATATTGTAAAACATTTTAAAAGAGTAACGGTGGAGTTTCTTGCCCATTCTTCTCCATACGAAATCTACCTTTTGGAATGGGCGACTAGAATCAATTCTATTTTAGTAATTTTTGACGTTCAAAAGTGCCTGTTAAGTGCCTATTTGAAATAAATGCTTTGACTTTGACTTTGACTTTGATTGACTGATCATGCCTTTGTTTTGATATTCTAGTGACGTGTTAGAGAATGTAGAAAACCAACATAACCTGCACCCTACTTGAGTAACAAACTTTAATCGCAATCTGAAACATTTTGAAGTATATTGCTAATCCATTGCTTCATGAATGTTCGAAAAATTTGCCTGCTCAACGACGTTAATAACGCAATGAATGTTGTTGAACTGTCAAAATGAAACCCATTTAGTATCTTACGTTCGTTACGTACTTAGTTATCTTACACCGCTAGTCCTTTTACACGCAAACTTGAGATAGTCAGATCAGTTGTACTGGTACCGGTGAGTACAAACTTGAGGTAGTCAGATCAGTTGTACTGGTACCGGTGAGTACAAACTTGAGATAGTCAGATCAGTTGTACTGGAACTGGTGAGTACAAACTTGAGATAGTCAGATCATTTGTACTGGTACCGGTGAGTACAAACTTGAGATAGTCAGATCAGTTGTACTGGTACTGGCGAGTACATTTTTTCAACCAACAGTAAAACACCAAAAGAAGTTAACAATGTTTTAAAACAGCTGGTACAACTGAAGGCGACTTTCATTAAAGTTTGACTGGTACTTACTTCAACTCTCTTACAGTATCATATTCTAATTTTACAACTACTTACTTACCTAGACTCAATTCTGGCCGTAGTGAAGACATATTCAGCATGGAAAGCGCAGAAGATCACAACGATGAGGGTTAACAGCAGCGTCCGCAGCTGGAACCTGCCGAACTGCCCGATCTCGTCCACCAGAATAGTGTCTAAGTCGACGCTGTCTTTCTCCTCGCGCGCCGTCATCGCGCCGTGCAAGTGCCGCGAGCGGAATTATCTCACGAATACGAGTACCTACTGTTGATAATCTTTATTACTTATATCTAATTTTTTGTTAGCAATAAAATTGTTTCATTTGCGATATGCAGTTTTAGAGTTCCGTGAAAATCTATAGTAGGTATAACATTTAGTGAGGGAGCCGGTTTGGGACTCTGGAAAATACGATGAACTTTGGTCCTTATGATCTAGGCATCAAAGACTCACCAGCAGAAACTTTGCCTTCCGCCCCTAGGTACCTGACATCGTTCTCATTCTCGTCAACAAGTTTAAAATGTGTTCCGTAATCATATAAATGGGTTAGGTAGTTACAAAGAGGTACTGACTCGAAGCATCAAAGATAATTATTAATTTAGTTGCTAAGGAGATACGGAACTATGAACATGAATTTATTGAGCCAACATCAATCGCTTGCCCCAGCATTATTTACAATGCATTATGAAGGTGCATCAGAGATTACAAAGAAATGCGCATATCGATTGCCGGTCGCTTGTTTGATATCAAAGTAGTATTCGTAAGTATTGAATACAACACACATCGAACACATGACTATACTTCACTGTAATCTTTGACCATGCACTACTGAAAACGTCATAAGAATATCATTTTAATCTTTGATTATAATCTTTTATAGAATTATTTAATATTTTATGCATATCAAAGTGCCAAAACTTATCACCTATAGTTATCATAAGTGTGCACCGTTCCTTATCTTGCCAAGATATGGAACGGTGCGGACTCCGATAACTTTTGGCACTTTGCAAAACGACTCGCCTACCAACTTAGGTAGGTACATATCCTTGGTGCAAATTATCATAATCTTGATTGCAACGTTTTTTTATCTGTAGGATGCACAGTTACACGTGTCAATAATCTAGCAGTTCGTCTGTTTCATACGATCTCTCTTCTATTTAGGTATATCATAATATTTTTACCGACTTCAAAAAAAGGAGGTTAACAATTCGACATGTATGTAATATTGTTGGAATTGCATTATATTCACATATGACAATCTATTAGGGCTTCGGCTTATTTCTAATTATTTTATTTTTGGATTGTTGTCTTCTTACTATTTGCTGTACTCTGGACGCTCTTAACGCGTACGTATTTTTTTTTTTTACATCGTTTCACATATAATTGTAAATTCAACATTAATGATGTAACTAACATTTTTGTAAAAATACAATTTAAAAGAGTGTCCATGGAGTTTCTTGCCCGTTCTTCTCCATAGGTACCTACACTTTGGAATGGGCAACTAGCTTCATATTTTCTGACTGACCGACTTCTTGACAATTCAAAAGTGCCTGTAAATGGTTTAATTGAAATAAATGGTTTGAGTTTGAGCTTCCAAGCAAATACACAAAAATTTATAGACGTACATGTATGTATGTATGTTTGTCCACGCATTTCTCCGCAACTATTAATCAGATCATGACGATTTTTTTTGTATTGCCTTACATTTACTTCAACTTAGGGAACAGTGCAAGTTTCATCAAAATCGATTCAGTAATTTTCATGATATGGACTATTACGTGTAAGTGTGAGGGCCTTTTTTTCAAATTCTAGTGCAATATTTACAACAAAACTATTACCTACTTATTACAAACAAATATTCCAGTTTTTACTTAAAACTAAAAATTACGAAATAAAAAAGTAATTTAAAAAAAATCGGTGGCAAACAACTAAAATACAGATCCCAAGACACCGACTTCCGAAATTAAAGTTATTTTATAATTTTGAGTTCATTTCTTTTTGAAGCCTGTTTAATTTTTTTAAATTACTTTTTTTAGTGTAATTTGAAGTATTTGAGTATCTGCAGGCACGGTAGTGCCCTCGCTAAGTCTAGCAAAAAGCGGCATGGCCGTACCATCCTTTTCTCGAAACAGTTCAGGCCATTTTCCATAATAAAAATCTTTTATATTTTAAATAAATAGATTGACTTGGCAATCACTTGGTCACTATAAGATGTTGTTAGGTTAGCTAATTACGTAATAACTTACCTAAGACAGAAGATCCCTTAAGTAGGGACTGAATAAATTAAACGACTTGGTATTACATGGATCTCACAACTTTTTACGGTAGAAGAACTGAGTTGCGAGACTTGGTTTTTTTTGCAAGTTATGTTTTTGATGGCATTTTATTTACAACATCTGGAATCGCATTAAATTATTAGCGAAGTGTCGGTAGTCTGGCAGCGAGATATACGGACAACATTGCTACCATCGCAAGAAGAGCCTAGATGAGGCTGACACGGGAGCGTGGGGGCTGGCACAAGTAAAGAGAGGCGTATGCTCAGCAGTGGCTGTGAAGTCGGGATGATGATTACGATGAACGTGTGCTGGTGAGTGTATATGATGCGATGCAGATGTATGTATGTATTACTGAACCTATGATGATGCCTCTCGGCGCAGGCGTAAAAATTTCTTTCACTAGCAATTAAGTAATTATGGCAGATAGGATTTTAGCTGGTTTTATCATAAGTACTCACTACTAATCATATCAGACCATTGAACTGGCTTTTGACGTTCAATCGACAGTTAATTTCTTTATTTTAAATTAATTTAGTAGCTCATTATCGATCAATCAATGATATATCGGCAATATTTTGCCTCAGCACCCACCTAATTACTGATCTCTTTGTTTGCTAGAATTTAGGTTTTTACATGGTGGTGGGAAATAGGCATTATTCGACGAACACCTCCATACTTTACTATTACGAAAACGAAAGTAGCTGTATGCCTCTCTGCTACCTTTTCGCTTTAACGGCGCGTACGTGTTCCACGCGCGCCTCAAAGAGATGTCAGCATTAAGGAAGGGGCCCCCTTAGGGACGAAGCCGGCCGGGTCAGCGAGATTGTCCGAAAGGGTTACCGCTGGCCCGGAGCATAAAGGGCTAAGGAAGGAACACGGGTGGATTTTAGTCAGTAAGAGTCTGACACTCCCTTCCGCTCCGCCCAGAGTGGGAGGGGTCATTTGATGATTTCCCACCCAAAAAACAAAAAAAGGGGTTACATGATCTAAAGCGCAGTCATTCTAGGACTGCATAGTAAAGAAAGAGAAGCGCGATGACACAACACTGGTAATTTGTTGCAGAACATGAAGCAATTATCTATTTACAAAAAATCTATTGTTTGGACAAAAAAATTAAAACACTAATGCTTTAGTATGTTGCTTGTAGAATAAATCTAACAAAAAATCAGAATGATTGACTATGTATATTAGTATGGTTTTCCTTGTAAAAAGAAAGTTTTTAAAAGTATCTTCATGATTTTTTCTATCGTATCAAACTAGTTGTATTATGTTTTCAACACTATCTAACTAGCATATAATATCCTGAAGAATATCATATATTTTTCTGATTTTGTTTACTGTAGGCGATCATATACTTTTATTGCTTCTAAAACTTGCGTTTTTTGCTTTTAGGTCCTGTAATCCCTTTAACGGCTGAACGGATTCGATAATTTGGCACACGGATAGACTATGACCTGGGTTAGGATAAAGGATACTTTTTATCCCGGTTGTACGTTTCCGAGGGATAATTTCCCTACGCGGGCGAATCCGCGGGTAAAGGCAATTCGTAAATAAAAAATTAAGAGGAGGTAAAGCTTATCTTGTACAAGTCTTGTATTAATATTTATGTAGGTACAGAAGATACAGTGTTAGGTACAGGTGTGATACTGTGATCATTTGTTAGTGTTATACTGTTTGTTGCCAACGCCAATCTGCTCTGCCTGCTCGAAGGTATCGGGCAGGCTGCTGCCGAGCGTCTCCGGCGTGAGGAAGATCAGCGCCCCCGCCAGCAGCGCCAGGGAACCGAACAACACGAACGGTAGCTCGGGGAAGAATTGCGCGCCCTGAAAACAAAACACTATCATTTCTAACCATTTGAAGGCGCGCTGGCACCGGAACTGACCGTGGCCACTTGCACCAATAATCAAATACGTGAGACGGAATGAAGGATGTTTTAAAAAGTCTTAAAATTGTTAGATCTTAGTATCTTGCTGGTCAGGACTAGGTTTACTAGAACCAAAATGCCCTTGTACGGTCACGAGCATTAATATACTTTGGACAGCTCGGCAATAATATCTGGTTTCGTGATTCATCCATTAATAAATGACGGCAAATATTTGTGATCATTTGTGGAAGGCACGTGTGCCTTCCACAAATGACAACACAAAATGGCAGCACAAATATAAGACAAAAGCGTTATTTAATAGTTGAATTTCCTTCACATTCGTTGCGGTGTTGCATACTGCATCCAAGCCTGAATCTAGTTATTGTAGAATTAAAACTCAATGCCTGATTCCCGAACTTATCTAAAATTTAAAAGTAAATCTTACAAAAGCTGGAGTGAGCGGCGCCAGCATGGACCCGATGCGTCCGACCATGGAGGAGAAAGCGAACAGGCTGTGTCGGTGCCTGGTGGGGTACAGCTCCGCCGTGTACACGTACACTGACGTCGCCACCATGGCGATGAAGAACTTGGCGATTAGGTACACCACCAGCGACACCACGTATAGACCTGGAAGATGACGTTGATGACGACAAATTAAGATCAACTTAGCGAATTGATCTTAATTCACGCAAAACATTAAAACATACCTTGAGGCATGAAAATATATGCAATCTGACATGCGCCGCACATCCAAAAAGCTCCAGTCAATACTGGCTTCCTTCCAATCCTATTCATCAAGAAATATGCAGTCCAAAAGCCAGGGATTTCGATCGCCGCCACAGCTATAAAGGTCAAGTACTTGTTGCCAGACATGTTCACAGCGTTCAGCGACAGTCCGTAGTAGATGAACGTAGCTGTGATCCACCACACGGGCGAGACTATGCACCGCAGTAATACTCGCTTGTGCCGGAACACTTGCACTACCAGCCAGGGTTCACCTCCGCGTCGCTCTGCCTCCAACTCAGTGACCCGTATCTTCTCCTCCGCAGTGTAACGTAATGCCTCCAGTGATTTATCAGATAATATTCTTCCGTTGACCTTTGCAACTTTTTTGAGTAAAGCTTCGGACTCTTCAAAGCGTCCCTTACTCATGTACCACCGCACAGATTCACTGATGATCCAGAAGTAGACGATGGTAAGGAACTGCGGGATGTAGAGCGCGAGCGTCATGGTCCTCCAGTCAGGCACCCACCAGGCGATCAGCCCCAACAACACCTGACCCGACGTAAAGCAAGTGTTAACAGCTGCACCGACAGCGACCCGATACTCCGGACCCACCAGCTCCATTACTGTAAAAACATTCATAATAATTATGATTTATAACCAAACGAGTCTACGCTTCAAACTCAAAAATCTACCGGTAAGAAAATACTCACGTAAAATGTAGACACTAGTATATGCGCCGCTTCCAAAAGTAGCCTCCGCAAACTGAG
Source organism: Mesoligia furuncula (assembly GCA_916614155.1). Classification (NCBI taxonomy): domain Eukaryota; kingdom Metazoa; phylum Arthropoda; class Insecta; order Lepidoptera; family Noctuidae; genus Mesoligia; species Mesoligia furuncula. Next base: position 706,559 of record OU744807.1, on the reverse strand, counting down.
ACAATATGAATCCGAGGTAGGTGTTAGCCCAATAGCGCGTGAGACCGATCCATGCCGTGTTGACCGCATTGAGTACGAGCGCGACCCGGCGCCCCCAGCGGTCCGACACGAAGCCGGTGATGGGCAGTGCCGTCAGCGTGCCGAATGTGGTCGCCGTACCGATCAGCGTACGCCGCCATTCGTCGCACGCCAGTCCATACTTATATAGACAAAAAACATCGATCACAAATCGTTCTCATCTAATATTTGACACATTTAGAGCATTTCATCGACTCACGTCATAGACGACAGTCTCTGTGTTCTCGTATACGTAAGAGTCGCAAGGCAGGCGCGTGCCGTGGTCGAAGAGTGTGGCGGGGCAGGTAGCGCTGGTGACCGCCCGCGACGCCGCGGTCGCGTTGCCGAAGCGCTGGCAATTGTCGAACGAGCCCTCACTGGCGCCCGCCGGCACCGCGTTCTCCAACCAGTACGGAGAGAACTCCGCCGGCTCAGCTTCACACTCCGGGATCAGACATCTATGATTGTGTTAATCCATAATCAGAAAATACATGAATGAAAAATAAATACATGATTGTGTTAATCCATAATCATAAAATAAATAGAAGATAAACTAAACAGAACATTTTTAATAATAACGAAAGACTCACGGTGACTAGCCACACGGTGAAGAGCTTAAGATATAAATAAGACCCAAGGGACCAAGGTTATCATTCAGGAATTAAATAAATTTTCATACAAGGTGAAAGGTTAAATTCTATATCTTATTATGTATTTGATGCATAGTTTGGTTACCTGGTGCTAATCCGAGCTGTGCTGAACATATACTCCATGTTGCTCCATGCCATGAATATGACCGGCAACATAGCCAGCATGAACGTACGGAGTTGATACCTGCCGAACTGACCGATCTCCTCCACCAGGAGTGTGTCCAGCTCCACCTGCCTCCTGCCACTCGCCTCAGAGGCCACGTCCTTGTCCAAAGCCGCCATGATGTTCATCAAACAGCAGCACACCGCTACTACCGTCTCTAAATATTCTTCCCATATTTTATTTCAAACACATTTATTATCTTTAAAATGTTTATCTAGTTCTTTGACTGAATTTACGACTGATTGTTGACGCCGTATTTGTATCCGAACGTATCAACCGTACCTGGCAACACCCACAGCGGTGTTGCGCAGCCATTATATTCGGAGAAAATTGGCACTATATCGATGGAAGATATGAGTATTTTATAAACCACAAAAAATGGAGTCGGTAGTGAAATTACGATAAAAATGTTGGGGGTGGCTCTCCCCATACATGTAATCGAGGGCTGAAAAAAAAAATCAATGCTTATAAGCGTGTGGTAAGAAAAGTATTTTTAAAGTAACTTTTTTATTTAAATCAATGTATGGAGACATATGCGTGGTTCTCTATTGTGTTACCTAACTTTTTATCCATAGGTAATCTAAAGTGCCATATTTTTTTTGTCCTAATCATCATTTGTCCGAATGATAACTTGCCCGAACGTAATCTATACATATAATAAAATTGTAGAAAAGTGGTGTCTGTACAATGGAAATATATGAAAAAAACGTAGCAGGGGTTGTTATTAAATCGATGCCGAACCCGAAATTGTAATTAATTTTTTTTTGTGTGTTTGTCTGTTTATCTGTTTGTCTGTTTGTCTGTGTGTTTGTGCACGCTAATATCAGAAACGGCTTATTCGATTTGGATGCGGTTTTCACTAATATATTGTAATAAGCTTCACTTAACATTTAGTGTTTATTTCATGTCAATCGGTTCATAAATAAAAAAGTTATGTCAATTTAAAGAATCACGGCGAACATTTGTTAAGGTATTCTATCAGAGACCGTTCACGCCTCGCACCTGCGCGTCCGTGGCTATATAAAGCGCGCTGAGAGCCACGCTGCTGCCATAATTCCGATCCAGCCTGTCCCTTGCTGCCCTCTCCCAGCGACGCCCTAAGCCGAGGTCCGTACCCCACAGGGGGTGCCCTTAGCGTGTAGTCGCTTAGTTTTTAAGTTTATATTGTGTAGTTAAGTTTATAAGTGTATTATGCCCTGGCTGGAGGCCTTAATTTATTGAGGCATCCACAGGAAAGCCCGGTTAAGCAGTCGATAACCCCTCAGGTTGAACTATGAGACGACCATTTCAAAAAAAAAAAAAAACGCGCCGCTGCCATAAGGATTCAGTTATTCGTAGCGAACGCACGTATCCTGGAGAGTATAGGCGGATTCGATTATTGCGATTCACTTGAATACTGACTGTTCACGCCTCGCACCTGCGCGTCCGTGGCTATATAAAGCGCGCTGAGAGCCACGCCGCTGCCATAATTTCGATCCAGCCTGTCCCTTGCTGCCCTCTCCCAGCGACGCCCTAAGCCGAGGTCCGTACCCCACAGGGGGTGCCCTTAGCGTGTAGTGGCTTAGTTTTTAAGTTTATATTGTGTAGTTAAGTTTATAAGTGTATTATGCCCTGGCTGGAGGCCTTCATTTATTGAGGCATCCACAGGAAAGCCCGGTTAAGCAGTCGATAACCCCTCAGGTTGAACTATGAGACGACCATTTCAAAAAAAAAAAACGTGCCGCTGCCATAAGGATTCAGTTATTGCGATTCACTTGAATACTGACTGTTTGCATATTTCATTTATTAATATTTTAAGGTTTGTAAGTTAGGTTCTTTTTCTTAATTTTCTTTAAAATTTTGTAAATAAATATTGTAAGTATTTGGTATAGGTTAGGCGGTTATTTCCTTGATTTTTGGGTATTTACTTATCTTAATTTGTATTTAGGGTTTGTATATAAATATTATAAGTATTTGGTGTAGGTTAGGTATTTCTTTTCTTGATTTTCTTTATTAAGTATAAGTTCATTAGCTCAGGTTAGTAATTATTTTTTCTAGCAATTCTTTTGTTTTATAAAGTTAGTACGTTTGGTTTTACACGTCTTAACACTTATTACTTAAACTGTGATAATTTTAGACTGTATAATAATCTGTAAATATTTATAATTTAATTGTTTACGATAGTACGTGTTTATTAAATAACTGTGTGTTAAGTAGTAAGTACTATTTTATTCCTCGAAGAAGAACCAACCTCTCCCAGTGTAGCAGAAATGCTAAAAGGATGAGATTGGTTCAATCACAGGAATCTGAGGAAGGTCGTGAGGCAAGGCTCTCTGCAACTCGGGAACATCAGGCTAGGCTTCGTGCTACAGAAACTTCGACTCAGCGAAAATCTCGACTGAGTTCAAATCCTTCTCGAATGATGACAACTCGAAATAGGGAAAACGGCCCGGGGAACAACGAAAGGCACGTTTATCTCTCGATCGCGAAGCTCACGCGCTATCGCGTGAGTCTGAGACTTTTGCTGACAGGGAAACCCGCCTGACCTCCCAGAGAGTACGGACAACAAATGCTCGATCCCAGGAGACACAGGACGAACGGGAAATACGTCTCACTGCTGATAGTGAAGCTCATGCACTATCGCGTGAGTCTGAGACTTTCACTGATAGGGGAATTCGTCTGAGTTCTCAGAGGGTTCGGACAGCAAATGCTCGGTCTCAGGAAACACAGGAAGAACGAGAAATACGTCTCACTGCCGATCGTGAAGCTCAAGCACTATCGCGTGAGTCTGAGACTTTCACTGATAGGGAAATTCGCCTGAGTTCTCAGAGGGTTCGGACAGCAAATGCTCGGTCTCAGGAAACACAGGAAGAACGAGAAATACGTCTCACTGCCGATCGTGAAGCTCAAGCACTATCGCGTGAGTCTGAGACTTTCACTGATAGGGAAATTCGCCTGAGTTCTCAGAGGGTTCGGACAGCAAATGCCCGGTCTGTAGACGGTATATGTAATTCAAAATATGCTGCCCGAAAAGTCACTATTCCACGCGGACGAAGTCGCGGGCACAGCTATGTTACATAATATCACATGCGATAAAATTAAAATCCCTAAATACAATAAAGGAGCATGCCCAAAAAAACCCAGACTCGATTAAAATAATTCATGAACAGTAAAGTAGACCTTAAATAAGAGGTTGCAAGTACGCAACTCGTTTCGCATAAAACTATAACCAAACAGGCCAGCAGCATACAACAATTCTGTAGGTACAGCAGAGCGCGTAGAATAACTAGTTCATTGTTTTGTTATTGTTTTGTTATATCTAACTAGCTGACCCGGCAAACGCTGTTTTGCCATATAAATTATTTCTAGCTGCCCGGCGCGCATGGTGTCCTACCTCTTACCCTACCCCTACCATACTCCTACCCTACTCCTACCCTACTTCTACCCTACTCCTAACCTACTCCTACCCTAATCCCACCCTACTCCTACCCTACTCCTAACCTGGAGTAGGTTATACTACTTCTACACTACTCCTATCCTACTCCTATAACTAAAAAAAAAAGATAAAACTTTCTTTTATATTTATAGATTTAATATGTATATATGTAATCAGTAGACAATAGACATGTATAATGTACTTTACTCTCAAATCTCTCTCAATACGCACTATTACGATTTACGCACAATTCGTCACTCTAAATTTTTAGTACCTGGGGTACATGCTTACCGACGACCTTAAGGATAATGTAGACATTGGGAGGGAACGTAGGGCACTAGCGGTCCGAGGGAATATGTTGGCCCGTAGATTCTCCCGTTGTAGTGACCAAGTCAAGATCACCCTATTCAAGGCTTTCTGTCAGGGTCTATATGCGGGGGTCTGTGGGTCAGCTACGCCAAAAGACCGCTAGATGCCTTACGAATCCAATATAATAATGTTTTTAAGATGCTGTTGGGACTGCCCCGTTTCTATAGTGCATCAGAGATGTTTTCGCTAAGCCGTTCGGACGGTTTTCACGCAGTCATACTCAAAAAAGTTGCTTCACTGATGCATCGAGTGAGGGTCAGTAACAATAGTATCCTGAAAGCAGTGGCAGAGAGTCCTTACTCCCCAGTTTTGAGTTATTTTGTGGAGAGGATTGTCAGCTAGGTAGCTGATCTCTGGCTTGATCTTTCTTTGAACAACTTGTCTCGGTGTTGATTGTGTGTTTTGTTTTGTATTACTAACATTAGTTATAAGGTATTTTTTCACTAACAAGATGGATTGTATTGTTATCCGAACCTGAATAAATAAATAAAATAAATTAAATATCATAAAACTATAGTCACTTAGTTACGATTTTTTTTTTAGTACTTGGCGATTGTTTAATCGAAAACAATTATTGGATTTGGGATATAGTATGTTTACTCTACTTTGCCAAACATAAATCATTTTAATCGAACTGCGGGCGGAGGTCGCCCGCCTGACTGGCGCCATGGGGCTTCTCCAGGAGGAGAACGGAAGGCTCCGAGTGGACCTGGCCGGCCTGAGGGCCGCCGGCAGCGTGCAGGCGCAACTGCCAAGCCAGCCCATTCCAGTGGAGAACCAGGTCCTTAGCCTGGTTCAGCAGGAGCTGGCGGCCTTCCAGGCGCGGTTCTCCGTTCTGGAGGGCATAGTCCTGCGCCCCCCCTGGGCAGGACAGCCCCGGGGCCAAGGGCAGCCTCGTACGCGGCCGTTGCGGCAGCTGCCGCCCCTAAACCCAGACCGTCTGGCCGGGCCCAGGCGTCGGCCAAACCGGCGTCAGCCAAACCGGCGTCGGCCACACCGGCGCAGGCCCGGAAGAGGAGCAGAACAGCACGGGAGGCGAAGGCCCCAGAGCCTACGCCCCGCCCCCAAAACTCCCCCACTTCTCGCGCGACCGAGGCCGAATGGCAGGTGGCACTACAGCCGGACGTGCCGCGGCGTGCTCTCGCAGGCAAGAGAGACGGTGGACCTCCGGGAGCTGGGGATCACCGGTGGCCTCCGGCTCAGGGTGACCGCCACTGGCACCCGCATGCTGGAGATCCCCGGCGTGACAAGTGGCCCCACCGCTGACGCCCTACCTGAGAAGCTAAGGGCGTCTCTCGATGCGGACGAGGCTCGAGTCTCCAGGCCCGTCAAGTGCGCAGACATGCGCATCTTGGGCCTGGATGATTCTGTAACGGAGGGAGAGGTAGTGGCGGCCGTCCGTCGTCAAGATGGGCGGGTGTCTGGCCGACCAAGTGAAGGCGGGTACCATAAGTCCTGATTACACGGGTATGAAACCGTAACGGTAAGCTGCCCCGTGACGGCGTGGGCTGGGTTTCAGCGCAGGTTAAACTGCTGGAACTCAAGTCTCAGAGGTGCTTCCGATGCCATGTGGGGCACCACGTTGCCGTCCAATGCACCTCGGAGGCAGACCGCAGCATACTATGTTTCCGCTGCGGTCAGCCCGGACACAAGTCCGGCTCCTGCAACGCCTCGCCGCACTGCATCGCATGAGCGGCTGCTGGCAAGACGGCCGATCACCGGGTGGGGAGCAAATCCTGAGCTCCACCCGCCGGAACCAGGAGGAAAGGCAGGCCCTCCGCCGCCGTCGCCACCCCCACCGTCGCCGCCGCCACCACCGCCACCACCGTCGAGAGGCCCTCACAGGGGGCTGAAATGGAGGAGTAATGGCTCCATTACGCCTCCTCCAGGCGAACATCAATCACTGCGCCTCGCTCAGGACCTGTTGCTCCAGAGCGTGGCGCAGTGGTCGATTAACATCGCCGTGGTCGCTGAGCTGTACTTTGTCCCGCCCAGGGATGACTGGGTGGAGGACCTGAGCGGCTCAGTGACCATCATTTTGTCGGCCGCCGCCGGTACCCCGTCCCTCGACTGCGTCACGAAGGGACAGGGGTGCGTAGCAGCACGGTTCGGAGAGATTGTAATAGTGGGAGTGTACTTCTCTCCGAGCCGAACTCTCGCCGAGTTCCACAACTCTTTAACAGAGTTGAGTGTCATCGTCGCCGGAAACCGTTCCTTCCCCGTGCTAGCGCTCGGGGACTTCAACGCCAAGAATTTGATCTAGGGTTACACGGATGTGCAGGGCAGGACGGTGGAGGACTGGGCTCTGGAGACAGGCCTGGTCGTCCTAAATCGGGGTTCTGATCCCACTTGTGTGCAGATGCGGGGTGAGTCCGTGGTGGACATCTCGTTGGCCAGCCCCGCTCTGTTGCAACGTGTCATTGACTGGCGCATCACGGAGGAGCGTCGAGCGTCGAACCAGATATACCGGATATCACCCGTATATCCGGTTCGATGTCTCCACCCAGACCTCTAGCGCGCTGGTCCAACAGGCCCCGAGTGGTCCGCGGTGGGCGCTGAAGCAGCTGGACCGGGAGCTCCTCCTGGAAGTCTCGGTCGTTCAGGCCTGGGTGTCATCACCGGACAGGCCTGCCGATATCGACGATGAGGCGGAGTGGTTCTGGAAGGCCATGTCCGAGATTTGAGACGTGGCAATGCCCCGAGTCCGGCCAGGTCGAGCCCGACGTCAGGTGGTCGCAGGTGGTGGAGTCGCTACGCAAGGCGTGCGTCGACGCGCGCCAGGCACTGCAGGCTCCGCATCCACCCTCCGGATGCGGAAGCCACAGAGGCGGAGCTGTTTGAGGGGTACAGAGCGGTGAAGACCGCCCTCCAAGAGGCTGTCCAGCGGGCCAAGGGTATGGCCCGCGAGGAGATGGTGGAGACTCTGAACAGAGATCCATGGGGGCGCCCTTATAAAATGGTGTGGAATGAACTCCGCACGTGGGCCCCCCCGCTGATGCAGAGTCTCAGCCCCCAGCTGGTGGAGGAGGTGGTGAGCGCTCTGTACCCTTCACGGGGGGAGCACAGTCCCCCGCCCATGGCTCCGCCACTTGCTGTGCCCGAAGCGGACTACGCGGACGCCGACATCCCTGAAGTGACCGGGGTAGATCAGAGAGTGGCGGTAGGAAGGCTTGCCAGGTAAAGCCTGGGTCCTGGCCTCGAGGGCTCTCGGGCCTCGACTGGAGGCCGTTGCCGTTGGAAGACGGGGTAGCTGGTCCTCATTCGGAAGCCAGGGCGCCCGGGCCCCTGGTGAGGACGGGGCTGGTTCTTGCGGACAGCCAGTTTGGCTTCCGCAAGGGGCGCTCGTCGGTGGACGCCATCATTCGCGTGAGAGCCCTCACGATGGGGGACGCGGTATCACGGGGTGGGGTCGTCGTGGCGGTGTCACTCGACATCGCCAACGCGTTTAACACCCTGCCCTGGAACTGCATTGTGGAGGTACTCCGATATCACCGGGTGCCGACCTACCTAAATTGAATAGTCGAGGCTTATTTAACGGACAGAACCGTCATCTACCCTGGTCGCGACGGGGAGTGGAACCGGCGAGAGATGTCGTGCGGTGTCCCGCAGGGATCGTTTATGGGGCCGTTCCTGTGGGACATCGGTTACAACTGGGTGCTGCGGGGCGACCTCCCTGATGGCGTCAGCGTGGTTTGCTACGCTGACGACACGCTGGGTCTGGCGCAGGGGAGGTCGCATCAGGTGGCGGCCGACGCGATGATACGCAGGGTTGCGATAGTCGTGGAGAGGATCCGGCAGTTGGGTCTCGAGGATCCCCCAAACTGGAACAGGCCGGAGCCGCCTTCAAGCGGCTCTTGCCCAACCAAACGCCTCCTGGGCAGGAGACCCCCGCAAAAAGCCGCGTAAACGACCCCCGCGTAAAGCCTCCTCCCGGAGGCTTTACGCGGGGGTCGTGCGGTACATGGCCCTATACGGGGCCCCGGTGTGGGCGCGTTCACTGCGGCGGCGAGCCGCTTACTACCTGAACGCGCCCCAGAAGGTGGTAGCCGCAAGGCTTATCCGGGGTTGCCGCACAATCTCGGGCGAGGCGGCAAGCCTCCTTGCCGGACCGCCGCCATGGGATCTGGAGGCAATAGTCCTCGCGCGCCTGAATGAGTGGCGCGCGGAGGCACTACGCCAGGGGGAAACTCCGCTTCGCGGCAAATCGCTGCGGAGCAGACGAATCTCCGACGCGATCTCACGGCGACATGGAAAGAGCGACAGTCGCAACCCAGCGCAGGGCACGCCACGATAGCGGCGATAAGACCCCTCTTTGAGGAGAGGCGCGTCTAGAGAGGCGCCACGGCGTCCTCACCTACCGACTGACGCTGGTCCTCACCGGACACGGATGTTTCGGGAGGTTCCTGCAAATCATCAGGCGGGAGGAAACGCCCCGGATGTCACCATTGCCAGGAGCGCCCAGAGGACACGGTGGAGCACACTGTGGACGTCTGCCCCGCCGTGTCCTCGTAGAGGCGATCGCCAGCGGCGGCGACCTCTCGCGTCCGGCCCTGGTGCAAGCCATGGTCCGGGGCGAGAGGGAGTGGGAGGCAGTCACCTCCTTCTGCGAAGCAGTCATGCTAGAGAAGGAGGTGGCGGGACGGATGAGAGAGAGAGCCTCACGTCCCAGCCGCTGCGGGAGACGCTCCGGGCGTCGGGCGCCACGGGACGACTCCCGGCCACCGTAGGAGCGATCCTGCGGACGGAGAGTAATGGGTAGCTCACCGTCCGATCAGGACCAGGCCCGTGCCGGACGGCGCGTACGTGTTCCACGCGCACCTCAAAGAGATGTCAGGGGCCCCTTAGGGCCGAAGCCTGCCGGGTCAGCGGGATTGTCCGAAAGAGTTACCGCTGGCCCGGAACATAAAGGGCTAAGGAAGGAACACGGGTGGGTTTTAGTCAGTAAGAGTCTGACACTCCCTCCGCTCCGCCCAGAGCGGGAGGGGTCATTTGACGATTTCCCACGCAAAAAAAAAATGGTTTAAAGTAACCTAACCACTAATTAAATTATAATTATTTAATTTATTATTTGAAAGTACAGATTATTTTTCGTAGAATTGTAATTTGAATAAGCTCATTTCTGTTACTTAAATTCAACATTTTTTTTTCGGTCAATTTTGTGTTAATTTTTCGGTAATTCATTTTAACACAGCTTAGTTAATACTCAATACTCAATATCTTTATTGCTTTACCATAATGTGTACTTAGGTGGTAGCTATAATTATAATTTAGATCATTATGGACCCTTTAGGGCACAGCAAGAGGGTTAGGAGAGAGGAAGCCCTGAGGAGATATATAATTATTATTTTTGTTATATTATTTGTTAATTATTATATTATTTATTAATTATTACCTTATCTATAATATATTTTAAACATTCATATAAATTGCGTGATTATCATTAATTTTATTACATTTTGTTTTATTTATGTTTATCGTTTAAATATTCATCTAGGGAGTAATAACATTTGTTTATCAGTAATTTTTTAAGTTTATTTATAAATATATTTAACTTTTCTTCTTTCTTTATTATGTCAGGTAGGTTGTTATATATTTTTATGGACATTACGTAGGGGCTTGTAGAATGCATTTTTAGTTTGGATGTCGGTATGTTTAGCCTGGATCGGTGTATAAGTCTGTACTGTGATTGGATGTCTTCGCGTTTTGTGTAGAACTCTTGATGCTTACGGACAAATTTCAAGAATGTAAATACAGGGGAAGGTTAGAATATTATGTTTTAGAAAATAGGGTTTGCAGCTGTCGGTTTGTTCAATGTTCACCAAGATTCTAACTAATTTCTTTTGTAGGGTAAAGAGTGTTAGTGCATCTGTACTATTTCCCCAGAGAATTACGCCGTAGCTAAGCCATGCATTGGCGTACGCATAATAGGTGGTGAGGGCAGTTTTTAGATCGGTCGTCTTTTTAATTTCGCGGAGAGCGTATGAGAATTTTGAAATTTTTGAACGAGTTTTTTGTATTTGTGTTTTCCAGTTAATATGTTTATCTATTGTAAGTCCGAGTAATGTAAATTCATCAACAGTTTCCAATTTTACGCTGTTAAAGGTGAAATTTAAATGTAGAGGAGCTTTTTGATACGGGTGGAAGCACGGGCGTAGCCAGGTTTTAGTATCGGGGGGGGTTCATGAAAATAAAACGACTAAAAGTACATAAAATAACCCTATAAGAAAAATATTAAAGATGTGAAAAATAGAAAAAATCTCCTCGAAAGCTTTGGGGTCCCTTTTCGAACAGTGGGACAATATAAACTATGAGCTCAATAAAAAAATAGTAATTTAAAAAGTAAAAAACCCGACTGCGGTAAAAAACTTAAGTTAAAAAACTGAAAAGCTAAAAACAACCCGTTTTAAATTAATTAATTTAATTTTTTTTTATTTAACTTGGGCTTGTTTTTAGCTTTTCAGTTTTTTAACGTAAGTTTTTTACCGCAGTCGGGTTTTTTGTTTTTTTAAATTACTTTTTTTACAGCTTTTTATAGTTTACAAATGTGAAAGATTTCGCAGACGAGTTAGTTCTTGATACGTGTTTTTTACAATTTGTCACTTCGAATTACGTTTAACCATATAAGTTATATATATTTTTGTAATCACCTTTTAAAACCCTTTATTTTGATACCCCACTCGAAAGGTTTTGAGAAAAAAAAATTTTTTTGAAGACGTAATATTGCGCAGAAATCGGCCATTTTAATTTTTTTAAATTTTGGTATACCCAGTGTCACTCTCAAAATTAAGACGAATCTAACGGCACCTCTCAAGTTGAAATCGATGAAGCCGCTTAGGCTACAGAGCATGCCAAAGAAATATACATACATACACTCGAAAAACATAACCCTCCTTCTGACGCAGTCGGGTAAAAAATAACGTTCTGTTATATGTATATCACAAAAACACAGAATATTACAAAATTAATCCTCTGTTTTGCTTTTTAAATATATCCACTACTTCATTCGCATCAATTTCTATCCCATAGTGAATGTTTAGGAGAGCCAAGCCGTTCCGTCTGTTTTCACTTGTTGTGTTCTTATTTTGATCCTATTAATGTTAATATCTGAACTTTTCGGGGGGGGTTTGAACCCCCAAAACCCTCCCCCTGGCTACGCCCGTGGGTGGAAGGTCATTAATTTGGTTTCAATATAATTAATTTCTAAATTATGTGAGGTCATCCAGTTACATGTTTTTGTTAGTGTAGAGTTGAGTTTTTCTTCTATGTTTGTGTTGTTTTGACATGAGACTAATAAAGGGGTGCGCCAAAGTTCACCTAAATTTTCAACTCCGATAATTGGAAATCCGAAAATGTTCTTCCTAAATTTTTTCATCCTAACAATCACAATTCTTAACTACTCTGTCTCTAATGTTCATACTTCCGAAGCTTTCAACTTCATAATGTCTGTAGCACTAAACATCTTTTATACTTTTATTTGTTTTCCTATATTTTCTCAACATAACCATCTTTTACACTATTATTCAAAGTCACATCTTTTTTGTTTAAATTTCTTTTTATAGGTTTTTTTTGTTTAGATTTTATTTATAGCGGTAACCAACATAATATAATTACAAAAGTAACACATTTGTAATGACAACTTAGGATGCAAGAGCGAGCGAAGCGAGCTCGGGACTTGGGGCACCCCGACTCGGACAGGTTAGGTTCGCAGGGGAGGACGGGGGCTCGAGTGAGCGAGCAAAGCGAGCGAACGAGCCCCCGTCATCCCCTTTGTGTTAGGTTCCTTTAAACCCTGTAGACAGAAATAGGGGCCCCGCGAAGCGGGGCTCCGTCGACTACGCCTAACCACATATTTTTGTAGATAAAAAAAAAACTTTGGTATTTCTTTTCTCGGCCACTATGATTTTGCGAACTTCGCGGTTTTCAAATTTACACTAAAAAGAGTCTATTCTATCCAAAAAAAGAAATAGCTACTAGCATAAAGCACCGGGTGTGGAAGTACAGTGGTTCCATAGACACAACTCAGTACGTTATGTAAAGCCTTTGAGTATTAAACCAACTGTAAAGCCTTTGATTTATATAATCAAAGCTGTAAAGCATACCCCCAAATAATAATCATACCCTCAAATTAAAACTATAAATATCATCTTCTAATATTATGGTAATTATGTTTAGGGATAAAAGCGTTATGATAAAAATCAGTAGGAGTTTAAATATATTTACATTAATGATATTATTAATTACAATTTTCGGAAACATGAGTGTTATGAACATCGCCGGTAGCACTACAAATAGTATGAATGAAAACTTTAAGATGAAAAATTTTAGGAAGACTGATCATTCGGATTACAAATCATTAGGAAGAACCATTTCGGGTAAAGAACTTTAGGTGAGCCAATATGGACCCCTAATAAAGATGTGTCATCTGCGAATAAAACACATGGTCCCTCTACGATTTTCGGTAAGTCGTTGATGTAAACGAGGAATAATAGGCAACCTATAACACTTCCTTGGGGGATAGAAGCGTTGATTACTTTGCTTTTTGATCGGATTTTTTCTATTTCTCTACTATTGTGGTTAAAGTATTCGACTTCAACTACTTGTTCTCTATTTTGTAAATACGACGTAAGCTATTCATGGACTTTTCCGCGAATCCCTATTCCATACAGTTTATTTAACAGTATTTTAAATTGTACCTTGTCGTACGCTTTGGTCATGTCTAGTAATATCCCCACGGCGTATTCCTTGTTTTTTATGATATTAAGGGCTTCTTGAATATATTTATATACAGCTAATGTGGTGGAGCGATTTTTTCGGAAACCGTTCTGACAATTGTTAAATATATTAAATTTTTCGCAAAAGGTATAGATTCGATTACACATAGCTTTTTCAAAAATCTTGGAGGCTGAGGGCAAGAGAGCTATTGGGCGATAATTAGTAGGATCAGTTTTTGTGTTCTTCTTATGGATTGGTTTAATTAGAGATTTCTTTAACAATTCGGGGAAAGTGCCTTCTGTAAAAGACTGATTTAATAATAGATAAAATGGCAAGGTGAGTTCATGTGCGCATTCTTTCAATAACGTAGGTGGAATTTCGTCTAAACCGTAACTTTGTTTATTTTTTAGGTTTTTGATTAATTTGTTAACTTCCCAAGCTTCTACTGGGCTAAGGAACATGGTGTTTTCGGTGGGATTTAGTGTTGACATGCCGCCTAGTGCACTACTAGATGGATTGTTGCTATTTTCACCTATAGACGCAAAGAAGGTTGTAATTGTATGTTACATTTTTCCTTTTTTGTTCTCTCATTTATAATGCTCCACATTGTTTTTACTTTGTTGTCTGATTTCCTTATTTTGTTTATGTATTGTAATTTATTTGCAGTGTTAACTAAACTTTTTAATATCTTCTCATATTTTTTATAATGTTGTGTGATTATTTGGTTGTTGGTTTAAGTGGAAAATAATTTTAACAATCTTTTGTTTTTGCAGGAAACTCTAATGCCTGTTGTTAGCCAGTATTTTTTATAGTTGGCTTTAAGTTTGATTTTACGTATACATTGATTTAAAATTTTTGTTAAGAGGTTGTTGAAAGAATTATAATTTTCATTTATATTATTGTTTGTTTGTATAATGTCGTGCCAGTTTTGTGTATTTAGTATAGATTTAAATTTGTTAACGTTCTTAGTATTACATAATGTTGTTAGTATTACATTTAACCATAGATCGCCGGAAGTAAATTGTTTTTCGGAAGCAATATTATTTCCCATTTTTAGCAAATGTTTTAGGACCAACAATTTTATTATAAGTAAACATTCGAAATAACACACAATATAATATAATACAATACTAAGGACATATGAATTTATTTCATGCAAAATTAGGCGATTCAATTATTATAGTAGGTACTCGACATTATGACAGAATAGTTTTAGAAGTAGGTAAAGATAATTATGTAAAACAAAATTTCGAATTTTCGAACATTATGGTTACTGAAGTTTATAGCAAACGTGTTATGGATAATGATTTTCGGACAAACAATTTTAAGAGAAGAAAGGGAGTACCGTTTTTAATGTCGCAAAAAAATGTATCAGCATCCTGAAATTACAACTCTACGGTACTTAGAGAATTTCGAAAAAAATTAAGTTGGTTAAACTTCATAAAGACTTTCACAAAAATAACTTTGTATTAAAATTTAACAGTTTATTTTAGAAGGTAAAGTAACTAAATTCTTCCACAACATTTGTACACCATATTATTATGTTGTGGTAACATACATTGTACCAAATTTGTACAGAACTTAAAAAATATTTACATCACTGTTCACGCATGATGTTGTCAACCTGCGTGTTGCTATTACACAAGCTTTAGGCGCTTTTTCTCGGGGGTACCTACTTACGCACCTATAATCAAAATTATCACATCATCTTCGGACGGCCAATGAGGGGTCCTCAAAGAGGTCATCGAAGAAGCACCAATAGAAGTCGACGAAGACTTCCGAGTGCTCCTTCGCGGAACGTTAAAACCGCTCGGTATTCCATTAATACTAACACATTCAAATCGACCTTGCTCTGTATATCGTCGTTCAGCCGATAGACGTCCACTGCTGGACATAGGCCTCCCCCAATTTTGGGAGGGTTTGCCATGATCGCCACGCTTGGCAGGCGGGTTGGCGATCGCAGTATGATATGATGGTGGAATACATAGAGAACGCTGCTGTCCATTCTCCGGTACGATCCTTAGTCGCCTTTTACGACACCCACGGGAAGTAAGGGGTGGTGCTATTCTTTAAGTCCGTCACCACACAGACAGAGTGAGAGTGCTCTGTATAACTTCATTCTAAAACTTTAAGTTCTAACGAGTCAATATTGTACAAATCACTAACTCAAGTGCAATAAATCATTTTTCTATTCTGGAGTCACCAAGAAGTTTTTTTACTCTGAACCACAACCACACCTTGAAGAGGCACACAACACGCATAACGCATGAACATATTTTGGTCCTTCGAGCCGGACCAAGTCAGCGAACCAGCCCAGAGAAGTTGGAGAGTCAGACGTGGACACGAGCGAGAGACGCGCAACTCGGTAAGACGTGCCAGCCAAGACTCCTAACCAACTTTCGCTTCCCTTGTGTTAATAGTGTTACTCCTCTCGAATTTCAGTGTTCAGTGCATCATACTTACACGCGAAATCAGGCCGAAGCCGCAGCGACTACAGCCTCTGCGCTCCAGACACTAGAATTGGGTTCGCAAAATCGTGAGTACTCCAGGTTTCTATATCCACCAGAATGTCTGAACCAGGTTGTTATAGAACTAAGATTTGAATTTTATGACTTTTCCACAAGAAGTACATTTAGCTTACTGTAATTTTAATTTTGTTAAAATCATATTGGCTGATTGTCTACATTTCCATTTATTATACTCCTAGAGTTTTACAGGTATCAAGTAGAGGATCCTACTGTAAGTCAACCTGATTTAATAACTATTCTTTAAATATCATGCTAAGTTATAAAAACTGTGACCGTTATTTTGTTTTACGTGTTGGATTCTATTGTGTAACTATTGCTAGATTGTGGAATTTATGTAGCAAGTATGTAAAGTGTTCTATACTCCAAAAATACTGAGTGTTATGTGTAAACGATGTAAAAAGGTTACGAGAAATCATGTTATTTAATAAATGTGTGATTTGAATATTAGCCTACCTACAATACGTTTTATTTACTTTGTTCCCTCAGACCTACAGTAGTATGAACAGATAAGATAATACAATAAATACTATCTATTTAAAGCCTAACTTCTGATTTATCTAATAAGGTGCTTCACGTCTAAAGGTTACTTCTAAATCACCTCTTGAACCTCCTCTTGAAAATTGAAGAATCGTGTGATAGTTTGGATGAACATCTGGAATATAGGGAACAATTCGAACAAAGGTACTATAAGGTCATCGCGCAAGCTAAGTCTATGTTGTCTGAGGATGGCAAGATACCCAAAAGTTCCACTAACTCTGATCCACTACAACTAGTGAAGTTACCCACTATACAATTACCAACCTTTGACGGTTCTTATGAGAATTAATAATAATAATAATAATAATAATAACTTTATTTCCAATTTTACAATTTGCGGCAATAAGTTAATTCTATGACAATATTCTTGCATAAATCGGTTAGAGTTTGGGGGCACCTTTTTATCTTTAGTGCATAATTCCACACAAATAAGTCCGATTCAGAAGTTTCACTATTTAAAGTCAGCTTTGAAGGGTAGTGCTGAATTAGTGATCGATTCACTGTAATTTTCATCCAACAATGACAGTGTTGCATGGGAGTTACACACTAATAGGTTCAATAACAGCCGTCTACTAATACACAATAATGTACAGGCTCTTTTTAACCGACTTCTAAAAAGGAGGAGATTCTCAATTCGACGTATGTTTTTTTATTTTTTGTGTTTGTTACGCGATTACTCCGCCAATTGTAGACCGATTTTCAAAATATTTTTTTTGTTTGAAAGGGTATACTCTCGAGGTGGTCCCATTATCATCAAGTTGGTATCTGATGAGAGGATCCCATGGAAATCGAGAGAAACCCTCAAATTTTATAGGCAAAGCTATAAAGATTTGGGTATTTTTTAAAATAACTCGAGCATTTCTCTCGGAAATCATCATTTGGTAAAGTGGAGCTGATGAAGAAGACCACAGATGGCCATTGGAACTACTCAATGACAAATATTTCACGGGTTGCGATTCGATTACTTTAATATAGTTGCTAAGCAATTTATGCTCGTCACAATGCGTATGGTGAGTGGTTGTTGAGGAGTTCTCCTGGTTCTTACCACGAGAACTCCTCAACAACTAACGTCCCAACATCGGGAAAAAAAAATATTTTGTAACAAGTGATAAGCAGTTGACATTAGGCTATTGTAACTTAGATAAATTACAAACGAACCCACTAAAAAAACTTTTTACAAAAAAAAAACAACCTACTTCCAAAAGAAACACTACAAATTCAAAAATAACTCTAATTTCGGAAGTCGGTGTCAATAAACTAAAATGCGGAACCAAAGACACCGACTTCAGAAATTACAGTTATTTTTGAATTTGTAGTGTTTCTTTTGGAAGTCGGTTGTTATTTTTTTGCAAAAAGTTTTTTTTCTATACAAGCTTTAACTAAAGAGTCACCCGTGTTACTGCGAAAGCTCGCCGATACGATGTTAAAACATCTACGCGCACTAAAAATACTCAGTGAGCCGACCGAGTCCTGGGATACGCTCATAATTTACATGATTGTGTGTAAGGTGGACCCTGCTACCGAGCGAGAATGGGAGCAATTTGTAATCACACAAATGGTACACTGTCCTGTCGATACGAAGTGTGAGTTAAAGACGCATAGTAAAGGCATACACGACGGTAAGAAACACACTAATGCAGTCACTTCTAAAGTACACTGTAACGTTTCTTCGTCCGACATTACGAAATCACTGTCGCACAAAAAACAGTACAATCCTTACCCCATGTGTAAGGAAAACCATCTGTTGTTTTCATGCCAGAAATTCCTTGATTTGTCCATAGCAGACAGACATAATTTAGTCACGTAAAATAAATTATGTACAAACTGTTTGCGCTCAGGGCACGTAGCGAACGACTGCCCATTCGGACCGTGTAGGAAATGTTCTACGAAACATAACACACTACTACATCGTAATGAGGCAGATGATAGCACGCGAAATCAATCTCTCTAATTAGTGACAGTAGGACAAATTTCGCAACCCGCATTGGAATCACAAACACATAATGCGGACTGCGACGGCGACCCCACCACGCTAGGGCCAGTCGCTAAGCCAGTTCTGTTGTTCACCGTGTTAGTTGAGATAGCCGATCTTCATAATAATTATCACACGGCGCGCGTACTTCTCGATAACGGTAGTACACGATGTTTTATCACAGATGCGTTATGTTATTAACTACACACACAAAAAATACAGTCCACTTATGATATAACAGGTGTAAGTAACTCAGTTTCCCAGGTCACACAGACCTGTAATGTTAGAATTAGGTCCCTGGTAGGTTCCTACACTACACACATACATTGTTTAATTTTACCTTCCATAACTTCACAATTACCAGCCGTGTCTTTATCTAAAGATGGTCTTAACATTCCTGTGAACATTCAGTTAGCCGATCCCTATTTCTTCGAGTCTCAACCCATTGACATACTGATCGGTGCTGACCACTTCTGGGATCTACTGGAAAATGGAAGATTTCTATTGAAAAATGGTCCATACCTACGAAACACTAGATTAGGGTGGATCATTTCAGGGCCTTTGAATACTCGCACATATAGTTCTCATGTTTCATGTAACGTCACATCGTCATTGGATGAGCAGTTGAGGAAATTTTGGGAGCTCGAGGAGATAGGCAGATCGACTGATCTCCTCAGTAATGAGGAGCAGGCTTGTGAGGATTATTTTATAAAGACCACCACACGTGGTTCTGACGGCAGGTTTTGCGTTTCCATGCCTTTGAAGGAGTCCCCTGACGCATTGGGTGACTCATTCTCTCAGGCAGAACGTCGTTTCTACGCACTAGAGAAACGTCTGCAACGCACACCGGCCTATAAACAATTATACATGCAATTCATCCATGAATACGTCGCATTGGGTCACATGTCACGCATCTATGCATACGACAAACCACACTACGTCTTACCACACCGCGGTGTATTCCGCGAGCACTGTACTACTACTAAACTACGAGTTGTTTTCGATGCAAGTGCAAAGACCACGACTGGTAAATCCCTTAACGACATACAAAGCGTAGGTCCAGCAATACAGGGTGACTTGTTTGCTATTTTGCTTCGGTTTAGACAACACAGGTGGGTAGGATGAGCAGACGTCGAAAAAATGTTTCGCCAAATTCTGAAAGACCCGAATTAGCGAAATTTACTTTTAATTCTATGGCGTGACAATCCCATAGACCCATTAGAAATTTACAGGCATCCGCACCGTTTACTAGCGTACGCTGTTTAAAACAGCTGGCATTAGAATGTTCTGAGCCATTGATTCGCACAATCATTCAGGATGATTTTTTTGTCGACGATCTGGTGACCGGTGCTGACAGTATTGAAGCTGTAAAATACATAGCCAAGGAACCAACAAATGTCTTACAGAGTGGTTGTTTCCCACTTCGCAAATGGATCTTCAATTTTGATCATGACACACAAGAGTTTCCGTCTCATTCCAAAGAACTTTCACTCGGGGAAAACGTACATCACAAAACCCTAGGTTTAGGCTGGTATAATAAGTCTGATACTTTGCATTTTCACACTGAATACACAAATGACAACCGGTACCCGTAGTTTCCGGCGTAGCTGTAATAGCTACTACGGGAAACTACGGGTACCGTGAACGATCTTCTAAAGCTTTCAACCGCGAGACAATCGTCAAAAGCGATCGTTGGTGAAGCGGCGACGCAGGGCTTCGCGCCCTCAGGCGGCTCCCACGACGATCTCCTTCGCGCTTGGACCGGCGGCGATCGCACTCCCGAGACTTGCTACGTGACCTTCTGCTCCGCTTATGGCGGCTACGAGATCGTTTAGAACGCGAGGCACTATTTTTTGAACGTGAACGACTCGATCGATCCATAGCAACTACTACCTGCTTTAAGTAAAAATTGTAAGCCTGAAAACTAGTTTTAACGCGTGGGCGAATGAATCTTTATCCTACTTCTGATGTTAGGAATCAAAAGTGAAATAAATAAAAAAAAAAACAATATTTAATTTCTTAATATTACAAATTACAAAATTATAAAAATATCAAGAGAAACACAAGCACACTATAATGGTCAAGTAGCACGTCCGTTCCGAGCGCCGTCCAAGTAAAAAAGGCCGTTGCTTTTTTTTTTGGGGAATGGCATCTCGCAGTTCAAGCTCCCGGTTGTTCACTGCTTAATCGGACTTTCCTGTGGATGCCACAATAAATTGAGGCCTCCAGCCAGGGCTTAAAAACTAACTAAAAACTAAGCGACTACACGCTAAGGGCACCCCCCGGTGGGGTTCGGACCTCGGCTTAGGGCGTCGCTGGGAGAGGACAGCAAGGGACAGGCTGGATCGGAATTAGGGCCGTTGCTTCATAACGTGCTTCCTTTTATAGGCTCCCATTGATTGACAGTAATGACAGCTGATCGCTTGACGTCTTTATGATGTCACCTCGCCTTCCGTTTCCAACAATATCATATTAAACGGGGCCAATTAAAATCATAGGCAGACAGAAAAAGGTCCCGACGGTAATAAATATTCGGCTTATTTTATTTTGCGTAAAATATTTTATATTATACTAACTGAAGTTTAAAATTGGTAAAAGTAAAGTACTATCTGATAAGCAGGTTATTGTTTAAACGATCACTTGCCAAACATTAGGTTTGCGTTATAATTTTTTGTGAAAACTTTATTTGCTGAATAATGATTTGGCAATTGAAATTATGCGGAAAATTGTTTGGGAAGTGATAATTTGCTTCTTTTCGATGAAACAAGGGAGACCCAAGTCTGTCAATGCAAATGCAAAATGTAAGTATGCAGAAAATGTCAAGAAAATACATGGAATGTCAATGAATGCTCAACGAGTATGAATCTAAATAGAAATGCAAGTTGTCGGACTCAAACCACGTCTATTCGAACACTAATTAAATTATGTACAAAAATGCATCATCTAGGCTGCGCCATATATCAATGCACTCCCAAATGTAGCTCGCGATCTAAGTGCAAATACGCGAGCCTACTAAATAATTGATTGTATAAAAAAGACATATCCCACAAAAACATTTCATGTTAAATGTTGCCAAGACGAGACCATGTAGCTCGCACTGTCAAAAAGTAATCAGATCTCATGTAGAGCCAAGCTTCTAACTCTACACGCCCTAACTCTACAAGGCCTGACTTCGCAAACTCTACACCTTAGTCAAAATATCTGGTTTGGCCGTTTCGTTACTACAAGAACCATTAACAGTATGAGAGTTTTTCACCTTACGCTCATGTGAATGTAGCGAAATGGCCAAGCCATATTATTTTGACTAAGGTGTAGAGTTTGCGAAGTCAGGCCTTGTAGAGTTAGGGCGTGTAGATTTAGAAGCTTGGCTCTACATGAGATCTGATTACTTTTTGACAGTGCGAGCTACATGGTCTCGTCTTGGCAACATTTAACATGAAATGTTTTTGTGGGATTTCATTTCTTTTTGTAAGTTGCTTATGATATTTATACGAGTATTTTTGCTGTTGTTCATTTTTTCTTTCTTTTTTTGGGGTTTATTTATAACAAGGACCCCCTATATAAATTTTCAGACCTCTAGCATCAAAATTTACGGATTTTTTTTTTTTTTCGGGGGGTAAAAGTTTCAAGTTTTAATATTTTTTTGTTGTTTGTGTACTATTACTAGCTTACATACCAAATTTCAGCTTTCTAGGACTTCAGGAAGTACCTTAAGAATTTTGATGATCATCAGTCAGTGAGTCAGTGACGAAATCGGGGTATTTTAGATATCAATAAAATCTAAAGTATAAGAGCTATGCAATTGAAACTTTATAGGTTTAATAAGTCAACCACTGGCATCATATTCCGAAAATTTTGTTTATCTGGTATAATCCAAACCCAAGTTAAGAGGGTTCAAAAATACGACGAAGTGCTTCGAGAAAAGGTAGGTAGTGCCCTTGCGCTTCGCTTGGCTGGTCTTGGCGGGGGCACTCCCGTGCCCCCAGATTATTTCAAAACCATGTACGGTCGAACAAGCTATTTAGTATACAGGCAGCTAACATGAAACTACTTTTAAACAATGATGCGGGTGTGCTGAGTAGTTAATTATTTTACACCACTCTATTAAGGATGCCGTATGCTGAAAAAGTTATAACGCACATAATAAAACTAAATATTGGCAGTGTAGTGGAAAGATGAATATTTTTGGCTGTATACCAATTATCTTGTTCGACCGTACGTAGTACCTACATGCGGAATACAATAAAATTAAAGTAACAATTGACTGGCAATTATTAAACTACTAAATGGCAATAATTGAACGTGCTTTATGGCATGCCATTATTGCTGCTGAACTCCAGAAAGTTTTAAATCGCATGCGCATATAAATGGGGCACCATGTACCGTACACGGTGATTGAACGTCTTCTCAAGGTTTTGTTTAAGATGCTTGGTTGTGTGTTTAAGGCCCTTTCCAGCATCAGATTTAACTAAACCTTGGCATACCTAAGCAACTTCGGTGACATTAAAATTATTCGTACCATGGAGCTGGTCTGATGATGCAGCCAGAAGTAGACAAAAGGAAGTCTTCAACTGAACAAGATAACTTCATCGTGTTAGGGCTCGCAATTTTTTTTATAAGTACTCTATGATTGAATGGAGCTCAGGGTCTATTAGGAGTTGGAAGAGCCATATAAATTAAAAGTTTTTATTTAGTACTCTTTAGTTTAATAGTTCATATTTAAAAGCGTGTTAAAAATGTTTTTTTACTTACTTATATTATTTGTATACACATTATACAAGAATTGCTTGTGCGATTTTATTGTATGTACTGTTAACACCAATACCAGTTTTGAATGGTAACTCGACCGTGTCGTGCAACAAATTGTAAGTTTGTTGTTTAGACGGTGCCAGTCAACTGTTGCTTATATTTTATGGTAGGTATGCCACAGGTAACTGGCATCTTGTAAATGGCTTTACATAGGCCGTCTCTGTCTGTACATTATTGCGCCTATAACTCGATAACAACTAAGCTTCCTTATGGTCCGCACAGACAGAGAAGTTACCGCTAGTTGCCACATTAAATAAAAGACATACGCATTATAAAAAATTTAACAAGATGTCTTACGAACTATAGTGAGTAGGTATGTACAAGTTATCGAGATCACGTAGGTTTGGTCTTGCCGAGCTGCTCAGCATCCTCGAAGGTATCGGGCAGCTTGGTGCCCAGCGTCTCCGGCGTGGTGAAGATCAGCAGGCCCGACAAACACGCGAAGCTGCCGAACAGGACCGATGGGAATGGCTCCCATACTTCCTGAGCCTGGGAACATAATTATGATGATCGTCATTAAGTCACGGCCCGCAAGTAGTGAGCCATTACTATGGGTATTCTTTACTGTTGGATATATAGTTTATAGCAACATCCATCCCGTTACATAAAAAGCCAGCGAACTACAAGTCGCGGATGACGCCGACCTAGAGTTACAAAATTCTGCATCGCGCAAGCAAGGTTTTCCGCCTAGCAACAACCATAGGCCGAAGGGTTCTAGTATTTTTTTCCGTTACAGGACAATTTATCCGTAAATATAAATGGCCACTGTTGGATTGCCAGGGAGCAAAGCTGTGTAAAAGCACTAGCTTTTAGTAATAATGTGTATGTTGCAGCCAACTAGCTTAATCAGCCTTTTAGTTAACTATCTAGCCTTTTAACTAAACGGCGCCGTTCAATTATAGGCCGCGCCTTAGGTATGTGAGCGGTAGGACAGAGGGGCGGGGGGGTGCTTTTGTCATTACTCAGTACGTGCGTTGCGAACACTTGGCAACCCCGCCGCCCTCACCCCCGTCCCCAACCAAGGCGCGGCCAACTATTTCTGCGCGGACTATAGCGGCCTGAATGATATTCAGGCATTCAATCAAACAACTAGGCAAATATCTTCGATCGCTAACGTTTAACTACTTGCATTTAAATTAGCGATTGATTGATTGGTGATTGACTTTTAAGTAGCAGGTTGTATGTATGTTTATTAACAAGTTTGGCAGTAAAAACTGAGCTGTAAAGTACGTAAGTAAAAATGAGTCTTATCAAAAATTTAAATGCGTACCGTAAATAATATTTTGCACTAAAATGACTTACGGACAGTTACGTGTGGGCAATTAACAAATCGGAAATAGTCGGTAAGAAATCTAACTTGGAAGTAACGCTCGCCGGCCGCTGCTGCCGCGGCACCGCTCGCTAAGCGCGCTCGGCTCGCGCGTAGTTGATCACCAACCTTAACTATTTACCTAACTGCCCATTCCAACATTTTTACTGGTCATTCATTTATTAAACTACTTGAGTATTTATTATATTTTAATACAACAATCACCGAAAAATAAAATGACTGCCGTTATTTTTTTCAACTGATCATAATAATCTCCATAATGTTAAAATCTCCATAATCTAAATAGGATACAAGTGCCTCAAGCTGAACATGTCAAATACCTTGGTTTATACCTCGACAGACGTCTTACTTGGAAAAAGCACATTTTCATGAAACGGAAGCAACTTGGTCTGACACTAAGGAAGTTCTACTGGATAATTGGTCGAAAGTCACAATTACACCTGGAAAACAAAACCCTTGTTTACAAAGCTATAATCAAGCCTATATGGACCTATGGCATTCAGCTATGGGGAACAGCATCACACTCTAACATAGAGATCATACAGCAATTTCAGAACAAGCTTCTAAGAACAATCACAAATGCCCCATGGTTTGTACCAAATGAAGCACTACACCATGATCTGAAAATACCGACAGTCAAAGAGGAAATAAAACGCTATATCATGTCATATAAGGAAAGAATAACTCGCCACCCAAATAATCTTGCAAACCACCTAATGAATAAGAAAGGCATACGCAGGCTAAAACACAAAATTCCTCAAGATTTCATTGGCCAAACTTAGCTTGATGCTTTATAAATACTAGGATGTGTCATAGGACGCATACCGAGCAAGACATCCAACACGTCATCAAAATTACTAAATGTCCTAATACACAGTGACAGATTGTAAGAAAACAAGAGACAAAAAAAAAAAAAAAAAAATGTTAAAATAACAGTTGTTATAAATGGCCTAAGCATCAGTCAACTAGTTCATTAAATGTTGTATTAGACGCTTTGGCTGAATACCTATCATTCAGGCCGCTAGTTGAACGGCGCCGTTTAGTTAAAAGGCTAGGCAGTTAAATGAATGCCTAATTAAACCAGTTGGCGGCCACATGGATACTAATCCACACTATATAATATTATAAATGCCAAAATGACTCTGTCTGTATGTTATCTTTATACGCCTTAACGGATTTCTGACCTCCACTCGGGTGGAGTCGCAGGTAAAAGCTAGTAATATAAAATGATAAACTTACGAGCGCGGGTGTGAGCGGCGCCGTGATGGAGCCGAGGCGGCCCACCATGGACGAGAACGCGAACAGGTTGTGTCGGTACTGGGTGGGGTACAACTCGGCCGTGTACACGTACACTGACGTCATCACGACGGCGATGCAGTACTTGCCGAACAGGTATAGAAACAGCCGCACGCCATCGTTACCTGAAACATTACATTTCTTTCTGAGTAAGAACAGTTCTTGCGTAACGGGGATAATACAATAGAATATTCTTTATTATGTAGGTACACCATAAATATAGGAGTGTAGAAAAATTACAAGGGGTGGCACCAAGGGCGGTGTTGTCGGTAAGAGTTATCTTTTACAGACAACCTCAAACACATCATATAACATCACGCCTATTTGTCCCGAAGAGTTCAACCGGGCAAAAATCCAGACTACGGGGACAAGTGAAAATTATTAAAATAATTACCGTCGGGCATGAAAGCGAATGCGAACTGGCAGGCAGCGCACAGCCAGTACGCGCAGATGAGCACCGGCTTGCGGCCGACGCGGTCCAGCAGCAGGATGGCCGTCCAGTAGCCCGGGATCTCGATGGCAGCCACCGCCACGTAGTTCAGGTACCCATTGCCGGTCATGTTCACCGAGTTGATGTTCATGCCGTAGTACACCAGCGTGTTCGTGATCCACCAGATAGGCGACACCAGGCAACGAGACAGGATCACGCGAGATCTGAACACGAGCACAGCTAGCCAGGGCTCCTTAGGCTTCACAGTGTTCTTCTCTGCTTCAGCTGTAGCACGTAAAGCTTCCAAACTCTTATCCGAGAGCACCGTCTTATTAGCTTTGGCGACTTTCTTTAGAATCTGTTCTGACTCTTCGTAGCGGCCCTTACTCATGAGCCAGCGGACGGATTCTGAGAGGATCCAGAAGTAGCTGACGACGAGGATCTGCGGCGCGTACAGGACCTGTGTGAGGGGGCGCCAGGCGGGCACGCCCCACGCGATGAGCCCGAGGATCACCTGCCCCAGAGCGAACAGGGTGGAGATGGTCGCTCCCGCAATCACACGGTAGTTGGGACCTACCAGCTCCGTTACTGCAATTAAACATGAAACAGTTCCTTGTGAACTTTTGAAATCCGATGATAATTATATTCTTTAGGTATATTATTATGTGGTGGGTGTGTTAGATTATTTTATGTGTAGATTAGCTTTCCTATTGTTTACTTCTGGGACACTGGAGCTTGTTCATTCATCAATAACGAAAACAGAAATAACATGTTTTACCAACGCAAGAGCAAGGGTCAGCTTATAAAATAACATTACGAGTATATTCAGTTTTTATTTATTTCTGTGTGATTTGGTATTTGTGTATTTATTGAAGCATAGCATAACTGCCTTGGCAGGTACTTTGTAGGTGAGTATCTCTCTTTTTCCAAGCTATCGTTGGCCCAAGTGATCTCGAAGTTTTGTAAACACCTTTTTTACATGTACCTACTTTCTAAGCAAATAAACGATTAGGTATGAATGAGTGAAGGAAAAAAAATATAGTCCTATACTAGCTTCTGCTCGCGGCTTCACCCGCGTGGATTTCGGTATGTCCCAGAAAGTCTTTGTACCGCGTCACGCGATCAAAAATACGTGCCTAAAAGCTAAACTATTTATCCCATATTCTTCCAAATGATTCGGTGAAAAAGGCAATTAACTCTGACGATAAGCAAATTTATTTTGATATTGATTTAACTCTACCTAATTTATTAAATTAACCTAGAAATATTTTTTTAAAAGTATACGTACAACTATTACTTTTTGTCAATTTGTGAATTAACCTGCTGAGCATTTATTTATACTTATGTCATAGCGTACTTCTATACCTACAGGCCTTTTTTTTGTAACTTTTCTATAGAAAATAAAATATTTGAAAATTTTATACTACATCGTTACCTACTATGCAAAGTAGGTAGTTTTAAGGTTTTAACTGTTTATGTAACTAAATTATAAGCAAATAAATTATTTTTACTTTTATTGTCTTGCTTAATCAGGTTCAGGTCACTTCTAGGCCCAAGAAATCCTTACCTAAAATGTAGCAAGAAGAGTAAGCCCCTGCGCCGACCGAGGACTCCAGCACCTCGAGAGCCATGAACCACTCGTAGGAGTTTACGAAGGAGCGCACGAGGCCGATCCAGCCCGTGTTGAAGGCGTTGATGGTGAGCGCGACGCGGCGGCCCCAGCGGTCGGAGATGTAGCCGGTGATGGGCAGCACCAGCAGAGTACCGATCGTGCGGATGGAGCCGATCTGCGAGCGCCGCCACTCGTCGCACGCCATGTCGAACTGGAACGAGAAATTAATCATAATTAAAGCACGACAAAATTAAATTCAAATCATGTACATACCTACCTATGTCAGTTAATTTAGGCACTTATAAGGCATTTTTGAACGTCAAAATGTATAAGAAAATAGGTAGCTCTAAAAGGTAGTTTTGTATGGAGAAGAATGGGCGAGAAACTTCATAGTTACTCCTTCAAAATATTTTACAATATTTTGTAAGCATTCATTATTTGTGAAGACGATGTACTTAAACCGTATTTCCCCAAAAGGATACGGCTATAGTACAACCACATTTCGCCATAATATTACGCATCCCTCGAGCCAGGCCTCACAAAACTTCAACAAGCTTTGAATTCTTTTTGTATCTTAATGTTGGAACGACCTATAAGAAACGTATTTTAAGGTGCGTTCACAAATGCACAATAAGTGACGCCACAAGCTTACGCCGCATGCCGTGCTGAAAAGATAAACCAGTGAGCAAAGTTATAAATTATTACAGCTCAACTAGCGTTAAGCCGTGAGCCCGTGGTACGTGATACAGGCATGTGGCCTGTAACTTGCACAAAATTATACAAGTAGCTTGCATGACAGAATGCCAAAACAGCTTCTGATTGGAGAATGTCACAATGGCATGCAAGCTATTCGCATACTTTTGTGCAAGTTACAGCCATGTGTATCACGGGTTTTCCAGAGTGCGTAAGCCAAGGCCATAAGATTCATTAGCAAAGTTACGCTAAGTATATCCTACGAGAGAAACATCGATAGCAGCTTTGAAATAATAAATAATGAGTGATTATTTCAACGATTAGATGCTTTGACGGACGGATTACGATAACTCGCTCAATTCCTCGTCGCTATCAGGTCTTTATCAGCAGGTAATTAATTATTATTTAAATAATAAATTACGTATCGGCATTCCCAAACAAAGCTTTTTACAGCTTGATTGATGCTATAAAATTTTTAAATATGGGTACAAGGTAGCCAAGGTAGGTGCTTACCATACCTATATTCGTATAGACTATACAAAGTAGGTAGTACCTACATAAATTGTAATTGAATACATAATTGTAGATAGAGGTCGAATTCTTATAAATTCGTCCATCCGTTCGTTTGTTTTTCTTTTAGGTAATTTGGCGTTGGTCATTTTTATTTCAATCGTGAACGTGATTTAATTTTCTGCAACATTTACTTTGACTCACTTAACCATTTTTGCTGACGCAAAGTCATATCGCAGGTGTTTAGCTAGGCTCTATAGTGCAAGAAACTATTTTAGGCAAACTAAATACTTAATTAGGTACTTATATAAGATTTTTGTTATTTTGATTTTAAAGATAAATCGTATGTAATAAACTATGTATATAATAATGAATAAATACAATATTTTTCAAAACTCTATTGTTAAATATTCTTAAGAATTTTATTGTCCTACAATTAGCATATAGTATGCTCATGCCACCTCCTGTGATACAGGTTTTTCCGGCGATGCCTTCTGCGGTAAGACGCAGTTCACGCAGCATCCTGCGGTATGCTCAAGTGCTCTTGTGACGATATCAACGCAATGTGAGTGCGAAGGGTATGAAAATAAGATTCAAAATTATTTCCGCTTAAGAAAAGCTTTTGCCATGCCATGGCATTTGAGTGACGCCACGCCGCCGCCGTTCCGGCTTAAGCCGATACTAGAGAAGAGGAAGCCATTCCCTCGTCATGTGACATTATCATAGTTTTATATGAAAGATGATGTTACTGTGTAGCTGTTTTGTTTTGTATAGGTATTTCCATGGACATTATACACTTACGTCATAAACCACGCTGAGTTGATTCTCGTACACATAATTGTCGCAGGTCTGTGTCCTAGAGGAGTCGAACAGCGAGGCGGGACAGGTGCCCTCGGCCACCACGGCCGGAGTACTGACGTTGACGAAGCGCCTACATGCTTCGAAGGAGCTGCCGCTGGCCGGGATTGCGTTCAGCACCCAGGACGGATCGAACTCCGGGTTGGGGCCGTCGCATTCAGGGACCAGGCACCTGGAGATTACATAATATCAGCCTATTTTAATGTCAGCACGAGCGTTAATCAACACGTTTGGTCAAGATGGTACTGGTACTTGTTGACAGGCCTGCGCTGTCCTTCCATACCTACTTACTGTAATCTGGAAACATTGTAAAAGCCAATTATTTTTAAAAAGAGTAACCATGGAGTTTCTTGCCGGTTCTTCTCCATAGGAAACGACCAATTGGAACCGTGCACCTAGCTTCTGACGTTTCATAAGTGCCCATGTAGGTTTATGTGAAATAAAACATTTTATTTTGATTTTGATGGTTTGGTGATTCCAGACTTATATAGCCTACCTTATTAGACCTGGAGATTGCAACGAAGCTATTAATAAGGTTTTTATTTAAGTGCAGTCAGGGTCAACTTGATTGTTGAGCGGATTGACATACTACTTCATTTTCCCATGCTATAACCCTATCGAGTTGCTAGTAATTACAGTTGTAGTTTGACCTTTCGTAGTCTTCGTTATGTTTTGGCATAAATAATTTTTATCTGAAAAATAGAAACCGCGTGATAGGTATGTCAAAGACAAAGTTCATAATCCGAAAGGGGAAAATATATACATCCAGCACCATAGCACCAGCTAGCTAGTAGCTACAGCGGAATCTCCGAAAACGGCGACCGGAGGTCGACCGCGCCGGAAGCCGGAAGCGCCGGGAAAGCTCCCGTCGCGCGTCAAACTAAGTACGTTATACCTATGTATGTATCTAGGTGCTATAATATGATATGACCACTGCGGTATTTAGTACTTTTAGAAACGACATTAAAATCAAAACTAGCTTTAGTACCTACCTACCAAATGTCAAGATAGTTTATAGAAAAACGAAAATCTTTTTCTAATAATTTAGATAGATACACCTTAGCGTATCGACTTTACTGAGCGCATATCTCAGAAAACTCCAGGTCTTATCAGCGAGCTGACTACATATTGTACAATATTGATACCGGACTTACGTCGTCTCTAAGACCAATAGTTTGGGAATTAGATATTTTCGCTACGGTTCACATTTCTGTCCTGCTGTCGGAACACGGAAGAATAGCGATCGTCTTTCAACATTTTCTGGTTTTCGACTTGTGAACAGTGCTTAGAGGACTCCACGTTGATCGATGTTCGAAGGTAGGAAGCGGTAGGGAAGCGTATCGAGTGGATGTGAATAGTTATGCTGGGGTACCTATGTTTCGGTGTGATAAGTAAAGAAGCCATTGCTACCTTACACCTGAATCGTGATTTATTCATACGACATCCACATCTTCAGACAGTGCTAAGTACACCTCCTGTATGCCAATCAGACAAAACGTGAAATAAATTAATGTATGTATGAGCTTAGTTCTTACCTTGTATTTATCCTAGCGGTTGTGAAAATATATTCTCCGGAGGCAAACGCAGAGAATATGACAGGGAAGGCTGCGAGCAGCAGAGTGACGATCTGATACTTGCCGAACTGGCCCACCTCCTCCACCAGGATGGTGTCCAGGTCCACGTCATTGGCCGGCCCCCGCGCTTCTCCTTTCTCCTCAGTCGTCATGATGACTGGTCCTGCGGCCCCGGGTCCGTTAGTCGGCACGTCGCGACGCCGCGCTACCGCCTGAGTGATGAGAGTATTGCCACCACCTAGGCTGGGAGTAATCAACATCGGTTATCATTAAGTTAGACAAGCGACCCGCCCCTACTTCGCACGGTCTTTACGTCTTGACCATTTTTTTTTTCGTTTCTTACTAACATACTTAGCTTGTACCTATGTAGTGTGTATTACTAACATCATATGGATTAAGGTCTGAAATAAAGTTATTTTATTTTGTTTATTTATTTAAAACATCAAGATTTCTTTAGGTATTATATTTAAGGTGATAAAAATGTGGTTTTTCTATTTCATGTAACTTGGAATAGGGATTTAACATTTTGGTACCTATATGTTTTTTGACTCTTTGGTCTAGTAGGTATCATGTAAAAGGAATACACGATCCAATGAATTTTTCTCGATACAAAAAATTGCAAAGAGATATAAAGTAGGTAAGTAACTTTGCATTTTTTTTGTATATATTTTTTTACTTTTTTCGACATCACGGTGTAACGCTTAACAGTTATTCAATGGAATTTACTTTAAAACATAGAGAATTATCATATCAAAGTTTACTCAAAGTAGTTTAATTCATTTATTTTGTTAAAAATTGAGTCGTAATGTGCCAAAACGAATTTGGCACATACGACGTTTTATTCCGAGCGCACACACATTATAGCCATCTCTCTTTTTTTGCGTTTCAATCGTAATTGCATCACGTTCGCTCGCTTAGTAGATCAGTCACTACGATTTATTTTCGAGGAAGCGCCTTAAGTTTAATTTCACATGAACATTTCGGAAAAAAATCTCTAAATTATGAAGAAAACCGCATCAAAATCTGTTGCGTTGCTTAGAAGAACAATGCGGTCACAGACAGACAGACACCTGTATTATGTGCATAGATTAATACAATCATGCAAATATTTTTTATCGCTAAAACTGACACCTAATAATTAATTCCAACTATTCATGGGGGATCATTTGGGACATTTTTATTTGTTCTAGCAAATTGTAGTCTCGCAATAAAAACTATTTAATTAATTAATAAAATGAAAATAAAAATAAGTTTTTAAAAACAAGCTTTTATATTTAATTAAAAACGTAACCTAAAAAAGAAAGAATAACGCGAACTAAAAAGAAAAAAATAAATTTAAGTGACACGGTCATTTTAAAATATACCTACATATTATATAAATTTTAAACGCTTGAGGCACTGTTATTGTGTATTAGGTACACCTGTATAACGGATACCGTACATCAATGCCTCAAGCTTTTAAAATGTAAGTATATTATTTTAAAATGACAGTGTCACTTAAATTTATTTTTTTCTTTTTAGTTCGCGTTATTCTTTCTTTTTTGGGTTACCTATGTTTTTATTTAAATACATATAAGAGCTTGTTTTTAATTTTTTTTTTTTTACTTTCATTTTTTTTTACTTTTTAGTCTTAAAGATTTATTATTAGCAAATTTTTTTCAATCTTTTTTTTAACTATGAACGGTGGTCAGCTTGTTTTGTAAAACTTTTCTTTAATCCGTCATCTTGGAGCGGCGCGGAGGTCATACTGAATTAAGTGTGATGTTACTAACTTTATCGTTTTCTACTCTTCAAGCCCTTTCATTTGATACCCATATTAAGGGGGTTAAGAAAATTGAGTATTGCACATTGTATTGTTACCAGAACTAAAGGTGTATGCAAACTTTCAGCTCAATCGGATACCAACAAATGGTCGAAAAATGGTTTACAAATTTTGACGGACTACTTACATACATACTTACATACGAACAGTGCAAGCTAAATAAATAAAAGCTTGTAAAAAGAAGTAATTTACAGACATTCGAGTATTTAGAATATTAAGAAAAATTATAATACTTTTTGCAAGGCAAACAATGGTTGATAGTATTATTATATTTATCCTAAAATAAAAATTGCCGGACGCTAAGTCACCCATCAAAATTATTATTTTTTGGCGGTTTTACCCTAATGTTGTTAAGGACAAAAATTGCTTGAAAGATATGAAAAGTATTTTTATAATCCTTTAGGTATATGATACAAGTGAATAAAGATATGAGCGGTTATCATCTTATTAATTGTTTACCAATAATAAGAAAATAATTATCTTTACATAATACACACTAGCTTCTACCCGCGACTTCATTCACATGGAAGTCGTAAGACACTACAATAATTATACTAAAATCATTTTTCACAGTCAGTGTATCAGTGTTGCGCCATTAGGTAGTAGGAATGCAGGCGTTCATTAATTCACTAAAAACGAGAACCTTCACAAGCAATGGGAAATGTCTACTGAAGGCTGCGGGTGTCGACCTCAGCTCGAACTGTTTCTCATACGGACAACTTGTACGTCGCTTGCTCCTGCGTCAACAGTTCTGATTCTCTTCATAGTTTGGCTGGTGACACCAAAACTACAAACGTAGTACACATGAAAGTTTTATAAAAATGCTACTGTCTTTTAGGAAAACGAGGTGTCTTACGACTTCCACGAGAACAATGTCGCGGGCAGAAGCTAGTGTAGAATAATATTCCTTCTTCGATTCTTCTTATTCTTCTTTCGATAACTCTGTAGTCATGTTCGTTGTAATCACCGATGTCCTTCAACATTCTCTTGCCTTGATCCTTTGTCCTCTGGTCACTTAATTACTCACTTTTGACATGAATACGTCTTTAGAATTGCTTCCATAGTGGGAGGCAAGTCAAAAAAAAACAATGATATCAAAATCGGGGGATACAGTTTGGTGTTGCAGCTTCACATCTATCATCTCCATCCTAAATTCAATTCCACCATTGGATAGCTAAAGGATCAAAAAATTAATTACGCCAAGTGAGGACTCAGACGCATCACGCGCGGTGGAGGAGAAAGCGCCGCCATTTTGAGGTAATTTTGCTGGGTCTCCAGATTTCCACTTAGTATAACATTTAACTCGGAAAAGCTACGACGTTCGATTGAGTTTCAATCATCAGCTCTCGTCAATATTTATGGATTGTATAAAAAATATTAGTGTAAAATAGTATCAGTGAATATAATGTGTTAAAATAAAAAGAAAAATGATACCAAAAATAATAATGTTGGCCTAAACGCGTCCAAAAGCCAAATTAAAATACATAGATCTTAACCGGTTGGAAAGGGCTTCTCAAGAGCAATCGAATGGTAACAACAAAACACCATATGACCGAGTCAAGCAGTGCCGGGAACGTAAAAGAATGAATGCGGCCGAGCGGCTCAAGCCCGTTACATAAACGTATTCACGAATAACATACGGCCGTGCCCATGACACAGCCACACCCCATTTTTTTTGTTATATCTACTTCCTATTATTACAGTAGGTACTAAAGAGGATCGAAATAAGTAGGGAACAGTTCCTTAAAATTATTTAATAGGTAACTACAACTAGGCATAACAATCAATCACTCGCTATCAGAGTCCACATTAGAAGTCCTTTCTCTTTTCAGTTTAATTACTTGTCGATCTCTGATCTTCAAGCTGTTGATGAGCTTCATGACTTGTATCCTGAACTCAAACTTGGAGGATTCCGAGAGCTTCTTGACGGACGGAGTGATGGACTTGAAGAACGATCTGTCCTCGTCTTCTTCTTTCTGTATGAGGTTGGCCAGCACTGTGATGATGTTTTCTTCGGTTTCGTCTTTACTGGTGCCGTATTCGAGTTTGGGTCGTTTGGCCGGACAGCCGGCCGCCTGCGTGTCTGTGCCCTCGTCGATATCAACGAACACTTCTTGTAGCCAATTGTGCGAGTTGTCGTTGTCACCTTCGTCGTCGTTGTCCATCCGCTCTTCAATGAAGCTCTTGTCGATGAGACTCTTCCTGTCGCTTCCCCCCAGGTAGATGGGATCCAGGAACGACAGTTCCTCTGCGTACACGTACGGTCTTCGTACTCCAGGTTTTCGCGACTTCACGTATGAGTCTCTGACATTGTACCATTTTCTTGTGATTATATTTCCTGCGAATTATTAAAAATAAATCAAATTAGTAACTAATGTTTGCTTTCCACTTTGTTTTCGCAACATGAGTTACCTACTGTCTGAACAATGCACATCAAGTACAAGTTAGTAATGGCATTTTTGTAATTAATGATTAATTACTAGCTGCGGTAAGATCGCAGTGCTCATAGTGACTCACTCACAATGGCTCATTGAATGACAAATTAAATTTTACATAAGTTGGTTATAAATAAGGTTAAGGTTACTTTTACACGTCAAATATTGTTTTAAATCTTAATTGCTATTTCGTTGTGTATAGCTCTGAACTCAACTCACACTTAAAGATTTCAACGACTCGACGAACATAAACACACAGATATTATGTTATCAGTTATCACCTATAAGATTCTTCTTGTTGTCGTCGAGGGTGTCGTAGGAGGGCTCGAACTCGAGGTAGATCTCGTGCCAGGACTTGTCCTTGCCGACCTTGTCGCGGTAGGAGGGATGGCAGCGGTCCCACAGGCACTGCTTCTGACGCACCAGCCGGATCAGCTCGCGCGTCGCGATCATCTTCTTCGAGAAGTGCTGGACGGACATGCTGCACAACATAAGGACCAAATGTTAAATTGAATTCCTCATTGGTCTAGTGGTCGCATGTGTGACTGCTTCGCATGAAGCCCTAGATTCATTAAGGATTGGATTGGATTGGATTTTTTTTTTGATACATTGAGTATTGATTCCCAAGTTGGATAAAGTGACATTGGGATTTGGAATTTGTGAGCCTGTACTGGCCTGTAGTATGGATTTGCGCTCGGTTGATGGCAATAGGCTTGTTTTATCACTTGGAACTTGATGTTATAAAGGTAATTAAAATAAATCCTCATTCATGGATGGCATTAAAGAAGAACACCCATTTTCCGCAGTATGTGCTCTGCTGATAGTCATCAGCCTTAATATTAAATGCACAAAACGGCTATCTACCTCACCCAAATAACGACTCAACCAACACCCAGTCCTCGGTCATGCTTTTGTTTATGCGAGTGACTACTAACTGGCGAAATGTGGGTGAAGCTACTTACCTAAGGTAAGGGTACACCTCTGCCTAGCCCATGCTTAGCCTTTCAAGGATTACGGACTTAT
The DNA here is from genome assembly GCA_916614155.1 of Mesoligia furuncula. Taxonomy (NCBI): domain Eukaryota; kingdom Metazoa; phylum Arthropoda; class Insecta; order Lepidoptera; family Noctuidae; genus Mesoligia; species Mesoligia furuncula. The sequence goes on along the minus strand of OU744807.1, from coordinate 669,764 downwards.
GTTTATTCATTGTATTTTATTTTACCATTTATGTACACACATATATATATGTATATACACACATATATGTATAGTCCGCCTCTGTACATTTATGTGCTTGAAGTATTAAATAAATAAATACATAATAAATAAATAAATATAAACAGACAAGAAAAAAACAGAAAAGAAATGTGCTTATTTCATAAGAAATCTCTTCCAGCATACCTGCGATAGAACAATACATAGAGAGATGCAGACAGCGTGTGCAAGAGTAAAGGAGACAAATAAAATCATAAACAATTCACTTAATAAAACTAAACAAATATTATGAGAATATACTTACATACATACAAATAAACATACATACTTAGATACTTCTAAAATAAATATCACTAGAATGTTAATAATGATAACGTAATCAAGACAATCAAGGCAACGTAACATTGAGCCTATTTCGCATATATCTGCCGCCGATAATCGTGGCCTGGGATTTCTTAGGGTTGATTTGCAGTCCAAAAGACCGCGACCACTCACTAATCAAATCCAGGTCACAGTTCAAGGCAGACACAGCGGCTTCCGCATCTAAACTATTGTAAAGCTGCAGGTCGTCGGCATAGAGATGGAAGTAAGAAGAGATGACTCTGGTGACGGAGTTCATGAAAATAGAAAAAAGAAGCGGAGAGGGAACGCCACCCTGAGGCACACCTGCGGTAAGAGAGCACCAATCAGAAGACGACTCGTCGAGACGGACCCGCTGGGAGCTGCCTTTAAGATAAGAGTCAAACCAACCAGAAGAGGAGAAGTTTAAAGATTTAAGATTTTCCCTAGAAGGGGTAGTTCCACTGCGCTCCAGGAATGCATTCCACTGCGCTCCAATCAAAAATTTTAAGTAGGCACCAAAATGATTCCACAGCGCTCGAAAATAAAATAAGTAGAGTCGGCATAAAAGGCAAACAATAAGTTGTATTTATACACAAATAGAAATATCGGTAGTATTTATTTACCGTGGATTCATTTCGAGTGTCAAAAATGCTCAAGGCTGTTTCGCACTATAGGACTAGGACCCTCGTGTCGCATGATGTTGCATGATAACGCGCGAAATCGAGTGCGCCGCCCGGGGTCATTAAAATGACGATATATCTAAAATTTTGCATGAAAGCTATACATGTATAAGTAAAACTTATTTTTTTGGAATTATAATAAAATAAACTAACCGAATATGTACAACTTAAAACAGTTTTATCTTGTAATGCTTTGTTTTTTTTCGTTGTGTTTACTTTGTTTTTATAAAAAAAAATATTGTTAGATGTGACGTTGTGATTATGACTGAATAAACATATTTGATACCTAGGCATTTTTTTCTTTTTCTATGATATTTAATAGTTACAATATAGAAAAAAAAAAAAAAAAAAATATTTAGGAAAATAATTTATTTCTCACCAGCATAGCAACAAGGATTACATATTAAAAGTACTTTGGTAAATATACTAATGTGCTATACATTACACAATAATAATCTCACAACATTTTGTGGTGGTAAAAAGAGGTGTACTTTGGGTTTTGACTCTATCTTCTGAACTAGGCGAGGCCTGTATCTCAAAAGATAGCACTCAGCTGACAATTTCGTAATTTTATAACCTAAAAACATTAAGTGCTACTGTTTTAATTTATTAATAAATAATAATAATAAAGAATGTAAGTACTGAATAAAGTGTGGGGGTGTATGTATGTGTTTAATTAATTAATATGTTTGTGAAGACAAAAGATATTCGGTATTTAAGTAGTCTAATTGTTATAACCATTTTTTCACTAATGTTTCATGCTAAATTTATTGTTTTGCTAACTCTACTCAAATTTTCTTGGAGCGCGCTCGAACTGAAATATTGAAATATTGTATTGCTTAAAATTCTTAGAGCGAAATGGAATCAATATATTATGATCATTAAAATTATGAGAACAATGAGTTTAGGAGCGCAGTGGAACTATCTACACCACGGATATCGATCTAGAACAACTAGAAGGATATCCAAATCGACAGAGTTAAGATAAAGGCACTGCTAAAGTCGACAATTTATGTTCTGACTACTTACTATTTTGTGCTTAACTTGTCTATCCATTGCCCCATTAGTAAACAGAAACTCTACCAATGAAAGTACCTATAGCTTTAATACGCCAATGGACTTTGGAGTAAGGTCATCATGAAAGTAGGGCACCGTGTGGTGGCGCCAACACGTTTCGTGTCTTATCATTCTATTGTACGTGCTGGTGCATGATAATTGATAATAAAGAAACTTGACAAAATCTTAACTCAGAAAAAAGCTGACTAAACTTGAAAAATTGGATGCCCTTTCTAAAACATAGCATATTATATTTAATGCCTCTTATCTTGGACCACATTTAAGTTTCGTAAACATTTAGGTACAATGGTATAGTAGGTCTACATAGTGTTGTTACATGTCTAATGCCGTTAGGCACAATGTTGGGATATTCCTCGAAACGCACCAACTTTGAAACGCACCAAACGTACCTATTCCTCGAAAGAAAATAAAATAATAATATACTTACTGTATTCCACGAAATGTATCAACGATGAAACAGAAGAGCATCAAGGATTCGTAATAAATGATATCGATAGACGTTTCATTTAGTGCGTTTCAAAGTTGGTGCTTTTCGAGGAATACCCCAATATTTAAATACTGTGGTTTAGGTACCTACGCCATGCAGGTGTACCTACCTACCTATTTGCAAAAATATTGATCAAACACTGCTATGGCCTCAGAATAATAACACATTTGGTAGGTACCTAAGACGACCCACTGACAGCACCTATTGCCAACACGACGTATGTCAACCCAATTAACACAAGAAGTTATAAGTTCACTAAGGGCTGATTTTTCAAACGCCAGATAATTTTATCGGAAGAATAATTTTGAAAGACGACCCACTGACTGATTTTTTGACAGTCCTTCCATACAAAAACTGTCAGAGATCAATTTTATTCCACGAACAAAAATTATCGGTCGATTGAAAAATCAGCCCTAAGTAAATCTGTGGCCCACCGCCCAAACGGCAACCTCTGACTAACTTAAGCTTATTTTAACTGTACCTACCCTTTGTTTTGGTTAAAATAAATAAATAATAATCTCTTAAAAATAAATGGTATCACAGTTTTGCCTCAAATTTTATTGATAGATAGACTAAATACCCCGATTAGTGTGACAAAAGTTCATGGAGAACAAGAACACAAACATGGGTAAACACCGGTGACCTTGAACCAGTTTGTCGAATATTGAACCGAGTTTCGCGCCAAATGCACACCGAGCGACCTTACTCCCCCGGCATAAAGACCAAAATAGAATGCCAGCAGTCCTAAGTGCAGGCAAAGTTCACTATGGAAACGTTAGTGCCATCTACTAGTTAGGTACTAAATAATCCTTTATTTTGTGCTTTGTTTAATATGTAGAGTTGCTTCAAATGCATAACAATACCGTTACTTGCGCACGAAGTAATAAGAACAAGCGTCAGACAGCAGACAGACAGTCACCCACCTTGTATCCGAGTCCGACATTATCGATGTCTTCAAACTGCTCCTATCCGGTTTCAAAATGGCGGTTTCTCTTGAAATTTCACACGAACATCACATCAAACTACACGAAATACACTTTATGTACGAAAAGGTCACGGGATTATTATATTGGATGAATATTTTGTGGTAAATGTTGTGCAAAAAAGCGTATATTCCCCTAGCGAGTTTACACAATACTGTCGGCGGCGGAGCGGAGCGGCAGCCGCGGGCCGGACGGCAGCTATCCGGTCCGAGGAACGGCAACGCCGCGCACCGGAGTTGGAAGTGTCGCAACATTGCGCGCCGTGTGGTGGGTACCTACTTGACTCACATTGATGTTGTTTCTTCACTCACACACTAATGTTTTGATCTTTTGTTCAGTTTTTCAGTGGTGGCGGTGCCGCTCCTTATTCAATCATTTTCTATTTCATGGCTGATATTTTACCGGATGTCAACGCAAACCGTGAAGCTTGTCAGTCGTGTATATCTGCCAATTTTTAAAGGTAGGTATTTCAAGAACTTTCGTCGATAGGTCCAAAAACACAACAATAGTAGGTTGTAAAAAGTTTTTTTTCAATTTCTTGTCGCTTTTGTTTGGAGTCCGTTGTTTTTTTTTATTAAATACCTATCACACCATTAGGTATATTCACGGGTTATTTTATTCAAATATCAGTAAGTATGTAACAGTTATGTGCAATACAGTTGCCAATAACAGGTGAACCAACATTCTCAAATACAGTGATAACTTAAGGTAAAAACGAAATGTATAATAATTAATTTAAAACTGGCCAAGTGCGAGTCGGACTCGTACACGAAGGACTCCGTACCACAAAGCAAAAACGCCGAAATAAACACGTTTGTTGTTTGGGAGGGGGCCCCTTAAATATTTATTTTATTCTGTTTTTAGTATTTGTTGTTATAGCGGCAACAGAAATACATCATCTGTGAAAATTTTAACTGTCTAGCTATTACGGTTCATGAGATACAGCCTGGTGATAGAAGGACAGACGGACAGTGGAGTCTTAGCAATAGGGTCCCGTTTTTAACCTTTGGGTACGGAACCCTAAAAATTAAGTGGTAACTAACTATGTAAACAGAAATATAAAATGATATAAGTTATAGGTTACAGAGGTTGCAAGAAAAACCTACATACTAATACAACGAATCTTTAGACTACTGGGTTGCTTGCTTTGGGACCTTAAAATTTTGGTTTTAAAGTTTCTTAAGGAGTCATGAAATATTATGTCAACATCTGGAGTGGATTTTATATAAGAATTCATCTCTCGGCTGAGCCTATTAAGAGGTGAGTTTACTCCTATATTTGTGTTGGTTGCTTTAGTGCAAAACAAATGGGTAATGAGATATAGTCTGGGTCAATTATAGGGGATAAAGTGTTACCTACATGCTCTGTCATAGGGGTCCTTTAGTCCAATTTGTTCAGTTAATTTATCGCAGTCCAAAGAACATCAGATCTTATACCAGTCGACGGTCGCGTAGGGTAAACATTTTGTAACACTGAGTACGCTGTTCATCACCGAAGGCATATGCTAAGTCCGGGTGTCACCATTGCCAGGATCGCCCAGAGGACACGGTGGAGCACACGGTGGAGGTCTGCCCCGCTTGAGCGGAGCACCGCCGTGTCCTCGTAGAGGCGATCGGCAGCGACGGCGACCCTCTCACGTCCGGCCCTGATGCAAGCCACGGTCCGGTGCGAGAGGGAGTGGGAAACAGTCACCTCCTTCTGCGAAGCAATCATGCTAGCGAAGGAGGTGGCGGGACAGTTCAGGGAGAGAGCCTCCCGTCTCAGCGGACGCGGGGGACGCGTCGGGAGCCGCGTGACGACTCCCGGCCACCGCAGGCGCGGGCATGCGGGCGGAGAGTAATGTACGTACGTGTTCCACGCGCGCCTCAAAGAGATGTCAGCGTCGAGGAGGGGCCCCTTAGGGCCGAAGCCTGCCGGGCCAGCGGGGTTACCGCTGGCCCGGAACATAAAGGGCTAAGGAAGGAACACGGGTGGGTTTTAGTCAGTAAGAGTCTGACACTCCCTTCCGCTCCACCCAGAACGGGAGGAGACATTTTATGATTTCCCATCCGCAAAAAAAAAGGTATATGCTAGGTGTTTTGTGAAGGCCCTTTGCTTCCTCCTCCTTGTGAGTGTACTGCGTAGTGCGGGCTCCACACCACGCTGGCAAATTCAAGGTGGCTCCGAACTAAGGCGTTATACTTTTAGCACTATTTTTGTTCTTTCCAGGTTAAACCCTTTAGTACTTCTTATAAAAAATCCTAGAAGCCGTGCCGATTTGTAACAATATTATCAATATGGCTTCTGAAGTTAACTGTACTGTCCTTGATGATACCAAGATCACGAACCTCATTTACAGTTCCCAATAATGATCCTTTTATATTATATGAGACAGTATTGGACTGTTTTTTCCTCGTGAATACAATTTTGTATAAGTTTCATGTAATTGTGTGTGATTGTGTTTGTGATTTTGTGTTTGTGTGAATGCTCAATTCTGTCCAAATCCTCTTGAATTAGGGTAGCATCTTCATTTGAAGTTATAGTTTTATAAATTTTAAGGGTTATAATAAAAAGCCCGCATCATTGGTCTATTTCTAGTGGTTGCAAGAACCTACTGCTGCTGAATATGAGATCGTGAATGGGTTCGATTCCCAGGTCGGGTACTTGTGGTCGGGTTATGCCAAAGAAATTTCTTAGGAGCATCGCTGAGCCTGGATTTGCGCCTGGTTAATGACAATTCTCGCCCCGTCGAAATGTGGGTTTATTACAATAGGGAGAATAGAATACTCTTTATTAGGTACACCCAAGGTACACCTCACACCTCATTCCTCAGCCTAAACCTTACGATAAACACAAGCGTAATGTTTGTTTTTCTACTCTTATACAGCAACTTCAACTCTACACTTTATTATTTTAAACCACCCTTGATTAAAATAATAAAGCGTAGAAGTGGATGAACAAGGGTCTATGGAAAGAATATAATTAGGGAATCTTTATTTTATCTCATGCCAAGACAGTATGTCCTGCAATTCATTAAAATAAAACTCAAACAGTACTGTTATTTGCGACAAATTTTGTAATACAAAACAACTAAAACTACAAGTAAAAACATAAAAACAGGTACAATTGTAAACATCGGAAGTAGGTACCTACTTACCATTAGGTACAGTGAATGTCGACCTGTCGTAGATGCACTTGCGTAACACTTGAAAACAATTATATATATATCTACCTATATTATCTACTAACTAACAATTAAATCAACTGTATGTGTAGTTCATCTCATACAGAAATAGTGTCAGGCTCTCGAACCTACAGGGGCTACAGTCTATATTTACAGTTGATATTCGAATAAAAACTCCAAAATGCAGATATTCATGACAGAAAAGATTTCCTTTAGTTTCATTCTGTTGATCTATCTTTTGCATCAGCTGCTCTTTCGACCACGCTGTCTAGTCAATCCACATCAACCCAGCTGTCTATCACCACCTTATCATTGCTACACAGCATTTCTACTTCCCAGCACCTAGGTAGTATTACAAACACCTTTATCGCACTCCGGAGACCTAGGTTATCTTTATCAGTAAGTTGTCAAAAAACTGCTGCCAACTTGCTACTGGCACAAGCATTGATGTGGAGTAATGAAGAACATGTGGGGAAGACTAAAGAAACGATAAAAGGATTGTGAAGATGATATGGCTATAAAAACCGTGGTTACAGAGAGGAGGTCATACAGATGAAAAAGGCATGATGCTCCGACGAAATAAATTGCTATAAGGGTTGAGTTTATATTGGGCATACTGACATCGGTGTAGGAAAAACATCGTGAGGAAACCTGGGCTTATACGGGTTTATTTATAAACGATGACTAAAGTTAAATGACGTTTATACGTCAAGAACGTTTACTAATAAAGGTTACAGTTCTGAAATCGCCAACCTGTCTTGAGCAAGCGTGATTATCAATTCTCGTGTCTTCTCTGTATGAGAAGAGGACTTTGCCCTGTGTGTGTGGGACAACAATAGGCTGGCATTATGGTGTTAAGGGCAGGAGGACGATGATGTATCAGTAGTCCGTGTCGGAGTCGTGGTGCGTGTCCCTGGGCTTGATGATGCCGAGCTTGGTAGCGAGCGCGGCCACGTTGGCGCGCACCTCCTCCTGCACCAGGTTGAAGGACATGGCGAGCAGCGCGATGCCGAACAAAAGGTACAGGGAGCACAGGGCGATGGAGTGCACGGCGGCGACTCGGTCGTCCGAATTCTGACCCTGGGGGAGGACAAGTTTGTTTACATTGAATATTAAACGATATTTAGGTACTAAGAATTCTGACGGTATTCTGGAAAAAGGTCACGGTGAAAACTCAGGTGAAGTGAGCTTAAAGTCAATATTGTCAATCCCTAGCATCAGGTGGAATGACAGCTCTCCTCAAGGACACTTTATCCTAGTGTTCACGGTAAGATAGATTACTTAAATCGGCTGATCCAGTCTGATTATTGATGCTACATTTTAACAGTAGTTGCATATAGTACATTTTCTCCACTGAATACGAGCCTCGTTTGCAAACTATACCTAGGACTAACGTGTCAAGCTCTTATGACACTGTTGAAAAGTGAAGCATATATTTTTTTCAACGGAGTTTCTTCTAAGTTGTCTCTCACCTGCGCAGGTACAAAGTCCCCGAAGCCAATGGTGGTAAGCGTGATGAAGCAGAAGTACGCAGCGTCCAAGTACTCCCAGTTCTCCCAGCTCTTGAACAGGAAGGTGCCCGCCACGATGTAAGAGGCCACCAGGAACACGCACAGCCAGATCGGTACCGGCTTTATCTGTACCAAAAACACATTAGGACCGAGCAGGTAAGGATTAATGAGTCGCCTTTTTTCTTGAGTCCCGAATTCTAAGGACTGCGATTCTAAACATTGTAATCGTATTACAATGTTTAGAATCGTAGTCCTTAGAATTCGTATTAAGAAATTATCGATACGTCAATTTTGGTTTCCGACATGCCTCAACCCTTCGGTAGTCTCGCTAGCATTTTTACTAGAAGACAGGATCGCATATCAAGTGCATGTCAATTTTGGTGATTTAATTATTTTCGTAATGCAAAGGAAAAATATTTTGAACTATATGAACATACATAAAAACGAGGTGTAACAAGACTCCGTGACATCACAAAAGCTTTAGGAATCATGGTTGAATCGAATGAAAAATCAAAAGGTATCTATTATGAGGTTAGGATTTTGAATTTCAATAAAAACACGACTAAATATTTAAAAATATATATACATATGAAAGATTATTCCATCTCTAAGTAAGTTTGACTTATTTAAACACTTTATAAAGGATTTGACACCACAGCCAGGCATTTTTACGGATCTCCGCGCGCCTTGAAAACGATTTACAAAGTGCATTAGAATCGATTTGAAAGTAGTTTTTATGATCGCACTACCCCGAGAACATTTTGTTTTTGTACTTTTACAGAGGGGCAAGTGTTCGTAAGGCTTCTCCAGTACCGCATAATATACTCTAATATAAAAAGGGAAACTGACTAACTGGCCCACTGACATACCAACGCACAGCCGAAAGAAACTACTGGGACTAAGAACGTGATTTTTTGCATACGATTATCTATTTTAATGTATGGAGCACTAAGAAAGGATTTTTGGTTGAAAGGAGTATAAAGGAGTAGGTATATAGGTTTTGATTTGTATGACAATCTATAAAGTTGAAACCTAGCCTGAATACTTAAATAAATTAATAATAAAGATACTTAGTAATCATTAATTTGAGAAAAGTACTTTAAATTAGAGGAGTGGGAAGGCGATTACATTTTTTAGGGGAAAATACGAATACCATGTGAACGAAGTCGCGGGTAAAGTGCTAATTCAATAATACGACACAGCACATCGCATTCCATAAAACATTCACTATTGAGGATCTATATTAATATTGAACAAGAGAGCAGTAATGAAGCCGCCGCTAATAAAACGAAAAGGGGCAACTTCAGTTGAAGTTCTACCTACTAATACCTACTCACCCCTTCTTTATTAACCACATCGGAAGGCGGGTGGTATATTTCCGACGCTCGGGAGCCCCATGCTGTAATTAAAAGCAAAATGTCACTTTAAAATAACCGGAAATAATATGATTAATTATCAATTACTAAGTCAAGCCACGTAATAGTTACCTGCAGGCGGCTTGCCGCGGCGCGGCGCCACCACCACCTCGTCACTCCAGTCATCTCTCTCCACTGACGGCGTCTACAAGAACAAATATAAATATTGTTAAACTGTTTTGTTCCTTCTACGCAAGTACAGTCACATTCAAAATATGTTCGTCTCCTTAAGGGTACCTAATTTTTTTCTGCTCATTGCACGATAGAATCTGCTTTACCGTCAGCACTGTATATTTCGTCGTAATGTCAATCTCACTGTTCCGCATAATGATATTCAGCCATCTTCTATATGTCAGACCGAATTAAAATGTGTACATTATACATACTAATTTAATGTTAATGCCATTAAAAAGGTTATAGTTTGATGCTAACTCGACACTGGCCTAATGTAACATGCTATTTTGATCTTTGTTAACAACTGATTATATAAACACATTTTTCTATGCAAGAGTCTGCTCTGTGCCGTAGCATCGAAAGATATCATGAGTCATGAGTCCTCACTTGAAAGGAAATAAAAGACTAGACTGTATGATATGTTACATTAGGACGCTGGGCCAGATATAACATAGATATAGATAATCAATAATTAATAGTAGACTATAATTAAGACTAACACGCGTGCGGTATCTGCTGTCGTCCACAGTGCGCAGTCTTCGGAGCGGGCGGCGCGCTGGCTCGGGCGGTGGCGGCCGCTCCTCGTCCCAACGCTGCTCGTTGTCGTAGATGGCTGAGCGTGCTCGGCGTTGGCGCCGATTGGAGCGATCCCACGGCTCCTCACGCTCCACGTACTCTGACCTGCCGCGGTCTGACCTGATAAAGACTTTTCAAATTCAAATATTTTATTTCAGATTTACATCCATATATTGTTAGTAGTAGTATAACTTAGCCTAATGTTAGTATTAAATTAAATTTACAATAATAAACAAGTTGTGTACCATTGAACTGTTCGTTCAATGGTACACCGCTTATTTGGATAAGTGTGTATGAACACTTACCCACCTTCGTAAGAGGGGAGAGTCCCACCGGTCTGCAAACACATTCAGGATGCCATTGGAGGAGGAGCGCAACCGCGCCATCATGGAAGCGCATCGCTTCCGCATGATCGCGGCGAAACCATCGACGCACGCTTCCGCGAACATCCCTGACGCGCTACATCGCCACGGCAACCCCAAAAGCACCCGGAATGCGTTATTGTACTGGACACGCAGGTCGCTGTATGCCCGCTGGGTATACTTGGTCCACAGGCTGCACGTGTAAAGCGACTGGCAGTAGGCCTTAAAAAGCGTTATCTTTACTGATTCAGTACAGCGTGCAAACCTGCGGGCCAGCATGTTGCAACGGACAGCCAGCGACCTGCGCTCCCTGTCTATGTCGACATTATCTTTTAAGTCATCAGTGACCCAATGGCCCAAATACTTAAACTTCGAAACCCGACCTAAAGGAGACCCAGAGAGTGAGAGTTCAGGCAGATGTTTATACGTTAAAGTACCTGATTTAAAAACCAACCATTCACTCTTATCGGTATTGTATTTGAGCCCGTGAGCCACTGCATAACTTTCACAAATTTTAAGGAGCTTTCTCATTGCACCGATAGATGGGCTCAGCAGCACCATATCATCAGCATAGCTGATGTTGTTCACGCAGATACCGTCCACGTGACAACCGATTTTAGTGCTACTGAGCCTACCTATTAGTTTGTTTATGTAAAGGTTAAAAAGACGGGGGGAGCTCAAACCCCCCTGCCTCACCCCACAATCCAACCCATACATATCAGAATATGAGCCAGCCCACTTAACTGTATTCTTTTGACTACTGTAGGTACCAATATCTAAACAGTGATATCACATCAGCCGGGACAGTTGTGTCATGAGTGAGCTTATGCCAGAGCAGGTCATAATTGACGAGGTCGAACGCCTTCGATAAATCCAGGAAACATGCCATTACAGGAGTCTTTCTGTCTGTATAATATTGGACAGTCTGCTTAAGGCATAAAATTGCACTATCCGTTGATAAGTTTGGTCTAAAACCAAACTGACCATCCTCGAGAACAATATGCTTAGCTAAGATTTTATCAAGCAGACTATCCAACACCTTAGCACAGACAGTGGCAAGGGATATTGGCCTATAGTTGAAGATATCGGAGGCGTCACCAGTCTTATTCTTTATTACTGGCACCACGATCGTATTGCTAAGTTCTACAGGTAAGTAACTATGACTTAGACATAGGTTAAAAAACATAGCAAGTACCCGCGGTAAGTGTATCCCGGCGTATTTCAGATGTTCGACGCTGAGGCCGTCGTGACCGGGGGACTTTCCCCTCACCATGTTCTGTATACATCTCGCGACTTCTTTAGCGGAGAACCTGACAGGAGGAGCCCCGCTCACGGCCACCCCCGCGCCGCTATGTGACGGTTCGCTATAGCCACACAACCGCGAGTTTACATTAAAATGTTTTTGAAAAGCACTAGCTATATCAGAGGGGTCGCTCACGCCCGCGACGCTCACCGGTACCCCCGATCTATGTTTTAATTTATTCGTTAACTTCCAAAACTTATTAAATTGTTTACTTTCATGACAAGATGCTAACATATCCATTTTAATTTTCTCTTGATTGTTTTGACAATATTTTAATTTCGTTTTAAAAAGATTTCGCGATGTACACATATTTTCATAAATAAATCCAGAAGTAGGTTTGTTGTATAACAACCACATTTGATACCATTGTCGGGCATCACAGTGAGCCTCGCGAACGTGTTTGTTCCACCCTACTACATACTTTCCTTTATGATGCTTTTTAACAGAACCAGCATGAGTGAGTTCGGCTCCTTTTTTCAAAATACAAATTAATTTATTATACAACCTATCTATCACCAGCCGATGCTCAAGTTCGTGACACATATTATCAGCACATTTACAAAATTCTGGCGGAAAATCTATTTGTTTTAAGTTGCTATTACAGTAATCAAAATACTTATTTATCTGTTCTGAATCCCTCTCACCCCATACAACTGTGTTACAAGAAAAGTTAGAGCCCATAATTTTAGGTTTAATCAGATCAATGTTACACTCTATTAATAACGGAATATGGTCTGATACGTAAACACCATACAAAATAGACGCATTATTCACCAGATGTCTGGCGGCCTCAGTGACAACACAGTGATCCAGCCAGCGGAGGGAACCATTGGCGGAGCTAGTAAAAGTATGCGAATCTTGCGGCAAAAGTTCTGTATCAATACAAGACCAAGATTGATCAACACACGTTAAAAGTAACTCACGTGAGAATCGTGTCCCTGGGTGCGCGTTAAAGTCTCCCAACACAAAAACCGACTCCACTTCACTGCTCTCAATCACTGAGATAATCTCACTTAGACAACTCGTAAACTCAGTACGATTTTCGGCACAGTCAGTGGGCATGTACACACTAAATATTAGCAAAGACCGCTCGCCCTGCTCTATTTTGATACACACGATACGATCACTAGCGCAATTTAAAACCGATACCGACGCAAATAACGACTTCCTCCACAACAGCGCCACACCACCGTACGGTCTTCCAACCAGAACACCAGCAGAGGTGTCCACGGCTGATTTCCCAGTGTACGCGAAGTCTCCATCAATGGTCGCTAAGAAGGCCACGTCGTGGGGCAGCAGCCAGGTCTCCTGTAACGCTATCACGTCGGCTCGTGCACATAGTTGACGAACGCAATCAGCTGATCTTATAATATTTTTGCAGTTGAATGTACATAGTTTAACGTTCGACAAACAACCCATTATATATTTGTTATATTTTCAACACTGTGCTGCTTATTTACTTTTGTTGTATTTTTCTTAAAGTAAATAAACTGTCTAAACCGTATACCCGTAACCCTCTGGCCATATTTTGTCATCTAAAAATTTATTTAATTTGTATTTTGAGACAAACAATTTAAAGGCATTATATGGTCTTTCAGATTTCATAATGATTTTCTGAGGCTTGCGGTACCCGTTTTTCCCTCGAACCGATTCTTTGACTTTTTATTTTGAACCAGCGTCCAACCATCTTTGGCATGATTTTTAGGCCATTCACCTTGCATTAATACTTCGACCATAGTTTTATTACTCTGCATAGATTGTAATAGTTTTTTATCCTTGTCATCCGTGTTTTCTAAGAACGTCGAGTTAATCGGTGTGGTAGCAGACTCATCGACCGCCTCCGGTAGCACCTGAGCATGAGAGTGAACGAGAGAGCGATACTTCGGCCCGTCATCGTCACTTGTTAGCTGCGTTAGCGAATGTGAGTCAGAATCAATCAGCTGTGAATGTTGTGAAGGTAGGTGCGGCGGCGCCGGCGACAATCCAATCGGTCCGCTGTTTAAGTTATACCCTCCACCTCTAATTTTATTTACATTAGAGTTAAATATCGGATTTTGGAACTGATTAGCAGATGATTGTTTGATATTATTCTCCTTCAGGGCCAATTTTAGGTCGTTCTTAGTCACAGAATTATCTTTATAATATCATTTAATTCAGCACGCAAAATTAACAGGTCCTTTAGTATTTTCGTGACGTCTACGTGGTCGAAACTCACAGGGGGCAGTTTATGCAGCTCGTAGGCGACAAAAACCGGCAATTGATCGGGGTCTATAGTTTTGAAAACCGCTATCATGTCTTCTAAATCCTTTTGTTTTTTGTCTTTTCGCCTCGACTTCAATCGTTTACCAATCTTCGTCGTGCTGCACAACAATTTCTTTGCCTCGTCGATTTCCTCCTCAGAAAACGCCGACACACATATTCTTATGAGACTTTCGTTGTCCATAACGTCATGTTTATTACGAATAAACGCAAGGACTTCCGAAATCACCACATTACAGTTCGCACACTTAATCGTATCGACGGACATTATCGGGCAATCACACATCCGCGACCACTCGCATAGAACTCGCGCGCGAGACTGACTTTAATTAGCCCCTTATTACTTACTTACCTTCAATTATCATCATCATCATTTCAGCCGAAAGACGTTCACTGCTGGACATAGGCCTCCCCCAAGCACCTCCACTTCGACCGGTTCTGTGCTTCTCGCATCCAACGGGTTCCTGCGGCCTTCACCGTCGGTCCACCTTGTGGGAGGCCTTCCAACGCTACGTCTTCCGGTACGCGGTCGCCACTCCAGAACCTTTCGGCCCCATCGGCCATCTGTTCTGCGAGCAATGTGCCCTGCCCACTGCCTCTTAAGTTTGGCAATTCTTCGGGCTATGTCGGTTACTTTGGTTCTCCTGCGGATCTCCTCATTCCTGATTCGATCACGCAGGGAAACTCCAAGCATAGCCCTCTCCATTGTCCTTTGGGATACTTTTAGCCTTCTTATAAGTCCCATTGTGAGCGACCACGTTTCAGTGCCATAAGTTATCACTGGCAACACGCACTGGTCAAAGACTTTCGTCTTGAGACACTGCGGTATGTGGGACGAGAAGATGTTGCGCATATACCTAATGATTTTCGATTAAATAAACGTTATGTCCAAGGACGTTTTACGAGATAAGTTTTAGAGTATATAAATGTTATATGTAAAGAAATTATATCAACAGTTGGTATATCTCACGTTTATTATATCTTGTGAACGTTATTGAAATGAAAATATACCAAATAACTTTATATGACATGGGACGCACCCACCTTGAAGACATCCTGCAGTGCAGCGGTGAACAGTTACCTTCCTACCTACTTACCTTCAATAACAGAAATCTTTTTTTAGTTAAGATAATTCCGACTTTAAAAAAATTAAATGCAACAAGGAAAAAATAAAATACCTACCTCAAATCACGCCTAGACCTTCTACCCTTCGGATAATCAAACTCGAAGTCTTCATCTTCCGGATCATACCCGCGGTCTCGGAGAGCGTACAGATCTTCTCGCTCTCTCCGTCGTTCCCTCTCCAGCGCCTGCCTCTCCTTGTAGTTCTCGTAATCCACGTCATGCAGGTCATGCATCTCGAACATGTCTTTCGGGTCATCATCGAAGTGTCTCTGCTCGTCGAAGTCTCGTCTCGGACCATATTCAGGGTTCGGTTTAGCTGGTCGAGGCAGAGACTTGCTACGCGGCTCAGGTTTGGACGCTATCTTCATGTGGTGGCTCTCCAAGTCTTGTAACGCTGCTTCCAGATCTTGTAGTGGTAACGAAATTTTGGGAAATTCCTCTGCAAAGAATATAAGTTTATTGAACCAAGTGAACGCTACGCCTTGTCAAGACAAGTTATTGGACAGTTACCATCTGCACCTGCATCTGCATCTTCATCGTAAAAGTCCCGGGCTTCTCGTCCATACTTCTCAAAACGAACTGGCGCCGGTTCTTCGATATCATAGTCTCTTACGGCTGGAACCAAAGCAGACGAAATGATAAAGACAGCTAATTTGAAATTGTGCAATATTGATGAATACTATGGCTGCTTAGCTACATGTGCTTACCTTGTGGTCTCCCGTGCAGCGGTGGCTGTGACCTGGTGCGCGGCAGTGAGGTGGCGTGCGCGGCTGGCGGCGGCAGCGGCTGCCGCGGCCGCCGCACGCGACCGCTGCTGTACCCACTGTCGCGATATCTGGTACCAACACCTTATTGACTGACAACGTGTGTGTCCGATGGGACTTCCCGTTAACCACGTTTCTGCCTACCCCCATGGGAACAATGGTATGTGTGATATTGATGGAATATCAAATGATAAAATTATGCATCGAGTCAGAGACAAGACTCGTACATACTACACACAAGGCTCGTTCATTAGCTGGGCAGACGGCAGACCAAGGTGTCGGTTACCCTCATAAATATACGTTGAGACGTTTAAAGACAAGTTAAGTTCCGGCGTATTTTTCTTTCTATTTCATTAAGAAAAGGACAGAAGGATAAATATTAATTTAGTCCTGTCAAATTAGTCAGCGCCTGACGTAAATTGACGTATTTTTAGTAGCCAATTTTTTTATCTCGTCTAAAGTTGTCTATGGAGTATCTTAATTTGACAGGACTAAACTAATATTTATCTTCTGTCCTTTTCTTAATGTAATAGAAAGAAAAAGATACATGAACTTAAATTTAGTTTAGTTTGTGAACAACAGAATCGGCGCCAATAACTATGAATTTATAAGTTACATTGTTGAAGCGCACATTATACAAAATCGCATGTTGCTTTTTATCTACTACCTGCTAAAAAGCGAATGGTGTCTTGATCATTCAAACGCTATGACTAAAACCATTATCTCTTCCAAACAGTATGATAACGTTTAAAAGGGCTTGTGTTGTTCTGCCTTGGTTGGTATTGTAAGCAGTTATTATGATGCAGATTGATAGATGTTGTTATTAGACCCTGGCTACTAGTGGCTACCTGCAGTCTGTGTCGGAGTGTGCGCGCTCGAGGGGACGCACGCGGCGCCGCGTCGACCCGCGCACGCTGCCGCCGCGCACCGACCGTCTGCACACACGGATAGACACTATAACTGGTATAGGTTTAGCGTTCAGGTAAATACAAGGTCAAATTAAATTAACTAGCGAAACTCCGCGTACGTGATTGGTAAACAGGATAAAACAAAGAAAAAAGATATTCTAATCGAAATTTCAAGTACTTACATAAGTATCTTCTCTACCTTCTGTCGTTTACCCAAACAAAAAACCATCCAAACAATATTTTTTATTTTATCATGTTTAGTAGAATCACGTCTACGGAGTTTTGCTAACTAATTCAATTTGAACTTGTATACTTCATACTAGATAATAGATATAACTAGCCGCTTGCTTTGTACATTCACCGAAATGTATACTTAGTAAGTATTGCATAGCAGGTTGACACACCACCTATGTGAATAAAGGCAGTATTTTAGAGCCATTCCATACAACTAATAAAGAATAACAGTAGGTAGTGAGTTGGATAAATGGACAATGATTCTTGACATTCAATTTGCTAAACAATCAGTTTCCCTGACCGTACCTACCTCGTAGACGGATGGCGTCGGTGGCGACGTTTGGGCGGTCGAGTGCACACATAGCAGCACACCCGCCAGTACAGAAACCTGCAAGTTTCAAACACCATGTAAATAATTTGGAAAATCATGGAATTGCAAATCATCAGATATAATTCTCCTAATTATAAAGAAACATAATGTTTCTTCAAACAAAATAGTCGCTCGAGTTAAAAGCGCCTACTTTAATGTACAAGCAAAACTTCTAAAAGAAAATCAAAGAACAGAAAAATAAAACTGACTTCTTTTATTGAAATCTTTTTCTATTAAACAGGCACTGACACTATAATTACAGATAAATATTAAGAGGAAATGCGGGTGCTCTTTTGTCCATAGAAACGCTCTTGCCTGTTTTCTTTCTGGTTAATGACCATAAAGCAATGATTTTTTTTACAGAATAATAAATATTAACTACTTGTATGTCCCTATGTTTTCCTTTTTGATGATACATTATTTTTATAAGCACTAAACCGCTGTCAACAGAGGCCTAGTGTACAAAGACAACTATTAATGAAAAAAGAAAAACTTAGGGACACTATACCTACCTATATTATCCTTCTTATAAAGTTTATGAAATATCTTTTAAATTGGTCTAATATTGGAGGAGGAAATAATAGGCGAGAGCCAAACCTCGAATTATGACTTTTTACTTAGGATTTTTCAAAAGTCTCTCCGACCGCAAAAAGTAGACATACAGAACCGCTAAAGAATAAAGAGCATACGCACGCGCCTACTATTCTAATACGAGCAACACGCATCGTTTTGCTACTACAAGAACTACAAATTTGCTTTTGTGTACACAATACAGGGTATTATAATAATATGTGTGTGACGCACCTGAAGGAGGAAGCCATGACGTCACCTATGTTTGACAGACACAGCAGCATGAGAGGGATGCCCAGGATGGCGTAAAATATTGTCACCACCTTGCCGGTCTGGGTCTTCGGCGCTATGTGCCCGTAACCTGGATAAACACAATATGCAAAGGTAGGTACTTATATATTATTATTTCTGTAAATAAACTTGCATTTTCTAGAAATTATATTTTTAAATAAGTAAGTATGTACCTATATGTATTTTTCACTTTTTAGCTCCGGAAAATAAGTGTTTAAATATGAAACAAGTCAAACGAAAACAAAAAGAACACGAACTTATGATCACTCTCCCTTGTCGAGTGTACACTGTGACGTCACAATATCTTACTGTTGCTACGAATTTCAATCGGTATTTTAACAGCTTCTTCAGAAGCATCGGTGGTTCAGTGGTAGAATGCTCGCCTGCCACGCGGGCGGCCCGGGTTCGATTCCCGGCCGATGCATGCTCTTTTTGCAACTTTTAGATATTTTCACACATTAAAAATCTGTATTGTACTAGTAACTATTACAAAATTAATTAGATCTTGCAACACACGTACGAAAGCGTTACATTTATAACTTTCCAAGTTGGTGTGGGCAACTGGGTGACTTGAGTTAAGCAACACCTTTTACTAGCAGCAATACAGTACGCAACCACTTGGGAATTCCAACGTTTGAGCTCGTCTAGTTACTGGCCGAGCTAGTTAGTGGGATTCAACGGAAATACGTTATCTCATCTCGCGTCGACAAACAACGGACGTACATAATTATAATACTCACAAATTACATTAATTATGATTACTTTATGAATTTTGTCGCCTTGACATCTCTAAATAAAATAAATTGATCTTTCGTTTAATGGATTCCTGACTCTACATATTTCTTAAAAATTGCCCAATTTAATTCTGAATTCAAAATATTTTATCAAGTAAGTGTCTGTGGTACTCGTATGTACGAAGTTTTAACAGATTAATTTGACAACACATATTTTAAACTATTGACAATACGGTGGCTATAAAATAACAAGGTTAAACCTCAGGTAAACACAGGCAAATGTACATAATATATATAATATACAGTTTTCTTTAAAATCCTGGGTATAAATTAATTGAAAAAACATAGTTAAGTACATAAGTATCTATCTAAAAATATTCGTTAATTTAGCTGATTATTATTGTGCTACACTTTTAAGACACCAGCTTTTTTGTTATGACCAATTTATTACCTGATTTATCTCCCTTCCGTGTGCAAGTAGGTAGGCAGGTAAGTACCTACATCCTAAACCACATGTAATTAGTGTAGCGTGACCGACAAATCGCAGAAACCAAATTATATTATGATTATCTACGATCAATAAAGCAAGATAATAATTATGTTTTTTGTGAAATCGATCTGTTTCCGTCGTTGTTTGAAACGGATACCACCGAGGTCGACTTCTTGCGACCTCCTCCTCTCCAAATGTTACCTCTGTATCATACATGGTATATAGTGAGGCTGAGGGCGTGGAGCCATTATGGAAATAACTAAGAGTAAACAAGTGATTTTGATCAACAACGCTAGGTATGATCCGATCGTAAGAAATGTTGAAGTGCAATCAAGCTAAACAATCATCTGGCAAGCTCTGTAAACTGAACAAACAACCTGAATAAATAAAACCAAAAAAAAGTGCAGCTCTAGACGTCCTTCGGCTAGAGCTATCTAGAGACGGCGATGAAGGTCTCTTAGAAGTGTTGCAACCAAGACTAAGACGACTAGCCTGAGACTATGCAAAAGTTACATGTTCTAACTTTTTTTTTTTTCGGATGGGAAATCATCAAATGACTCCTCCCGCTCTGGGTGGAGCGGAAGGGAGTGTCAGACTCTTACTGACTAAAACCCACCCGTGTTCCTTCCTTAGCCCTTTGTGTTCCGGGCCAGCGGTAACCCTTTCGGACAATCCCGCTGACCCGGCAGGCTCCGGCCCTAAGGGGGCCCCTCATCGATGCTGACATCTCTTTGACGCGCGCGTGAAACACGTACGCGCCGTCAGACACGGGCCTGGTCCTGATCGGACGGTACATGTTCTAACTCTTGATAAAGAGTTGTAAATACTGTCACCTAACAACCTAAGTCAGACTACTGGCGTAGACAGCGAATTTAAAGGGTTTTAGTAAGCAAAGCACCACTCGCCGCAGTCCCTGATATCCGCAGCCGGCCAGCCGCGCACGCTACCTGCTCATCTCAGCACATGGCTAAATATAGATCACTAATAAGAGTAATAACAGTAACAATGGACATCCGATGTGCTGCATAATTGGGTCATCGATAGGAACACAATGCTGGGCGTCGGCGTCGTTAGCGCTGACCTCCGTGCTTCCCCGCTGGCCAGGTGAGATGATACGCGCTGGCGCCATGCGGTGCGGCCCGAGTGGGACACTCTCACTTTTTCAATATCAAAAATCAAAAAATCAATCAAATCAAATCAAAATGTTTTATTTCACATAAACCTACATGGGCACTTATGAAACGTCAGAAGCTAGGTGCACGTCTCACGTCAATCAAAGCATTTATTCAATTAAGGGCTGATTTTTCCATCGTCAGCTAACTTTTATTTGAGGAATAAAATTGACGTTTGACAGTTTTTGTATGAAATAACTGTCAAAATTTCAAAATTGTTCCTCAAGTAAAGTTATCTGATGATTGAAAAATCAGCCCTAAACCATTTACAGGCACTTTTAAATTGTCAAGGAGGCGGTCAGTCAGAAAGATGAAGTTACTTGCCCATTCTAAAGCGTAGTAGGGTCCTATGGAGAAGAATGGACAAGAAACTCCACGGACACTCCTTTTTGAATCAATATATTGCTGACCTACATCATCATAAGGTAAGATGTCTTGCTGCAAAGACCACAAATAAATTGGGATAAGGGCTGAAGGATGATAATGCAATGCAAGGGAAGAAACTAAAGTGACTTTATGACTACGGTGATGGATAGAGGAAAACCAAAAAACTTGATGAATTGTGATTCGAGGAAAGCATTATTGATGCAGGATCACAAAACTAAAAGCACTTTGCAGGGTCACATTACTACATGCTTAAAGTCCACATTAGACATCAAGCCTCACATATGGACTGGTAATGTCTCCGCATCAACGCGAAAGATGGTGCCTGCGGGTGCGCGAGAGCACGGCCTTCAACTTACGACTTGCGAGTCGCGACGTCACGCGTCCCAGCAATCTGCTGCGCCGCTAAGAAGGCGCTTCACTACGATACACTTGGGGTTGAAAGGTTGAAACTGTTGAAAGACCAGCATCAGTATCATGTGTTGCTTGTTTGTCGTTAGTTATCCATCACGTTAGCAAGTGTAAAATTAAATAAATTAAGGGCTGATTTTTCAATCAACTGATAACTTTATTCGAGGAATAATTTTGAAATTGACAGTTATTTCATACAAAAACTGTCAAACGTCAATTTTATTCCTCCAGTAAAAGTTATCTGGCGATGGAAAAATCAGCCCTAAATGAAATTAATTAAACGCATACTTTACCAGAGGCCGTACTAGAGATTGCATATCTATTGTTTTAACCCGACTGTGAGTGACTGCGACAGAAGGTAAAATACATATTATTATGATCGGGTTATTTGGATTCCATTTAAGTAAGTACTTAAAGAGTTTTCTCCTAATAATGTTTATTAAAACAATCATGAAAATGCGTAATGAGTGGGATTCAACGTGGATAAAGAGAATAATGCGGCAACTTGGTATCGAGCGGTGCAATTCGGCAACTTGCGCCATTTTAGAGGCGCGGCGAGTACGCAAGTGCAGCTGAAATCAGCCGCGGGCACCACCAATGCGCTCAGTTACATAACGTAGGGCGAGCAGAGCAGTCGCTCACATACTTGTATCAGTTACTGACGTATAATTTATATAAATTATATGGTCCAAATCGGAAACGACGAAATTAAGTGCGAAATATGAATTCATCTAAAATGAACTTTGGTTCGTATTTATTACTTTTAGCTTTTATATATGTTTATATTTTTTCGTGTTCATGTGCTTTTCTAGATTTTTTACCTGTGAATTAGTTATGTGGGTCGATTAGGCTAAAATAATTTGCTACCCCAGCCCTAGACTACTTAAATTATGAGTAACTCCAAATAGGTTTTTGATTTTACAATTCCGTACACTTTATTTTATTTTATTTATTTATATAATGGCTTACCTACTAACTAAATACATACACAGCATTAACCAACAATATTTGTAGTAGGTAATTATAGGTAGCTCTCGCATTGTACCTCTCTAAAGTAAAGGAAACCAAAATAAATTAAATATTGAGTAAACTATTGTGCCTTACTCACTTATTAGCATAATGTTACTCAATACTTACGTTATATACGAATTAGACCATTATGCCCAAAAGGTTCTCGTTGGTCAGAGAGTCCTTGACGTTTGCGCAACCCTCTAAACCGCCCGCCCACGCCCTGCCATCACCTCATATACGTCAGACTCGTTTGATTATCCTGCTGCCTTTTACTTACATTGCTGCACATATATGAAGGTGTAAAACGTGTTCCATCTCGAAACAGGGATTGGATGCAGAACTACTTTTTCACAATCATCGCTAATATTCATATTAAAGTCGCGGTTGCAATAGTTACCATCTTATTATGGTTGGTGAACCAAGTATTTGCTCAGTCTTAAAGTTAGATATTATGTCATGGAAAATAATTGTGAATTTATTGACAAGTCAAGGAACTTCACGCGTATACTATGTAGGTAGTTAAGTAAATAAATTATTTCAGTAGGTACGTCAATAGAAATGTGTTTCTTCTCTGAGCATCATTATCATCTACAACCATAGTCTTGTTGTTTAGTTTAGAATCTTTATCAATTTGTAAAACAGTGTCGGGAAGCGTTCTCGCGCTGGTCGTCAATTTCGTGATTAATGTTTCAACAATGACATCAATAGTTTAGTGTTGAATGTCTTTTAATGTTGTTTGTTCAACCTATCTATAATTGTACTGTCTTTGAATATAACCAGACCATTCTATGCATTTTAAGAAATACCCATCTTGGTTAGTTATCTCGTCGTTGTTTCTACAATTTTTTGTTCTTAAATATCTTTTTATTTTTAACGCAATGTCGTTTCCTCGTTGTTTACTCACTGTGCCTGTGTCATTTAACGAATTTAAAAATAATTCAATTAACTTGAATTACAGTAAAGTACATTATTTAAGGAAGCACGCTCCAATTACTTCCATGCAACATTTATTGAGCTCTGAATCTATTGTAGCAGTTCTTGAAACCCTGTCCTACTTATCCTAATCTTATTTCTCATCTAGGTAACTTTTCCAAGCGCACCTTCGATTTCAAACTTCCATCTTCATTTTAAGGCTTTCAGAAATCCCAAAAATCATGTCTTAATTATCGTGTTTTAGCACATGACGTAATTACAATAATAGTATCAGCGGCAAGTAACAGTGGATATTTGTAAACTGTCCCTCGTTAGATACCTTCGTATATATTTACCTACGTATGTACGCAGTAGTGGTGTTTTCATTCGTCTGCTAATGAATAATCGCTCATCAATGAACTGAAATGAACATAATCTTTTACCTAGATTATGTTAGCCAGCATCTAGACAATAAAACAATGTATTTTAATTATTTAGTACCTAATGATTGCCTGCGACTGTTGCACTGTGATTGGTATTAACGTTTAGTTATGGGTTGCTTGAATTCGCATCGCATCGCTAGTAAAGGCCCTAGACATTTAGTTCTATAATAGGTACTAGGAATGAATAGGCTGGCTAGGCTGTCATTCGTGGATCTTTGACAGTCGTTACGGGTAGTCAGAAGCCCGAAAGTCTGACAACCAGTCTTACCAAGGGGTATCGTATTACCCAGTAACTGGGTTGTGGAGGTCTGATAGGCAGTCGCTCCATGTAAAATACTGGTATTCAGCTGCATCCGGTTAGACTGGAAGCCGACCCCAACATAGTTGGGAAAAAGCTAGGCAGATGATGAATACTAGGAATGAATAATAACCTGATTTATCCGTTAGTGTTCAAGAAGTTCCATCTTTTTAGGAGGAATTAACTGATCTTCTGACTTATCTGATTCAACTGAGAATTACAATTTTGTGATCAAAATTTAAAAAAAAAATATTTGCCAGAAAATACGATTGCTCAATAAGGAAAGATCTTATAGCCTAAAAGTTTTAATAAGTTTTATATTAATCAAGCTACCGAACCAAAAAATAAAACTATACCAGAAATTAACGTACGCTTAAATACTTCAAACTCTTTATTTATGGAGCCGACCATACCTCAAGACATAAATAATCATATTACCTCACTTCGAAATACAAATAGTGTTGGTTATGACGGAGTATGCACTAAAGTTATCAAAGAAGTGTCTCATTATATAGCTCCACATCTCAGCCACATAATTAATATGAGTATTTCTAGCGGAATCTTCCCTGAGAAATTAAAAACGTCAATAATTGTACCATTGCACAAAAAAAATGATAGACAAAATATGTCAAATTATAGGCCTATAGCATTGATACCCGTCTTTTTAAAGATATTTGAGAAAGTCATTTATAAGTCCTTGTACAACTATCTTGAGAAATCAAACATATTAGTAAATGAATAAAAGGGATTTCGTAAACAGAAGACAATCAATATGGCTATACATGACCTGCTTCTCCCTGCTTTGTCAAATATGGATAACAGAAATCCTGTATGTGCTATATATATGGATCTAACTAAGGCTTTTGATTATGTGGATTATCCTATACTAATACATAAACTTGAAAAATATGGTGTCAGGGGAAATATACTTGACCTCATTCAATCTTACTTAACGAACAGAAAGCAATTTGTAGAAATCACACAAATATCCCCAAATACTAGTTACGAGAAAAAATATCGTTCCGAAAGCGAGATAATTAAATACGGCGTTCCTCAGGGTAGCGTGCTAGGACCACCCCTTTTTTTGCTCTACATAAATGACCTTCCGAGGCAGATAAAGCACCCCATGGTACTATTCGCCGATGATAGCACCGTAATTATTAAATGTGATGATCCCAATACTTATGAAAATGAAATTAATATGACATTAAATAGAATTATAACATGGTTTGACAACAATAATCTAATTATAAACTTAGAAAAGACTAAAATTATGCATTTTTATCAGAGAATACCGAATACAATCCTTGACATTAGCTATTTAGGGACAAAAGTAGAATCAACTACTGCTACTTACTAAATTTCTTGGTATTAATACATATAGACAGCAACTTGACTTGGAGACCCCAGACAGACGAAATATGTAAAAAACTTAATAAATTCACCTATGCTCTCTATAAACTATCAAAAATAGTAAGCCTAGAATCCGTACTAACAGCCTATCACGCCTATGTTGCATCAACACTCAGATATGGCGTAATATACTGGGGCAATTCAGTTGATAGGGAACTCGTATTTAGAGCACAAAAAAGATGTGTCAGAGCAATGTGTGGCCTTAAAAGTACAGACAGTTGTCAACCGTTCTTTATACGTCTAAAAATTCTTACCTTGCCATCGCTGTACATATACGAAACAAATATATTCGTGAAATCTAACATTTCATTATACAAAATAGCTACTAAAAGTTACTACAGAAAATTACGCGATAAAAATAAGTCAGAACTCGAAGTGACTCATGGTAAAACTGCTCTAATGAATAAAAGTACCTTCTGTATGGCCAAAAAAATATTTAACAAACTACCTGAAAAAATAAAAACGTTACAACTGGACAATTTCAAAACAGAACTATTAAGAATATTGATAGATAAATGCTATTACTCACTGCAGGAATATTTGGACGATAATTCTATAATTACTGCTTCAGAAAATTGTACATGACCTCACCTATTTTGACGATTTAGAATTTTATTTGACATTAGCATTATTATGACATTTAACTTAATATATTTGACATTTATTGAAATTAATTCTATTTCAAATTTGTATTGTTATGCATGTACCTATTAATATTGATTTTATTATTAATGTGAAAGTTTACATAATTCTTCCACCTCATGATTATAATATATAAAAATTCGACAATGACAATTTAATATATTTGTACGCCTCTGGGCAAAACATAGAGGATCTTTCTATCTGTAACATCTCGCACACTATTGTAATTTGACCTATGTTTACAAATAAAGCATTCTGATTCTGATTCTGAAAAGTTATTGTATTCTGCCTGCAAGCAAGCGTGCAAATTACATTCAATAACAAACACAAATTGTAAACATTAAAAAACATAAAATATATAAAACTGGCCAAGTGCGAGTCGGACTCGCACTCGAAGGGTTCCGTACCACAAGACAAAAACACCGAAAAAAAAAAACATGTTTATTGTGTGGGAGCCCCCTTAAATATTTATTTTATTCTGTTTTTAGTATTTGTCCTTATAGGGGCAACAGAAACGGCGGAGCGCGTGAGGGAGAGGCAATCCTTGCGCCCTCACGCCCCTAGCCGCCGCAGGAGACGCCCTGGGCGTCGGGAATCGATCGCCGATTCCCGGCCACCGTAGGCGCGGGCTTGCGGACGGCGAGCAATGGGCAGCTCGCCGTCCGGTAAGGACCAGGCCCGGGTCGACGGCGCGTTGTGTTCCACGCGCGCCTCAAGGAGATGTCAGCACCAACTGAAGGGGTCCGCTAGGGCCGATGCCCGCCAGGGTCGCGGGTTGTTCGAAAGAGATACCGTGGCCCCTGGCACAGGCAACTGAAGGAACACGGGTGGGTTTTAGTCAGTAAGAGTCTGACACTCCCTTCCGCTCCGCCCAGAGCGGGAGGGGTCATTTGATGATTTCCCACCCAAAAAAAAAAAAAAAAAAAAAGGGGCAACAGAAATACATCATCTGTGAAAATTTCAACTTTCTAGCTATCACCGTTCATGAGTTACAGCCTGGTGACAGATGGACAAGTAATAGGGTTTTAGTAATAGGATCTCGTTTTTACCCTTTGGGTACGGAATCCTAAAAAACAGACCAAACCAAAATAACATTGAAATGCATTTCAATACTTTAAATTATTATTGTCCGAATATAAAAACTAACAAAAATGTAATAATAAAATAAAAATGTCAATACAATAAATTTAAATCTTAATAATTAAAATTAAAAATGTCAATCAAATAAATTTATATGTCAATAGTTAAAATTTTAATACTTTAAATTGACAGATTATAAAAATCGACAAAAATTAAAAATATATAATAATAATGACAATAAAATTAAATGTCAATTCCTACTTAAAAAGTCATTCAAATAAATTTAAATGTCAATAACACAATGTTGTTTCTTAAGTATTTGTTGAACCTATCCTCTGAGTTATCTCTTTCACCAACTTACTGCTTGCTTTAAAATAATTAAGTTACATAGCTTGACTCTTCTTTTGATCTGTACAAGGTCCACTTCACTGTATTTTCCATAAATTATTTTCATAACGACATCTGTCCATCCTTGGTAGGTAGGTATAATAATTAATGTTCACTATCTTCTTTATCAAAGTTTTTAGCAGATGGACATTCACGTAATGTCCCACCCTGTGTAACTGCTCATTATATTGCCATTAGACATGAATGTGCTCCAAGGTGTCATTGTGATAGGCTTCACGTGTTGGTCTTTGTTTCATTTCATCTTCATCCGCAATTATAGATCTCCTTGAGTTCTGATTCATTCAGCACATCCATTGTGGACATTATAAATAGCATAATTGTACGTATTTAGTAATTATAATCACGCGATCAAGATAATGAAGTTACAGTGACTCACATCACATTAAAAAAAATCGAAAAATCCTAAAAAACGGATTCGTTTCCTCGGACCATTAGCTTCTAATTAAATATCGCCGGTACGTATCTGTTTTTTATACGATTGTAAAAACTCATGCTCCCTTTTTCTTTGTTCTGCTTTAGCTTTTAAACAAAAACAAAAACTACCTAAGATTTATTCTTGGGAATGCAAAAAGCAGTTTTTTTCGACCCTCATACTTTAGGTCAAAACTCGAAATCGCGAACCACTATAACCCGATTTCTATTTTCCTTCTAAAGTGTTTAACGTTTTTTATCACGTGCTATGGACAGCCTTCTTATGCTACCACTATGTACCCCACGCCATGTCAGTTTATCGTTCAACAATAAATATTGCAGTCGTTGTAATCACGCCACTCATCTATCTGGCGTTGTCTATTGCAGGAGTGTTGTGGTGTGTTCTGCTGCTGGCGTCAACCTGCGCGGGCAGTAGGTGGCGCTGGCCGGAGGGCGAGACGGCCGCGTCCGTGCGCATCGACACCAAGGTGCGCTTCATCGACAACGACAAGTGAGTACACACGTCTACAACATACGCAGACTATAAGCTCCTCTCTATATAACCGTCCGTAACTAGAGAGTTCCGTAGGACTGCAAGTGCACGGCGTCAGGCTACGGTTTGCGCCTATTGGCTGTGAAATGCAGGGGCATGGTGATGACTGTTGGGGCAGTGGCCGAACGGGAGGATCACTTGTGCATATATTGATATATATCACTTGTGTATATATTGTGCAGTGGGTGCCACAACGCTGCAAATGATGATAGTGAGACATTCACCATCGCTTACCCAGCGCCGCCGCGCCGGCTACAGAAATGAGTGAAAAGGGGCTAGTTGTAGCCACCACGAGTGTCTGCACTAAAGTTCATTTCAAATAAACTTGCGATAAAGTTTGTTCACCTCCTTCTACTAATGTATCCCAATATTTCCAAACCATACGAAAAAAATGGCAGTGTCGGTAACACGATCAAAACATTGACTTACCTACTCCGTGTTTGGTATTATGAAACTCAACCGATGCAATGTTAGCGACAGTTTTGTATGACGAACGATATCTATCGTAAGTTATTTGGACTTTTTGGTACAGGGTGGTTGAATGACATTTATCGCAAGTTTATTTGAAATACACTTTAATACTATCACAATGCCTTAGCATTGATTCAGTTCGTTGCACAATTTTACGTGAAGTTTTCCTCAGATTGACACTCTTGTTATTGGTGTTTTTATCGACTCAGGAATAGAATGAAACTTTTTGTGTCCTTGCTACTAACTAACCATAACACGGAAATGTAAACACGAGGAAATATGAGTAATAGATGATGCTGGCAACACTAACCACGTCAATTTATTTTAGACAACCCTTGAATGATGTCTTCATGTAGAAATGCATATCAATACATAATAGGTAGGCTGCAACTGGCGCCAGGCATGGTCCAAAGTGATAAGTTTAGACTTGGTTTTTGTTGTGACACCTAACCATTTGCCTACTAAGTAACGCCTTACTTAATAGTTCTGCACGGGCGTGTAGTGTGTATTGTATGTCATCTTACGACATGGACCCTAAAATATAACGAGTGTGTTTTAACCAGTTCTCAATAAGGCCTACGGCTTTTAACTTAGAAAGGTGTAGTAGGTAATGTAGCTTATGCACCTATGAAATAAAATGTGACAAGTTTTAAATTTTCTGGATGTGTGTGTAACTCTTGTTGTAACGTTATAGTTGTAAAGTGTAATTTGTTATCGTTTCAATCACTATAGTTACTAAAGTAGGCTGCTCCTTCTTACAACACTTGACGAACAGCGAATAGTTAATATGGCAATGCACTAAACTCGTTCACGCTTGACCACCACTATTGTGCTGCCTGAATCGTTAGTCAGAACTAATGATAATATTTTTTTGTGTAATAGGTTGCTAAACAGACCAACCACCTATAAAGTCGTAACCATCGACCGAAACACCTGCAACACTCAGGACGATGAAGATTTCGAGAGAGCAGTCTAGAGCATTGGCAATGCACCAACCACATCGTAATAAGAACAAACCGTGTGCTCGACGGGATTTCCCAACGGCGAAAATTAGACCATAATACTACAACCCCTATTAAATCACTTTAGGGAGATAAGTTTTCAAAAATCCTTCCTTAGTGCTTACCTTCGTTACTCTTGTGCGAAATTTCATGCTTCAAGATCCAGCGGCATAGGCTTTGAGCTGCCTGTCACTGAATGAATGAATCAACTTAAAGTTTTGAATTGTTATGCATGGCTCTGCAGTAAAATTTTCATCCCTCATTGGAACGATGGTGGTATTTTCCTCGGCGATCCCTTGAACACTTACTCGTGTCTCTCGTTCTCTCCTTGCCATATTAACATAATTTTCTTGTTGGCGTTTGTTTTTGTTATTGACATAAACGTTATATAGTTATGACCTAAATGACTGACTAATGGGGCTGACAGGTTGCTTGGCCTACGGTTGTCTGATTTTATCAAACTTCGTATTTAAATACACCTTACATGGTAAATCCTCGTTTTAAACGTAAATGTTCAATGCCATTCATCTAAAAAAATATTAATATAAGTACGTCCATAATAGTACAGATAACTATTTTTAAGTTATTCATTCATCTTGAAATATGGGCGGGTAACCCATGTTCGAAGGTCAAGGAAAGATTGTCAGATCTTTAACCAGAGGATAAAGATAGTGTTTCTCAATTATTACGATACAGTCTTCGCTTTTAGCGATAAGACCGCCCATTGTGTCACCCTTTGTACAGTTTCTATACCTTATGTCTGTAATTAATAGGTGTACATAATAAAGAGTATTCTATTCTATTCTTCAAATTCGAATGCGAGCCGAGTACGATTATGGGAAGAAGACAGGCGATCTCAAACCATTTGGTTTGCTAATCGCGCACAAATGAAATAAAATAAAATGAAACTAAAATATTTGGGTACTCAAGATTAGTGATGTAAGTAGTCTGGGGAAGGGCTTACGAGTTCTCTGGTTGGTTCTGCACAACTTATAAAACCTGACAGTACCTTCTAAAAAATATTGTGTGAAAGAACATCAGTTTTTTTTTATAGGTAGGTAATGTTGCTTATAAAACTCGTCCGTTAATTTGACAGCTTGTTACTTTATTATCAACCTTGAACAGCTCATGTTTTTAACATTCAAGCGTTCATGTTCAAGGAAAGCTTTCCCTTGGCACCAAAGCTTTGAGGAAAAAAAGATAAGTAAATAGTAGGTAGTGTTGGTACCTTCTGGTTCCAGTCGGCTGTCGTACCTTGGCCGACATTTGAGCGGGTACACATGACACAATGGCTCCCACGGCTAAGAATACCTTGCGTCATCCTGTACGGGTTATATTTCGCTAATTTTGCGGTAATTTGCTGTAGGACACAGTAATTGGTAATATTATTAGCACAATAATGGTCGAATGGTCGTGAAGTGGTAACGCAATCAGTGGCGGGCGGCGTGCGCGCAAGTGACGTATGTCGCGACCACGCGCGGATGTGTGGTGGCATTGCAGGCGGCTGCTGACGTCTGTTTATTAAAAAGGATGATTTTGTATTCATATAATCGTGAACCGTCAAAGTGGTCGATAAAAGTAGCTCACAAAATAAACAAGCTGAAGTGGCAATGAGCTGGATGCTGTAGAACCGATTACCGTTTGGATAGACGTGTTCTTGAGTGGAGACTGCGAATCGGTAAACAGGCACTTAGGACGCCCTCAGGCTAGGTGAAGGGATGGTCTTTGCAAGGTGGCTTGTAGCAGCTGAATGAGAGTTGCCAAAGATCGAGCTGAACGTCGTACAATTAGAGAGGCCTATATCCAGCTGTCGCCTGCTGTAGGCTGATGATGAACATGATGATGATGAATCGCGAACTAAGCTTGTGGAATATTTATTAAGGTACAATAGCATAAAATTAACTGTAGTTGTTAGAGGTTTTATAAAACAATGTATTCGTGCCAGCTTTTAACCAATTCAGGTCAGCTTAAATTATACGTAAGTTAAACCTGAATATTGTTCAATGTTATCTCTTAATTTGAGTTTATTTCAAGTCACAGGATACATAAATCACACATTCGGTTTTCCCTGCGCACACGCAACCTTACCTTAACTTATCTCATTAAATATCTAACTATAATTTTTACAAGAACCGAATCAAGACACGCTAGCATAATGATCGACTCTAAATATAATGAGCAACTATGAATCACTTCGGGAGATAGATACTTAACTGTACTTAGTGGTTGCTGATAAAACCAATCGCGAGATCAATAAAAAAGGTTACCTAAATGTTTTATTGCCAAACGTTAAAAAAAATAAGTTTAAGTTTGTAGTTTGTTATGATGTAAGTAACGATAGTTACATTACGTTTAGCAACGATGACGGATCGATCCGGTGTGTCGTAAAGTTCTACTTTTAGCATTGTTACTGATCGTTTGTGATGAAGTCTTATTACGTGGTATTCTTTGGAACAATGGAAAATGTTTGCTAATGAGAGCTATACGTTACAAGATATATACTCTGTCTACATCCACGTTGCGCACAGAGGATCCATTGATTCAGATTTTCGCAATATGTTCACAAAAAGCTTTTCATAATCGCGCTTCTACCGCTTAGAACCTTACAGCTGGAACGAGCCTCTTTCAGTATCCAGGAATTGACTATTTAAAAAAAAACTACAATACATTATAATAAAGTAAGTACTAGCGACCCGCCCCTGCTGCGCACGGTTTTTATGATTTGACAAAACATCAAGATTTCATTATTATATTTATCAGTTAACATAAATATATTATACACATACCTTCGGGGGTATTTCTCTAAATGATGGTGAAAACCGCATCAAAATCCGTTACGTATAGCTTAGAAGAACGACGCGGTCACACAGAGAGACACAAAAACCGAGTTTAATTTATAAATAATATGTATTTATAATTATGTACCACATAGGTAACCTACTTGTACCTAGATCACACTGAACTAAAGTTCACAGAACTCGTTCATTGGTCAAACATCGCGAAAGTTATTGTCTTGAGAAAGTTTAGAGCTCCACAAATTAAGGAGCCATAAACATGAACAAATAGTAATGTATTCGTGCAGAGGTAAGTACCTCCTCGCCTGAGTACCGCGTTCAACATGTTACGTGGTCAAATAGTCAGCTGTTACAGCGGAAACATACTTCTAGCCCCATCTTCTTTTGTCCTCTCTCCTCGGCCAAATCCTAAAGGATATATATATTTAGGTAGGTATATATATACATTATATTTATAGTTTTAATAGGTTTTTGCATCCCTTTTTATTTAAAAATATTTATTCCACAATTTTTCACAATAGCACCTAACACTGTTTGTCTTCATCACCCAAATATTGATTGGTAGAAAATGCCTATGGCATTAAGTCCACCTCTGTACTTGTGTGTGCTTAAAGTATCTATTAAATAAATAAGTAAAGGTACCCGAATTTCAGACGTTGTGCTTTCCAACTGTCGACATGTATGTACGATGTGTGCTTAAGATGTTTTCGAAGGTTTCGGAAGGAAGTCTTTCATGAATTATTCCAAACTGATGTAACTAATCTTTTGCTTATTTACAGAGAGGCTCAAACGAAAACGCACCGCGTGCAGGCCGATGAGGTACCGTTCAAGGAGCCTGAGGACACGGACGGCTTCTACAACCGGCCGCCCGGCGCCGGACGCTACCCGGTGCGCGTTGAGGCGCACCGGGCGCCCTACCGCGTCGACGGGCACGGCATCTTCCGCCTCAACAAGTATGTAGTGCTTCAGGGAACTTTTAGCGCTCGTTGATAGGGAGGCGCTGTTGGTGAACATTTCTGACTGAAAGGGTCTCCCTTGTTTCACCAAAAATAAATTGCCAAATTATCACTTCCCAAACAATTTTCCGCATAATTTCGTTTGCCAAATTATTACCTACTTACCAAGAAATCTCTTCACAAATAATTGTAACCCAAACCTAATGTTTGGCAAGTGAACGTTTAAACAATAACTTGTTTGCCAACTAGTACTTTTACCAATTTTTATTAAGTCAAATATTTCAGTTGGAATAACTCATTTTACGCAAAATAACATTTGCCAAATATTTAGTATCGTCAGTTTTCGCAGTTTTAAGGCAGCCATTTTAAGCATAAGATCTAACTTTGAAGACGTTTTATTACAAGGGTGTTTTTTCCACTTGGGACAAATTTTAAACAGGTAATAATAATATTAATATAGATAATAAATATTAATATTAACTGTTCTGGTAGAATTTTTTTTTTAGTTAGTAGCATTTTTTTTAAATAATTAATTTCGTCTAAATAATTCGGTTCTCGATAGTCTGCTTAAAAGTAATATCTTTTTTCCATATTTTTTCTATGTAAGTAATCTGGTCGTTTCTGGCCCGCCGGCAAAAAAAGAAAAAAAATGGATAAAGACTGTTGTCTTTATCCATTTTTTTTGCTTTTTTTGCGGGAATTAATCGAATTCTGCAACACAAGTCTGAATTCTCCGAAATAAAATTGCTAATGTCCATTGCAAGAAATTAAAATTATAAGTTACAAATATTTTGTATTAAATATATGATTATTTAAAAAAAAAATGCATTTTTTTATTAAATATCTTATTTTTGCCTTTATATTTTTTGTCATAACAAATCGTTTGACCAAACGTTTATTGTCTGAAGATTGTTTGCTGTAATAAATCATTTGATTAAAGACCAAATGCAAATGACATTATCCTTAATAATATTCTGCCAAGTAAAAATTTGACCAAATGATAATGTGCGTACTAAAATCATTCCAAACATTGCATTGGTATAAAGAAAGGTTGCCAAAATTTGATTGGGGAGTGAAATTTTGGCAAAATCTTTTTGGCAAAACGGCAGGATCACATTCCCAGGATCAAATTCACATCCCTAGGATTTTTGTAGCAGAGCCATCAACAAACTTCCACTAAAATGGTGCATCTTCACTTATGTATGCCAATACTTCGATTAATGAAATAAATAATTTTCTTTAAAAAAATGTTTTTCTATGTAAAACGTCAATTTTATAGGTAATAAGGATAAGGACCTAATATATAAAATCTGTATGGTATGTGTCATTCAAATTCTATTTCTGTTTTTTTAGCCAACAACAGCAAAATGTGATATCTGACGGAACCCTCGACTCGCTGCAATACTGCAAGTGTGTCTCCAAACCGGACTGCAACCCTCGACCCGAGTCTGTGGTAAGCAGTATATTTGTACATATCCCATGTTACATACATGCGGTCGGTGCAACACGGGTTTTTTCTTTCACTCTCAACTGTCACGGGGGTGAATGGAAGAATTTATACATAAGTATCATACCTGTTTTGTTTTTCCCGAACACTATAACGTAGGTACACTATTGGACCACTAACTAACTAGGTTGCACGTTATTATCGATATCCGTAACACCCCTACTAATAAGCTAAGGCTAGGATTCTCGACAATAGTGCCAAACTTTGGATGGCGTTAAGTCACTACTTCACGCTTGCTGTTTTTGGCTTGTCCTCATCTCTATTCCGATACTCGTACAACTGTAGGTACTGTGTGTATACAGGGTTATTGGTAAAACATTAACAGCCTCTTAAGAGGTCATTGTACTCAACATTATGAACAATTTTTAGTATGGGACCACACTAGGAATCGCGCAAAAAAAATCAGTTGTTCCCTACATTTATTTTCGTATAACTCGTTAAACTGTACAGAACAGCTGATTAATTCGCGATTTCAGGTTTGGTCCCATAATAGTTGTTCATAATGATGAGTACAATGACCTCTTAAGAGGTTGTTAATGTTTTACCAATAACCCTGTATATGTTCTGATTTTTCTTTGTTACACATGTTTCCAGGGCGCGTGCGGTCTCGGCAAGTTCCTGTGCTGCTACCCGCGCCCCATCAACAACGGTACGCCTCAGCTCACCACCACTCTTTTTATATGCAATAGTTTGTCACGAAAAATTCTTGCTCTTCACTAAGCTTCCAATATTTGACGCTATGACACAATATTCACTCACGGCGACTCCGAGTAGGGTAAAAAAAATGGTTGAGGTGGATTTTGGTAGACAAGCATTGCTAAAAACTCCAATCATGTTCTATTGACAGAGTACTACAATGAAGTAGAAGACCAGCGTCGCGAGAACTATCCGTTTGCACCACAACTCGGCTCCGGGTCCATCGGCGCCTTCGACAACCGCGGAGTGCTCGTCGGGCCCGACGGTCCCACGGGGCTCATCGGTCCACAAGACAAGCAAAAGGAACCCGCTGTGCTCGCCGGGCCCGGTGGACCCACCGGCATCATAGGCCCGGCGCAACACGGCGACGGACTAGGGAGCCCAACGGCGCAGAGAGGGGTCTACTTCGGCCAGTCAGGATTCGGGACGTACGGCCGACGACCAGTACTAGTGGGCCCCGGTGGACCCACGGGGATCATCGGGCCCGGCAGAGGTGGCCGACCTAACGTGCTAGTAGGACCGGGCGGGCCTACTGGCATCATCGGCCCTGGATACAGCAGGCAACCTGGAGTGCTTGTTGGCCCAGGCGGCCCAACCGGTTCCATCGGGCCGGGCCGCCAGCTCCTAGTGGGCCCCGGCGGCCCCACCGGTCAGATAGGGCCGCAGGGATTCTACGGTAAATAAAATGTGCCCTGTGTCGTGTGGTGACTAATACAAGTACAGAACTAACCAGTTACATGTTTTTGTTGTTTACGTTTAAGACTGTGAAGTGTACCGTAACAGTGTACGTGGATGTAAATATTTTGATTAATTGTAATGAACGTGCGCCATCAGTGTTAACTGCGATAAACCATCCGCTTTGTATTGATGTGCAATTGTTCACCTTCACACCTCGCGTGTGTGCCGAGTAGTGACGGGTGAGACTCTTGCAGGCTGCGCGCGCACCAAGCGGAGGAAAGCCAAACCGGACGACACGCGACACACACACAACCACAGGCGAAACAATACCAAGGAAAGGGAGCTATGTTACTGCAAAATATAAATTGTAGAAAATCCCTTGTTTTCTTTTGATAAATCCAGGTAATGCCTATTAATACTTTAAATCACAAAAAAATAAAATAAAAAGAGCTTACACTGATCGATACGCTTAATAAAATTAACTCTACAAAGGTTTTTGATCTCTCCAGAGAATGTGCCAGTAAAATGGCGATATTAACAAGCTGACATTCCTCGAGTCAGATGTGTCGAATTTATAACGAAAATAAGCCAACGTATGCGATAGAGGATAAAAAATGTGACGGATGGCGGGCTGGCTGCGCGCCAGGCGCCGACGCACCTCGCACACGATACAACGGATCGTGGAGAACAGAAGGCACACCAGGGTGATAGCACTTTGGAAGCATCCAATAATGTCTACAGTGCGGTTGGTATCAGCGAGTCAGAGTCAGCAAGTAAGCAAGTAGACGAATGCATCCTAAATGACAGTTCACTTAGATTAGATAATATGTGTATCTAAATCCGTTGAGTAACGCGTATCTATACGGGCCACCAGAAACACACTCGCATACCGCCTCTAATATATGTAATTATTCAATCAATCAACTCAGCCTATTGCAGTCCACTGTTGGACATAGGCCTCCGCATCCAGTACATCCCAGCCCAGCCACCTTCTTTAGGTCGGCCGTCCATCTAACTCAGGGGCGTCCCACACTACGCTTGCCGATACGCAGTCTCCACTCCAGGACTCGTCTGCTTCATCGGCCATCGGTCCTTCGACAAACATGGCCAGCCCTCTGCCACTTCTGTTTGCTTACTCTGCAAGCTATGTCGGTAACTCCGGTTTTTTTCCGGATAATTTCATTCCTGATTTTATCCTTCAAAGAGGCTCCGAGAATAGCTCGCTCCATAGCGTGCTGAGCAGCCTTGAATTAGTGGACTAGCCCGATCGTCAATGTCCACTTTTCAAACAATTTATAAGCTTAAGTTTATGGAATTTAATTAATCAATCGGTAATTATTCAATCATGCATTTTATTAAATTGACCTTCTCTCTTTCCTGTCTCCTCCAGCGCGCGCGCACGTAAATCTAACACACTTACACACATTGTGCTTGAAATCCCTTATTCTGAAATTCTATTGCGTTATTTCAGATCCAGTTTTCGAGTATTATACCTACAATGATTTTTGCTATTGCAGACCAGAATTTATAAGGTTTCGGCTAAATATACACAATCTCATTGCTAAACTGCAATCCAAATCCTCACCTACAACCGGTCCCTGTAAAGAGAAGTGGCAAGACAGACAAAGTTGAACTTACCGATAGTGGTGATGACAATGATGGAGTAAAAGAGCGCGCCCGTGAAGGTCCACTGGATGTGGTCGGTGCTCTCGTTGCCGTCCCAGCCGCGCACCTTCATCTCCAGCAGGATTGCGTTTTCGAAGTCCTGCAAACACCCACACCTCATTCTAAATATCCAGATTCGAAGAATACCTACTGATCTGCTACAGAAAACAATTTTTGTATAAGTTTTCCAAATATCAACGAGAATCAAATCTAAGGCTTAATCTTAGAGCAGTCCCTCTTGTGGCCACTTGGTCTGAGCAATCGTGAAAAATGAAAATGTAAACGTAGAATTTTACAACATAAATAAATCAAGGAAAAAATCATCAAATCGTAAAGCACACGCGTAAAAAACGTTGATAATATGACTGAGAGCTTCACCGTAGCACATTCCTATTAATAAACTTCTAATAAATTTTATCAATAGCTTCCCAAGTAGTCCTCCATCAGTATCAGGTGCTTGAGAGTGGATTTAATATTTTGTTTAACCTTGGATATCTCGGCTGTCTGTGACTGTGGTGGCCTTTTCGTTTTTAAAAATAATTAGTGTAGTTTTAAAAGTTTCTTATTTAAAGTCTGAAGAAATAAAAGCACGTAGGTAGTAAAGGTAGTGTACCATGATTTTGAACTACACCTAACGTTCCTAAAAAGCATCTACCTCCCAAGAAGCTGCTTATTGTGTTATTCGGTACCTAAAGCTAATGTTATACCTAATGTATAATACTGCTGGTGTACTTGTTAAATAAATAAACTAGAATTGGCGACAGCTAACGCACAAAATAATTTCTGTTTTGTGTCTATCGTGTAGACATGATATAGAATTCTTGCAGAACGACAACAGATCTTCACTCATTATTAACTTACACTATACTTACAATCTACTGCAAATAATAATCCTTTTGCCTAACTGAGTAATTGTTCCAACATGCACGATCTCTCACCGTGGCCTTCTTCATGAGCTCCGGTACTTCTATGTTAAGGAGCTGATATAATATAATAATGCCCATAATATCGTTACCTTGAGCATGTCGACGACCTCGGAGGTCCAGTTGGTCTGGTTGAAGAGCGGCGCGTTGTGCGACATCGTCCAGATGCTCTGCGTCGTGTTGCTGCGGATCTGTGATATGTTCCGCTTCACCTGCACACATACAAAAAGAGACACGTTATCGACGGATGTGAGGCTCTCATCTTCTAAGGAGCTGAGTCCCTATTATTCTTCCGTTGATCATCAGGAATAGATAAACTAATCACGAATCAGAATTATCACGAGAGCCCATTGTGACTAGGTATTTAATATGTAGGAAAGAAGTTAATTTCACTCGACAAGCATACAAAGAAAAAGCCCAAACATAGAAAGAAAATTATAAAGTTATACGTTTATGTGGGATGTGGGTTGATGAAAATCGACTTCATAGTTGAAGCCAGGTGGACTTGTAGATGTGTTTGTAAACATTCTGATTCCCGCGCTGAATATCATTAAGCAGATGTAAGCGACCTATATAGACTCTTGGATTGCTAATTATACATTGTTAGAATTGAATACACATACCTAAAGCAAAGATGGCATTTATAGTTATTAACACCAACTGCTGTTATCTCAATTCTATAACCATTCATCTTTATTTCGGAATAAGTACCCTTCACTTGGTTTTTACAACCATATGATTCTGCGAAAGCTCTAATCTTATGCCAAGTTTATCAGGATTGTTTAATTAGCATGAAGTTGTCGGTCACCTGACGTGCGCCATTTGTGCGGATCACAAATTGACGGAAAATACACTTTCCAGTTTAAATTAAGATGTCATCGCTGAATTGCCAAATCCTTAGGACGGTTTGCGCAGACGAGACAATGGAGAGAGAGTAGAAATCCATAGGAGACACAAAAAAAAAAAACAATTTAAGATGATCGACTGACTAGACATGTTACTTAAAGCTACTACTGTAGGTGAAATTAGTTCAGTCTTGAAGTCACATTGAAGTGCAAATCTATTGTCATCATAAGCCTTTTCCAACTTTTACGTATAATTGAACAAACATATTGTCGCCATAACCATGCGTGTTTTATGTTTTTACATTGTGTCGGGTTCAGTGACGTTTACTAGTCTTTTTGACTGAGTCGTTTTCAGCTCAGCTTGAGTACTCTGTGGCAGCGTGCCATTATTTGATAAATCTAATTTATAATCGCCAAAGTAACGCAAATGAAAATAGTTTTGATAATAAATTAGTAAGTGATTTAGTTGTCTTGAAGGAATCTGTTTATAATTTTAATATTCAAATCACAATATTAAGGCAAGAAAGCGGTAGTTAAGATCGTAGTTTTTAAAGAATAGAAAAAAAATAAGGAGTAGGTACTTACAGAGACGATGAAGAAACTACAATTCTGTTAGAAATTGCAGCTTCTGTAATGCAATTATATGAACTGCGCACTCCGTTCATCCAATAGCTGATGTCTATGATTTAGATACAGATTCCAGTTACGGAATTGATATTGGCAACATACAAGTTCTCACAGTTTACACGTGATAAATCCTATTTAAATATAATTGGCTTTCGCAGTTCTAATGCATAATGGAACGTTGGTTAGTGAGGAATCGAAAGACCTTATGGCAAAATTCGAACGCAGTACGAGTCGTTATTACTGTTACCGGCACGTAACTTGGCAAGAGATTTTCGTAGTGGGGGAAGTTCGCGCATATAAAAATGTATGAAATTGTGCGTGCGCAAACTTCCCCCACTACAAAAACTCTTGCCAAGTTACGTGCCGGCAACTATACTTAGTTTAATCCCAACTACATATTTGTTGAACCCGGCCGTGAATGTAGCACTAGGTATCGATGTTTCTAAAAACCTTGGCTCTGTAGAGGTCGCCACCGGCTCTCATCATGGCTATTTGAGAGTCTCTCTCTAAAGCTCAATGTGACATTTGCTACATTGTGGCTCGGGAACCGTAATTTTCTAAGTTCTGTGCAATGTTTGTGATAAAAGAAGCTAAAGACGTTAAAGACGCTAGACGTTACACGTTAAAGTAATAAAATACCTCTATCTCGTGATCTGCCTCCAGCTTCTCGAAGGTGACAGCTCCGAGGATGCAGTATGCCACCACCAGGCTGATCATCACGAAGTGGGAGAACACCACTGAGCACAGCTTCCATGTGTAGTACAGCACCTGGTCACGTAAGCACACAACATCCATACATTGGTGAATAGATGTGCCTACTATGTAGAAATAGATTGATGCATTGGCATTTTCTATGAAATGGCAACAATAAATCAAGTATTGCAACTTTCTGTTGACGTGTCACACACAAACAGTGAAACAGTCCCAACGTGACATAAGTAGGTATACTTCTAAGTCACGTTGAGTCTGTTTCTAACTTTTCAAGGTTTCAGATCGTGTCAGGGTTCGTTTGGCACGTAATAAATATTTTATTGAACTTATTGTTTAATCTTAAATCTTCATAGGGACTTCGAAAAGGGTATTCAGATATTGAATTATTCCCTTATATATGCTCTACTCCACGAACGCACACTGAGCTTCAGCATGCATCAAAAGTTGTGGGATTGTCTTCATAAGATTTTCAGCAAAATTATCGAAACATAATAAACACAGTGATGAATATTCATAGCTCACTCACTACGCAGGAACGCAGCTGTAACACCCACAATGCGAGAGCGATTGTTTGTTTAGCTCTCTTGAAAATGGTTGTGCTTTACACCGCATTATATTGTAGTCTTTGGTTGTGCTGAATGGTTCTGATCCATACGTCATGTTTGTAAACGGGCGGTGTTGTGATTCCTGACCCGACCACGACATGGAACGGAGATTTTAATATGGCACAAAATGGTTATTTTAATTGTGCTTTATTGTGCCACTTATCCCAGTAATTTGTGCCTTGTACTTTTTGAGTAATAAGAGTACAATTGTGGTCGGGCTGGGGATCATGGTTCCTGACCCGACCACAACCAGATCTAATAAAATATCAATAGTGGGAAGTTACTGATTATGCCAAAAATTTGTGTCAAATTGTGCCTATGGCACACGAAATTCTTCTACTATTCATATCACAGAATATATCTTGATTCGGATAAAATTGAATAATCAAGAAATAAAGTGTGTCAATCACACGCTATGCAATTTTACTACGACTTTGCAAGCAGTTTTATTTTGTGAAATTATGCTATACATATATAAAGCACTTTATTATTTTATTTTACTGGATGTGTTCACGACTTTGTACGCGTATATATGTCTTTATAAAAAAACTTTACAACCACTATGTTTTGTAGAATTATATTAGTCTGTTAAGCTTGTGTAAAAAACCAGTCAAAAGCGAGTCGTGTTCGTATCCTTAGGGTTCCGTAACCCACATCATAACGGTAAGTTGAAAGGATGTCACCAAAATCTGCCCAAACGAAGTACCGAGGTACACTTAGTGTCATAAAATACACTAGATTACACTGAATAATGTTGAATTTATATATTTTTCTTATGGTTACCCGGGGACGAGAATAAATTAACTTTTATCGTAATAAAAAGCTCGCCATTTTAGGCACAATTATACTACCTTGGTCCATTACCTTACCTAATAAAAATAAAAAACTGTCAAGTTGACGTTTCAGTCTATCAAAATGTGAAGTTGAAAGTTGTCTGCTGTCGGCTTCAGCTGCTGTTGTTTTTGTTTCAGTTCAAATATTTTTATATTATAATTCATTTATATTCAATAATAACTCTCATTGTCTATTCGATTATCGTTTGGCAACGTTATGTACCTACCTAACATAAGAAAGGATGCTTATACCCAAAAGCAGCTGAATACAAGCTGTGAATGTTGATGACCAGTACATAATATTAGAAGCAGTGTTAGAAGTCTATCAAAGCGATTAACAAACTCGATAAATAACTGAGTTCCTTAGCGTCGACATCCAAGGGTTTCAAGCAAGCTTAATATAAGCTAGTTCATCAAGTTTTAGTGAATAGAAGTCGCATTTAAATAGTCTTTTATTGACTTCATCTTGATTTCTTGAAATAAATAAAACATTAGGCCAAGAAACATCGAATACTTACATAAAACACCCTTTTTTATGCTTACTCTGCCTTTATTGTGATGTGCATAAGGGGTGGAAGTTGAATTTGAGATTCGATACTGAGTAGCCCACTTCATGGAATTCAAAAGCATTTCCTATTGTTATCGGGCCCTGGAGCCCGAGCGGCACTCAGTCAATTAAAGCCTGGAAGTCATCTTTCCAGTAATATCTACCAATAACATTGGAATAAAATGACTTATCGAGTTAGTTGTATGGAATAAAACAATAAACATTTTTGTTTTTTTATTAGCGTTCTTCATTTTCAATTTCATCTCTCACTAAAATATTATCAAGGAATGTGGCAGGCGCTGTTGAGGATTGTTCGCAAGGGATTGTTGACACCATACACAATTTGATGTTTCATTTGATGGTTGGCTTTCAATCACAGCAATATGTTGGCTATCACTATCTTGTGTGACTGGTGATGTGACTTGCCGGTCTTGTTGTCTTCGTGCATTCCTACGAGCTGCCAGCCATAACAGACTTTACTTCCAGGTTGAATCTAAAATGAAGACATTTATTAGATATTCCGATCTGGATTAGTCATTAATTATTTGCAGTATTTTTCTATTCATTGTTTTAATATAAAATAACTATTTGAATAAGTTTAGAAGATCTTACTTGTCTAGGAAGTATGAGGAGAGCTATATAATCTCTTTCGGGGCCTTCTGATAGGGAGTAAGCATGACATCCACTAACTGACTCGAAGTACCTTACACAACGGTTTGCAGTCACACACAATATTAATTGTGTTAGTCGACGTACAGTATTGTCGAAACAAT
Source organism: Mesoligia furuncula (assembly GCA_916614155.1). NCBI lineage: Eukaryota > Metazoa > Arthropoda > Insecta > Lepidoptera > Noctuidae > Mesoligia > Mesoligia furuncula. Next base: position 625,157 of record OU744807.1, on the reverse strand, counting down.
TACTACATAACACCATCATGATCAACCTAAAAATATATTGAAATTGAATGGATTGTTTTTTATATTAATGTGATTTAAAATGTATTTTATTCTGACATTCACATATTGATTTACATAGTAGAATAGTTACCTGATGGTTTAATATTTCTTCCAAGAACACAGTCAGCTCAAAACCGACATGAGAGATATTGTAAGACTGTATATGTTATCATCCTGTACTGCTTGACAAGAAACGCACCTCATGTTTGTAAGCACTAGCCTGAAAGCAATAGATTTGTTAAAATCTTAAGTATTTTATTCTCTTCATAATGATAAAACGTGAACAGGATACTTACGCGACGCTCAAACCAAAAGCCTGAGTATCCAAATCGTAACGTCCATTATGAAGGCGACAAACGGAATACCAGAAAGAATAGCCAAGTTATTAAACAAAATACACAACACAGACGAGTATCCCGAAACGCAGAAACATTTATATTTATATATTAGTCTATGCAGAAACGAACGGAATAACATTTACCCACGAAATAATGTGATGTCCACAGACAGAACACGTATCGTACATGCAAAGTTGCCACATGATTTAATTGTGTTACAGGTTATTAAAACTTTAAATAATTTATAAAAACATAGTTTTCAGACATTTTCCTTTACTTGTGATGTAAGAAATTGCATCTTGCCAAATTTCATGATTCTAAGTCAACGGGAAGCAGTCCTATAGGTTTTAATTCCCGAGCGATTTTCATAGAAATTGACCAAATAAGCGACATAAATGGTCATATCCTTTAATTGCCTTGACTTAGACATTTGATATTTTTTTTTGCCGCAAGGGACCGCATTATCGTCATCATCATTTCAGCCGAAAGACGTCCACTCCTGGACATAGGCCTATCCCAATAGGGGGAGGGTTTGCCATAATCACCACGCTTGGCAGGCGGGTTGGCGATCGCAGTATGGTATGGTGGTGGAATGCATAGAGAACGCTGCTGCCCATTCTCCGGTTAGACCCTTAGTCGCCTTTTACGACACCCACGGGAGGGACCGCATACCTAATTCATTGTTAATTTCAACTTGATATGTCGACTCGTAATTGTCGATTATAATATTTTCTAGACTTATGATTCACTAATTAACGGAAATGCACTTATCATATGTACAACTATCGTTATTTACGTAACTTATTGGGCGGCAAATTATTCTTACTGGTAAAAAGTTCTTTCAAACTACCCACATTTCAGCTTTAAAACTAAAAGCAAAAAGAGTCGTACCTCGTTACGTAAATAACAATAGTCGTACATATGATAAGTGCATTTCCGTTAAATAGTGAATCAAATAAAACAATATCAAATAATAATATAATAAAAAATCAGCTGTTTCATACATTTTGGTCAAGTAGGTACTGAAGTTTTGTATGAAACAGCTGATTTTTTTCGTGATTTCAGAGTTGGTCAGTGAAAGTTGTTCATGGATAGAACACCATGTAAAAATTTGGATGGTCTTTGAAAATTAACCTTGTATACGCGAACGAAGTCGTGAACACATCCAGTAAAATAAAATAATAAAGTGCTTTTTATATGTATAGCATAATTTCACAAAATGAAACTGCTTGCAAAGTCGTAACAAGCTTGCATAGCGTGTGATTGACACACTTTATTTCTTGATTATTCAATTTTATCCGAATCAAGATATATTCTGTGATATGAATAGTAAAAGAATTTCGTGTGCCATAGGCACAATTTGACACAAATTTTTGGCATAATCAGTAACTTCCCACTATTGATATTTTATTAGATCTGGTTGTGGTCGGGTCAGGAACCATGATCCCCAGCCCGACCACAATCGTACTCTTATTACTCAAAAAGTACAAGGCACAAATTCCTGGGATAAGTGGCACAATAAAGCACAATTAAAATAACCATTTTGTGCCATAGTAAAATCTCCGTTCCATGTCGTGGTCGGGTCAGGAATCACAACACAACGGGCGCTATCAGTTGGGACTGGTCCTTTCTTAGCTGCCACAGCTTGTTTTTTTTTTTTTTTCTATTTCCTGTACTGTGGTCGCTTTTAATGTGTACGTTTTTTATACATCGTTCTCACATATAATTATATAATTTAACTTTATTAATTTAAGTAATATTTTTGTAACAATATAATTTAAAAGAGTGTCCATAGAGTTTCTTGCCCGTTCTTTTCCTACCTACTACACGTTGGAATGAGTAACTAGCTTCATCTTTCTGATTGACCGACCCCTTGACAATTCAAAAGTGCCTGGTGTAAATGGTTTAATTGAAATTAATGCTTTACCTAAGTTTGAGTTTTGCGTTAACATGGCATATGTAGCTTCTGTCAAATTATAGACTAGCACATTTTTTATGAATTTAATCAAAAACTTATGTCCACTGGTTATTTATACAACCGATGCTGACACACTTTGATATCGAATGGTGTATGGGTTATCGTTGATACTCGTAAACACCTGAACAGAACAGGGCGTTAAAGCTAATGTAATACTGCTTGTCTGAGAAAATCTAATACAAGCTGTACAATGGAACTAATTGAGATGTTTCATGAACATATACGGTACTCGGCTTTATTCAAAGGTAATTTTCTCCTTTATTTTTTAATTAAATTTTATATTCTTACGAACATAGTATTTTCGAACCTATAGGTTTATGTAAAGCTGTCGTATTTCAACGTTGCATTCGTCATTTCACGAAAAAATCGCTATTGAAAGTTGCCAAGTGTTGACATATTAATAGTGCTCGTGACTGTTCACCCCAACTTTTAATGCACCATCACGAGAAGCGTTAAAGTTCCAAATACGTACACCTTATGGATACCTTATAACTTTTACAACAGATTCATCGATATCCGTGCTCATCTCTGTTCCGCCTTTTCCTAACTATGTTGGGGTCGGCTTTTAGTCTAACCGGATGCAGCTGAATACCAGTATCTTACATGGAGCGACTGCTTATCTGACTTCTTGTTGAGGTCAACAGACTGTTGCAGTGAAATTGAGATCTGCTGCAATATTGTGTTCATAATTGTTATGACATCTTGTTAAACAACGTGGCCTAATAAAATATAATATGTTGTAGCTTGTTTAACGAGCACTCAACCACGTGCCATGTTTAGTGTAATGTGTCAAAACAAGAGATTAGCCGAGTGTATTACTTGGCACGAACCATTGCTATTAACACTTTACAAGGAGTCTCAATAAACCATGACTACACCGCTCCTCGAGTGTTTGAACGTGGGGTTCGATTGAATCCATCGAATGGTTTTGATTCCTTACGTCTGCTTCTATTGTGAAATAATGAAATCGTGTTTGTTCAGTTGCTCTATAACACATATTGTATAGGTAGTGAACACAATTTGAGCGTACAGCTACTATGTATGTTGAACCTAGGTACCTCTAACCAATATTATGGCTGAGAGTCACTGCGTTTTAGTTATCTATGAACAAGGATTCCTTTTCTGTCCTTAAATTATTTGCTATCCCTGTTTTGCATTGAACAAAATCTCCAGTTCATGATGTCTACTTACTTTGGCACACTTGCTGGGCGGCGGCAGGGGGTACTCCCCCCGCTCCACGCGCACTTCCCGGCGAGACATGATCACTGGTCACCTCCCTGTGTCACTTGTCACCAACACTGATATAAACAGCATGAGGCTTTATAGCCAGCACTTCACTACATCCATGACGCTGCACGTGAACCGAACCAGTCACGATTGCCACTTGTTTCATGAAGACCTTCGCTGAAGGAGCGCCAATGGAGGACTCCTTGATATACAGCAGCAACAGCACATAAATCTCAATGTTTACGCTCCGTCCACAGCCGGCACTGATGCGAATAACAGATCAAACAGCGTTGATCCCACAATATAGCGTTTAATTTATACTTTAGCAATAAATCTCGCATAGACAACGTTATGATATGATCTGCTAATATTTACGAGTTATGTTTATTGGGTTAGCGGATATAGTTGTGCGCGTGCAGAGGGCGGCGGTCGCTGGAACACTGCACGCGGGATATATCGGGAGCCGCGAGTTGCGACCGCCGCCGGCTGAATCCGCGACCGCTCGGTTTACGATCAAAACCGCCGGTTATTTGGGTCGTTATGCATAAACCCATTCACAAGCCGGCTCGTTATGAAGACCACGTGTGAGGTGTACTCCACACGCGACTGGAGCAGACTATTACGAAAAAATTATATTATGTAAGAACGTCATAATTGCTTGGTTTCAACTGCGAGGATAATCCATTCGTACTAATTACGACGGTAACTGCTAAGAACGCCTTCAGGGTATGTAGAGCTACGATCTTCGCAGAAAGGCTGATAGAAGTTTGAAAAGAGTAGCCGAGAATTGAGTTGAATGGCGAGCAATTTAGGAGATATTAAGATGGCAGAGGACTGCTACAACATGAGGAAGTATGTAGCATCTCACCACGAGGCCCGACAAGGCGACCAATTAGTTCTGACGACTTATCCAGGTAGATTTTGAAATGGCCATCTAATTTCCCAGCTATATCACTAAAATTCGCAGCATTACCAGTAGGCAAGAAGAGCTTGCTACCTACCTTTATCTTGAGCTAAGTTGCCTTTATGACAATGGTACGTTTACCCACTGTTGCGTTGTGAAAATATAAGCAATTATTGACTAGATTTGAGAACAAAAAACGTTATTTTATTGTGTATTCAGCACAACCCCGCCACCGGCACCGCCGCCATCATATTTCTATATCTCAGTCGACTTTAACAATAAAATTAATGATGTAATGACAGCCTGTCTCCGCCGGCGACTCGGGCGTCTGTGCCAAGCGGCGGATAATTGACAGCTTTTAGTTTTTACCGGGTAACGAAACATAAAAGCACCTGGTTCGAAGGTTTCCTTAGTTCGAAGAGTCACATTGCAGCGGAAAACATTACACTTCTGATAGTTTTTTTACAAGACTGATAACATCGCGATGTAGGCGCACACAGACGACTGGATCTACCTAAATTTCCTATGTATTATAATATTATGTTATCTGTGACACGGTGGCACTTCATTTATAATTTGATGTTAGTACGCACATAACAAAAAACAATTTGGGTAATTAATTAAATAATATTTAATTTACAAAAGATCTATAATCATAACAATATGCATCGCACGTTCCGTGGAGACGTGGAGCCACTTGTTTACTTAAGTAAGAATACAATAATAAATATATTACATAATACAATAAATAGAACTTAAATTTACTTACAAATTGGTGGAGTAGGGATATAGGGTGGCATGAGATATCTAGGTACAATGGTTCGAAGTCATTACCTAAATTGTAAGTTATTATACTAATAAGTAATCGTTTGTCGTACGATTGTTTTTTATAGGATTATAACTTGCTGGCCACTTTGGATTAAAGTTTAACAAAGAAGGTTTATAGCTGCACATAACATACATATCGTAACGTATCGTACTGGGGAGTTCCCCACTCCCCTACACATTGTAAACTGGCTGGACGGCCAGCGGGCCTGCAGAGCACCCACAAGCTACCTACAAGGTCGATGCTGATTGTACATTAACATCGCAAGTACCTATACGTTCTAACAAACCTCACCCTTCTAATAAATAATGATATGCCTTTGATGATGAATTTTAATCTTATGAGCTACCTCTAGTAAACAACCGGCCGATTCCTCGTAACTCATTTATGGAATTACGGCCGAATTACGGCGTAGTTGTGTGTGCTATAACTGCCAGTTAGCATACAGCCCGAAATACACACTACTAACTTTAATACCACAAAACTGGGTTACCATGGTAACAGTAAATATTAATATAGTAACAACTAACTAAAATCTGAGGAACTTAAAATTAGCACAACGTAGTTTTATTTCATTGTAATTAAATGCACGGTAACCGGTGACACCTAGCGGTTGTCCAGTGTACTATTGGCAAAGTAATACGGCAATACATTATTTCAACAACAAAGGATGCATTAACAATTTATCACATTAAAAGCTTTACTTATTGTCTATAACTTACGTTATCAGTATTATCACTTACAAATAAGTAAAAATTAGGATTAATTCAGTTTGTACGCAGCCGCTACACTACACTACATGAGCAAATCTCCAGAAAATTGTACTCTTTAATCCATTCCGTGCTATTTACATAATTATAATTCTTCTAAACGATCAACCTGTTGATCTTAATTATTTAGCATACAAGCACTAGAAAGAAAAACTACACCTGGCTAGGCAGCCGCGTCTCCTTTCTAGTCCCATCATTACTACATGCTGCAGAAGCCTGCAATATGTGACAATCATGGTATGTAGATGGTTATTCTTAAAGGACAAGTTGCATTAGGACTTTGCTTAAAACATTGATCAAGTATATTACTTCTTAAATTATTTTGTCAACTTAAGGCGACCTTGCCGAGAATCTCCGAGAACACACGAGAAACGTGAATGTGAATACTTAGTTTCTCATCTCCGTTGTCGTCTCCTTATTTTCATGTCTTCTCACGAGACTTCTCGCTAAGCTTCTGGAGGTCGCATATGAGTAACGAAACTATAACCAATGCTTAAATCAAGCCTTATTATCTTGGTAACTAAGTCATGCTCGTCGGAAGGCGTAGCGTTGGAAGGCCTTTCACAAGGTTGACCGAAGAACTTGTTAAGGCGGCAGACATCTGCCGGATGCGAGGAGCACAGAATCGGTCGATGTAGCGATGCTTGGGGGCCAATATCCAGCAGTGGACCTCGTTCAGCGGAAATGATGATGATGAACTAGGTCGGGGTGGGCGGTCACGCTCTGGTAGTCATCTGCACGTCTTCCTTGAGGGGCGCAGGGAGGGGCGCGGGGTGGCGTGAGATCTGCTCAGCCTCGCGGATAGTGTCGGGCAGGCGCGTGTTGAGCGTCTCCGGCGTGGTCAGCATCAGCGCGCCCGCCACCAGCGCCGTCGACCCGAACAGCACCGACGGCAGCCACTCCACGTAGATTGCCTGGAGTGGAACAAGAAGATGTCAACTACAAAACATAATTATTTTTGTTGTGTAAATAGTTTATTTTTGTGTCTATCCATGTTAGATTATTCTCTTTATTTTCTTATAATTGTTCACCCAAGAGATATGCTGCAGACACAATTTTTTTTTAATTTTGACCTACTTTATAGTCCTGTAACAGTAATAACTAATAGCTATATAAATAAACCAAAGTCGGGGTAGTTACACCATTTATAACTCAAGAACGGGTGGACTGATTTTTATGACCTTGTATTTGTTGAATTTGTCTCCACCCCGAATAGCAGAATAACTATTAAAACATGGGAAATATTTGCGAAAAAAAAATAATTTTGTCATATATTCGTTCTTATTGATTCTGAGGCGGTACGAAGTTCGGGTCAGCTAGTTATATTACATTATATAAAATGGATAATGTATGATAGGCTAAAACAGATCTATGCTAAAGCTTTTTTACCATCACATTGCCCAAACAAAGGCTATCTCTAAGGAAATATAGAGCACGCGCAGTCATGCCTCATTAATTATAGTAGGTTTATAGACTTTTTTTAAACACAGATTTACCGGCATGCAAATGTTGAGAACTTCTAATTGTATTGTGTGCATCATAACAACTCGCATGGTTCACATGTCAAAGTGAGCCCTTCAACTATTATTGCACAATGAGTAGGTACTAGGACCTATTGTGTTGTACGACTACCTAGTACCTAGGTACTCGTACAACACAACAGAATCGAACACGGCAGAGGATGGCGAACGGGATGTGAACATGCAAATATGTTCAATGCTGTTATACTTGGAATGAAAGTATAATAGGAAGAGTTAGGTATATAGGGGCTATAATGACAGAAAACTCTTAACAGTCTTTAGTATGTTTACTAGTAGTTAAGTATGTTAATGCGAAGGAATATTACGCATGTAACTAAAAAAGTGATACATTTAAATGTTGATGGAGGGAAAGAGAAATAACCACCAAAGAAAATAAAGACTAGTTGTGTTAGGTACCTATGATACGGTAGAAAGGAAGAGCAAAATATGTTGAGATAACGTGCTAACCCTTAGTTACTTGGTGGGAAGCGTGCAGGATAAAGAAGACAATTTGGACTGCTATATCAAAGATAATAATAAACCATGTGGTAACATATATACATCTATTTATTTATTTAATAAGCATATAAATGTACAGTATTTGGAAAACAGAACGCAGATAACCGAGATTAGTCGCATTAATGTAATAAATAAACATGAAGAGGTATCACGATCACGAGAACGTTAAATTAAATTCGGTGTTCCACAAGGAAGCGTTGTGGGCCCGTTTGGATTTATATTATACGTTAATGATATGCCCACGTCCATTGAACACCCTTTAACTATGTTTGCTGATGATAGCACCATTACAATCCCTTGTAAAAACGCAAATACATATAAAACGGACATAAATAATTCTCTTAATAATTTAATTAAATGGCGAGATAAAAATAATTTGAATATAAATTTAAGTAAGACTAAGATAATGCACTTCAGACAACGTATGCCTGGTCTGCCTAACCTTCATATACATCACAAAACTGACGATATTGATGAAGTAACTGATACCAAATTTTTGGGATTACAAATAGACTGCAGTTTAAATTGGAAAGCACATATAGGCGTATTGTGTAAAAAATTGAGTTCGTCGGCATATGCTTTATATAGGTTATCATCCATAGTCGATACCAAAGCACTTCTTACGGCTTACTACGGCATAGCTGAATCTCACTTGCGCTACGGTGTCATTTTCTGGACAAATTCCACCGATATAGAGATAGCATTTAAGGCTCAAAAAAGATGTCTCCGGTCAATGTTTAAATTAAAAACCACCGACAGTTGCAAGCCATATTTTAAGCAGTACAACATTTTGACACTTCCCTGTATTTATATTCTCGAAGTAGCTGTGTTTGTAAAGAACAATCCAAATCGTTTTGAACGTTTGGCCGATGTATTTCCAAGAAATAGGCGAGACAATACAAAATGAAATCAGGTATCGTGTCAGACAGCTATGATGCGCAAAAGTATTTATTACATGGCCCCGATTGTTTATAATAAATTGCCATGTGCTTGGAAAGAATTGAAAACGGTGCAATTCAAAAGTAGAATTCGAAAATTATTAATAGATAAAACGTACTACAGTGTAACTGAGTTTTTAACGGACAAAACTTTTTCTGAATACCGGTAATTTTTAATTAAATAATTATTAATTTACTTAAGAGCGTTTACGCCGAGCGGCATTTCATACAAACTTTCAAGGCCTTTTTTTTTCGCAGTGAATGAACCGATTTTAATGAAACTTCGTATGTATAAGCAAAATACAAAGGTCTAAAAAGTTACTAGAAATAATTTTTGAAAAATAGTGTTACAGCCAAATTAGACCGATTTTAAACTTTCCTTAGAAACAGATATTTTTTAGTTATCTTTTTTTATATAAGACATTTCGAAAATGTTCTCTACTAACTTTTTAGACCTTTGCATCCTGCTTATGCTTAGGAAGTTTCATTAAAATCCGTTCATTAATTTCGAAAAACAAGGGCTTGAAAGTTTGTATGAAATGCCGCACGGCGTTAACGCTCTTAAGGGATGTTACATATTATCTAGGACCTGGAATTTTAATGTATGTTTGTTTATTTATGTTCGACCACGATTTTTATTATAATTATACTGTTAATGACAATTTAAATTTTGAATCATTTTATTTAATGTAGGTATATTGTTATAATTAAGTTAATGTTTTAATGACAATTTGAATTTTGACTACGACTTTTATTCTTATAATTATTTATTTTTTTATTTTATTTATTTTATAATTTATGTACACACAGTAAAATACATAGAGATATGACATAATTATAATTTGAGTACAAAGGTACTGCTTATTTCTTAAGAAATTTCTTGTAGCAGACCTGCGAAAGGAGAAGTAAAAAAAAGAAATGTAGACAATTATACTGTTAATGACAATTAAAATTTTTAATCATTTTATTTAATGTAATATTGTTATAATTAAGTTAATGTTTTAATGACAATTTGAATTTTAATAATTTTATTTATTGAATGTATTAATTAATTTAATGTTTTAATGAGAATTTTAATTTTTAACAATTTTGTATAGTGAAAATGTTTGCATGCCGAATGGTGAAATATGGCAGAACTCTGATTTAAACCTTCTACTATCTACTTATGTATTACCCATATTTGCAAATAAATGCTATTCTATTCTATTCTATTCTACAGAGGCGGACATAATGCTATAGGCGTTTTCTACCAGTCAACCTTTGGGTTATGCAGAGATAAACAGTAGTAGGTGCAATCATGTAAATGGAGGATAAATATCTTAAATAAAACTATCTACTAAAACTACTATCTATTAAAACTATAAATATAATATACTAGCGGCCCGCCCCAGCTTCGCACGGGTGCAATTTTTTTTTTCGAATTTTCTAAATTTTCTTTCATACAAACCTTGTCCTGGCAATACCGAATATGTGTGAAAATACTGACCAGCAGCGGCATCTGCGGCGCCACGATGGAGCCGATCCTGCCCACCATAGAGCAGAAGCCCAGCAACGAGTGGCGCGCGTGCGTGGGGAACAGCTCCGACGTGTACATGTAGATGCCGCTGAACGCCTGCGTGATGGCTATCTTGCCGACTAGGTACAATAGGGTAGCGAGCCATGGCAAAGCTAGAATAAAAGGGAGTAAATTAACACACGAGATTAGAGAGATGATGATGATGGCGTAGAACATAACGCACCTTTAGAGTTATAGAGACCTATAATTCGAAATTTGAAGATTTCAACTTGACTCATAAAAACCTTGGACGACCATCTTCATCGAATCTTAATAAAATATATTAAGTTAGGTTAGACAACTCTGACATACAAGACTCACATATTATTAAGTCTCTGTTTTATTAAGATTCGATAGAGATGGTCGTGCAAGGTAATTTTATGAGTCAAAGTTGAAATCTTTAAATTTCGAATTAGGTCTCTATAATTCTAAAGGTGCGATAATTGCCATTTCCTGTTGAACAACGATAACCTTAAATTAAATTAGCGAATATGAAGTATGAAGAACTAACAATTTTGATGGAATGTTCAATTGTTCAAAGATAGGAATAGACTTCACCACAATGACATGTGTAAGCCGAGTGATTCTAAATGTATTGCTGCACAGCATAATACTCACTTTTAGGAACAAACGGTATAGCGACACAAGCGATGCCACACACGGTGTAGGCACACAGCAGCGTCCTCTTCCTGCCGATGCGGTCGAGCACCAGCGCGTTGGTGACCACCGCGATCACCTCTACGCTCACCACCAGCATGTAGTTGGTATACTTGTCACCCGCCAGCGACACCGAGTTGATGGCCAGCCCGTAGAACACAAACGTGCACGTAATCCACCACCATGAGCAGATCGCCAGGCGCGTCATGATGATCGGAGAGTGGAACACCTGCATCCACAGCCCCTCTTCAGGTTTGTCGTCTTTCTTCTCCACCGGCTTCACTTTCTCCTCTGACAACTGCTTCATTGTTTCGTCTGATAACGTCACTTTGTTCATTTTCGCTGCTCTCATTATAATTTCAACCGCTTCTTCCTTTCGTCCTTTTGACAGCAACCACCGGATACTTTCTGGCAGCAGGTATATGTATAGAATGAACAGTAGAGAGGGAGGGTATACCACAAGAATGAAGGTTCGCCAGTACTGAAAGGTCTTCGCGAGGAGAGCGAAGCTGAGTCCTCCTAACACTAACATAATGCCTAGAAAGGCTGTTGTGATTACTCGCTTATTCTGGCCAAGTAATTCGATGGCTGGAAAGAACAAAAGAAACTGTTAACATCAGAAAACGTGCTAGTGTTACAGCTTTATTCGTACTGAGTCTTGTGTTACTCACTTAGAATGTAGGCAGCGGGAAAGGCACTCGCTCCAGCGACGGTCTCTAAGAACTCTACCACGATGTACATCTCGTATGAGATTGAAAACGCCTTCAAGGAACCGATGGCACCAACCAATGTGCAACTCAAAATCAGCGCTCGCTTTCTGCCCCAACTGAAAATGTGCAAAAAAATGGTTGTTTATAATAATTTGAATGTATTTTAATGTAGAGCAGTGTATGTTTATAAGGCAAGTCACTTTTTATTTTATGAGGCAGTCATAAGGTCGACAGGTATTGCAGGACAGGAAGCCATTGTATTGACTCGATTAACGTAAGGTTTTAAGTTAGTTAGGGAAGGTGTATGCAGGTGTTGCTTACCGGTCGGAAATATATCCGAGTATGGGCAGCGAGACCAACATGCCGATGTTGTGCACCGTGCCCACCAGGGTGCGCTTCCACTCCTGACACGCGAGATTGAACTGCAAATAACAACATCATTACATTAAGTATATTTTGAACCTCCATTGTTCTAAAGACGATAAATGTGTCTTGAAGAAAATTGCACATACCGTAGAAGGAATGATAGTAGGTAGTTCTGAAAATTAGAAGATACTGGTCAACTGTGGTTGACTTGACGCTGTACACGATCAATGACTATGTTCAACTACTGCCTACATCATCATTCAGTCGGATGACATCCATTGCTGCATATAGGCCTCCTCTACTCATCGCCATAAGGACCGTTCCTGTGACTTCATTCACGGATTCCCACGACCTTCGCAGGCCGTCGTCGGTCCACCGGCCAGCACCGTTTTTAGCACTACCAGCGCCCCGGGCGGGATTTCTACGGCGCCCCCTATCTGCCATTGAAACCCATACGAAAAAATAAGCAAGGGATTTAATGAAATAACCATTTATTAAAAAAAAACGAATAAAATTTTACTTTACTAGCCTTTCAATCGGCAAACTAAGACATGAGAAAGTCTGTTTTCCGTAATTTCGTTTTCGATTGACAAAGTTGCTAAGTTTGTCAATCTAGATATTGTTGATCGCAGTTAGGTTTTATCAGCTTAAGCTTAGAAAAACTCCTTTCCCCAGCAGCCACAGTTAAGCTCATTTCAGACTGCGCTTTAATATAATAGCACATAGCATATACGAGTAGTTTATAGCACAACAATATCGCTCGCCATAGATTTAAATAATATAATAGTATAGCAAAGTGTGAACGTATTCTAAATAAATGTATGGCGAGCGATATTGTTATACTATAAACTATAGGTAATATGTTATTATATTATAGCATAGTCTCTGTTATGAGGTAAGTACTTATAGTAATCAATATTCGCAATGCTATCCTTACATTTGGATACAGCTCTTGCTAAATTTTTAAATAAAGACAGGAGTAACCACGTTCTGATCAGTGAGTTCATCGGACAACATACAATCATCTATATTGTCTGATTTAGAGTCTACAGTTAATTTCAATTGGAGATCACTACAGAGTTTGAGAAGGTCTGGTATATGCGGAATCTTTTTTATATTGTACAAAAAAGACCAAGATTGGTATTCATTTAACTGTTCAAATCTTTCATTGAGTTAATTTATGGTAGTGTCCAAAAGACAGTTGAAAAATTCAACTGAATTTACTAGTACGTCGGACTCGCTCTATGAACAAGCGGAAGTAAAGAGGCGCCGTAGGCGCCCCTTCAAATCTGACGCCTTGGGCGATCGCCCAACAGCGCCCTGCCCTAACGCCGCTACTGCCACCGGCAGTTCTGTACCACCTACATCATGATGATATTTAAAGACACTGAAATATTGAGTAGGTAGGTACGCAGTATCATCTACACTGCAGGACATGTGCGCGGAGGTGCGACGCCGTGGAGGGCGGCAGCAGCAGTGAGCCGCGACCGCGCGCCCAATTTGGCGCATTATCAGAGCGCGGTCAGTCGCTACTATAGAGATCAATTCTCAATACCCGTGACATGCTCTCAGCCGTGAATTATCAAACACGTTGTTTAGCGTGACCAATTGTGAATTATCATGTACCTACTTTGATGAAATAATAGTTAGACTTTTATTTATTGCTGAATGAGCCCGCTCTTAACCTCGATCACGCCTGATGGAAAGCGATGGATGAAGTCTATGATGGAACGAGCGTGCCCAGAAGATGCCTAATTAGGCATTGGAACTCCCACGCATCGACAAAATACATCAGGCTGCTTGACGCCGAACTCTGGTGGTCGCAAACCAGGCGGGCGTTAGCCCTACCACCGCAAGGGAAGAACTGGCCAGTCAAATAAGGTATTGTGTGTACTGCCCAGGATGCGCCGAGCGCTCGGTTCAATTGAGTAACTGGCGGAACAAACTGCGCTACACTAGGTGGCTTCTTCATGCATCCCAAAAACAACAAAAACATTGTGGCGCTCGCTGCATCTGAATACTTGGAGGTTTATCAAATGCAAGCTGAAACGATGAGTTTTTCTTTTTGTTTATTAAAAAAGGAATAAGATAAAATTATCCAAAACTTTGAGTGCTTGTATAATAGAACCCACGATCTAATTCCTTTCGGTTTCAGACAGAGTTGAATCTACTAGTAAAATGTATTTCAAATGCTACAAATACATAATATGCGTAGGTGGCGAGCCGGTTCCCATCCCTTCAACATCGCCACATTCGCCACGATGCCGCGCTGCATCGTCTTCATTCCAAACTATTCCTATGACACTAAAATAACACTTCAGCATGTTTCATCAATCTACCATCCACAACACTTAAAGTATCTCGAGCAGCCGAAGGTTGTCGTGAATATACTTATGTATTAGGAGTGTTTGGTCTTAAAAGTAATAGTTTTCGACCGGAGTGCTGAAGTGCTCGACCTCGTGAGGATATTTCTGCTGACCTACTTTACAATGCCAATACTTGAGAGTACTACGTAATAAGGTAAATATTTTAATGCCGCTGAATAGGTCCGGTTCACTTCACTGTTTTTTCGTTCAGAATACTAAGAATCCTATCCAAAACTTTCATACTTATAAAAAATCATGCCGTGTGTGGCGATTCCTCTACCGATACAAGTATGTAATAATATCTCATTACCTACCTTCAACAGTCAAATCTATCCATTTATCAAGTAGCTCAAAAGTAAGCTTTCAATATTATTCAGTACTATACTTATTTACTATCAATAGGTTTAGGTATTTACAAAAAACTGAGAAAAATAATATTTACAGCTGAGATTGGTTATAAATGGAGCCATTGTCCCGGCGGTGTTACAACATCACTACACCCTTTGAGTATTAAACCAACCGGAGACGCCACGAGTACTAATATCTACGCAAATAAGTCTGTCACTTTCATCGCGGGGGACGAGGGAACGCACACAAGTAGTAATAATACACTAATGCAATTCGATCGCGTTGTTACGCACGCACACAAAACAAATAAACAAATACAAGCATAAACTATACGCACACATTATTATAACCGCTATGACCAGTCTCGTACCTTTGGCAGCGGGGATCGCCTGACAATGGCGCCTCCAGTTGGTTTAATACTCAAAGACTACACCCGACTGATCATCAATACTCCTGCGCACGAGACTGATGCCACTGCACAACACAATCAGAAGACCCTCTCGCTTACTGACATAACGTCACGCCTGGTAGTAAACCCTCATTTCCCCAGTTATAGAGGGCGATGCTATTACACTAATACAGACATCAAAAAGTTTATTGAGGAGCTAGAAGTAGATTATGTTAGTGATTTGTTGTGTTCGTTTTCTTCGTGCGCTAGTGATCTTCCTGCGTGATCTTTTTCTGTGTGTATGCAAATCAGTAGGTAAGTGTCAAGCTAAGGCCGTCTGATAGTTTAATATCAAGAGAGCTAGGTTCCCTTTCGCTTTGTGTTCTTATCGGGCGTGTACATGTCTGTCCACACGCCCACCATCCTTTATCTTGCACTGGCATGTGCTGCTGGCGGTGGTGGCGGGGGTGGCGGGGCTGGCGGGGGCGGCGGGGGCGGCTATCGCACAACGAGCCACTGTACTGTCAGTCTAGGATCACGATTAGATCGAAAAATATTGTAGTCTTAGTCTTAGACAATTTTCCTTTATCTTTCCCACGACTTTACAAAAGTTTATTATCAATTAGTATAAGATTTGTGTTCGTACTTGAAAAGGTCGACGTTGTCAAATATATTCGACACCTAAGTGACTCTCATTGAATTCAGACAGAGACAAGTGCTGAACTTCAATGAGCTTGTGTTAAAAAAACCCTCTATTATTTTCCACGGTTTATTATACTGTAAATGATGATGTTATTTTGTGCACGAGTGTAATGTTCAACTTCCGCCGTGACGCTGTCGACACGCGCGGTGGCGACACGTGTTGCTAATAGTGCGACACCTAGCACATTGATTTAAATAATATACAAAGAAACAGACGGAATATACTATACGGCGGCTTTTTCAGACTCAAGAAGAGATTGCACCGTATCCCTTGAGAATCGTAACAAGTCACTTTGAAAATGTGTATATTAAAGCTAAACAAGGCCTTTATGTGGGTAGGAAGCCGGCAGGTTAATGTAGCTGATTCTGTTCTGATTCAAGAAATGTAGGTACACACAGTACTCGAGAAGAGTTTGTACTTTAAGTCTGTCTGAAACCTGTCATTTGTCTGCTATGACTACCCATCATCGAATCACATATCTGTCAGTCTGAAATTTAATATAAGAATAACTAAAGTACATACCTCAGCAACAATAGTGTTGTTATACTGGTACAGCCACTTGTCGCAGGTCGTGAGCTCGGTCCCGAAGGTGGTGCCGTCCTGGCAGGGCAGCTGCGGGTCGAGGGGCGCGCGGCGGGAGCATCGCGACTCGATGCTGCCTGATGGGAGCGCTCCCTCCAGCCAGGGGGGTCGGTAGAGGGTGCTGTTCGAAGCCTCGCACTCTGGGACCACGCATCTGAGAAATAACGCGGATGGTTAGATGTGTAATCAATTTGCATACGACTGCGACTAAGAAACTCTAGCTAAGTACTTTTTCACTGACTGTAAACGAGTTGCAGCGTCAGCCAACTGCGTCACTCACACATAAGTACTCTAATATAACGTAAAAAGGAAAACTTTCATGGCCAAAGTAAATCATTATATTATGACTTTAACAATAAACGCAACTTTGACCAGCAATGGGTTGTCGCACTGCTGGGCAAAGTTGCGCTTATTGTTAAAGTCAAGCCATTATTGTTAATGGATAGTAAAAAAATAAAAACAACGCAACAATACGCTCCCTCTCACAGAGAGGAGGCCTGTGTCCCAGCAGTGGGAACATTATAGGCTGATTATGATTATGTAACAATATTAGGTCATACGACTGATGATGAATGATGATGTAAACGATGCTGTAGAATGGAATTAGATAAATATAATAAGCTAAATAGAACACTTATATGTTGTACACTATAAAAATTACAAATATAAATGTATAAATTTTACAAGGGGTGGCAATGGGTGAGTCTTATCGCTAAAAGCAATCTTTTAAAGACAACCTTTGGATGAAATAAGTAACACAAAATTGCAATTATAATACTTGATGGAACTAGGATGCAACACTGTAGACGTAAAATATGCAACAGTAGTATCGAAGGCTAATTGATAGGCACACGTCTGTGACACGGCTGGCGGGCTGGCGCTGGCGGGCCGGTCACGACCAACTCGTAATGTTGCCGATAACAGGGTACCTACGTGCCTGCCACCGCCGCTCCGACAGTGTTGAGCTGATCTTACATACCGGTGCAATATAATTGAATCATGACAATATTGATATTACGAGTTAACTATCGGGGGTGACACAAAATCACAATGGCGTGCTATGTTTGTGATCGATAAACATAACTGGCGCGAAACTACGCAGTAATAAAGAGCCTAATTTTAAAAATCTAAGATTTTATTTTAATGTAATCCAGCAAATCATTACGTACAGTCATTATTTCGCCGTTGCCTACGAGTTAGACCGAGCTACTTTCAATATCTATACGCCTTGTTTCGACCCTGCTGTATACCTCACAAGGCCTCAGCGTGACAGAACTATCCGGTCGCAAAAACCTCTGAATACTGGAAGCTTATTATTTTAATGGGCAGGTTGTGTTGCAGTTACGGGCGACTGCGCCCGCGCCGGCCGACGGTGATACCCCACACAGTGTCATCACAGCGAGTGACAACAGCTGTGAGTGTTATACATAACACAGGTTATTGTTTATCTACCACGACGAGACACAAATGAATGCGGCAGCAAAGATGATACCACAACATTTTATTTATTTACTATCAGCGCCCCACAGTTTCACCCGCATAAGTGTTGATCCCGTGAGAATATCGGAATAAAAACTATGCTATGTCCCTCCCCTATCTATCTCTCTGCCAAATTTTATCGAGATCCGTTCAGTGGTTTAGGCGTGAAAAGGTAACATACAGACATACAGATAGACAGACAGAGTTACTTTCGAATTTATAATATTAGTATGGATTTAATTCGGGAAAACAAACTTCGTGTTGCACACGACGATAGCCACATCTTAAATACTACAAAATAATTATGGAACTATTTGCACAAGAGTGAAACTTAAAAGGTAAAATCTTAAGATAAACATAACAACTTATTGAAGAACAAACTCACTGAAACTCAGTACTGCAGGAATCGGAACTCGACCCTTAAACTTAATATGGCATGACCTGATGCTGCTCTACTTAGATTAAGTATTGATTAATTATGTAAAGCAGAAACTTCTACGTCTTCGTTTTGGAATGATTTTCCAAGAACCGGCGACAACCCCTCCCGGCCATCTAGATTACTCAAGGTTTGGTCTGAGTCTCCAGCGGTCATATCCAGTTTTTATATTGAAAACGTCATGTTAGAATATATAGAAATTTGTCCTACATATTGCGAGGGTCCAATAAAGAGTAGCATTTAGAACACTACCTTCTACCCTCGTATCTGCACAGACTTAGAGACGATGAAGCTCATGCCGTTGCATATAAATGAGCCAGTGCTGCGCAAGGTAGCAGGGCGGTCTGCCCAACGTACCCACTCCTGTGTAGGCTATTTTAATGTAATGTGGACAGCTAATAGTTACTGATACTCCTGTATTAATGTGCCTGACACAATGGGTCCTTATGACAGCTGTGTCACTGTGTGTAGGTAGTATTGGTACATAGATGGACAACAACACGTCATTTGTTCTATTCACAGCCACATGCTATTGCGAAGCACTCACATTGTGTACTCGGTATAGACAAATCAGTCTTAATGATAGGTACTTTGTATGTCATTCGGCAGATGATGTTGTATTGTGGGCGCTGTAAGTAGATGATGTTGACTTGTGGGCGCTGTAAGTAGGTGATGTTGACTTGTGGGCGCTGTAAGTAGGTGATGTTGACTTGTGGGCGCTGTAAGTAGATGATGTTGACTTGTGAGCGCTGTAAGTAGGTGATGTTGACTTGTGGGCGCTGTAAGTAGATGATGTTGACTTGTGGGCGCTGTAAGTAGATGATGTTGACTTGTGGGCGCTGTAAGTAGGTGATGTTGACTTGTGGGCGCTGTAAGTAGGTGATGTTGACTTGTGAGCGCTGTAAGTAGATGATGTTGACTTGTGGGCGCTGTAAGTAGGTGATGTTGACTTGTGAGCGCTGTAAGTAGGTGATGTTGACTTGTGGGCGCTGTAAGTAGATGATGTTGACTTGTGGGCGCTGTAAGTAGGTGATGTTGACTTGTGAGCGCTGTAAGTAGGTGATGTTGACTTGTGGGCGCTGTAAGTAGATGATGTTGACTTGTGGGCGCTGTAAGTAGGTGATGTTGACTTGTGGGCGCTGTAAGTAGATGATGTTGACTTGTGGGCGCTGTAAGTAGATGATGTTGACTTGTGGGCGCTGTAAGTAGGTGATGTTGACTTGTGGGCGCTGTAAGTAGGTGATGTTGACTTGTGGGCGCTGTAAGTAGATGATGTTGACTTGTGGGCGCTGTAAGTAGATGATGTTGACTTGTGGGCGCTGTAAGTAGGTGATGTTGACTTGTGGGCGCTGTAAGTAGGTGATGTTGACTTGTGGGCGCTGTAAGTAGGTGATGTTGACTTGTGGGCGCTGTAAGTAGATGATGTTGACTTGTGGGGGCTGTAAGTAGATGATGTTGTATTGTGAGCGCTGTAATTAGATGATGTTGTATTGTGAGCGCTGTAAGTAGATGATGTTGACTTGTGTGGGCGCTGTAAGTAATGCTCTTTGACTACAGTTGCCGGCACGTAACTTGGCAAGAGTTTTGTAGTGGGGGAAGTTTGCGCACGCACAATTTCATACATTTTTATATGCACGAACTTCCCCAACTACGAAAATCTCTTGCCAAGTTACGTGCCGGTAACTGTACTCGAAGTATAAATGTACCTAATACAAGTATAATATGCTATATAACTATATTTATCTGCTGATAAATGTTTCCCTGTACTTTGGGTAATGTTTTCAAAGCTGTTCATAACGTTAACACTAAAAACATTAGAAATAATAATATAAAGTGACCTCCCATTAGCGCTAAGTACTTGGTATGCCGCTCCTTGCGGAAAACTGTTCAGGAAGTACGCCATCTTCCACAGTTATTGTCTAAATCTTACTTCCAAATCTAAAGTACCTACCTATGTGTGACAAATAGTTTTATACAATTTTCCTTATTATTAAACCAAAAACTTTAACACTCATAAACATATTCATATTATTTACGTGATCGATACATTTTGGGCTAGAATCTCGTCGTCCGACTTCGATAGGCTTATATAAATATTCGTGCTGCTCAGACTTAATTTCTTTCCAAACAGAAAGTATGAAACAAATGTGTTTATGTTCTTGAACCTAACAACTACAAGAAATGTTAGTACCCAAATCGACCCACCGATACCCTATACTATAGGAGCATCCAAGGGACACTGATCATAAACTTTCCGCGGAAGTAGCCTGCCAGCTCCAGACTTGTGTCCGACGTCAAGACGCCGCGTCGCGTCACTATTATTCATTCTAAGTTACTGATATACTTAACAGTGCAGTCGATGAACCAGCCCCTTAGTGCCCGCGAGTGCTAACAAATGCCCTCCACTGCCCCCGAGCTATTTGTGTTGCGCGATAGTATTCATTACACAGCTAAGTAAATAGCGCTTAGATAGTGGCGATTTATTAATTTTATATAATTCGCAATACAGAACTCAATTATTATAATTATTCACTGGAAACAGTCGATCAAAATAAACAAGCTTTTGCCGAATGAATTGACCATGAGCTTTGACACCAATGCCATAATGTCAACACTGTCTTCACAGACACGTGTCCCGTGCTGTGCGCTGTCCAGCCACGTGTCAGAGCTGACATGAACATGAACCTCAGTACTAATATAATTGTATGTTAACAAGTTGCAGCGTCAGCCAACCGCGTCACTCATAAGTTTTCGAATATAACGTAAATAGGAAAACTTACTGGGCCAAAGTAAATATTAACAATAAACGCAACAATCATAGGTCACCTCAAATAATTGATTGATGGTAATTGTTTGTAATTAATTGTGACAGCTTACTTATGATAGCAGCAGATTTATTTACTCCTCAGAAACATGATACAGCTATTTGTAAATGAGGGAATAACGATGACATTAAATGTTGTAGAAATTGTCATATCCAAGAATGCTAGCCTTCTTATCGTGAATCCCCCAGTCAGTGTACCTTCTCAGTACACGATTCATATCAATTAAATCGTAATGAGTGCCGAGTGCCGCCGGTCGCCAAACAATCTTAATATGATCTATTGTCCTAACCCATCTGTATAATGACATCATCAAAATATTTTAACACGCTGCAGCATGACCATCGTAATCTTCATTTGTTTCGATTTGTTTGTTAAAATGTTGAAACTAGAAGCCTACCCACCTTGGGTAGACCTCTAGTGTGGGACACAAAGTGTGTCGATACCCTTGCGCCATCTTATGTTCCTAGCACGGCGGGCTGTGCTAGCGCCGCTGCTGCGGCTGTTGAGACCCTCAAGCGGCGCAAATACTGTAACCTTATGGGCAACTACAGCGTTGAGCCGTTTGCGGTCGAAACGCTCGGGTCATGGTGATAATGACACTTCACGTGACCAGCGGGCTGGGTTGTTCTTTTGCCAAAAAAATAGCATTGCCATTCAACGTGGCAATGATGCCAGTCTTCTGGACACGTTTCCGGATGACAGCGATGCGGACCAGTACTTCGATGCCTAAATGTCCTTTGTTTTTGTATTTATTTGTATAGTAAGTTAGTTAGTCATATAATTTAGTATCTAGTGTAAATTGTTAGTTAGTTACAAAAATAAAATATGTAAGGGAGAAAAAAAAAGTAAGGAAATCTACTGTGTAATTATTCAATAGCCCTAATGCGGTAAGATCGGTCAGTCGATAACGGCCCCAAGCAGACCACGGACGAATGGGGAAAAGTCAAACAACAAAAAAGAATCAACAATTAACACACCTGACAAACGAACCCAGAGGGTGATTGAGATAACGGATAATTTTTTTATAGCGTGATGTTTGTGTTGGCCAACAGTTGCGTCTGTTGCGAGCAGCAGGTGAGCCGCCCAGACTGCACTGCCTGACATAGCAACGTGCTAATGTCACAGACACAGAATTATAAGAAAACAGAACAGAGCTGTTTCGGCCCTAAATTAACATATTTCTTCCCATTTATGGAAGCACACTCACCTTTTAGATAAAATGGACCAAATTACCAGGCATACATTAATTTCAATTTTAAATGTGGCCATGGACGACCGAGCTTGAAAAGAGCAGTTTATATGAAAAATCTTATTCATATAGTTAATAAACTTGAAACTTAGCAATATTTGGCTCAGGAAATAATAAAGAATGTTTTAGTTTTAAAAAAACCCCTTACAGAGGAATTAGGGTGACAATATTATAGGTTAGGAAAATATGTAACCCGCTGTCGGATTAACTCGAAACTCGGTACTACTAAAACAAAAAATAAAAATGTAGGTATGTGTTTTAGGGTTTTTCATAAATCTACTCCTACCAAGGTGGAAAAGGGTAATAAAGTTTAAGGGTTGGATTTTACTGCTTGCTTCCATTATCTCGAAAATGGGTATGGGTCTTTGATTTAAGTTATGAACACAACGCTAACGATTCAAAATTCCACAAAAGGCAGTTTATTTGAAAAATCTGATCCCTTTGATCTATAAACTTAAAAATTGGCCCGAATGCTTATTTATCTAAATAAATGATAAAGATCATAAACATACATTTTCTAAATACAGGTACTTGGGTTTAGTCATAGACAACAGCTTCTCATGGAAAACACACATTACACACTTATGTGACAAACTCAGGTACCTATGTACTTGTAAAATTCCACCACCTTAGTTTTGTGTTGGATAGGGCAACATGGTCTGCTATGCGCTGGTGGACTCGCTGCTTTCTTATGGGCTGGCGTGCTATGGTAACACATTTAAAACTTAATTGGATAAAATAAAAAAACTGCAAATCAGATTCATGAAACTATTAGTAGATAAAAACACAAAAAACCGTTGTAAAAGTAGTGATTACGATTACTTATTTTTGGAATGTAAAATGTTGCCGGTCCATCAGAAAGTGATGTCAGTAGCTTTGGAACAGTATTGTAACAATGAATTTAAAAACAATATTATACGCACAAGATCTCAAAGGAACAATAATATGAGAAGATTTGTAGTGCCCACTTCTAATAATTATTATTATGGTCGAAGGTGTAGAAATTTCTTAGTCCCAACTATTTTTAATAACCTTCCAGTCGATATAAACAGTTGTATCACAAAAACCGCCTTTAAACATAAAATACATAAGTACCTCTTTAATGTTTTTGTCAAAGCCTCACTGTAGAGAATATCTAAAAATAAAATAAAAATGTCTGTTTTTAAAAATTTTTTAAATTAAGGAATAGTTTATTTATTATTAACCTGTATGTGAAAAAGTGTCATTATAAAAATAAATATGTTAATATATACAAAAAAACCGGCCAAGTGCGAGTCGGACTCGCACACGAAGGGTTCCGTACCACAAGGTAAAAACGCCGAAAAAAACATGTTTGTTGTATGGGAGCCCCCCTTAAATAATTATTTTATTTTAATTTTATTATTTATTATTGAAGTTAAAATACAACTGAGTATTTAGTGAATATTTCAAGTGCCTACCTGTTGCCATTTTTGATATCGAGCAAAAAAGGGCAAAAAAAATCGCGTTTGTTGTATGGGAGCCCCCCTTAAATATTTATTTTATTTTGTTTTTAGTATTTGTTGTTATAGCGGCAACAGAAATACATCATCTGTGAAAATGTCAAATGCCTAGCTATCGCGGTTCTTGAGATACAGCCTGGTGACAGACAGACGGACAGACGGACAGACAGCGAAGTCTTAGTAATAGGGTTCCGTTTTGTACCCTTTGGGTACGGAACCCTAAAAACGGAGCTACGTCTGCCAACAAACTGCTTTGCAGTTTGGCGGAGGTAAATATATTTTGTAAAAAAATATTTCTGTGAAAAAACACTTTTTCATTTCATTTTTTTTTTTTCATATTTTTTATTTTTAGAGGAAAGTACGAAATACACGCGGACGAATTCGCGGGTAAAGTGCTAGTAGTATATAATGTCGCTTACACCTGAAGAATGCTCCAGAATTCTCACAATACTGGAAATTGGCCGAAGTCAGTGTGATACAGCAAGGAGATTTGGTGTGTCGTTGTCAACTGTACAACGAGTTCTCCGACGTTACGAGGAAACCGGCTCTAACTTACGCAGACCAGGAACAGTCAGAGCCAGGTGTACCACAGCATGACTGGGCTGGTTGGAATAACCACCGACGGCTGTCATGGCCCACGCACAATGATCCATTGAAGGGCTAAGTACGGAAACCAAACCCATAACACAGAACATAGAGCCAGGTGTACCACAGCACGAGACGATCGATACTTGGTCAAAAAAAGGCTTCAAAGCCGCTTTCTCACAGGAACTGCACTTACATATCATTTCCGATGCCTCGGAGGAAGTAACCCACTTGGGTTACTTCCTCCGAGGCGTCGGAAATGATATGTGGACTGTAAGAAGACGACTTGCTGAAGCAAATTTAAGACAGTTAAGACCTGTAAACGGCCCTAAATTGAAGCGTGGGCATCGTATTTCGATTAATATAATGCCCGGAACCACTTAAATGGGAGTATTGAAGATTGGTAAAGAGTTTTGTTCTCAGACGAATTAATATTTATGCTCTTTAAGAACGACGGAACAACAAGAGTGTATAGAAGGCCAGGGGAACGATTCAGCAAATATGCGTCGAAGAGAAAGTGGCCTATAGCGGTGGATCCGTACTTGTATGGGCCGGAATTTCTGTACAGAGCTGGTGGTTATAGAAAACGGTACTATAACGAGCGAAAGATACGTGGAAGAAATCCTAAACGTGTACGTTGGTTAATTTATGGTCAATTTGGCCTACTTCTACACTACTCCTATCCTACTCCTACCCTGCTCCTAACCTACTCCTACCCTACTCCTAACCTACTCCTACACTACTCCTACATATTTCTATAAGTAAATAAAAGTATTAAATAATATGTCTGTCTTAAACCGGATAAAAAAAAACCGGATAAAAAGTAAAATCCTATGTCCGTCTCCTGGTTCTAAACTACCTCCCCCCCAATTTTCAGCCAAATCGGTACAGCCGTTCTTGAGTTATAAATAGTGTAAAAAAAAAAAATCTGCTGTTCCCTACATTTATGTTCGTACAACTCTTCAAAATGTAGGGAACAGCTGATTTTTTTTCACGACTTTAGGTGTGGTCCCATAGTAAAAGTTGTTCATAATGATGAGTACAATGACCTCTTAAGAGGTTGTTAATTTTTTACCTATAACCCTGTATAGATAATGCCCGGCCTCATACCTACTGGTGAAATTTTGAATGACTACCTTCAAGGGGTGAACATTAATTGTATGGAGTGGCCAGCACGCAGCCCGGACCTCAACCCAGTCGAGCATGCTTGGGATGAGCTCGGACTATGTGTGAGACACCGAAACCCTTCCCCGATTACGCTTCAAGAGCTCTAAGTTGCACTCGTAGAGGAATGGGAGAATATTCCTGACCATCGTATAAGAAACTTAAACAGCACAAACGCAGTGATGACAGCACGTGGGGGTAATACAAAGTACTAAAACGCAAGAAAATTTCAAAGTGGTAGAAAAAATGTTGCTTGTCAATTTTTGATAGAAGAAGAGATTGGTTATTTTTTGTTTATGTATTTTTTTAAGAATGTAATACAAAGTGACATACAGTTTATTACTTTCATATAAGGAACATTTGATTGTCAATTTTACACGAATGATGTCATTAAGCTAGCATTCTTAGTTTCCGAGCCTTTCAGGTATCTATATGTGACCCTAATTCATTGCTCTCGAGAGTATTTATGTCCACGCAGTAGGTAAAATAGATAGAGCAACGACGTATAACTTTTCAGTACAATCTGTGTTATTTAAAATAAAAAATCGATCACCGGACACGCGTCAATATGCAGCAGGTATTGTGAGAAGCACAAAAGCACCAGAAGAAGACCATAACGAGTAAATTAGCGGACATGCGCGTGGGCATTTATACGATAATGAGCGATTACACGAAGCGGGTCAACGTACACTCGCGCTAACGTAGCGCATCCGCAGCATCTTACGACTTCATTCAAGAGTACTGACTCAACAATAATTCAGCATTTATTTTTTTATTTAGTGACCTGTCAACAGACGAGCGCAGTTCCATCCTCTCAGTTATAGAATAATTATGGACATTGTAAAATCCTTAAATTCGATCCTGCCCGATGTAATCTTTGAATGAATTTTTAAATCGGTGCCAATCACATGCAAGTCAGTCTCATAAATTGCTAACTTATTGAAATGTTAATCAAAATTGATCACCAAAAGAATCAGCAATAGGTAACCACCGGTGTTCTTCTATTGTCGATGTCGTATAAACGTATGTACGTATGAGAGCTACCTGCTAATCATCTCGCTAGACAATGAACGGCAGATAATCTAAATATATAAAACTCAAAGGTGACTGACTGACATAGTGATCTATCAACGCACAGCCCAAACCACTGGAGGGATCGGGCTGAAATTTGGCATGCAGGTAGATGTTATGACGCAGGCATCCGCAAAGAAAGGATTTTGATAAATTCTACCCCCAAGGGGATAAAATAGGGGATGAAAGTTTGTATGAAACTTTGTCAATTTTAAACCGATCGGGCTGAGACTTCGCATGCATATAGCTACTATGACGTAGGCATCTCCTAAGAAAGGATTTTGATAAATTCAACCCCCATGGGGATAAAATAAGGGATGATGGAGGATGTAAATGTATTAGTTTTATTTTAATAATACTTAACGCGAGCGAAGCCGCGGGCAAACGCTAGTGGTTTATATTATGGTAATAACAGTAGGTAATGTATTATTTAATAACAATCAAAAGGTAGAAGCTAGAAACTAACTCAGCGATAGGAAACCAACGTTCAAAATCAAGTATTTAGAGAATGATGGTTGTTTTACAATGCGAACCTAACATGTTACGTTTTTATTTACAAAAGAAAAGGCAGAGTAAGACTTTGGATACTTATACAAATTAATTTGGAAACCCACACAAAAACTGATAATTTACTTCTGAAAAAGGTTTGCATATTGTATGAAATAATGTAATATGTAGGTAGTTACCTGCAAACACACTAACGATCACAAATGACGCCAACTTAGAGATGATAAGCAGAAATTGTTTCTCCTCACAACAAGCCATTCCAAGCGTTCTATTACAAGCAGTTTAATGCGCGGTAGGCGGTAGCTACTTAGTACTTGTATACCTTTAATTTATTATGTCTGCTTTGTGCAATGTAAGTATGAACTTAGGCAAGTACCTAGTAGGTACCTACATTAGAGGTTTTCCGCAAATTAGGAAATAAGAAACTTGGAATTTGAGGTTGGCTACTCAATTAATCTGTTTTTTTTCCTTGAAAGAGTCTTTGTACAATGTGAGGCTGCCAGCCTGCCACACAGGGACATCTACTGAGTGCACAGCGAACTTATTGGAAGGGTGCGTTATGGCGAAACTAGGTAAAGGCGACTTACAAAGCAGCGGAATTAACTTAAGTAATGTTTATATATCCCCTGAGAAAGGATAATATTATAACACTCAAGAGTAGTCCGGCGACGATGGCGACAGTAGAATGTCCCATACACACAGGAAGAGCTAATCAAAAGTTGACATATTCGTCTGAATGCGACGACATTTTTTGCAGTTTTCTTGCAATTCAGCGAGCACGTCAGGTGAGCGGACGTGGCTAATTATTGCGATGAACACAGATGCAGGACTTTATGAAATGTTTTATGTCATGGCGATGATGTTTTTTTTTTTGTAAAACTACTGTGAGAATATTGGAAAAAGACATCCTTGTCTTTTTTCAATTATTCCCATAGTATTTTTACAAATAGAAATTAATTGGAGATGCTTTTTTGCACAGACCCTCGCTGTATGTCTACATACCTACGAGTCGTCAATGAAATTTTGCTCATTTGCTAGTGCGTCGCAGCGACGCAAATTAGCAAAATGTGAGCTTCAAAATAAGAGAGTTCCATCATAAGATTTATGATTAAACATTTGAAGGAGAACATTATCTTACCGAAAGACATTAAACTTGTCCTAAGAATTATAATGTACTATGTGCAGTAAAGATAAACCAATTTAAATACAAGTGTACAAGTGGAATAATACAATCTATGTCTGTAAATAAATAATCCTCATTACTATTGACTTTCTGAGTAAACAGTACCAGCACGATTCTATCCACGCGTCTGTTTCTTTCCATTCCATAACTGAGTTAATTAATGTATTCAGCAATGCAGTTCCAATTGAATTCGTTTCGGTCGACGGCCGCTGCGACAACCGAGAAGCATTTTCGCTTCGCTTTTAATATGAATGAAACAATTAATCAATTGTAGGTACATAAAAACTTTTAACAAAAAAATTTACCTTAACATAATCAGCCTATAATGTTCCCACTGCTGGGACACACGCCTCCTCTCGGTGAGAGAGAGTGGGCCGTAATCCACCACGCGGGCCCAGTACGGATTGGCAGATGTCACATGTCTTCGAATTTTTGGTTCTAGGATCTAGGACATGCCGATTTCCTCACGATGTTTTCCTTCACCGTTTTGAGAGCAGTGATGATGAAATAATTTACACAAAGTAAAGCGCCTGTCTGGGTTGGAACCTACGACCTACTACTAAGTAACTTAACCTACTAGTAAGTCGCGGCCGTTACCACTTGGCCACCACTGCTCTCCTCACAAAAAAATTAAACCGCCGAAAAAACTGAAAAGCAAAAAATAATAAACCTTTTTTATTCAACCTTAATAACTCCACCTAAGTAATTTTGAGTCGGCGCCAAACAAGCAAATTAATTAATCTTTGTTCATTGATTGTTTGGCGCCGACTCAAAATTACTTAGGCATACTTACATTAGTTTAAGAACTTAGTTATTAGGGTTAAATAAAAAAGGTTTATTATTTTTTGCTTTTCAGTTTTTTCGGTGGTTTAACTTTTTTGTTAAAAGGTTTTTATT
This sequence comes from Mesoligia furuncula, assembly GCA_916614155.1. Classification (NCBI taxonomy): domain Eukaryota; kingdom Metazoa; phylum Arthropoda; class Insecta; order Lepidoptera; family Noctuidae; genus Mesoligia; species Mesoligia furuncula. Next base: position 595,546 of record OU744807.1, on the reverse strand, counting down.
TCTCGTTTTTTAGTGGGTCTGCTTATAAGTTACAATGGCATAACGCGTCAACTTGCTCATCGCCTTTTACAAAATATTGCTTTTCCCGATGCAGGGACGTTAATTGTTGAAGAGTTCTCCTGGTATTCCACCATCAGCTCCATTTTACCATTCGCAATGCGACGAGCATAAATTGCTTAGCAACCATATTAAAGTAATCGAATCGCAACCCGTGAAATATTTATCATTGATAGTTTAGAGTAGTTCCGATGGCCATCTGTGGTCTTCATCAGCTTCACTTTACCAAATGATGATTTCCGAGAGCAATATTATGCTCAAGTTACTTTAAAAAATACCCAAATCGCTATAGGTTTGCCTAAAAAATTTGAGGGTTTCCCTCGATTTCCATGGGATCCTTTCATCAGATTTCAACTTGGTGACAATGAGACCACCTCGAGAGTTAAACAAATCAATTAAAAAATCAAAAAAGAATTATCAAAATCGGACTACTCTGTAAAAAGTTATGCGTGGTCATACATTAAAAAAATATAAACGCGTCGACTTGAGAACCTCTTCCGTTTTTTCGTCGGTTACAAAACCATTACGTAAGACCTTTTGTTTTTTTTTAGGCCTTAGCTAACATTCGGGATTAAGTCATGTTAAGGTGATGCGCCATTGTTTCTTGAGACCATGCAGCACGGTATACAGTCATAGATATAGCTGTATATGTGCAGATAACTCAGCTGGCTTCTAGAGTATAAGATGCATAATTAGAATCCACCGGATGTTCGGACACAGTGCTTACAATCATATAATTAAACTAGATACAATCTGTGCGCTAATGGGACGTATAATGATATCCTTAAACCGTCTTGTTTTATGATTAGGGAAGCGCATAAATTATATGCGATGTTAATGGCTCTTGCAACAAATTACATAAAAAAGTTAGTATCACTCTATTCGTGTCACATTAAAACGTTTATTAGTATGAAGATGCACCTGTTAGTATCAACTAGCGCTGTTTAGGTTGTTTCATGATCTGCCCGGCCTGCACTATTGTGCCCAACTATCGAATACAGTACTATATACACACATCAAAAGTGTCTAGGGATCAACATATATTTTTGCAATAACTTTTCTCCTGATTGATATTAATTAAAATTTTCTTTAAGGATTCATCAAATAAAGTGTTTTCGTTTGTCACAGTAACGATAAACCAAGTCACCTTTGCATTAATAAAGAAATTTGCCATTTTCCTAATAAAGGGATTTTTGACATTTGAACCACTAACACAAAAGTTCGAAAAAAAGACTGAAATAACAGTTTTCTTTAAAATTTTATTGGGTAACTTAAACAATTAATAATCCGTGTTTCTACCGCGAACACTAACAACACAAGAACATCGGTTTGGCATACTCAAAATGAGTTCATCCAAATCACGCTGTGGAATGGCCGCCCATGTTCGTTGCAACAACAAAAAAAGGTCTTCTTGCGACTGGATACCCTCCATATTCGGCAGAGCTCTTCTCTGTAGCATATCCCATGCATGTTCAATCGGGATCAAGTCTGGCGACTGAGCAGACCAGGGCAGGACATTGATGTTAGCTGCGGCGAGAGTCTGTCTTACAACTCTTGCGGTGTGCGGTCGTGCATTATCATGCATTAACTGAAATAAGGGACCGATTTGCACTTGTAGAGGAACGATGACGTCTGATACAATCGTCTCAGCATAAATTTGAGCGTTGAGGTTGCCTCTGATCCAAATCAACTCAGTTCTTCCGCCGATCCAAATACCCGCCCATACCATGATGGTTCCACCACTATAAGGATGGACTTCCTGGCAGGATTTTAATCACTGTTGGCGTCCAGGGGTTCTCCAGTGTCGTATACGTCTTGTATCCGGTCTCATACCAAAACGAGACTCATCAGAAAAGCACACGAAACGCCATTGTTCTTCTGCCCAATTTCTGTGTTCAAGAGCCCATTGATATCGAATCCTACGATTGTGCATTGCTATAGGTGGTACCCGTAGCGGTCTTCGGGAATGAAGGTTCACTTCATGCAAGCGGTTTCTGACTGTTTGGTCGCTAATTAAGTTCCCTGAAGAGTGATGAAGCCTCACGGCTAACATCATGGCGGTTATTGTTGGAGCTCTTCGAGTTAAGATTTGAATGTATCGGTCTTGTCTCCGTGTGGTGCAGCGATACCGTCCTCCATGGCGCTCAGCCACGGTACCAGTGCTTCGGTAACGTGTCCAAAGTCGACTGATAACACTCTGACTTGTATTCAGAGCTAAAGCCACAGTACGTTGCCGGGAACCAGCTTCTATCATTCCCACGGCTCTGAGCCACTCTTCCCTGCTTAAATGACGTCGCCGCTCCATAATAACGTTGGTTTTAATCAGTAGTAGGGAAACAGTAGCACTAATAATGTCTTCAATGCATTGTATGTTTTTATAGGGAAAATATTGACAGCTGATTTTCATCTTTTACTCGAATTTGATTCACAGTTCCTGATTCAAATTATGAAATGCACCAAAAAGGATCCATATAAATTTATAAAATCATAAATTTATTACAAAGCCACATCTCAATCTCAAGAAATCCGCATAAAAATGCTTGATCCCTAGACACTTTTGATGTGTGTATATAGGTAAGTATATATATTTATAAGCATCCTACAGGAAAAGACAGATGGCAATATCCAAAACTGACCTCATAATATACGGGTTGTCCAGTAAATAGCGCGACATACTGCGATGACCGGTGGCTTGGGTCAGCAGTATCCATCAATAGAGCACAATACTTATATGTTTCGCGTTGTCAATAGGCCAAACTTACGGTTTTCAAGTTACACAAAATTCTGTACCTGGCACAGATTTATTTTTATCAACTTGTTAAAAAAAGGCTGTTTCTGTTAGATAACATCAAGTGAATATTTTAAAATGACGATCGAGTTCGATATAACTAAAAAAACTAACTCTTCATACTTTGAAACCACTAAACGGTTTTCGTACAGCCAACTTTAGAGCCTCCAGAGGTGGAAAAATTATGTGACAGTTTTGTACAAAGTACCTACCTACTAAAAACTTGCTATTGCTAATAAATGGACACAAAACGTAAAGCAAAGCGCTAAGTTACAGGTAAACACTTGTCAATCGCGCTATTTTCCGGCTCATAATTTTCCTGTTAATTTTACCTAACTTGAAGAAGTGAGCAAGTTTTCCTCCAAGACCTTAACGGGCACATGACCTTGTCAATAAATACAGATTCTATATTTGAATGCCCTTCAAACTAGACTGCTTCACACCTTAAAACAAATGAACATCAATCAATGGGTATAACATGAGCACTGTGAGTGCGACTCCCCTGGATCCATACGACTCGCCTACATCAATACAAATATTATTGAAGAAGCGCCTACTTTTTATCGTCTACAAGCATACATGGGTATGCTGCGGTCGCTGGGTTTTTAGACAAAAGTAGTTTTGACCACACTGTTTATGTATTTAATTTTTTCTTAGAACTAAGTGAGGATTATTTCTCAAACTTTTCGAGTTGGAACAATAACTTTACATTTCAATATAGTCGGTTATTCATGTATATTATTATACTTGTACTAGCTCTTGGGCGCGGCATTGCTCGTGTATATTTTTAATGTATGTCAGCCTACGTAGGTACCTATCATAAATTATTGGTGTGATCCTGGTCCCACAAAGATCCAGTTGGCGTGAGAGCAAATGTTTTAAGTACCTACCTCACTTACACATTTAACTTTATAAACATGTTTTTTACTTACTAATAATATTTCATCAAGGACACCTTCATAATTAATCAATAATAACTAATTAACGAATCACCCAAAAATGTTCAACGGTGAATGTAAAGAAAAGAATTATTTATTACATTTTTTTTTAAACTTAAATGTTAGTGCTGAAATCGACACTAGATATCTACTATTATTTTTATCAGGACGTTTTGAATTATATGTTTTACTTAGGTATAAGTACTTACCTACCTATATTTCCACAGATCCTCGGCCGAAAAAAATGCCCTATTTCTGATTGGAATATCCACAGAATCTATGAAAGTATTAAGTAGGTAGGTTGGATACCCTGAAGGACACCATGAGCCTTATCATTTCCATTTCTCCAATGAAGTCTTCCTTGGCTGAGAATTCACGCGGTCAGTCAGTAGGTACTTAGGTACTTGTTCACAATTTGTTTATTTACGCATAAAAGATGACCGCATTGTGAGCGCGGGCGCAGTTCCGCGTCACTCAGCACTGTTCGCACCAGGAAGGAAGTGCAATCTATAGCACAGGAAGGAAGCGACCAGCTATTTTATATCGGTTTACGATTATCGAATCTTAATTGTTTTGTCTTATTACCGGTCGCATATATTGGGGACAAATGTGACAAAACTTAAAAATACTTCCGGGTAGTCGTAGGTCATCTAGACATCTATGTCACAGTAGCAGACAAAGTGCCATACTTCGTACATTACTACTTACTTATCGAAATGTTGAGACACATTCATGAGTTAAACATTGTCAACAGGATGTCACTAGTTTACTATGTAAACAGAACATTCATCCATGCTTTAACAAACTTAACGTCCTCGGTCACTACTCACTGCAAACATTAGTGTTTGCGGTCAATGTTTTTATGCATCTCTGACACATCATCACATATGTCTTGTATTATAATTATTAGTTGAAAATGTTCGGGGTTTTCCGTCTAAGACGGACAGGTGCCTTAGCTATTATATTCTAAAATATATTTGCAAATAAATTGTACAAACTCGATTCGACCGAGGCTATTTTTGTAATAATTACCTACCTAATCACACTTATATTATAAAAGCGAAAGTTTGTGAGTGTGTGTGTGTTATATGTTCGTTACTTCTTCACGCTCAAACGGCTCGACCAATTTTGATAAAATTTTGTATGGATTAACATATAGGTAGACTAGTAGTCATAAATAAATTTATATTAGTTCTAGCTGCGCCCTGCGTTTTCACCCGCGTAAATGTTGATCCCGTGAGAATATCGGGATAAAAAGTAGCCTATACGTTAATCCAGGGTGTCAGCTACCTCCATAAATTTTCTTATCAAAATTGGTCCAGCCGTTTGAGCGTGAAGAAGTTACAAACATATAAACACAAACACACACTCACAAACTTTCGCCTTTATATTATTAGTGTGATGAAATAATTATAATAACGAACACACGAACGTACGGACTGATTGGTTTAGCCCCAATAAAGACTAGAAAAAGTAGTCCTATTAACTCGCTCACGTGTACTAGAGGTCAGTCACATGTCTTAAAATATAGATGTACACCGGTACTTAAGTAACTGGTATGGAGCAGTTGTGACCTCAGGCAGGTGCGACCGGGTCGCCGGACCTACGTACTACACCGACGTCATTCATGACCACAGGCAGGTGCGACCGGATCGCCGGACCTACGTACTACACCGACGTCATTCATGACCACAAGCAGGTGCGACCGGGTCGCCGGACCTACGTACTACACCGACGTCATTCATGACCACAAGCAGGTGCGACCGGATCGCCGGACCTACGTACTACACCGACGTCATTCATGACCACAGGCAGGTGCGACCGGATCGCCGGACCTACGTACTACACCGACGTCATTCATGACCACAAGCAGGTGCGACCGGGTCGCCGGACCTACGTACTACACCGACGTCATTCATGACCACAAGCAGGTGCGACCGGATCGCCGGACCTACGTACTACACCGACGTCATTCATGACCACAAGCAGGTGCGACCGGGTCGCCGGACCTACGTACTACACCGACGTCATTCATGACCACAAGCAGGTGCGACCGGGTCGCCGGACCTACGTACTACACCGACGTCATTCATGACCACAAGCAGGTGCGACCGGGTCGCCGGACCTACGTACTACACCGACGTCATTCATGACCACAGGCAGGTGCGACCGGATCGCCGGACCTACGTACTACACCGACGTCATTCATGACCACAAGCAGGTGCGACCGGGTCGCCGGACCTACGTACTACACCGACGTCATTCATGACCACAGGCAGGTGCGACCGGGTCGCCGGACCTACATACGTACTACACCGACGTCATTTATGACCACAGGCGGGTGCGACCGGGTCACCGGACCTACGTACTACACCGACGTCATTCATGACCACAGGCAGGTGCGACCGGGTCGCCGGACCTACGTACTACACCGACGTCATTCATGACCACAGGCAGGTGCGACCGGGTCGCCGGACCTACATACGTACTACACCGACGTCATTTATGACCACAGGCGGGTGCGACCGGGTCACCGGACCTACGTACTACACCGACGTCATTCATGACCACAGGCAGGTGCGACCGGGTCGCCGGACCTACGTACTACACCGACGTCATTCATGACCACAGGCAGGTGCGACCGGGTCGCCGGACCTACATACGTACTACACCGACGTCATTTATGACCACAGGCGGGTGCGACCGGGTCACCGGACCTACGTACTACACCGACGTCATTCATGACCACAGGCAGGTGCGACCGGGTCGCCGGACCTACGTACTACACCGACGTCATTCATGACCACAGGCAGGTGCGACCGGGTCGCCGGACCTACATACGTACTACACCGACGTCATTTATGACCACAGGCGGGTGCGACCGGGTCGCCGGACCTACGTACTACACCGACGTCATTCATGACCACAGCGTCCGGATCGCCGTGTGTCGCTGTGTGCGTGCCGAAATACGTAGGTACTATACCGACGTCATTCATGACCACAGGCGGATGCGACCGGGACGCCGGACCTACGTACTACACCGACGTATAGACCATCTTATTGTAATGAAACCTACATTTACGAATAAATTTGATTTGATTAGATTTGATTTGACGTCATTCATGACCACAGGCAGGTGCGACCGGATCGCCGGACCTACGTACTACACCGACGTCATGCATGTCTTTGGAAATCTCTTTTAAATATTTATTCGATACGCACAACGTTGAGGAAAGATTTATTAAAAAGTAGCTGCGCCCCGCAGTTTCACCCGCATAAATCTCGATCTCGCTATTTCTAATATAATTCAATCATGATTCGAAAGACACGTGGCACCATCTATTATCATAATAACGTTATTGTTGTTTTCTTCGGGAACAGTACTTTTTTTCGGGATGAAAGGTACCCTGTGTCCGTTTCTGTTCACCTGACAACGTATATGCAAAATTTCAGGATGATCGGTTTAGTGGTTTAGGCGCGAAAAGGTAACAAACAAACTTACTTTCGCATTTATAATATTAGTTTAGTTTAAATTTTCTGAATATTTTCCCGTTAGCTCTCCATAGAAAGTTTTATTTATTTATTTATCAAAAAGAGATGCATTATTATTTAAAAAACTGGCCAAGTGCGAGTCGGACTCGCACACGAAGGGTTCCGTACCACAAGGCAAAAACGCCGAAAAAAACATGTTTGTTGTATGGGAGCCCCCCTTAAATATTTATTTTATTTTAATTTTATTATTTATTATTAAAGTTAAAATACAACTGAATATTTTGTGAATATTTCAAGTGCCTACCTGTTGCCATTTTTGATATCGAGCAAAAAAGGGCAAAAAAATCGCGTTTGTTGTATGGGAGCCCCCCTTAAATATTTAATTTATTTTGTTTTTAGTATTTGTTGTTATAGCGGCAACAGAAATACATAATTTGTGAAAATTTCAACTGTCTAGCTATCGCGGTTGTTGAGATACAGCCTGGTGACAGACAGACGGACAGACGGACAGACGGACAGACGGACAGACGGCCAGACGGACAGACGGACAGACGGACAGACAGCGAAGTCTTAGTAATAGGGTTCCGTTTTTATACGGAACCCTAAAAATATGTTTTTATTTTTTCAGTTTTCAATATCCCAAAATGCGCACTCAACTCTGGGTAAACATGGCACCACTTACATCGCTTCGAGCTTACTTGCTCTGACCAATAACATAATCACAAAGTACCTACACAAAAAGAGCATAGAAGCAAGAACATAGAAGTACATAAAAAGAGACAATAGACATGCTATTTTTAAAATGAAATGCATACAATACAGCAAAGTTGATTTTCAATCATAATTAAGTGGCAACCTATCAATATTAATAATACCTAAGTTAGACTGAACCTATTATTATAGTAAAATAATACATAAAAGAATTACTGAAATGATTTAATATGAATAATTCACCATGGTGGTGGTCGTACGTAGCACATCCCATAGTACCGGCGCGCGGCGCGGATGCGTGCAATGGATTTCAAGTTTGTACGCTTCGAGAATCTAAGACGTATTATTTCTGACGTAGGAATATGGACCATGATAATAATAACAACAGTATGATTGTATTCATAAGTTTTTTTTTGTTTAGCCTATACTATCCCACTGCTGGACAAATGCCTCCCCCAAGTCCTTCTAGGAACTCCTTTCCCACGCCACCTCGAATCAGACCTCATAACTATCATAACGATTATATTAATACAACTGTATTATCATAGCCGCAGCTGATACTGTAAAAAGTAGGAGTTTCTTAATTCGAGTGGCGAGTATTTTTGTGTCGTTATGTCAATATATATCGAGCCACAACCCCACCGATAAGTATGAAACTTGGTTTTATATTTCTTATTTCAAAAAGATGGAAATGACAGACGATCAGTGACGGAAACATAATTTAAGTAGCCAATTCGTTTGTTTGAAAAGGTGCTCGCTCCATCCGGAATCGGGGTATTGATTGCCAAAAACAAAATCGTGTAGATATGTTAGTAACTTTATAACAGACCACACTATGTATGAGTACCTAACATCAAACATGACTAAGAAATATAGTGATTAAAGTTAAATATTGATTCTATAATTTGTCGATATATTGTGCACACACTTGACACACGTTTAAAGTTAACTATATCATAAAAAGGAGGTGGAGGTGCTTGGGGGAGGCCTATGTCCAGCAATGGACGTCATTCGGCTGAAATGATGATATCATAAGAATTGATCGCTATTAAAGATCAAGGATCAAGGCCCTTTATTAAATAATTTCAATCTCAAAGACGAACATTCTAATGCAAAAAATTCTTGAAGGCAACTTTTGTACATACGTAAAAATGTTTTTCCACCAGAAATATGCCGTGATAACATCAGTGAAATATTTACGCAGGAACAACTTTGCACGATATTAGGTACATACAGCGGGTTTAAAACTCAAGCAACTTCGATTTAAAAAAAACAAATCCCTCAATGCCTTCCAACCAATTAGCAAATCAAGTGGTGTCCGCATTCACACTCGCGCAATTGTGTGCGGGACTGTGAATCTTATCGCAATCTTTACAGTAAGAGTCTTTTCAGAGGGCATACCTCTGAAAAGACTCTTATTGTAAAGATTGCGATTTGCTATCGGTCCACCCGCAAGCAACGGCATTAGAGTCTAGAGATTCCTAGATACTGTTTCCTATTATTGATATAGGTACCCGACATCAAAGAAATACGTGTGACACTTGCGTGTGTGCGTGCCGAAATACGCATCTCTGCTTGAAAACGCCCTAAACATCACACTAATATTATAAAGACGAAAGTTTGTGAGTGTGTGTGTGTGTGTGTGGGGGTGTGTTTATATGTTTGTTACTTCTTCATGCTCAAACGGCTCGACCAATTTTGATAAAATTTTCTATGGCGGTAGCTGACACCCCGGATTAACATATAGGCTACTTTTTATCCCGATATTCATCGTTTTAGAGGTTTGTGCGTATCTTTATATTCAAAATATTTATTCCTCAATTTTCATGATTGCACCTACCACTGTTTGTCTCTGCATCACCCAAAGGTTGACTGGTAGAGAATGCCTATGGCATTAAGTCCGTCTCTGTACATTTATGTGCTTGAATTATTAAATATTAATAATAATTCCCACGGGATCGACATTTATGCGGGTGAAACCGCGGGTCGCAGCTAGTTACATATAAAACGCGTCCTATGTCTAGCGTGGTAGGTATCAGTGACCGTCTACCAAAACTTCTAGCCGTCCAAACCAAAGCCCTTAAAAAAACTAGAATTTACTCAACTTTTTACGCAAATCTCAAACAACAACATGTATCAAATTCCCACTTCCAAAAATTGTTTTCTTAAAAATATTCCGAAAATTTTGCTGATTCGGTTTCCAGATTAAATTAAATTTTTAAAATTTAGCAAAAATTTTTATTTAAATTTAAATTAATTAATTTTATCAAGACCTTTTAAAATCAAATCAATATCACCGGCCCTTCACTCTTTACGTGCGCACGAAAGTATGACTGCTGAGATGTTCAAATGTACCTGTAGGGCACGTCCGCGGCCAGGAACACGTAGTTGGTGCCGTAAAAGGCCGCCACATACACCGTCAGCGCCAGCAGCAAGTAGTTGCTGAGGTGGAAGCGGCGGCCCTGGCCCAGCTCCTGCATCAGGCACTCCATGTCCACCCCCGCGCTTCCGCCGAACAAATCCTTCTGCTCCATCACCGCGCCGGGTTTCGACATCACAAACGATTATATATTCAATATTCTTTAAATTATTTAATCACTTAAAAGTTAATTTGCGCGAAATATTTTGTTACGACACTATGATAACTGCGGGTGCGTGCGCGCGCGCCGCTGGTGGTGCTCAGTGTACGCGGTGGACGCGTGCGACGGCGGACAACACTGGTGGTGGCCACCATATAACGTGCGCCGGCGATGCCCTCCGACGCTATATTTACATTATTATGCGCTAAAGCCTTCCGCAGATGTGTTCCGCCTAACAGCAATGAAGAGACCTATTTTCCAGGGAAATATTGGGGATAAATGCTAAAAATAAACCTACCAGGCCTCCAGTTCCACTAACATTTGATTGTCGAAAAAATTATGTAAATAAAATCGTAATAACATATTACCATCAATAAAATTGAACAAGATATTGTCGAAATATCTGCGTATGCAGCTGTTTAAATTGTCTCTCTCGGGAGCGGCAGTCAACTTTGAAATAGATTTGGAGTTACTTTTCCTAGAAAAATCCTTTACCCTTACCTAGTTTTCTGGAATTGTACTCGTGACGTGTAAGTATGTTGATAACCAACTTGCACTAGAATATATTATCTTAAGTATGAAGTTAATTATCCATTCTATAACTTAACTGATAAGTAGTTCGTTGACACTTGTATCTACCTAGATATCCGCACTGCACATCGTATTTAGGCATCTCTCTGTCTAGGCAGATCAAAGCCACTTCAACATCATCAGCTGACGTGGCTTGTGTCTCTGCTGTTGACACATATGGATTCGTCTATCAACACTCATGGTATCGGAAGAACCTGTTTTTTAAGGAAAACAGCCAAGAAATAATAAACGCAACAGGTTCATTTCTACTATTGCGTCAATGTCGCCGGAATCTCTGTTTTTCTACTTTGGTAGGTACCAAATAGAACAGTAAGGTCAGCGCACACCGGCGAACAGCGGGGCAGGGTATCATAACTATCGTATCTAATATGGCGTATCTATAATGGCAAGATATAGATGCCATAGCTCAGGAGACCAACAACGAAGCACCAAAGGGGATTTCACCGAAGGGCTGGACTTTGAGGGTCGAGAAGTTGGAGTCGCGTCACAACACGAACTTCAAGTCGTTCGTGGTACGTGTTCCGACACATCATCTCGAGAAGTTCCTCAAGGAAGAGTTCTGGCCGAAGGGTGTTGTGTACCGCCGGTTTCGTGGCCGACTACATGACACCAGTCAGCGAAACACGACGCAGACACTTCGTGTGCTTTAGTTTGTTAGTGTAATTATAATGTGTGTATGTATTTATAGTATTTTTAAGTTATTAATATTGTATTGTATGTGTTTTATATGGGCCCTGATGCCTGAAATAAATGGATAATAATAATAATAATAATTTCTCTCTGCGGTATTGAAGAGCGCGCTGAAGGAAACCGCGGTGGGATACGAAGGCATGCGCTGGTATGCACCAGAGTCCGCTAGCATACGATCGCGGGGGAGAGCCAGTGCAAGCGGGGCAGTGTTGTGCGAAAATCGATAGTAACACCAAATCCCAATCCACCATTGAAAAATTTTAACACAACCAACTCGTTCAAAAGCCACTTTTCGACTGCGTTGCGTAGTCGCTAAGCAAGCTTGAGGCACAAAATACAGAGAGTATTGAGGGGCCGCCGGGCAGGCCCCGTGGTATACCCCGGGATGCTGTCGGCTTACCGCAGCATCCAGTAGTGCGCTTGCGGCCGCTGGCGGCATCGCTAATCATCAGTATGCTCTGCCCGGCGGGAAATCCTCCTCGAAGCCGTCCCCCGCCGTCCGCCGGTGTGTGCTGGCCTTAATTATCTATTGCTGGTTGGTAGAGCTTCGTCTGAAGCTGAATTCTCAAGCAAGGACGTTAACATATCATAAGCTTGTAATACACATGCCTGTAACTTGCACAGCAGTATGTGAGTAGCTTGCATGCCATTGACCCATAACAACTTCTGATTGGTGAATGTCACGATGGCATGCAAGCGACTTGCTTATTTTTGTGCCAGTTAGAGGCGTACTATTACGGGCTTTAGTCAAGTCAGAATCATAGAAGCTACACGCTCTATATTTTGGATTTGCGCAAGCAAAAACAATATTTTTTTCGTTCATGCCATATCAGCTGGTGCGCACTCGCAGTAGTACGTTCTATTGCCATGTCTTGATGATCTCCATACACATATTGCATGACCAGTCACAGACCAGGCCGGGAGAGTGAGGGACCTTGTATTTGACACATTCTAACAACCTCATTAACATAAATGAACATGCAATTATGTAGTATTACAATCAGACACCAAACGAGTTCATTGTTGCGCACAAAAAGGCCGCGCTGTCGCGAAACTAACTTAATCACTATGTTCAATAGAACCTTAATCGATTCCGAGCGCTCGATTGGCGGCAGGCGAGTCGCGAGACACGCGGAGGAATCTACTTACGAAATACTAGCAACAGACTGCTAATTAATTTGTTGCAACAATAAACGTGAGCTTCGAAATATTTAAATACTTAAATAAATATCAATTTATCACTTGATACACACCGCTGTGTCCACTACCCAGAAGATACTCATTCATACTTACATTTATCTTAATTTACATTTTACCAATAAGTGAAGGTGCTAGAAACTTTCGTTATTATGGCTTGCAAACATTCAATATAGATCTAGTGACAACTACCTACGTCGCCCTCAAAGTTTAGACAAGAATTTATTGGAGATAAGAATGTTGACATGGATGTGAAGAGTCACAAGAATGGATCCAGTGAGACATGACTACATTTGAACGTGGCACTAGTTACTGAAAACTTGCAAGGGGATCGTTTGTAGTCTCAGGATGCTCTGGAGGAATGAAACTAAAAGTCATGAAATAAAAGATATAATAATTGATACGAATAATAATAAAAAAACCGGGCAAGAGCGAGTCGGACTCGCTCACCGAGGGTTCCGTAACATCCGGGTTTATGCATAAGGTTTATGTTTATGAAATTAAATGTTTTATTATATTTTTTTATATTTGAGTTGGTTGAATAAAAGGTAAATTGCGGTTTACGATTTATGACGTATTAAAAAAAAACTACTTACTAGATCTCGTTCAAACCAATTTTCGGTGGAAGTTTATATGGTATGGTACATCATATATTTTTTTTAGTTTTATCATTCTCTTATCATCATCATTCTCTTATCATCATCTTTTCTTAAGTTAGAGGGGGGGGGACATACATTTTACCACTTTGGAAGTGTCTCTCGCGCAAACTATTCAGATTAGAAAAAAATGATATAAGAAACCTCAATATCATTTTTGAAGACCTATCCATAGATACCTCACACGTATGGGTTTGACGAAAAAAAAATTTTTTAGTTTCAGTTCTAAGTATGGGGAACCCCAAAATTTATTGTTTTTTTTCTATTTTTGTGAGAAAATCTTAATGCGGTTCACAGAATACATCTACTTACCAAGTTTCAACAGTATAGTTCTTATAGTTTCGGAGAAAAGTGGCTGTGACATACGGACGGACAGACAGACAGACGGACAGACAGACAGACAGACAGACAGACAGACATGACGAATCTATAAGGGTTCCGTTTTTTGCCATTTGGCAACGGAACCCTAAAAAGGGTGAATGTTAACGTGACTGCGGTAACTATAACATGGAAGAAAGGCAGGAGAACAAGTTAAATATATATAAGTAGGAAGTAGTAATTAGTACACCTCACACTCATAATTATCACTCCACAAATCTATAAAATGATATAATGCGATTACTTCGTGAAATGTTCGAGCAATAGATACAATTCTCTAACGTGATTGCTACTTAACGCTGCGATGGCACTTAGGTCTCACCTCCAGGCTAGCAGTCACTTACCTGCCAGACTGTTACAAGCCAATGATGGACTTCAACAATATCTGTAGAGCTTTGTTTAGTTCTTCTTTCATGTCATAAATTCAATACCTGTACGATTGTGTATAGTACCTATAGCGCCTTTCTGTTATGTCGTAGCAAAAATCAGTCAGAAAAAATACTAATATTAGCTAAGTTACTGCACAGTAGAGTTATAGCTTGAGTTTCAATTGAAAAGTTTACCTGTTAGACACTACTATTATCATTTATTTATCATTTACTGACTTGTGGTGTTAGTATATATCACAATGATACACAGTATGTTCTACAACAACAATAGAAGCTTTTGGACAGCATTTGATATGACTCGTATGTAATGCTGTTCGACAACGTAGCATCCGAGTTGCATCACCAATTCACCACACGACGGAAGCTAATCCTCAATGATTTGATTCGGGAGAGATAATATAATGTCACGTGTCTTGTTTAAAACAAAATATGAAGGCTTTTCTTTTCATCAGAAACATGAGGTCCGTTATAATAATTAGTTATTGAGGAACCGTCACTAGCTAATAATACTAGCCGAATTTAAAACAGTTTCGATTGAGGAATGGCCGCCACCACCCAAGCTACGGTTTAAAAGAATCAGAACGAAGCTGGTTCAAACTATATCTGCGTGGGGCGCCACTCCTACGCGTCCCCGTCCACGTCTCACTAGTCCCCGTCCAAGTCCCACGAATCCCCGTCCACGTCCCATGAGTCCCCGTCTACGTCCTACGAGTCCCCGACTACGTCCTAAGAGTCCTCGTCCCTAGAGACGGGTGTTTCTGGACTTTTCATTATGTCCCCTTAGCCCCTTAGCACCTGGCAATTCAAACTAAGAGCATACTGTACTCGTATCCATGCATAACATAGATGCTATTTACAAGCTAAAACAAGATAAAACAAGATGATGATGAGTCGGATGTTATAACAAGGATGAGCCAGGTCACGAGAACATCTAACAAAGTTAATTGCTCCTCAGTTACGACACAAACATGCAGCTGTCATCTCTTGTCCTGAGAGCATGTTCTCAACCAAAATTGATTTAATAAGTAGTGTCACACCAGCAGATTATTGTACGCATGATAGGTACTTAATAATTGCATGGATATTCTGTATGAGCACGAGTTATTGCATTTTGTGAGCTCCGAGCGGCCTATTGTACGCATGCGGGCAGCGGCGGCCCCCGGCGCACGCTCCGCTTGCCACATATTACTATAATATAAAGCTACAGAATGGCCACTACGAAAACGAATAATGCAATACTACCTACTATTAACTTCCATGAAAAGTCATTGAACTATGCGTACGTAGACCACAGAGGCTTCTAAAAACACGACAACGACAGATACAAATAAGAAGATGCAAATGTCAGTGCTACCAGCATTTACATGAATGGCTACCAGTATCAATCAGCGATTTTACCGCAAATTACCTTTCACAATGTTATAAGGATTATTAAAGATTAACTAAAGTTGTTGCTCTCAAGTCCCAACACATAATCACATTTTGATAAAACTCTTCAGATAGATGCCTGAAGCACCGACTTGTCGGACCTTCACTCTAGGTCTAATAAATTTAAATATTCAAATATGTTGCATTCCGTAAGGTAGAATATATCGGGAATTTGGGATAATTTACAAAAGTTGCATCTTATCTGTATACCTAAAAACAAAGAAATATATTCTATTTTCCTATTCGGTGATAAAGTTAAGCATACACCTGAGCTTCCAGTAGATACTACCAGGATAATAATAATAACTAAATGTATTTCCAGACTGCCTGCCAGGGCCAGATATACCACGTATGACGTAACCCCCGCGCTTGGACATACAAAAAACAAGTCATGGTACCTATACCACGGGTAGGTCCAGTGAAGTATGATGTATGATGGACCACAAACACCAAACCTTTCCGAAGGGCTGAAATGTTCGAGCACGCTTTTCATTCGCTCTTACAAAAATCACCATTAAATCACTGTCCTCAGAACCCATGTGAAAAATCAATCATAGGTTTTAACAAAAGCATTATAATGAGTGTTGTTTGAAGAAAGTTATTCGGTTCCAGTAACTTGTATTAAGAACCACGAGAAAAGTAGTTTCATTTTATCCTAATTAAACAAACCAGGTTCTACCAAGCCCTTAGCAGAATTAGCTATGGGCCCTGCAGTGGCTTAATCCGACACTGCTGCCTGCTTTTATCTACAACGTACTCATACCTATTAGAATTGCTATCGTCGTGAAGAGCTGGCCTGCTGAATTATGTCACGGAGGCTCTCGTGCTATATTGTCGATACACTTCAGTTAGGAGTAGCACCCGAGCGTGACCGCGCGGGCGCCATGCTCGACAAATGTTTGCTTTTATGCTGTTTCGACACCGGCATTGGCTGTGCCCTCAAATGTTGCCAATATATGAAGCTCTACGACTTTTTTCTGTGTCGTCTATTTAGAAGTGATTTTTGTAGACAGCACTGTACTGTTTTTTGTATACCTACATAATAAGTGACGGTGGTGGTGCCATCATCAATAGTGAGAGGTTACGGAATTTATCACGTTGTGATTACACAATATTACGTAGTATTTACTGCCGATGTTCTTTGCATATACGGTAGGTACCTAATACACTTATTTCTGCCATGTGATCGCGGGTCTCGCGGGAAAACAGGAAAATTATGTTCAGAGCGTGCTTGACCATAAAACACCTTTTAGGAAAGGCAAATGTTGCGCTCACGTGACTATGCTAGGTTACCTGTAGGGCACGCTGGCCGCAAGGAAGATGTAGGTGGTGTGCAGCAGGCCCACCTGCACGGCCGCCAGCGCCACCAGCACGTACACGCGCACATGGAAGCGGCCCGCCTGCCCCAGCTGCTGCACCACGCTCTCCGCGTCCACCTCGCCAGGTGCCAGGCCGGGCCTGGGCTTGTCTCCCTCGGCGTCTGCACTCATGTCCGCGGCGTCCAACACTGAGCTATGGACAATGCCCCGTGACGCGCGCTCGCTACCACAACCAACACTGCTCCGCCCTCGGCCGCAACAATGACAACTGATCAATTAGAAAGCCGATACTAGGCCAAGGCCCACTGTCAATCAAATCTCACTCGAGATGCAATCGCGAATACGCGCCAATCTAAGTACTGTGTAGTGCGAGAGCACTCGATGTGAGTCCTTGCCGCCGGCGCAGGCTTCCTTATTTATGATTAGTAGTTATGCAACTACTAGTCTGGAAATCCCAGAGAGAGATTTTTAACTAAAATCCGATAGATATGAAGTACGGCTAAACATATACCTACTGCCTCGATAGACAGCTGTAGCAGGATAAAACAGCTGCCGTAACTAATTTCTGAACATCTGAACAAATACATAATTTATCGCTGGATTTTTACACAGGAATCTCGTAGAGGAAAGAACTACCTATATAATGAATCTCGTAGAGGAAAGAACTATATAATATTATCTAACTAGATCATAACAATGTCGTAGCCATATTTCCGGGTTGAAGACGTGATTTCTCTTCAATCAGTAATTCGGCCTTATAAATAAGTTCTACTGCACACGGTAATGAATAATCTGCGGCTCTGCACACGATCATGTCCACGCACGTGATGTCTTATATTCATCGCGCCCAACAAAAACGTTTGAGACGATCGAACCAGTTCAACAGTCATAGTTTTTTTCATGATAAGTATTATTATATAAAAGTAGTGGTATTTCACTAGTAAAGCTCTTTTGATGTGTTGCTCTTTTGTGTGTCCGGGGAAGTACTGCTGCTAATAAGTTCTGCCACCAAACAGCATTGCTGTGTTCCGGTTTGAAGGCTTTGGGGTCGGTGTAGTCAAAGGCACACGTGACATTTCAGCTTTGTCTCTGGGATGGCAACGCAACTGCGATGGCTCTGGTACTGCAGAATTGCAGATGCCCAATGATAGATGGCGGTCACTAAATATCAAGTAGCCATCGGCTTGTATGCGTTCAAATAACATTTAAAAAATGCACTCATAAGTACTGCCAGGCGACGCAACAACCGTGTCAGGCCACCCACTGCGACATGCTGACAACCGCCTCAACAAAGTGACAGTGCACCACCACGAGTGGCTAAGCTGATATTATTTTTCCAATAGTTATTGTTATGTGTCAGGAATATCTATTTATATTATAAATATGTACAGGGTGGAATTATCGAAGCGTACCTGGACGGAAAGTACTCTAAATACTGAAGATAGCAAATTTTACTCAAAGGAAACATTCCTTTAACATAAAAAAAAAAAATAAAACATCCGAATTGAGAACCTCCTCCTTTTTTAGAAGTCCTGTACTTTTATGGCGCCAATCGATAGGGTCAATCATAAGGATTAAATCTCTTTAGCAAATATGGTAAATTAAATGCAACAAAAACCATGAAATCTAAACTTATTTTATTCGAACGGAAAAATCGAGTAAAAATTAACTAAATAATTGCTCGAAATGAGCTCCATTTTCTTGGATGCACAAATTTATTCTTTTAAGGAATTCATTTTGAGTAACTTTTAGTAGCGTGTTGTGGTAAATATTGAAAATTATTTATTGTGAACCTGTTTTTAGCTCGTGTAGTTGTATAGGATTTTTGGTAAATTTGATTTTTGACATATCCCCATTATCAAATATCAATTGGTGAGATCTGGAGATCTCGCAGGTCATCTGATTGTGCCGAGATTTGATCCTTATGATTGACCCTATCGATTGGTGCCATAAAAGTACAGGTTGCTATTTTTTCGGATTTTAGTCGGTTCGACTCCCGGGTGTGGCAAGCGTATTTTCAAAAATCTTTCGATGCAGTTTTGTTTCTTTTTAAAATAAAGGAATGTTTCCTTTGAGTAAAATTTGCTGTCTGCAAAGTTGACATACTTATATGCCAACTTTGCGATCGCGTTTTTTTTTCATGGAGATGGTTTAAATGTATACACATAGTATTAGTATAATCCTTTCGTTAAAAGCTCTGAAACGTCAAGGCTTCGCTTAACCAAGTCTAGACTAAAACAACGATTTATTATAAATAATTCATATTTTAAGCTCCATTTACTTCACAAAAATTAATTAGCCGCAGCAGTTAGAGTCCAAATTAATTTTAGATATAATTTTAATATTTTTTTTATTAATTATAAAGCCCGTTTTATAATCGTTATAAATTGTAGCAATCTATTGAAATGAAGTATTGTGGTGATGCAGTTCATTGCCCGGATTGCGGTAATGAAGGCTTGGACTCGGACGGCATGATACCCGTATTGCTAGTACTAGGTATGGTATTTTCCTCAAACATTCCTCAACTAGTTTAGCAATTTTGAAGTTACTTTTGAACTGTTAGTTACTACAAAATAATGTTAGTAACTACAGTTAGAACTTACAACAGCTAATTACATTTTGAAACGGAATAACTGACGTTAATGTATAGTTTGTAAATGAAAGAGAACATCAGTACATTATGTAACATACCATTTCCGGAGTATTGATTTGATATGTCTCATCTTCTCATATCTCGACCACTGCGCGTGGTTCCTCAAGGCACTGTACTGGGGCCACTATCACTTCCCTCGTATTCGCGACCTTAACTTCATGGCTATTTATTATTAACAACCTTCCATGATATGTATAACATAATTAACTATTTAGTTTAACAATAACACAGCCTGAACAAGTAGGACAACTCGAGCGCTATAGCGTGCCCTAATCTTAATTAAACAAGTCGACCATGATTGTCTGGCTCAAAGCAACCGCCACGCCGCAGAGATCGCTGAGGATTTTAAAGCTTAGCTAAGCTGAGGAAAAGGTTAGGTAGATGATGATGATTATGATGATGTGAAAATAAAACCGCACTCTTCAGTAAATTAAAACTGTCACTTTATTGTTAATTGTCTTACAAATACTATCTTAAGGTTACCGACTGTCATTGTGACCAATGATACAATCTACTTATACTAAACACTAAACAATTTGCTCGTGGATTTAAAGTCTAAATGATCTTCGATCATTATCATTATACGTACGTACTCGTATTAGATTTTCAGCCTATCATACAAGCCATTATTCTTCGGTTAAACCTTGTACATAACTTGTGAAGAGAGCAAGAAGAAGAGATTTGTACTTCCATGTGAAACGTGAAGCCGTGTCATACAGCAGCTCCTTGAGATCAGTTTACTAAGTGAAACGTTACTATATTGAAGATGTCATGTTCATAACTTTAAGTAGTTCCAATGAGACTCCTACTACTTGCACCCCATTTTCATACGGCAACCATGATTTTGGAAGAAGTTTGAGAATCTTGAATCTCAGAAACCCATTAATTAATGATAAAACTGCAAGGTTTACCTTCCAGAAATATTGAATCCTAATTAAAGATTTTAAAAGTAGTGTCTGACAGCTTTTAATTTGTATATACGTGCGACTACCTTGCGGTTAGACCGCGCAGCAACGCATACAACAGTATCATCATCAGTGACACTGCTAATTTCATCTCTGGCTTTGAGGCAATTAATTGTAAGCGATGCTCACAGTATTTAATGGAATTATACTGCACAAGTGTGGCTTATCCGGTATCACCCTGCAATGTTACATTTTAAACATACTACGATCTCTAGGCACTTCCTCTGTTTCAATGTTAACGAGAGGCAAATGAATCGTAATACATGTAGAATATGTCTTTTCAAAAAACTACGACAAGTTTCTCGAACCTTAACTAACCTCTAGTGCCAGTTAATTATTAATACTCAATCATTTAAGTAGGCCATTTTTTTAAATATTTTCCTATTTTTTTTATGAAAATATAAGTTGTTTCCGCTCAAGTGTTTTCAAATCACAACCACACGTCACTACCTACATCAAGTCATTATTTATTATCTGTACAGGATAAAATA
This sequence comes from Mesoligia furuncula, assembly GCA_916614155.1. NCBI lineage: Eukaryota > Metazoa > Arthropoda > Insecta > Lepidoptera > Noctuidae > Mesoligia > Mesoligia furuncula. The sequence goes on along the minus strand of OU744807.1, from coordinate 574,224 downwards.
GTACTTATCTAAGTTTTAACAGAAACAGTATTTTACATTACCTATTTATTACTTACACTAAAAATATTTTCACTTTACATTCTATAATAATTTTCTTTAACAAATAATATAAAATTATCTGTTCATATTGTATGATACGTTTGTGTGACACATCCCAAAATAGTGCTCTATATAGCAAAATTAAATCAATACTGGTAGTAATAAGTTATGGTAAACAATGAAACAACGATCGATGTATGTCATGCCAAAGCTCTAGAAGTGTCGCACAAAACATCCTTTCCTGAACAGACTATTCAAAGAAGACATAACTTATAACTGGGATGTTTTAAAAACTTATTTTTAGGTCCCCAATAAGCATAATAGAAAAACAATTCACCTTTTTTACATATTCTTAATTTTTTATACGAGTAGGTATAACCTCTAGAACGAGGTGGATGCTCGAAATTCTAAACTAAAATGCAATAATTGATTTAAAAGAATGCAACTGTCAAGTAGAAATTATATTTCAGCTTCAAATTTAACCTTGATTGGACCCTTGCACATGTTATCGGTAATGCAGATTCCGCGAACCAAGGTTAAGCATTGACTTATAATAATATATTACTTTGAAATCATTGATATTAAGAATTACCTAATTCCTAGCTGAGCTACATATACTAGCATAATGATAATCTACATAGTTGAAACAAACAGATTACAAAAAATACAACCAGCGAAAATGCAAAGTCTGAATTCAGATAACCCGGCAAACGCTTAAAGTATTTTAGTCGCTTGAGCCGTAAGTGTCACACTGTGTTCAGGACGGGCGAGGGCGGTGCGGGCTCCTCCTGCGCCGACGCGTCCAACTCGGCGAAGCTATCAGGCAACCGGCGGTGCAGCGTGTCCGGCACCAGGCGCGTCAGTGCCGCACTCAGCAGCGGCAGCGAGCCGAACAGTAGTGTCGGCAACCACCACTTGTACACCGCCTGGGATACATAGATACGTCGGTCATTAGTAGGTACAGTATTTCATTTCATATCAATACAAAAAGAGGACATTTACAAACAATGCAATTTCGTTACGTTATTCCAGAGCGTACCAACTGCCTAGTAACTTATGCGTCTGAATAAGATCATCGGGCAATGTCGCAGTTCAGCTGAGCGTGGAGCAGGCGGCGAACAGGCGCCGCGCGCCGACGCGCGGCTAGTGCGCGTTGTGAATGCTCCGCGGTGTATAAGTCACGGCTAATAGCCGAAGTGCGGCTACAGCTAGTTTTAGCCGGCCGAAGTGCGGCTACACCTAGTTTTAGCCGGGTACAACTAGGTGCAGCCGGCCACATGCGGTTCGTGTGTACTTCGGGTGGCATCGGTTACATGGTTGCCGTCGGTCGATAGGCGACGTAGGATGCAAGACCGAGCAAAGGGCACCCCGAGGTTAGGTTTGGTTAGGTTACTTTCCCCACCGGTGGGATCCCGCATTGTCGAGGCGGGGGGGGGGGGGGCTCAGTAGCCGTGGCTTGGTCACCCACGGTGAAGCGAAGAGGAACCCGAGGAGGAGCCGCTCGTCAGGGCTTTTGCCAATAAGCCGACGACGTAGCGGCCAACAAGTAGGTTGCGGCACCGGCCGCTTGGGCGACATCGTGCAGCAAGCTGGTATTTTGCTGAGCCATCCCATAACTGGCTGCAATACTCCATACAGGAACGGACGTGTGCTTTGTACAGACTTAAAAGCTGTCCTGATGTGCAGTTTCGCCTCACCTTATTTAGGATGCCCCGCTTCTTGGCTGCGGTCTGAGCTTTTAACTCGAAAGCTTTTGACTTTATTAAAAAATTAGATTGATTGACACACTTGATCTCAATAATATAAATTTGTATTTCCTTTAATTGACTATGTTTGTCTCCAACTCTATGGACACAGAACGAGCTACCTCCAAGACTGACCCATCAGGGACGGTTCAAAATTTTACGAGTGAAACTCGGACAGATTGTAAACCCTGTTGGCAAGTACAGGTTCATTCACAATTTGACATATACATACAGTGGCTGCGCAGTACTCACCAGCAACGGAGTGAGCGGTGCGAGTATGGCTCCGACGCGGCCGAGCGTGGAGCAGGCGGCGAGTAGGCGCTGGCGAGCGCGCGTGGGGAACAGCTCGGCGGTGTACACGTAGAGCGCGTTCAGCGTCATGGTGGCGCCCATCTTGCCGGTCAGGTACAGCCCCGTGCCCCACAGGCCACTTGCTATAAAACATCAAATTGTCAATGGATACAAATATTCTTGTGACCAACCTGCACCTTTCCAAAAAGCATGCGGACGGCGCAGGCGCTGCCTACGAACATGAAATGCACGCGCGCAGTTCGCAAGCGGCTTGTGAGCGGCGCGTTCGCCAGGTCTAGAAACACCTCGCAGCACTGTACTGCTGACACGGACACTCAATTTTGCGATTTAAGTTTTATTTCAGTTTTAATCACGATGGCTGAATATTGTGATACTTTTCCGAATTCGTATTTACATAAACTGTTTGTAAGATTTCGCATTTTTAATACCATGCGATTTAATAACCGATTATTTAGAGATAAGTCATTTAAACGAAAATATTTTAGTTTATGCAATATTTAGTTATGTAGGTACATATTTTGTTACAAGGTCAGAGACGTCTCTAGCCCATGTAGCGCCCGTGTGCAAACATTACCCAAGCGCCCCCTAGTCAGCGCGCGGTCACAATGGAATGGGTACCTACAAAGTACAAGTAACAGCACATCAAGTTACCACAAACTGTCAAATTTCCCCAATGGATAATAAACTCTATTGTTTGGAGATGAAGAAGAAATTCGTCGGTTTTGGATACCATGTTGTGCTGTTGAATGTATTTAGAATTATACAGGGTGTTCTGGTGTGTACCCTAACAAGCCAAAACGTACCCATATTACAGGACAACGTTTATTTCAGACTAAAAGTCTTATGTTCTCTGGGTGGTCTAAATGCGTCAAGGCTTATTTCGCAAAATTATGTGTAGCGACCGGTAGAATGTATAACGTTCGGGCAGCGCCGTCGTCGTCGTTCGGTTCGTCCGACGACGCAAATCGCTGCACTTTTCGCGCCATTTTTTATCCCTAACCCTACTAGAGTTTACGCACTCATTTACACGTGTGCAAACATCCATTTGGTTATGTAGTAGTAATAGAGAATTATTTTGCGAGTGTTGTAAATGAAGTGTCCGAAGTGTGACAGTCACGACACGACAGTAGACTAATTTATTACCTAAAAAAACAACTGCTCATCCCCTGCGCAATTCAGTTTTTTTTAGAGCCAAACTGTCCACAGCCGATGCGGTACATAGCCATAGCCTAACTTATTATATATTTCGAAGAACTCGGCAAAGCAAACCAGACGCCGGGGAGTCCTTGATTTAGCCAAACCCAATGCGAATGCGTTGCTACTGACCAGAACATGCTGGAGTGTCCTAAGTAAGTGCCCGTTCACCTGGACCTTGGAGGACGTAATAATGTAACTAATGCCGAAATCAACGTGGCCACCGGCCAAAAAACAACGAGTTAGAGTGGCTTTCGACAAAGTATCTGTTTCTGTTCTTCTAAACAAATTAGAGGTCATAGGAATAAGGAAACCCTCTGAAACTTTGGATAGCCTCTGAAACTATTTGCTGACTGCTTAGACCAATACCAATATGTTAGAATAGATAATAATATGAAGGATAAGCATAAAAATACTGGTTCTGGTGTTCCTCAGGAATGTATTCTGAGTCCCACACTTTTCCTTATTTATATTAACGATTTGTATAATCCGATGATATGGCATAAATATTTGTAAACCAGTAACGAATTGTTCGAAATCGCTCAACTAGGTTTTAATCGTGTGACTAATTGTCTTCAAAGTAATTAACTAGCATTATAAATGGTGACAAGACAAAACATAATTAATAATAAATAATCATTTTAACCTCAAAATAAGCAACATAAAATACCCGGAGATAATAATGGACAACACATGCACTCTACTTTTAGAACATCTAGTTAAATGAGTGCGCAAAATAATATTATATATGTTTAAAAAAATTGCGAACAATTGCAGATTCAAAATGGATCACACAAGTTTATTTGGGCATATGTCAATTTATAATTCAATACTGTATAGGCCCCATGAAGTGAAGCACCAAAAACCTATGGGAAATACCCATCGGGAAGGTGTTTCGGGACTTCGATTGTCTGCATCAACCACAAGCTCAAAACTTTCCAGTTTCAGCCCTTAAAGACGAAAATAAATTGGTAAAATAAAGCTTGAACATCTTGTAGTGTCCAATCCTAAAATAATAAACTGATAAATAACATATCGATGCTTGATATTGTAGCGACCCGACTAAAACATTTATTTATCAATTCAAGAAAGGCGTCAAACGATATTGCAACTACAGCTACGGCTAAGGCTAAAAGTCAGCGTGTATCATACGAGACGTTTGGTCCTGACGATAGCATTTGTTTGTGTAGTCTAGAGTCTTAACTAAGTTATCTTATCAGGTTAAAGTGGGTGTCAAGTTATATCAAGTCAAGGTGTTCATTTGGCCGTTGCGACATGGATATCATTACCAATCGCTGAACTTGATCAACTAGACTTACACATGTCACAGATATATGCAATATTTCGACGTAATAATATTACTAACCGTAAACATCCATTATATTTAACGAATTCATGTTTACTTCATAACAAGATCTGTGAGTAGGTACTCGGTTAATTATATTAATCAGATGCGAATACCCACATTCCTGAGTAAGTGATGAACTTATCATCATAATGTTTACTACCTACCCGCAGTAGATTCAATTATTGGTAATAATTATTTTTATAAATATTGCGCACCAGATTATTGTTTTAAGACACAGCACGGTTCTCATGTAGCGGGTATGCATGCTTGTTATATCATGAACTATCTATTTAATCGGCTAAAAAGACCAATTATTTACTGCCGTATTTAATAAAGTCGAACATAATTATAACCTCCTCCTTTTTGGAAGTCGGTTAAAAACGTCCAAAATCAGCGACAAAATACAGGAATTGCCCCTGGATAGTACGCGTGCGCAGTTGGCGGGAACGAGATGCGCTCTACCTTGCGGCAGGCACGGGATGGCGATCAGCGCGGCGGACGTGAGGAGCAGCGCGCCCGTGAGCAGAGGGCGGCGGCCCACGCGGTCCAACAGCAGCGTGTTGACCAGCAGCGCCGGCAGCTCGGCGGCAGCCACCAGCGCGTAGTTGGCGTGCGCCGAGCCCGCCAGCGCGTGCGCAGACACCGCCAGCCCATAGAACACGAACACCGCCGACATCCACCACACGAAGCACACGCACAGCCGCCGCCGCAGCACGCTGTATCTGCAACGACAATACGAGGACTTGTGAATAAAAGAAAGAAGTGTTTATTCACAGATTTAATCTCTTCTTGAATACAGAATTGCCAACTGTCGCTGAAACCCAGCACTCTTTGTTTTGTCCAAGTGTCGGCGTGATTTATGCTGAGCGGTGGCCGTTTTGGCGTTCTGTACCTGTACAAATGTGTGTTTTCCAAGTGAAGTTGTTTTTGTTTCGCTTTATATAAATTTTTGTGTATCACGTCGCGTCGACGCAAAGGAAATGTATTTTCTTTCTTAATTTTTTTTTTATAAGAACACTACTGCATGTGTCGTCTTTGGTCTGAATTAAAAACCTTAAAATAAGCGCATCTGAGTAACTTAAGTAAGGCCAGAATAACCCTACGGCTTCCACTGAACTCCTGAAGTGACTTACTTAACAAGCAATAGAGAATGAATCGTTAATACGTGAGCAAGCTTTGAGTCACCTAGTAAAACAATAACGGAAAATAACTTCATTTGATTATTACCTACATCTCCAAGACATGATTTATTCATTACAAATACTAAGTTGCAATCTGTGACTAGGGCTCGGACTCGGGGCCAAACTGGGCCCAAATTAAATCTAAAAAAAAACGCCATAAGTAGACACAGTCACTTTTATTATTATTTTAGCAATTTAATACCTTTACTACTAGTGATTGGGGCCTTCTTTTAAACAAACCTGAGTTAGGAGACACTGCCCTTCCATACCTTAAATAAGTAGTAATTATTGGTGTTATTTGTTTGATCACAAGTTCTGATCAAGAGCTTCGTGCGTGGCAAACCGATATTAGCAATGAAACTGTTAACAAAGTTGCACTCACTTGCCGAGCGCTGTGAACAGCCCCTCATCTATGTTGGACTCCGCGCTGCCTCCGATCTGTTCCTTCTCGAAGAGCATCTTCTCTAGTGCCTCCCCCGGCAGCCGCACACCGTTGCACTTCGCAGCCTGCTTAATGACATGCGCGGCGTCGTCCAGCCGGCCGCGCGACACTAGCCAGCGCACGCTCTCTGGCAACAGCCAAGGGTACAGCAGCAGCAGCAACGAGGGCGGGTAGGCCAGGCGCGCCCACGTGCGCCAGTAGCCTGCCAGCCAGTCCACCAGCGCCAACGACGCCGCACCCAGCGACAGCGGGATGCCCAGCACCAGGCTGGCCAGGATGCGGTGCTCCACTCCCAGCCATTCTATCACTAGAGAACAACCAAACGATATTATTTGATGATACGAATTGAAGTAAGGCGACATTACCAACAAGATCGAAATCGTTTAGAACTCCTGCGCTATCATCTTATCTTAATTCGCGTACCTATACAATATTCAGAAAGTAATTAATCGTAAGTAAAATCGTTTCATCTTGTGATTTTCATGCAGCAAAGGTTCACAAAGTTATAGCAGTAACCTCAGACCAAAACAGTAACAAGGAAAAGCAACATGTAGCGAATACTAACTGAGCACAAAGGCGGAGGGGTACACGCTGGCACCCAGCACGGTCTCCAGCAGCTCGCCCAGCAGGTAGGAGTGGTAGGAGTTGGCGAAGGACTTGGCCAGCCCCAGCAGCCCCGCGCCCACACCGCACACCACCAGTGCCGAGCGACGACCCCATCTGCAAAAGAGCACCAGGGGATAAGTGAGTGAGTACTGAGGGACCCCAAGTCATGGCATACCTAACTACTGGAATGGTATACTCGTATATTATATTGTTTGATAACTTTGTGCGAATTGTGTGCATGAGGTCGGTGGTCTCGGTGGATGAGCACTGGTTAAGCTAGTGCGAATTGTGTGCATGAGGTAGGTGGTCTCGGTGGATGAGCACTGGTTGTGCTAGTGCGAATTGTGTGCATGAGGTCGATGGTCTCGGTGGATGAGCACTGGTTGCGCTAGTGCGAATTGTGTGCATGAGGTCGATGGTCTCGGTGGATGAGCACTGGTTGCGCTAGTGCGAATTGTGTGCATGAGGTCGATGGTCTCGGTGGATGAGCACTGGTTGCGCTAGTGCGAATTGTGTGCATGAGGTCGATGGTCTCGGTGGATGAGCACTGGTTGCGCTAGTGGGAATTGTGTGCATGAGGTCGGTGGTCTCGGTGGATGAGCACTGGTTGCGCTAGTGGTTTTATTGTTTTCTTGACTAACGTATAGATGTCGCTCTACGCTAGATCACAGTGCGAATAGGTAAATTAAATCGATGTAAACATTCTGCAGGTAAAATATACAAAACATTTTTATGACCCCATCGTGTTTTTTTTTGCTTTTATGGTTCTACGCAGCAAAAGAGGACTTTATTCAAGGCCAAAATAAACAACCAGGCGGTAATACAAACGTCAAAAATTGCCATCAATTTAATCACTTACCTATAAATGTTATTTACATAATTTTATCATGTCCCATGCTTGATGGCAAGATGTTAGATTAACGACTCTAGTAGTACATGCATACGATTGATTTTTGATCAATCAACAGTGAGGTCAGTGGTTAAAAATATGAGCATCGATACTAAAATAGAATGTTAAACGAGTCGTGTCTCGCATGACTAGTGTTCCGTACCGAAACACAATTCAATACAATAACATTTGTGTAATCGATGCGACACAAACCAATTAAGTAGTCTTTAAAACAGTCATCAAAGAAGATTAACTGATTTTGGTTTGATAAGTAGATAGGTATGACATCGATAATATCGAGTACCTACTCTAATCTATGATTGGATTGGTATAAAAATATCTGCGTAGACTCATAGTAGATAAAAAATCGATGCAGAACCTGGGTAGTTAATATTACCTGTCCGAGACAAAACCCATGATGGGCAACGATATTAGCATGCCAATGTTGTGCACCGTGCCCACCAGGGAGCGCTTCCACTCCTGGCATCCCAGGTCGAACTGGAAACAACACATACAAATTCAAATCTGAAATGAGAAAGATTGAAAGTCAGAACCGTGCAAGCAGCTGACAACCAGCATGTTTCTAGCGGCAGTTAGAGGGCCAACGAATTAATACACGACTGTCGGACTCACGTTATAGACACACGGACATGTATCTCATGATGGAGAGGTCCACCCATAGAGAATATAACCACTAGACAGCGTATAGGCCGAAGAACGCGCGGCTGCACTTGGTCAGTTCTTGTAGATATGCCTATCCTATCGTTAGGGCTGCGCTATAGTCGATATCGATAAAATGGATTTTAACATTATGAAAAATACTCAATTAAAATCATAGAAATAATATTTAATCTAAATCAATCAATAAAGTAGAAACTAGTGTTCTCATTAAGGATGAAGAGTTAAAACCCGAAGATACCACAGTATTCTTAGGCATAACGTTGGATGCCAAGCTTCAATGGGGCCCCCATATAGATAAATTGTCAAAAAAGCTTAGCTCTGCAGCATACGCCGTTAGGAAAATTCGTGATTTGACTGATTTAGAGACAGCCCGTTTAGTTTACTTTAGTTATTTTCATAGTGTGATGTCGTACGGTATTCTGTTGTGGGGAAATGCCGCCGATATTTAGACAATTTTTATTTTACAAAAAAGGGCAATTCGTTCTATTTATAAATTAAGTCCTAGACACTCCCTCAGAGACAAATTTAAAGAGATTAATATAATGACTGTGCCTTCTCAGTACATTTATGATAATCTTTTGTATGCACATAAAAATATTAATCTGTTTAAAAAATACAGTGATATCCATAACATAAATACTAGGAACAAACACAAATTTGTTGTTCCTACAACAAGGCTCAAGAAAATAGGTGGCTCGTTTAGATGCCAATATATACATTTTTATAATAAACTTCCTAGCCACATTCAAGAACTAAGCCTAAATAAATTCAAAGCTTTTATAAAGCGAAAACTATGCCAGAAAGCCTATTATACTGTAAAAGACTATATTGAGGACAAAAAGGCTTGGGATTGAGCTGCTCCAATAGGTTTAGACAGTGAATGTTATTTTGCAATTTTTACACTTTAATATTTTCTTTTTTTTTTTAAGTATCTAATTACTTACACAATGACATGTACATTTACTGTATAAAGTATTATATTATTTTAACTATTGTGAATGTGAGGACTATGTGGGTCATTGTTTACATTTTAATCGTGGTCTGGCAGTTTGAGTAGTTTATGCGGCCTACCCAAATGTCCTGTCTTTGGTATTGTTCGTCGAATCGTTGAGCTCCTGAAGTTCTGAGTTGAGCTGCACGGTTACTGACAAATGCGTGCACTGACTGGACAGGTCCACTCAATCTGTGTGGTTCTTTCCTCAAAAGATCTTTTCAGACACTAATCTACATGGTCCTCAAAGATTATGTCCGGATTTTTATATACACATTGACATTGATGAATTTTATTTAGACAATGACATGAATATTTACTTTGTAAAGTATTTTTTATTTATTTTTTCTTTTCATTTAATTATTGTGAATGTGAGGACTATGTGGGTAATTTTTTTTCTGTTTTCCTTCTTAGTTTTAATCATGATCTGGCAGTTTGAGTAATTTACGCGGCCTACCCAAATGTCCTTTCTTTGGTATTGTTCGTCGAATCGTTGAGCTCCTCATTTCTGAGTCGAGCTGCACGATTTTTGACAAATGCGTGCACTGATTGGACAGGTCCGCTCAATCTGTGTGGTTCTTTCCTCAAAAGACCATTTCAGACATCAATCTACATGGTCTTCACACGATCTGACCAAGATTTTGTCTGGACTTTAAAAGAGACTGTGATCTCTGAGTTTGTTTCGGCCTTTCTTCTCAGAGTAGTCAGATAGGAAACGCCGACCACATCTAGTTTAAAAAATATGATGACGTGTAAAAGTGTTTGTAAAAACCTACTGTAGAATGCTCGATAATACACTCACTGCTATCACTACGTATACACAACCGGCGTAAACGCGACCGCACGCTATGACAGTTGGGTGCAGAATGCCCCCCACTTTTCGCTGTATACTACACATAGTAATATTATTGTAATGTTCGATGGGTTAATAAAATACCCTTTGACAGATCACTGAGGTGACATTGTCTATACGAAACCCAGAGAACGTCTGCCGTCGCCTACGGCCGGTAAGCGACTGCCACCCAATGCCTGCGCATACACTACATCCCTCCTTTATTTTTATTGAATTGAAATGTTTGTTGTTGTCATGTTTATTGAAATATTGAATTGATTCTAGTCGCCCATTCCAAAAGGTAGCCCTCGCATGGAGAAGAACGGGCAAGAAACTCCACCGTCACCCCCTTAAAATGTTTTACAAGGTCTTGTTTATATAATATAATTATATGTGAAGACGATGCACCTAGAATAAAATTAGTCTACCACAAAAGGTAAAAAGAACCAAAATGAAGCAATGGCAGGCAAATCAATTATGCGATAGATACAGGTGCTCACATATTTACAAATTATTTACAAATATTGTAAAAGTAGATGATTTTCCTAGAATTTTCGCTTTGATAAATCCAATTTAATGGAGTGTTACATATGGCACGATCCTCACGATGATGTCCTCACGATGTCCTCACGATGTTTTCCTTCACCATTTTGTAATGTCCAATTTAATGGATGTCCAAATGCGTCCAATCTAATGGATGCCCATTGCGTCCAATTTAATGAATCACATGTCTTCGAAGTATTGGTTCTCAGACATGCCGGCCTCCCCACGGTGTTCTCCCTCACCATTGATGAACAGTGGTGATGAGTGAAAATACACAAAATGCCCGCCCGGTTTCGAACCCACGAACTTAGTCGGGCTAGACCACCACCACTGTTGTGCTGAAATTAAATGCTATTATTATGTGTATGTGCCTACATATGACACGGTGCGGTATGACACCAGAAGGCCAATTCTACTAATTTAAAACGTTCAAAATCTAGTCTCAGTCTCATCTCGGCGATAAACAAATGTCAAAACTTGTCAAAATGTAGTGAGATTAAAGGTAATTTTGCAATTAGCATTATTTTAGGGCACGAACTATTATCACTTTTGCAGCCTGTGTCTGTAACACAGTTTATACTAGCACAGACACAGACGTTCACTCTGTCTCAAATAATGCATAGCGTTGTACTTGAGATGGACAAATTGTACTAGGCTTTTTGAAATAAAGATTATTATTTTGTGATTTTTACTAAGTTTACCGTTTTTCGTTTACCCTTTTTTGCAATTTGGATTAATTACAGGGCAAGGAATTATTATCTCATTTGTGATTTTTACTGAAGTTACATCTTTTACTTTTACCCTTTTATGCAATTTGCAATAATTACAGGGCAGGAAACTTTTACCCTTTTATGCAAATTGCATTCAGGAGATTTTATCTCTTTTGTGATTTCTACTGCCATACCTAGGTATTGGCAATCTTCATCATCTGCCCAGCCCTTTTCCCAACCATGCTGAGGTCGGCCTCCAGTCCTAGCGGATGCCGCCGAACACCAGCACCCTACATGGAGCAACCGCCGATCCGACCTCCACCACCCAGTCACTGGGCAACACGACACCCCCTGGCAAGACTGGTTGTCAGACCCTCCGGGCCTCCGACCACCCGCAACGACCGCCAAAGACCCACGAATGACCGCCGGGACCAACGGCTTAACGTGCCTTCCGCACGGAGGGGACACGGCATGTAAAGATGGTCACCCATCCACAGACCAACCGTGGCAAGCGTAGCCTGACCCGATCGATCGACCTATGCGGCTGTTATTATTTAGCCACGTGCCCCTCATACCTAGGATTGGCAATAGAGATCAAAATATTTTTAATGTCTAACCATGATTTATTTTGTAAATTGCGTAAACTAGTCGATTCCAATGTATGAACTTGATGAGTTTTCACCCATTGATTGCATACACTGGTTGGTTATACCAATGTATAAGTTATTGTTAACTTTTTGGTACCTACTATTCATTTGATTGTTTACCTCTTCATATTACTTCGTAATGTTTTGATACCGATTAACCACATAATCTATCAGTATCGTGACTTCCGCGATCTTATTAGCCTAATATTAGGCAATTGTGTTAACCAAACATTTAATGGCTTAATTGGGTTGGCACCTATCAACAAATGAGTAGAGAAGAAAGCTAAAACGCTGTACAAATAACATAGTCTAATATATATATATTTTTTTTTTCCTCTTTTTTCTTTTTTTTTTTTTTTGTCCATGTCGCGAATTTTGCGACAAGGGGTTTCTAAAAGGGGGCAAATTTTCCATTATTTTTTCGATAGGACGCACCGTTTTCGAGATATAAGCAAATTTAGAATTATTAGATTTTACGCTCGCATCTTCCCGAAAATAACACCAGTACGTCCCGTGTTTCCCAAATAGTCAATCAATAATGCTATATTTTGCCACTAACTATTTGGAGAAACAATTTTATTAACTAAATAAACCTCATTCGTTAACTTGCCAGTATTAATCGCAACCATTAGGTTGTTTTGTTGGAACTTGTTCCATTTGTGTTTTTCGCAACCGTTAGGTTGTTTTGTTGGAACTTGTTCCATTTGTGTTTTTCGCAACCATTAGGTTGTTTTGTTGGAACTTGTTCCATTTGTGTCTTTCACACACACACGCACATATTTTAATGTATATCAAAATATGTCTTGTTGTACCATACCCAGTACAGTTGCACAATGTTTTTTGTCCTTTAGTTGTAATTAAAGTTTATTTTAAACTAAATCACCGCCGTTCATATTTGACTAGCCAGCAAGTCGTACAAAGGTCCTTTGACGACGTGTGCTATGTGCTTAAAGCAAATGTTCACTTGATATTACAACACTGTAATGAATTCTATGAATTCTTTTGTTGATTACAAATTACAATAGCCAGTGCAAAATGCATTTGATTTGACTAAGATTAGTTCAATCATTAACCATAACAGATTTTATGACACTAGTTAGTTTTAACAGTAGGTAAGATAATAATTTTATTTGTTACTTAACTTCGATTTTACCGAAGTGGAACTTTTGTTAAGCTACGATATTTTCGCTACTTAATACATTTTTTTTAACACTAGTTTTAACAGTAATAATTTCTTACTTTACTTCGATTTCACTGAAGTGGAGCTTCTGTTAAAACTGGTACATTAACGATATTTTTGCAAAAACATTTTTTTATTTGATCGAATAATATTTTCTCGATATTATTTACATAAGGGGTCGACACGGGGGTAAGCCGTGACTGACTCCTACTGAAACTGGGTCACCTTCGCAATCGAAGTGCTCAAGACCTGGAAGCGCTGATGTTATCTGAGCCATAATGGGGCGATCTGTAACAATCGCATAACTGCTTACAACTTGTTTGGTTAGTTACATTAAGGCTCACATAACCCAACCATACAACCTTTCCGCTCAACCAGTACTGTCTATCTTATTGACCGTCTTAGTCTCTCATATTTGACTATATTAGCCATAACGATCTTTTAAAGATCCTCCAATAATACAATATCATCAGCCTTTCTTATTGACTATTTATTCACCACAATGTCTCTCATATTGACCTTTCACCAATCCTCCAATAATACAATATCATCAGCCTTTCTTATTGACTATTTATTCACCACAATGTCTCTCATATTGACCTTTCACCAATCCTCCAATAATACAATATCATCAGCCTTTCTTATTGACTATTTATTCACCACAATGTCTCTCATATTGACCTTTCACCAATCCTCCAATAATACAATATCATCAGCCTTTCTTATTGACTATTTATTCACCACAATGTCTCTCATATTGACCTTTCACCAATCCTCCAATAATACAATATCATCAGCCTTTCTTATTGACTATTTATTCACCACAATGTCTCTCATATTGACCTTTCACCAATAATCTTTCTACGGAGACTTCTTTTAACGCTTCGTTGCAAGTCTGTCTTATTGACTTTCTTTCACACAGGGCCTTTCTCATATTGACCTTACAATCACAGTCATTTATCGACTTTCATAACACTTATATTTGCTAATGACCTGTCATATTGGTCTTTCAAAAAAACCATGTAGGTACCTATCTTTCCTTTTATTTTGATATTTCCTCATATACCTACGTGTTTACATTCGTGCCTAATGCATAATTGTGATAACGATATTTATTGCATCTAAATCGCTGCAAATATACTTATCAAATACACTAACACTTTTAATGTACATATATAATCGAAATAGATGTATTCAGTATGTACAAATTGGCACAAAACTTCCTGATAAGGTTAGATTTTATTATAATAAATCATAACAATTCGTTTGTATAGGATAGATAAAATTGGATACATTATATTTTCTATCGAATACGTTCTTCAATTTACGCATTCATTCATTTATTCAAACTTGTCATTATAATATTAGTTAACCTCATTAGGAATGCACAATGCAATTTGGTAAACAACATGACTCAGCGCGGTCACAGTATAAAGATCATACAGTATTTCGACTTCATACAAACGGACGGAACGCGAGCTATACCTACGCGCCTCGACCTCGGCATGCGCTCGGCATGCAGACAGTCGCGACTGTACCGCAGTGACGTACGGACGGTGTGTTGTTTTTTTTAACAATAACCGCGCGATTGTTCACTAAAAATAAGTTCAATTACATATTTAATATGACGAGTAGGCTATATTGTGCTACAATAAGACTACAATAAGATTATAATATGATTAAGATATACGGACTACAATAAAATTAATTCGCAAACTTTTTTGATTGTACCCAGCGATGATTTTGTGGAATATATACAAAAATGGAGGAAATATTCTGAACTTCATTTAAAACCAAACATATAAATTGTAAAGTAGCTGCAGGTATCTATAACCAAGTAAAAGATACTCTTTTTTCTCCACCTTGTCCATGTTTCCCAAATCAATTTTTAGTTAAGCTTTATATTAGAATGCGTATTTTTTATACTTTAAAATTTAATAATAAAGCATTTCGTTACTCTCAGTCGAGGCTCAAATATTTTTCGGTCGCAAATTTATAAGATTTGTTATTCAAACATAAATATGGTTTTTTAATTAAATCTACCAATCATAAAACAACACGCATTTTTATTAAAAACTTCTTATTCAATTCACAAAGTATTTTATTTGTTTATATAAAAAAAGTATATTTATTTTATTATTTATGTACACACAGTAAAATACAATAACAAAACTAAATGGAAACACAAAGTAGGCAAATGTAATTAAAATGCTGGAGGCGGGCAGCCCTATCGCATGTTTACGTACCGCGCGGCTGTAGGCATTTATTTCAAGGTTACGGCCGAGTTACAATACTGTATGATCTTTATACTGTGGCGCGGTCGACCAGTAGGTCACCGCACGTAATTACTAAAGAGATAAGAAAGATTGTCATCTTATTTACGTTAACAAGTAATATTGATAACAACTAATTTACCAATTAGATTTGTCATTTCATTTTTTTTTTTTTTTTTTTTGTTTACCCCCAACCACATTATGCCATTACTTTAACTGTCCTTATTCTCTTTCTTTTTAACAAAGTATTTGTGCATTAGGACTTACATTTTTCCTCGTCGCCACTTGTAGAATGCTCGATAATACACTCACTGCTATCACTACGTATACACAACCGGCGTAAACGCGACCGCACGCTATGACAGTTGGGTGCAGAATGCCCCCCACTTTTCGCTGTATACTACACATAGTAATATTATTGTAATGTTCGATGGGTTAATAAAATACCCTTTGACAGATCACTGAGGTGACATTGTCTATACGAAACCCAGAGAACGTCTGCCGTCGCCTACGGCCGGTAAGCGACTGCCACCCAATGCCTGCGCATACACTACACCTACTTACAGAAAATAAATCATTTATCATTTATCAATCAGTTACAAAAAAAATCAGTGTATCCTGTTATTATTGATTTATAAAATGAATTAATTTGATTTATTATGTTTTTCGAATTAAAGTTTTAAGGCCCTGATTGTTCCTTGTATAAAATGATAATCGAGCGGTCCCAGCGGTGCCTGACCACACTACAAATTATCCTGGACCGATCTTTCCCGGTCGGGGACGAAGAGAACAAAAAAATCCCGGAACGTATGTACATACATAAAAAAAAAATCCCAAGAACTGAGAACCTTCTCCTTTTTTTGAAGTCGGTTAAAAGTGGATAGATATTTTATTACAGTAGGTATGTTAATTGTATAAAAATAGAATTTTTCGTACTGTTTACTTACCGATGAAAAGTTATGCCATTCTTTTTGTAACTAGATGTCTTGGAATGTTTCCCACACCACTTCACCGCGCATAAAGGCATTTTGATGCGTTATAATAGCATAATTTTTTTTATTAATTTAGCGTGCACACAGGTTTAACACTTGGACACAACTAAAATGGTTACTAGTACCGTAGCCTATACATAGGCGACAAAATACTAATAGTGTTCGAGGGTCGGGGCACTGTATGCGCAGTCAAGTGGTTATATAATCTTTGGGTCCACCGCATGAGTCTCCATCAAGTGACATTCGCGGGAACCTGTTTCTTTCACAAACGACACAAATGTGCGCAAAAGTGCAAAAAATATATTATACTTTTTTTACGAGTCCTCCACGAACTCTTGTGAACCCGAGTCGGCTAAAACTAGCATACACGAGAACACGACACGCACGGCCATTTGTGCGATGGAAATACAGAAATATGGCCCAGCTTGTTCTGGGGAACTTACCTGACGACAACGCTAACTAACTACTATCCATACTTCGCTAACATGCATCATCTTCATCTTACGAGTGTTTGAGTATAAAGTGATGCACACCTCAGAGACGATGCTGCTGCCGTGCTGGTACACGTAGGCGTCGCAGGCGACGGCGCTGTTGTTGTCGAACACGTCGGGGTGGCAGGCGTGTGCCGAGGCCTGCCAGCGCACGCAGCGCGCCTGCGCCGGCATCGCCCACGACGACCACTCTGCTGTCCACTGCTCTGCACTCGCCACGCCCATCGACGAGTTGCCCTCGCATTCCGGCACATGGCATCTGAGGACAATCATAATAATAATATGTTCAGTAATGTTTGCTGGTGAAATCCAAACTAAGGCCTCATCATTCCTTAATTGATGGACAAAGTTGTACAATACAGTCACATTCAGATCTTGGTCACCGCAATTCTGAAGACATTCAATTAGACGGTTTGTAACCGATAATGCAACTCGATGGACTTGACTCGGCGTATTGTTATATTATATTTTAGGTTACAAACAGGCACACGGCACACACATGATGGCGAATGCTGATCAAGCACTGCCTCACCATGCCGAGGAGGTCACCGATCAGTTGGCATCCTTAGAGCCCAATTTATCGTTAGTCTGGGCGCCTGTACTTTCACTGGCGCTTAGCAAGGCTTCAATAAGGCCTAAGGGAGCACTTTCCCGGCGAGAACGAAGTTAATGAGAGCTGTTTAGTTGTTGGACAAGTTGTTGCGAATGTGTCGCACTTGTCGAACGTGCTGCCTGCTCCGAACGTGGCAGACAGTACTTACACAGTCACTCGTAAACTCGTATAATAAACAGAAACACACAAAACTTTAAACGCTTTTCTAGCCAGAAACTGCACCTTATAACTTAGCATACTTATCACAGTACGCATAATTTTATTATTCGTTGCTTTTATGTACATACATGATTACATGTACAGCCGCTGTATGTCTGTCACAGCTGGATATCTCAAGAACTACTAATGCTATCAACTTGAAATTTGGAATAGTTTTATATGACGTTTGCCCAACTATTTTGCAAATAAGAAAGAAATAAAAATAATATTCTTTGCAACAGGGACTGAAAGGGGATCTGAAAAATTCGAATGGGGCTACTGGGGCATGTGGGAGTCATAACTCATAATTATGAAGAGCGCAGTTTGCACATTCTCAAACATTTTTTCTTTTTTTTGACTTTTAATGAAAAATGAAAAAAAAAATACCTTCCCCCGCCTCCTTATCTCCGAAGTTTGCAAAGACAAAAATCTGAAATTATTCTATGTAATAAAAGATGATGTAAAGATTTCAGGAAAAATAAAACGAAGTCTCTAAATAGCACACTTTTTCAGAAGTCATCAACAAAAATTACATTAGTTCCACTATCGGTCAAGAGATGGCGCTGACATAAAACTGCAATATTCTACACCGCAGTGCACAGTGTTAAAATTCTCTGGCCTGGCCGATGAAAAATTAAAAACATGATGATACGGAACCCTCGGTGCGCGAATCCGATTCGCTCTTGACCGGTTTTTTTTAATTGTACCGAGTTTCGAGTTAATCCGACAGCAGGTTACATATTTTTCTAACCTATCAACTTAATCCTGTGTTTTTTTAAACTAAAAGTTACAATCTTTATTATTTACTGAGCCAAATATTGCCAAGTTTCAAGTTTACTAACCAAATGAATAAGATTTTTATAAAAACTGTATCCCCTCTGTTTATCCAAATCGTCTGGGATGTTTCTATAACTTGACTTAGGGATTATTTATTTTCCAGGTAATCAAGCCACGTAATAAAATACTCCCCTTTGAAGTTGACTACCCCTCTTCACCCCGTTAGGGGTAGATTTTCCAAAAACCCTGAACCACTTTATAATTTTTTTTGGTCTTACATACTGAGTTTCGAGTTAAAAGACCGCGCGTTAAAATTCTGCCATACAAGCTTTGACACCTCCCAAGCCCAACCCCCCTTCAAGGGGTAGTTTAAAAACAAAAAATGCCAAACTTCATGATTTATTAAGATGTATTATACAAATATTCGTGTCATGTTTCATGATTGTTAACTCAAGGAGTAAGATTTTTATACAAAAAAAAATCCCCCCCTTCCACCTCCTTAAAAATTGAATTTCTAAAAACCCCTCTTAGTGAATACCTACTCTTCACAAAAAACACACCCTCCAAAATTCATGTCTCTAGGATCAGCGGTTTAGGCTATGCGTTGATATACCTATCAGTCAGTCAGGACTTTGAATTTTAAAAACAAAATTTCATCCCCTTTTCACCGCCTTAAGGGTTGAAATTCTAACAACACCGTTGCGTTAGCTTCCAACCTAGAAAATAAATTTAATGATTTTTACTTCGAAAAGGATTTTCCATACACAACTTCATCCCCCTTTTTAACCCTTCGGGGGTGGAACCGTGGAATCATCTAAAACGCTGAGATACGTATAAATTAATTTTCAATCGTCAGCCTAAACACAAAATTTGAAGATCCTAACATCAAAACTGACGGATTTTTATATAAACTTCCATCCCCTATTTTACGCCTTTAGGGGTGGAATTCCCAAAAATCTTTTCTTATTGGATACTTACTTTTCACAAAGAACACACCCTCCAAGTTTCATGTCTCTTGAATCAGCAGTTTGGGCTGTGTGTTGATATATCACCCAGTCAGTCAGTCAGTCAGTTTATCATTTTATTTATATAGATTACATTCCGAGCACAGCAGCAATGTCGCGCAGCATTGCTGCCGTGCTCGGAATGTAATCTATATAAATAAATAAAATTGTAGTGTCTGTTTGTAATATTAAAATAACCGCTTTTTACTAAATGCATATGGATGTACACTCGGTAGTCCCGGTACATATACCAAAATAACATTTTTTACAATTTTTGTCTGTCTGTTTATTCCGGCTAATCTCTGAATCGGCTCGACCGATTTTGAAGGGACTTTCACTAGCAGATAGCTGATGTAATAAGGAGTAACTTAGGCTACTTTTATTTAAAAAAATAGGATTAAAAAAAAATTAAAACCAATGAAATTAAATTAAATGAAATATTGAATAATATCCGATTCAAATAGGGAAGTGTTATTATACTCCGTTTATTTAGGTAACCAAATGTAAACATATCATAATAAAGAAACGGAGTATAGTTATGTTTATAAGTTTAGTGATCATATACGTGAAGATTTCTTAATCTCCATAGAAATTGATTGAATAAATAATATACAGTGTTGTTGTTCTGGCCCAAGCAAATCGTACGCTAAATATAAAGAAAATAAATAAAAAAAGCAAAAAATAATAATAATAAAAGAAAGAAATAAAGAAATTTTTCAATAAAGCTAACACGAAAAACTAAAAATAAATAATACTTAATTAAACTAAAAATGCAATAACGAAAAAAAGAAGGAAATGGAGAAATATGTACAAAAACAAAATATCGATTCATAAAATTTACTAGATTCTTTACGCGAAATTGAGAATTAATAAGTTATCGTTAAACTCTGTGAACTGAACAACAAATTTTTTGTAAAATTCCACGCGGTCAAAGTCGCGGGTAACAGCTGACTAGCTATTACCCGCGACTTCGCCCGCATGATTTGAGGCTTCATTTGGCATCGTCGATTCTTATCTGTAGGACGTTAGTTCTTAATTACTTCCGTCTCATCTACATTAACGAGTGTGCCCTTAATTACATGATCATTATTTCTATTAGGCATTATTTTTGAGTGGATTCGCGCGCGACTCACTGAAGAATGAAGAATGAGTCATTAGACGGTCAGTTACACTTGGCTCACTAATCTATTTGTACACTCGATACTCAGCGACTCGTTGGAATATGTTACTTCCGTATAAAATGTGTACCGTGAAATGTTATCGTGCTCAAAACCAAAGCAGACATTCGGCTGCGCACCCAAATAGAATAGAATGAGTTCGTAGTTTCGTACGAGAAGGCGACCCGCGCCGCCTGTGACGCGCGCGCCGCGTCCACGGCACGAGCGGGCGCGGGCGCGGGTGCGGGCGCAGCAAGGGAAACAAGCGTGCAACAAGCCGTTACACTTTTTACGCGAACCACTCTTAACCCATTGTATGTAAACAATAGTCATGGCCAAGGGAATGGGCCGACTGAGAAAATTCCACTCAACGAGAAAAAACAAACGACGGTTAACTTACATTCCCATTGAAATGAGAAATTGGATTTGCTCAGTTCATGGTCAAGTTTTTACCGACACTGGATATAAGAAAACAAAAACTAATCCACGGGTAATTCTGGTATTCTATTATTGTATCACGTAATAGGCAATCAAGACGCGTGTGATAAGTAGAGCTAGCAAAAAGTTAAGTGGCTGCAATTTTAGTTACGAGACAAAAAAATGTCTTAGTTTGAGAAGAATGATGTTTGTAAAGAAGTTGTTACTTTTTGAGTACCTACCGGCAGAGGAAACATACCTACTGCAAGGCTTGAGGTCGTCTTCATAGTTTGATGACAACATCTTCCTGGGAGTATTTACCGCTGTGCACCAGTGACTTGCGTCAGTAGCTGATGGCGGACACGTGTGGAGCATACTTGTACAATATATCAAGCCAGCGAAAAGACGCGTGTAGTGATAGTGATAGTCACTACAGCAGCTCGCAGTACAGAGCGGCGCAGTGTCTGCACTGAGGCGCCTTGTGTCGGCAGCCCAGTTGCGGTTCAAACGCAGCACCGACATCAAGCGAGCTTTGTCTGCGACATTATGTGCGGCTGTAAGCCTGTGAGTGTGACGATAGCGCGCACGCATGTAGTACATCATGTCATTGTACGATGCCTTGACCTCTCTTGGCCTAACTTTGCAGACTCTATTAATATTATTTAGTTTAATTATTTTAAAATAGCTGTGCAGCCTGCCAGCGCGCAGCGCCCGCGCCCGTCCGCTGTGAGCTTCTGACAACAAAAGTATACGTGTTATTCTTAACTTTACTGAATTTACAATGTAGGAAGTTTAGTTAACATTACATGTTCATATGTTTGCAATCTTTATAATTATATCATACTTTATTAGTGCTTAAATTACTATTTATATTCAGCAGGAATAATAAAGCTCGAGAACATATAAATATTGAAACTGGTAATATTTGTCATCAATCATTATGCTAATGACCACAAATATTATCCAATAAGGAACAGGTTGATCAACTATGAACGTTTAAAAACAACTCGTTCATTTGAAAAACGTTAACGGCTAGCCGTGCGTTTGGCGAGCGCGGGTCAACGCAGCCTCATTAACATAAATCACAAATTACTACGTGACACGCCAACTGATTTACATATTAGTATTGGGCAGTGAATGGACGCGAGCTATAATAACTGTTGCTTACAAAAACTGCCCTATACCTACCTACTAGCGACTAGCGACTAGCCAGACTAGAAGCTCCACCACTTGGCATATCTAAGTAGCTTTAACTAAGCAAGAAGTACCTAACTAGTAGACACCAAAACTGGATATTTAACTAAGTACATCCATATATTAATTATCCTATGTTTATAAAGTAGGTACACATTTTGGAGACTAAGAGGAAGTAGTGAAGTACTAATGTACGAAGTAACTAATGGAAAATTAAAATCTTTATCTTTACATAGTATAAAACAAAGTCGCTCCCGCTTCCTGTAAGCTTAGATCTTTTTACCGACTTCAAAATAAAAAAACCGGGCAAGAGCGAGTCGGACTCGCGCACCGAGGGTTCCGTAACATCCGGGTTTATGCATAAGGTTTATGTTTATGAAATTAAATGTTTTTTTTATTTTTGAGTTGATTGAATGAATGGTAAATTGTGGTTTACGATTTATGACGTATTAAAAACAACTACTTACTAAATCTCGTTCAAACCAATTTTCGGTGGTAGTTTACATGGTAATGTACATCATATATTTTTTTTAGTTTTATCATTCTCTTATTTTAGAAGTTACAGGGGGGGGGGGGACACATTTTACCACTTTGGAAGTGTCTCTCGCGCAAACTATTCAGTTTAGAAAAAAATGATATTTGAAACATCAATATCATTTTTGAAGACCTACCCATAGATACCTATGGGTTTGATGAAAAAAAAAAATTTTGAGTTTGAGTTCTAAGTATGGGGAACCCTAAAATGTATTGTTTTTTTTTCTATTTTTGTGTGAAAATCTTGATGCGGGTCACAGAATACATCTACTTACCAAGTTTCAACAGTATAGTTCTTATGGTTTCGGAGAAAAGTGGCTGTGACATACGGACGGACAGACAGACAGACAGACAGACAGACGGACAGACAGACAGACAGACATGACGAATCTATAAGGGTTCCGTTTTTGCCATTTGGCTACGGAACCCTAAAAAGTAATAATTAACAAAGAAATTAAATCGTCGTTAAGAAGAAATTAACTCAAAATTATTAAATAACTTTAATTTCGGAAGTCGGTGTCTTGGGATCTGTATTTTAGTTTTAGTGTTTTGCCACCGACTTCACCGAATTGATAACCTCCTTTTTACCGACTTCAAAAAAAAGGAGGTTATCAATTCGACACGTAGGTATGTAGGTATGTTATATTATTGGAACTGCATTATATTCACATAATTATGACAACCTATTAGGGCTTCCAAACAAATATACAACATTTTATAGATGTATATTTGTCCACGCATTTCTCCGCCACTATTAATCAGATCGTGACCATTTTTAGGGTTCCGTTGCCAAATGGCAAAAAACGGAAAAAAATAGAAAAAAAACAATAAATTTTGGGGTTCCCCATACTTAGAACTGAAACTAAAAAAAATTTTTTTCGTCAAACCCATACGTGTGGGGTATCTATGGATAGGTCTTCAAAAATGATATTGAGGTTTCTAATATCATTTTTTTCTAAACTGAATAGTTTGCGCGAGAGACGCTTCCAAAGTGGTAAAATGTGTGTCCCCCCCCGTAACTTCTAAAATAAGAGAATGATAAAACTAAAAAAAATATATGATGTACAATACCATGTAAACTTCCACCGAAAATTGGTTTGAACGAGATCTAGTAAGTAGTTTTTTTTTAATACGTCATAAATCGTAAACCGCAATTTACATTTTATTCAATCAACTCAAATATAAAAATAATAAAAAAAACATTTAATTTCATAAACATAAACCTTATTCATAAACCCGGATGTTACGGAACCCTCGGTGCGCGAGTCCGACTCGCTCTTGCCCGGATTTTTTTATTGGCTTACATTTACTTCAACTTAGGGAACAGTGCAAGTTTCATCAAAATCGATTCAGTAATTTTCAAGATATGGACTAATACGTGTTAGTGTGACGGCCTGTCTTATTGATACAAGCTACGGGTGTAGTGTCAAAGGGAAAACATCTCAAACCCTTGGTCAAATTCTAGTGCAATATTTACAACAAAACTATTACCTACCTATTTATTACAAACAAATTTTCCAGTTTTTGCTTAAAACTAAAAATTACGAAATAAAAAGTAATTTAAAAAAATTAAATCGACTTCAAAAAGAAATTAACTCAAAATTGCCCGTTCTTCTCCATAGAGATAGGTACATACTATATTGGAATAGGCAGATAGACTACATTTTGGAATGGGCAACTAGCTTCACCTTTCTGACTAACTGACAGACTATTTAATTTTGACAATTCAAAAGTGCCTGTACAAGGTTTAATTGAAATAAAACAAATAATAAATAAATTAAGTAACTCAAAATTATGAAATAACTTTAATTTCGGAAGTCGGTGGCAAAAAACTGAAACTAAAATACAGATCCCAAGACACCGACTTTCGAAATTATAGTTATTTCATAATTTTGAGTTATTTATTTTTGATGTCGATTTAATTTTTTTTAATTACCTACTTTTTATTTTGTAATTTTTAAATAAAAAAAGTAAATTCGCTTATCATTAAAATGAATAGGTATCTTGGAAGATAATTATCAGAGATTTAAAAAGCGGGGACAGAGTGGCTGGCGCGATAGCGGGGCGGTACGAAGTTCGCCGAGTTAGCTAGTAGGTAAGTAATAAACAATGTAAACAATGTTTGCGGTCGCGATGTATCGGAGGCCGTTGTATGTCAGTATGTGTGACCGCAGCCGCGCAGGCCTCATGGGCCGTGGCGGACTGTGATACTAATTACTGTTATCTATTCTATGGTAACAGGAAATAGTCATTGTAAATATTACGGTGTTGTGTGAATGCCCTCCGGTCGTACGTGGCTGACACCCGTGGCCTGTGGCCCGTGGCCCGTGGCCCGTGGCTCGTGGCCCGTGCCTGCGGCATGCCACACTACCTACCGACCACGGCATGCCGGCAGCCGCTAGATACGATAAGTAGGTACTGTAGAGTACGACACTCCGTCTTCAATGATAGACTAAACAAGATAACCAACTTATTAGGAAATAAATGTTTTTTATAAGTCGGTCATCGTCTCGTTTGTCGCTTATCAAACGCAATTCAACCTTGTTATCAGGACATTCTACATGTTTATTTGTTTGTGTCTTACAATAGACAGCCGAAATATGCTAGGTACACATACTAGAACTATTCAAATTGTACCTACAAGTTCCTAGTCATGGCTCACGCAGTTATCTATAAAAGACGACATTACGTGAAAGTTAATCTTTATAATATGTTATTGATCTCGACACCGAACGTGGTGATAACAACACAACCACACTAATAAATATCTTTACTGTGACACAACGCTCCCGTACAATATTTATTTATTTCCCACCATACAATTATCTTTACAGGTTTGTCACCTAATGCGATAATGTAGACAACTTATAAACTACAGTTACACCGTTACAAACTAACAATTCTTGATCATTATTCTGTCTTATGTACTTATATCTATGTCCCACTAGGACCATAACTTATTACAAAAAGAGCTCTCACTGTGAACCCACCCAGAGTGCAACAGAATATATCTATATCCTCCGCTATACTGTTGAGGACACGGAGTGCGAGAGTAAACGGCGCTTCATTCACTAGCTTTGTGCGGCCGCGCGGCTCTGCCAGCAGCAGCGCGGCATGCGACCCATACATAGATATATATACATACATAGGAGAGCAAATAACCATCATCGTGGTGCTATCGACAGCATACCACGCGCCGCGATCATCCAGCCGCGAGATAAATAATAGCACACACATACCTACTTCATTATTTTTCTTAGAAATTATTTATTTATATTATATGATTATTTATATTAATTATATTATAAAGATACATTATTAGTGATACGCAGCGATACCTAATAAGTGCCGCGTCGCCATCGGTCGCAAGTCGCGGCTCGCGGCGCGGCAGGCGCAGCGTGGCACGTGTGCGTGCTCTCACGCACAGAACACATGATCACTACTTTATTATCGAGTTATTATACCTATTACACATCTTACGACTAATACCTACGTGCTGCGCAGCACCCCATGCGCAAAAGTGCATTAAATGCGTAACGGGCGTATTATCGCTAGCGCTCATATCATACGCAAATTCTCGGGATCACCACTACCACCACCTGCCTAGCCGTATCCCAACTATGTTGGGTTCGGCTTCCAGTCTAACCGGATGCAGCTGAATACCAGTATTTTACATGGAGCGACTGCCTGTCTGACCTCCACAACCCAGTTACTGGGTAAGACGATACCACTTGGTAAGACTGGTTGTCAGACTTTCGGGCTTCTGGAACTATCGGCTTAACGTGCTTCGCGCTTACGCGAGCTTGCGGTTTCCCCCGCATAAGTGTCGATCCCTTGGCAATATCGAGATAAAAACTATCCTATCCATGTCCTTTCCCGGGACTCAAACTATCTCTATAGCAAATTTCATCTAAATCGGTTCAGAGGCTTAAGCGTGAAGAGGTAACAGACAGACAGACAGACACACTTTTGCATTTATAATATTATTAAGGATACATAATCATCCTATAAAGTCAAAGTCAAATCATTTGTTTCAAATAGGCACACTAACGGCACTTTTGACGGTCAAAAAATTTTTTTTTTTAAATTAAATCGACTTCAAAAAGAAATTAACTCAAAATTATGAAGTAACTTTAATTTCGGAAGTTGGTGTCTTGGGATCTGTATTTTAGTTTTTTGCTACCGACTTCCGAAATTAAAGTTCTAAAACAAAAAACTAATAAGATTTATGTAGGTACCTAATTGAGATTTTCCACCGACAATAGTTTGTAGTTGTGGATCAATTTTACTTGAACCAATTATTAAAAGAGATTTAAGATGCTCATCAGTTAACTTAGATCTGTAAACATTCTTTGTGTACTTCATCTTGGAAAACATTTTCTCACACAAGTAGTTATTCTGTATTAGTACCAAAAACAGAAAACAACCCACGAGCAAAATGCAAATTGTAACGAGTGGAAGACTCATAAAATTCCAACAAAGATGAATTTTGATATTTGTTCTTAATCATATCACTGCACTGTAAATCAATAATTTCCATTTGGACTTCTGCCCTTCCGGAGCCAGGGTTTCAATGTCAGAATCAAAAGAATTTTGAAAAAGCTTCATTTCATTCGCAATGACATCAAAGTCTGAGAAACGAGTATCAAAATTTATCTTTAAAGCACTTCAGTTTCGATTGCAAAATCGACGGGAAATTCAGTCTCTGAAGTGTGGCTGAATATTTTACATGTTTTAAAATATGTGAAACATTTTTACGCAAATGCGATTGAAACAGTACCTATTATTTTCTGCCTGAAGGACTTTATATAGGTATATAAATCAGGGAGAAGCTGATTTTCTCCATGCAATCTCAAATTCAGTTCGTTCATATGATTTGTCAAATCGACATAGAATGCTAACTTCCACAGCCATTCTCTATTTTCTAAATCGGTAAAAGGGCGAAGCATCTCATTCAATAAAAATTCGATCTCTGCTCGAAGTTCAAAAAGGTCTTTTTCGCAACTAAGCCAGCGTACGGCAGTATGATATTACCGTATCATTTATCATTTGAGAAAATGACTGGAAAGTCATTGAAATGATATTACCATATCATTTCAATGACTTATTTTCTCCATTCTCTTCAATAAACTCGCGGAATTGTCGGTGATTCAGGCCAGTGGATCTGATGAAGTTAACAACTGATATGACTGGTATTAGAACTTCAGACATATTCAAACATTTTCTGCACAAAGACTGATGATGAATGATACAATGTAAGACTAATGGTTTTGAACCACATTTTCTACAGCCTTGTGCAAACGCAACCACTCCTTTATTTTTACCACACTTATTTTTGCCTCCATCAGTTGTGATAGATTTCAAGTTTTTCCATAGAAGGTTCTTTTTATTAATGGCATTTTCAACTCCCTTAAAAATATCTGCCCTAGTTGTCGTGCCGTGAATAGGTACTATCAATATCAAGAAGTTCTTCATACACATCATAGCTTTTATCTACTCCGCAAATAAAAATCAACACCTGGGCAGTATCTGATACATCCGTTGACTTATCCAAGGCTAGAGAAAACCACTCAAGATGTCCATTTTTGTCAGACAGTAGAGATGATATATTTTCTGCGATGTCTTGCACCCTCCGAGCCACGGTGTTTGCTGACAAACTGACACTTTTAAGTAAATTTACCTTTTCGGGGCATATTTCTTCGGCTACTGCAAGTTGGTGCGAGTTGCAGACTCTTGTTCAGTATACGCTTTGGTAAAAAAGATTACTGCGATTTTAGACCGCGCTTCAAGGCTTCAAATTTTTCCGTCCGCAATCTTCCTGTATTTGGAGAGACCTATTTGGAGTAGGTATATTTGAAGATATTTTTCGAGATTTCGATTCATAGTGTCGTTAAATGTTATATTCTTTGAGAATAGCAGGCTATGGTTTCATTACCAATTAAACATAGCGCCTTATTACTGAACTCAATAACAAAATACTGAAAGTTCCATTTATCTTTGAACGTTCTGCATTCACTGTCTATTTTCTTTTCGCTTCTTTTCCATACTAATAAATCACACATAAAAACAATAAGTCAAATCAAAAATACTGTAATGCACGGGCGTTAATTGAACACACAATAGTAATAATTGAAATAAAAAAGCGTATGTTTGCTTAGGTCGCGCACTTTGCGACTAGTCTAGAATTTAGACAAACTGTTGTGGCCCTTGGAACATACTGAAAAAATGGTAGATCGGTGGCCGAAATTTCACGAGGACGAAGTCCGAATTTGTTTAGAAGTGTCATCTTTAAAAAACCCTTTTTACGATTGGTTTACCTTTACCTAATTACCTAACTAAACCAATGGAGTACTTAGAGTGTATTTTTTGTGTAACACGCTCAGTCAATTTTAGTTTGCCAATATTAGAAAACTATTCTTTTTAAATAAAAGGCATTATGTATATATTATTTTATATGAAACTAGAGAGTAGGTTACATAGTCTTCTTATAGTCGAGGTTATATAGTCTTTGACTCCAAGCTACCTGCACTCGACTGTACACAAAGAAGGCCTGCGACGTGTTGATTGATAAGTTAGCTGCATCGATATCGTAGGTTTTGTTAAATATTATCCGTAGCACAACACACGTCATGTTCACCTGGAAAAATAATAATAAAAAATACCCACGCGGAAGTTTTTCCGCACTTTTCTTGATTGCCGTCTAAGAGTTAGGTAGTAAGTACATGTGGGTTTAAGTGTAACTAGAGTACCTCACTACCTACACACTCCCCTTCACAACAGGAAGGAAATACAGAACAATCGTTTTTCTCTAGATGCAATAGAGCTACAAGAAGTTATGTGGAAAGACATTTCCTCAAAGACACGCAATAACTTCGATCTTTTGAATACATTCAGATCAAGTTTAAAAAACTGGTATCTACATATTTTGACTGGGTTTGCTAGCTGGAAGAACAGTTAGTAAACAGCTGTCTGCGCCGCGTTTGGACTACAGTCTACACGTTGCAACATTATTTTTGTCGCAGGCTGCTCCTAATAGGCCTGCATACTGTGCTGTGGTATATCCGGTTCTAGCAAACCCAATATAACAGGCAAGTCCTAATCTAACGAAATACATACCTGGTCTAGTTCCTACGATATAATCATAATTGTCGACTCCAGAACAGTGATAAGTATATAAAAATATGTGTAAAAATCATTATCTTACCTGCCTATTTGCACAATATAAAATAATTTACCTACATATGAAATAAATTTTTAAAAATCAAGTTCTCAAATACAAGAGAAGCGGGGTCGTTCGTTCTCTTTTGCACACAAGTGTATGGTCGTAACTCCAAGATAAGTTATTTATGACAGTGTAATATCCCTCTTATTGATTTTCTTGTTTTGAACTTTTTATTAAAAAGTTTTTTATTCGATATTTTTAAATAACAGAGATAGACAGTGTGTTGTGTTATGTATCCTAGTAGTGGGGAGGGGGAGAAGCTAGGGGGGAGGTACTGCTCGATTTTTGCGACAATTTTAATCCGAATAAATTTGATTTCTGTTATGTAGCTGTTTAATACCCAATAATCATAAATGTGTTGTGTCTCATAATGTATGTTGTTGGTTTTGTCTTTTGTTAGGTTAGATAGGTGAGGTTAGGTTTGTTAGGTTTTTGTGTTTTGTTTTTTGTCTTTTGTTACTTTGTCTTTTGTTAGGTTCGATTCGGGCTCAAACAAGGGAGTTCTATTTTCCTTCTAAATGAAGGTCATCGTTCGTTGGACCACACCGGAATAACTCCCTTACACTACGGTGTACGCATAATCATGTTCATTGACGCGACTCACATATTATATTCCTCTCACTTCCATCCAGCTGACAATTTTTGAGATGAATAAGATCCCAAAAATCGTCCCGTTACATTTTGCAGCGGTTTGTTTTATTTTAACATGTTGTAACTTTACGAGTCCCCCAGCCCCAATATTAAAAGGGTGTTATTTAAGGCAGCTTCTTTAAAACGTCATTCTCGTCTTCATATTCTTCATATTTTCTGACTGACCGACTTCTTGACAATTCAAAAGTGCCTGTAAATGGTTTAATTGAAATAAATGCTTTGAGTTTGAGTTTGAGTGCACTAAGGGCAAACTATTATTGTTATGATTTTCAGCCGGTAGGTAAAACTTGTTCGAAGTAACCCCACCCCCATACTAATATTATATTATTTATAAAAGTGAGGAGTGCCGCTGAAGGTACCTACTTACATTATGTATGAGTCTAACTCTAAACTTAACTCTTGAATGCTCTATTCAACTTCATACTACATTTTGGGGTCAGTAGTTTGATAAGTAACAGTACCACCTAACAGTTAACGAACCAACACGGAAGCAGTGACATTATTGACCAATAAACAAACGCATAGTGTCATAGCCATGTCTTGTCTTATAAGAACCAGCAGCTTTGAGAACAGGCCAACGGTGCTGCTTCCACCAGTGGTCTGCAGTGAGGATGTCGGCCAGGCGAGTGTGGCCGGCGGAGGCACAGACAACATTTCTTCACGTTAACTCAAACTCAAACTCAAAGCATTTATTTCAATTAAACCTTGTACAGGCACTTTTGAATTGATTGTCAAAATTAAATAGTCTGTCAGTTAGTCAGAAAGTTGAAGCTAGTTGCCCATTCCAAAACGTAGATCTCTATGGAGAAGAACGGGCAAGAAACTCCATGGACACTCTTTTAAATCAAGTTATTACAAAATCCTGGGTACATTATTCTTGTTGCTTCTATATGTGAGAACAATGTAAAAAAAAAAAAAAGACAAATGAAGAAACAATTCAAAATATAAGATTAAAAATAAGCCTTGGCAGTTAAGAGGTGACCAGTCTCAACCGACGGCGCCCGTTCACGAACATGACGCGTGGATCAGCACCATCCAGCTCAACCATTTTGTAGGGAACCGAATAATCCAACACACGCGCCACCATCGGTGAGACATTTAAGTGAGCATGACACGTTCTCAACTACCATGCTCTTTCAAGTCAACAACAAAAAAAAATCATAATAAACGGAAACATGGAGCATTTTTTTTTTAATTTTGTAAATGTAAGAAATATTTACAAAATTAAAAAAAAAATGCTTCTAAATTATACAAAACTATAGTTTGCAATTTATTTAAGATGTTAATATAATTTACTACCAAACAGGAAGAGGTATCTAATATTGCAGTATTCAACAATTAAAACTGGATTGAATAAAATAAAAAAGTTATGTTCGTAATGTCAGAAATATTGAAAAAGAAAAAGGGAAGCACCTCTTCCAAATATTGAAATTTTAACTAGTGAGCCCAAGTGCCTGTGGAGCAGGACCAGCATTAAGCCAAGCATTTTTATCTACGATATAATCATCCAACTTGTAATATGCTTGTCTACATAGTGTGCGTTTAATGCATGTTTTAAATTAATTAAATTAACACAATAATAACAAAATAATGTTTGTTATCGGTGCGGCAATGTATCTAAATCCCCGCACGCGGACAGCACGCGAGGCGGCGGCGGCGGAGGCGGCGCGCGCGGCGTTGAAGCGTTATACGCAGACAGCTTTCATCATAGAGATGGTTTCATGTAGGTACAAGTTTTAGTTCCATTTAATTTGGAGACTAGCCACACATTACAAAGGAGACATTGTTAAATAAATCAAACACTAATTGCACGCTTGCATGCGTTTTGACATTTATAATATACTAGCTGCGCCCCGCAGTTTCACCCGCATGAATTTCGATCCCGTGGGAATATCGGGATAAAAAGCCTAGCCTATTAAATTAATATGATCAATAGTGTAGCAAATTAAATTTATCACATTAAAGAAACCTACATCGAATTCCATATTATATGCATTCAGGAAGCCAAAAAATAATATATTAAAAATATTGTTTAATGCTAAATAGAGCTTTCGCTTCTATGCCCCTCACAGTACGCATACGAACACAGATGTGAACCGCTAATTAAGAACAATTAGCGTCCGTCCCTCTGTTTACAAGAAACTTAAAATAACCAAAGCATGCAAACTATATAGTAATCAAAGGTCAGTCGCTCGAGTGTGCGCAATGTTTGGTTACCTGTACGGCGTGGGCGCGGCGAGGAACACGTAGTTGGTGCCGTACGCGCCCGTCAGCAGCACCGGCAGCGCCAGCAGCAGCGCCAGCCGCAGCTGCCAGCGTCCCCAGCCGGAGCACCACTCCTCGCTGACCGCGCACGCCCCCGACGACATCGCGACACACGCACTTATGAACCGCCCGACAGTCGCTTCTCAACACCCGCTCAACGCTTTACAACTAATATTTAATCGCGAATTTGAACTAAAAATCAAGCACGCCAAGTTAGGCCAAATTCTACTAGCAGCTAATGTGGCGTCCCTCCAACCAGAAGGTTGGCGTGCTAGTGGCAAGCGGAGCCGGGCGAGCGCGCCCACGCCGACACCCGCGACACCCGCCGACACCCGCCGACACCCGCCGACACCCGCGACACCCGCAGACAACTTCAGGATCACCTGTTTCAGACTACCACTGATAGCTAAAAGGAGATAGGCAGTCCGCCTGACAGTTGACCCTTTCTGTGATAACGTAGTCTAACGGAGTCTAAACTCTAACTCCTATCAAATAAGGTCCAAGTAGTAAGGCGACGATCACGAAAGCTAGGCCGGCACCACGTGCGCTGTGTATGGTAAGCACCGTATTAATGTGTATTATCAGGTTATCCGCATTCAGTTGCACATACATTTTGAAGGTATACCCGCTTGCTGATACAGCAGACAATTATTAATGTGTTTTTTTTTGCTCGAACCCTATTAGAACGATACAAATGATATCACCAAGTGTGTACTGCAGAGCGGTAGGAACTAGGGGCAGTGGCGAGCTTCGTGATCGAGTGAGTCGTGAGTGTAGTCAGAGTACTTAGTACGCGTCTATGGCGGTTTTATTTCTGTTCAGCGCCACCCGCTCTAAATCCATTGCAATTCAATGATAAGGTCATCACCTTATCATAGGCCAATTGAATATTATGGATCATCGTAAATATCATCATATTTACGATGATCCATAATATTCATAATTGGCCTATTACCTAGTTAAGGCCTTATTTTAATTGGATGAGCTGTTTCAAATCACTCTCAATCTCGGACAAACAAACACATTGATGAGTAATCATTTGTATAATTTATAGACAGCCAGCGAACCTTGCATGTTATTGCTAAGTTTTCCTCTGATATTATTTGAAGGTTAAAGTTTAAATTAAAACATAAATTGCGCACTTGTAAATATTACAACGCATTTTTAACATCGTATCAATTATGCACCTTAGGGAAAAGAGACCTATTATCATACAGCAGTATTTATTGGACTTTTTAGTCTTTAAAATTATTTTTATTCAACGAGCATATTTTAGGTTTTGGAGGGTCCTAAAGTGCCACCCCGTGGAATTCCACTCGTATGAAACAGAATTAAGATAAAATAATCTTGTCAGTTATGACTACAACGAAAAGTAATGGCAATAAAGTTCCTACCTGAGGCACAAGCGCTGCCGTATCGCACCCAGCAGTGACCCAGCAGATCGTACTTCTTTAGATATGTAAGCAAGGACTAGTCATGGCAATCAAACGGCTCATTGACAATATTAAATTACTCTCTAAAATTTTCTTAAGCCTTATAAAAAATAATATAAATTACACATTGTTAAAGCGATGCGGATGAGTTTTTATTTATCTATTTTATAGTTTCTGTGTAGTTTTAGTTACCTTAGAATTTAATTTTGTTATTTTTATCTGTCTAAATTGAAATAAATATTTTAGAGCTTTTACACACTGTTAATTTGATATTAATTACATGCAAAAAGTACATTATGTAGTTAAATGCTATAAATAGATGTTTACTTAATAAACAATTTTCATCTATACATATAATAAATCTGTAGAAGGGTCAATTCTGTACATTGAAAATATTGAAAAAATAAATAGCGGGGTGTGTTGCTGGATCGATACCAAACCCATATGTGATTAAAAAAATTTTTGTCTGTCTGTCTGTCTGTCTGTCTATATGTGCAGGCATCACGTGAAAACTAACGGTTCGATTTCGATGAAACTTGGTATAATTATACCTTATTATCCTGGGCATAAAATAGGATACTTTTTATCCTGGAAAAATACGTAGAAAAAAAAATCTTATTTTTCGGTTTTATTCATAAACGTTGTTCTGTAGAACCGCGAACACACGTTGCATTACCCGTAGTGGACAATTTTCTATTTCAATTTAAGAGAATACAGTTTCCTGTAGCTTTGTGTTACGCCATGACAATAAATAAGGCTCAAGGTCAGACCCTAGGAGTTGCTGGCGTAGATCTTACCGCGAGTTGTTTTTCACACGGGCAACTTTACGTAGCTCTTTCCCATGTGAGCAGTCCAAGAAATCTTCATGTTCATATTCCGGACGAGCTCACTAACAATGTTGTGTATGCTGAAGCTCTCAATTAACTTTCTGTCGCATTGTCACGATCACTTTTTTATTATTGCAAACTTTTCGTCATTGTCAGTAATTTACTGCTACATGCTACTTATCAAGGTCGGAATTACTATGAAAAAAATACTTACTACAGAACGCGAGCTCAACAGCAGTAGCTCAATAGAGGGATCTCCTTAATTATTATAGGCTTAGCCGTATTTGGGTCCAATAGATATTTATAAGATGTCATTGTCAGAGTTACTCAAAGTGGAGAAATAAACCATCCACGCGAAGACCGACATCCGCGCGGACGGAGTCGCGGGCGGAAGCTAGTTTTAAAATATTATTGTATAGTATGAAATTTTTGGTGACACCGACGCTTTGGGGAGTCCCAGCAGCCCGTCCTCCAGGACGTTTGTCCACGCATAGATAAAAGTCTATGAGTGGACGCCTTTTGGCTGAAATAATGATGATGATGATAAGGAAAAGTGGTGAACATAATATAACTTATTTTCCAAGTCAATGATATCACTTTTTGGTCTCGTACTTATTGGCACTACCCATTCGCAAATGATTTCAGGGAAATGTTTAACCACTGCATCCCGCATCCGTAAATATATATATCTGGCTGACTTTATTTTTTGTCTTCATTCGTGAGAAATATCTAAATACAGGTAGTTGGTCCTTCGAATCGGTGTTCAAAACAAAAAGAGAAAAGATGGTAGTTGGTATTGGCACCTGCTACTTTTGTGTTCGCATCACGCTCTTTAACAGACTGCCAAACTGTTTTTTCAGGCGGTTTAAACTTGGTGCTTCATCAGTTTATCACACCACTAAAATTAAGGAAAAACTTCTACATCACATTTTTGATATTGTCTTACATACTTTCTTTAAAAGACGCACATCGGTCCGCATCTTTTACCTATTTCTGTCGTAAATCAAACGGAAATACTCCAAAATTATATTATCTATACATATAATAAATCTGTAGAAGGGTCAATTCTGTACATTGAAAATATTGAAAAAATAAATAGCGGGGCGTGTTGCTGGATCGATACCAAACCCAAATATGTGATTAAAAAAATTTTTGTCTGTCTGTCTGTCTGTCTGTATATGCAGGCATCACGTGAAAACTAACGGTTCGATTTCGATGAAACTTGGTATAATTATACCTTATTATCCTGGGCATAAAATGGGATACTTTTTATCCTGGAAAAATACGTAGAAAAAAAAATCTTATTTTTCAGTTTTATTCATAGACGTTGTTCTGTAGAACCGCGAACACACGTTGCATTACCCGCAGTGGATAATTTTCCATTTAAATTTAAGAGAATACAGTTTCCTGTAGCTTTGTGTTACGCCATGACAATAAATAAGGCTCAAGGTCAGACCCTAGGAGTTGCTGGCGTAGATCTTACCGCGAGTTGTTTTTCACACGGGCAACTTTACGTAGCTCTTTCCCGTGTGAGCAGTCCAAGAAATCTTCATGTTCATATTCCAGACGAGCTCACTAACAATGTTGTGTATGCTGAAGCTCTCAATTAACTTTCTGTCTCATTGTCACGATCACTTTTTTATTATTGCAAACTTTTCGTTACTGTCAGTAATTTACTGCTACATGCTACTTATCAAGGTCGGAATTAATATGAAAAAAATATTTACTACAGAACGCGAGCTCAACAGCAGTAGCTCAATAGAGGGATCTCCTTAATTATTATAGGCTTAGCCGTATTTGGGTCCAATAGATATTTATAAGATGTCATTGTCAGAGTTACTCAAAATGGAAAAATAAACCATCCACGCGAAGACCGACATCCGCGCAGACGGAGTCGCGGGCGGAAGCTAGTAATTAAAATAGAAGATCAACAAGGTTATCAAGATTAAAAGCATATTTCAGCATTCTCTTCGTTTTATTGAGCAACTAACTCCAGTGCCTTAAGAGAAGAGTAGACATGATAGGCGACCGTGACAATACGGAAATCTTAAAAAGAACTTCGAAGGTCATTGCTGGAGTTAGTCAGCACAGCACCGCAGCTTTTCGAGCAGATTCGAGGAGATTTTTCAAGTTCTATTCATTTTTTTTAAATTACCTGCAATCTCGAAAATTATATATATACATCCCTGAAATAATTTAGGTACCTTTCTTCTAGGAAATCAATTTTGGCTGCCACGCCTAGTCAATTTCGTTTAGTGATTATTTCGCCAAATCAAGAGATCCACACCGTAGGCAATCCGTAGTTTCAGTCGAAGTTACGGGCGATTCCTACTCCGTATCACCTACCGACATACGATTCCTTTGAGGCCCGACCTTAAATTAATGACACCACGAAATGGCAGTTGTCCCTACTCCCGATGTGTTTTCAGCCGTCCAATTAATCTGGTGTAGAGTTCACTCCGACTTTTTGAACTACTTTACCACCCATTGTAATGTTTTGCACCTACTGATAATCGTATTTTTTGGTATGTATTTTCTGGTGTACAATAAAGTATATATAAATAAATAAATACATACTTTCGGACGGACTCGCATGTTCGTTGACGGACTCACAGAGGGCCTCAAGATTTTCCCGAGTTTCCCGTACCATCATTGAGCGTCACCGCCGCAACGTAGCCTCCAAGCAGCCTATGGCTGTCCGCAGAGCCGAAGACCCGAGCCCGCGATGTCGGCCTCCCGTGCGGCTGAGGCCACCAACCGTAAAGTAAACACATCTTCCAATATATTATAAATAAAAGGATAATAAACGTATTATTGAATTCCTTGAAACTGCCTTTCGTTTGGGACACCCTGTGACCTTACGCCTGACCCTTTGGCCCTGACCCTAACAGGGCAGGGCCGTGAGCGTATTAATTTATCTTATTTGTTGGATATTAACGTTACTTGTTCGTGAGTATATTCAACTCTGTATAACTTTAATTTCATTCTCGTGAGAATTGTTTCGAAGAAATTTTCTTTTGACAACAGCAAGTTTGAAACTTAACCTCCAAAATTCGAAGACTAGGTATTTCTAAAGAATAATGTAAATTGCAATTGTTATGCGCTTGAATGGTTAGGTTAGGAAGCATTGGATTAGTGTTTCTCATTGTAAATAATAGGTACTTGGTTTTATCTGTATTTAATGTTAAGATATTTTTATGAAGCCAATTAGACACAGTATTAAAACCATTCTGTGCTACCTCATAAACTTCGGCCTTTGATTTAGCTGCAAACAGTAGAGCTGTGTCATCCGCAAAGGAGATAATTACACCTTGTTGGAGTGTCAAATTGCACAGGTCATTTATATAGATTAAGAACAAAGTAGGACCCAAAATACTGCCTTGTGGGATTCCATAACAGCTATTCTTAAGTTCAGAACTAATGCAATGACCTATTTTTACACACTGATGGCGGTCGGTAAGGTAATCAGATAATAGTTGCAATTGTACTCCCCGTTTTCCCAGCATTTCCAGCTTGTTCAAAAGCAAAGTACAAGAAATTGTGTCAAAGGCCTTGGCAAGGTCTAAAAATATCCCTATGGTGTACAAGCCGTTATCCAGGTTTGTGCTTATAAAATTTGTCAGTTGGTGAACAGCTTGGCTTGTTGATCTTTTTGGCCTAAAACCAAACTGGTGATCAGAGAGTAATTTATTACTTTCAAGATATTTGATTAATCTACTGTTTATAATTTTTTCCATAATCTTTGAGAGGCCTGTTAAAACTGAAATTGGCCTGTAGTTATTAACACAATTTTTGTGTCCAGCTTTAAACACAGGAGTGTTAGTTTTTATGAATTTCCATATAAGTTTACTGTTTTTACCTGCTTTCTGTAGTTGACTGTGATCATATTGTTTTTAGCTTTTTCAACAGATTATTACAGAAACTCCTATATCGTTTGTAAATACTCGCTAATAGTTCGTTATCCGGTGCTTTTTTCGATTTTTGGTGTAGTTTATCTCTATGTCTGATATAGCGAACAAGTCCGGGCGTAATCCAAGGTTTAATATTACTATACTTTCTAGGTATGACTTTAGTTAATGTATTTTTCCTTATCGTAGATCGTAATACATCGACAAAATATTGTAAAGAAACATTTGGATCATGTGAGTTGTAAACGGGGTCAAAATTAATTCCGTGTAAGTCAGTTTCAAGGCTCGTCATAGTGAGTTTAGTATAGCTGCGCATGCAGTTATTTCTAGGTGAAGAAATTAGTAATGTTAGTAAAACAGCTTGATGATCGGTAAGTGATGAATTAGTAATCAATGTTTTGGATGGACATTTTGATTTTATAAGGATATGGTCTAGACAAGAGCCGCTCTGGTGGGTTGGGTGATAATGAGCTGGTAATAGTCCATGAAATGAGCAAATATTCAGGTAATTATGTGAATGAGCATCGATTTTTCCGGCAGCAACGTTTAAGTTGATATCACCTACCAGTACGATATTTTTAAACAAAGACAATTTTTCTAAGTTACTGTTAAGCGAATCCAAAAACCCATGAATACTTTAGGATGGAGGCCTATAAATAGCCATAATAACTGTATCGGGAATAATTTTAATTACTAAGCAATTGCAGTCTAGAAAAAGAGGTTCATCTACTAGTGTTTTTAAGTTATTTTTAATATAAACCACTATGCCATCATTCTAGTTGAATTTTCTATCGCTTTTGTGAAGATTAAAGCCATCAATAGATGTTATATTGGCCGTTTGTTTGGATAACCAACATTCTGTTAGAACGATAATGTCGCAGCATATTAGCTGATTAGCCATAATATCTCGTGTGAAGCCGGGGCGGGCCGCTAAACAAATATGTACCTATACTTAAAACCAATGCAAGATCTTTATTTTTTATGAATTGTATAATTACAAGAAAAGCATAATCGATTTACAAAGCAAGTATTTGATTATCGGAGATAAGTTGCGTCGCTGATGAGCCTGTCGGCGAAGAGTCCTGTCGGCAAAGTGTCCTGTCGGCGAAGAGTCCCGTCGAAGTAAAGTCTTGTCGGTGTTCAGTCTGTCGGCGTAGTGTCTGTCGGCGTTTAGTCGTACACTCATAAAAATTATATGTAAAAGTTAAACTACTATCTAGTAAGTCAATTAAGCACTAATTGACTAATTAGTCGGCGGCGCTCCTAGGCGCTTTCATAGTCAATAGAATTAATGTAATTGTCTTCTGCATATTTACGTGCTGGGCAAATTACATCACCAGTTGGATGATCGTTTTTCCTCTTAAATCGTCGTCAGGTCGCACATTGAGGCGGAGAACCTTTATTATTACATTCCTTGAAAGAATGTCCTGTTTCGCCACACAGGTTGCAAGTAGGGCTCGTTTCTCTGATTGATGAAAATTTGGCTGCGTGTCCGAACTGCTGACAGTTGAAACACCTGGTCACAATAGTGAAATCTCTCACTGGACATGATGTCCAGTTTATGAAAATTCGGCCTTGGTCCACCATAATTTTCCTGATATTAGCAGGAACTTCCAATATATAATTATTGCAGGTAGGACGATCTTTCTTCCCTGACTTATGGCTCAATTTCATACTTTCTAAGAAGGACTCATGAGTAATATTCGGCAATTTATCTGTCAATTTTGGACGTAAATGCAATCAAATACCTCTTTTTCAGTCAGGGCTACGGGGACACCAATGACAGCAATCCTAGGACGGCGTTTGGATGGTTCTTCAACTGTAAGGCCTGGGGAAACTAGCTTCTGCGATGTTTTTAATTTATTAATGTCGTCTTTGTTATCCGTCCTAATGATGACGTCTCCGTTTCTAATTTTCCTTAGGCCGCGGACATGGAGTTTTAATTCTTCCGGCGAGATAATTTTTTGCAACAATGACTTGGTGTCGTCACTGGTTTTGGTTTTATCGCTGGGATATCATCATCATCATTTCAGCCGAAAGACGTCCACTGCTGGACATAGGCCTCCCCCAAGCACCTCCACTTCGACCGGTCCTGTGCTTCCCGCATCCAACGGGTTCCTGCGGCCTTCACAAGGTCATCGGTCCACCTTGTGGGAGGCCTTCCAACGCTACGTCTTCCGGTACGCGGTCGCCACTCCAGAACCTTTCGGCCCCATCGGCCATCTGTTCTGCGAGCAATGTGCCCTGCCCACTGCCACTTAAGTTTGGCAATTCTTCGGGCTATGTCGGTTACCTTGGTTCTCCTGCGGATCTCCTCATATATATAGCGACCGAACTGAGATTTGCTGGGCGAATAAATTTATCAGCGCCTTTCTTCACCATGTTCACCATGTTAGCGTAGGAAGTACTTTCTGGTTCGGTTCGGCTCATCTTCGTTTGCACGACTTCTTTAAATTGGCAAAGGGATTCCGCAACATTCTGCTGCACTTGAAGGTGCTGGATGGTTGTGTGCGCCTGGATGGACTTCTGCTTCAGGGATTGGTACAGCACGGCCATCTGAGACGACCCATGGTTAACTTTCCGACAGAGATTGTTGACACGGAGTTTTTGGTGGGAATTCATTTTTCCTTCAGCCACAATCGAGCAAATTTCGGTCAAAATTGTGTCGATGGACCCAAGCTATCTCTGAATCTCCGACGTAGAGACGACTTCAGTCGGTAATAATCGGTAGGAATGGTCTTTTTTTTTTGGGTGGGAAATCATCAAATGGAAATCATCCCTCCCGCTCTGGGCGGAGCGGAGGGAGTGTCAGACTCTTATTGACTAAACCCACCCGTTTTCCTTCCTTAGCCCTTTATGTCCCGGGCCAGCGGTACTTAACCCTTTCGGACAATCCCGCTGACCCGGGGGAACGGCCTTCGTGTTATGTATTGAGAAAAAAGCTCCAGTGTCTCAAAAGTAGAGAGTTGGTAAAAGCCTGCCTAAAAGTTGAAAATGTATGACAAAATGATTCTCTAGTCTGCTGTGCTATGAAGAATTGTGCATGAATATAGTTATATCTACTAAACATTCTCGCATAATATCTACTAATTAATAATAAGTATTATTATGTTATGATATTTCCACACAGCTGTCAGCTGCATTGCTTGAAGTGTTGACAGCTAATGATCACACCATCCACATCCTGAGGTATCTTATCAAACTCGAATTAGAGGCATGTAATGGTGTAGATATAAGCTATCATTATTACAGATTAATACTAAAAGGCGACTTGTGTCAATATAGATCTTCAACTAATGCGTTCAACAGCTTCATGAATTTCCATGTGACATTTTTTTATCAGATTTCGATAAGTGGCTAATATTTACAAAATGTTTGTTATGAGTAGGTCGTGAAGTCACGACAATTGAGGGATGATCCCTAATTGAATAGAGACCTCATTCAAAGGTAGGTACGGAAGGAACTCAAATGTAGTCGTTACGTAACAATACAAAATAAGTTTCAGACGTCACGGAAGTTCAGAGTTGCACACATTCCTAAAGGAGATTGCCCATAACCAGAACCGCTTTAAAGCAATAGAGTATAGCCATAAAAATATACTTATAAATTATAAAATATGTTTTTATCTTTTCTGAGTTCAGTTGATCAAAATGGTATGTGAGGTTAATATTATGTATTTAATTAGTTATTCATTCGATTTTATTGCATACTTTTTTAAATGGAGTATTTTAGTAAAAGCAGTGTTGCTAATTTTAAGAACCTCCCCATAATCGGTCTTAACGCTTAGTATAAAGACAGATGCTGAGTTTTAAAAATAATTTCAACTATGACATTCTTCCTGGGTCATTGATTCCGTTTTAGTCATGATCTGGCAGTTGGAGTAATTTATACGGCCTACCCAAATGTCCTTTCTTTGGTATTGTTCGTCGAATCTTTGAGCTCTTTAAGTTCTGCGTTGAGCTGCACTACGTTTACTGACAAATGGGTACACTGACTGGACAGGTCCACTCAATCTGTGTGGTTCTTTTCTGAAAAAAGCATTTCAGACACCTTTGTACATGGTCTTCACATGATCTGACCAAGATTATGTCTGGGCTTTAAAAGAGATTGTGACCTCTGAGTTTCTTTCGGCCTTTCTTCTCAGAGTTGTCAGATAGGAAACGCCCTTCTCATCTAGTTTAAAAAAATATGTTTGACGTGTAAAAGTGTTTTTTTATCCTTTCTCCTCCTTATTATTTTTTAATTAACATAATCAACTAAATATAATTATATATTTTTAACATCTTTAAATTAATATTAAATTAAATCCATTTATTTCAGACTAATTATTTGTCCATACTTGTTAGTATAGTTACTTTACTAACTAAAACTACATATTTCTATTATTGACAAATCACAAGGTTAGGGTGATTAAGATTAACTGTTGGTAACACTATTACGGGCAATGTGAAAGGTGAACTGCTAAAAGTGTCAAAATTGTCACTCACTCACTGTCAATAATTATTTGTCAAACAAAGCATCTCATGTCGGCCGACCTGCCGACCAGCACTCCGCTGCGAACATTGTTTTTCCTTGTGTATTGATATTTGTTGAGTTTGTTGCGCTAACAAATAACTTATCATTGCGTTGACCTCGTGTCCAGTTGAGTCTTCAGATTTCTGCACGGTCAAGAATTCTTATAAACGTTCTACACAATCCACAGCAATGAAACTGTACAATGGTCTCCTATTGTACAGTTTCCATTGTTGTTTTCATTGTACAATCCACAGCACAGAAACTCTACAATGGTCTCCCATTGTACAGTTTCTGTGCTGTGGATTTTGTAGAACGTTTTTACAACTACGGCCTGTGTCCTCTGTGCAGTAAATCACCAACGATTGCGTTAAAAATGTCACGCTGTGGGAGCTGTGTCTACCCCTTCATCAAGTTGGGGAAGCAACGGATATAATGGAAGTATTTCAGCACCATTTGTATTTTGTTGTTTACAGCTAATACTTGAAGCTGTTTAACTATGTTCAAAATATACATTTAAATGCATCATGATGAGAAAAGTGGTGAAGTGTGTTGTACCACTCACTTGCGAATGATCACAAAGACTGAAGCTGTGGCGACACAGTGCTTCCTTACCCAAACCATTCGTTCCA
This sequence comes from Mesoligia furuncula, assembly GCA_916614155.1. Classification (NCBI taxonomy): domain Eukaryota; kingdom Metazoa; phylum Arthropoda; class Insecta; order Lepidoptera; family Noctuidae; genus Mesoligia; species Mesoligia furuncula. Next base: position 529,784 of record OU744807.1, on the reverse strand, counting down.
CCGGCTGAAGAGTTCCTACCGGGACATTCAGGACGGGAGTTACCTTGGGTAACCTCCGGACCCCGGTTGGCCGAAGTAAGGAAAACCTGTTCAGGTGGAGATTCATAGACGACTCCGCCTTGGAGTGTAAATGTGGTGCTGTTCCACAAACGATGGGACACTTAATATCGTGTCCCGTCTGCTGCACGTTACTGGAACTGATGGACGCTGGTGATGGCGGCAAACAAGTAGCTGAATTCTGGGCCGAGTCCATTTAGATTGCTATCGACACGCTAAGACGAAGATGATGAGATGAGAATTAAGAACCACCAGTTATACTTTTCTTAGTTTGATTAGATTTTGTTTGTGGCTTTTGCCTGTCTGTGACAATATGTGTATTTTCTATTAAACTAATACAATATGTATATTTTCAATTAAACTAATGCTAAGATCAATTTCTTTACAGAATATGATATATCTATTATATTTTTTAGATATCAGTCGTATTATTGGGAGCATGTCAGTAGGAACGGAATATGCGAAATTGAACTAGCAAACGACATTGAGGTTGACTTGCCGTTGGTACTGGGAAGGGACACGTATTTAGTAAGGGGAAGAATTAAGTCACGACATGTCAGCAGAAAGGTTACGCTTACATTTTAGTTAATAGGGCTACAAGTAACTCAGTAGGTGATATTACTAACTATTATTGCAATTGTTTGGTGGGAAATCAGACAATGGGGTGCTGTGCTCTCATTATGACCGTTTTGTGGTATCTTAGTTGGGCTCGATTTAGGTCTGTTGAGCCACCGGCTTCGCTTTTAGACGACATATTTTATGAATATGATGATAATATGGACCAATGAAACTATTGCATTCCTACATTCAAGCATTTTTATTTTTATTTTCTACTAGCTGCGCCCCGCGGTTTCACCCGCATAAGTTTCGATCCCGTGGGAATATCGGGATAAAAAGTAGCCTATATGTTAATTCAGGGTGTCAGCTACCTCCATACCAAATTACATCAAAATTGGTCCAGCCGTTTGAGCGTGAAGATGTAACAAACATATAAACACACACACACACACTCACAAACTTTCGCCTTTATAATATTAGTGTGATTTCCTATCAAAACCTACATTTAGCATGACCTACCTTTGTAATATTATTTAATTGGGATCATTCATTGATTTACTGGAACTATTTTCTGTTGTTTTGTGTGAATCAAATCATAATGTTGTAAAATACTGTTTTTTTGGTGGAAGATTTGTTACAAAACTAAACTCAAAACTGAGCAGAAAATCAAAGAACAACAAAAACCCCACCAAATAAATGGATTATTTTAATTTCCTATGAAAGTACGACATTACCCCTCTTTTATATCCAATTTATATGTGCGTGTGGTGTGAGGGCCACTTTGTTAAAACTCTTTGAAAATGTGCTTAGGATTTAGTGAACATTCCCAAAGAATTGTGAAAGTTGGTATCAGATTTTGTGAAAGTCTAATAACCGAGTTATATAGGTACTGTAAAGTTGGGCCCTCAGTTCTCACATAGAGGATTGAGGGCCCACCTGAAACTGATAAACTATGGACACTACAGAAAAAGTCTTTATGCCAAAATCTAAGCAAATGCCAAACAAAATTTGTGAAAACAAGATATTATCGCAAAACACTGTCCTACTTTGTATATCTTCGTACAAAATGGGCCCTCAATTCTCATACACGTAAAAGTTTATTACGCAATTATAATGAAATCATTAACTTACAGCTACTGTTTGAAATCGTATAAGTATGCTACTAAATAAATTGTGAAAATTTATAAAAGCAAGAACAGGTCACCACTTTTTGTTGTTTGAAAGTTATCCCTCAGTTCTCCATTTCTTTTGTTTTCGATTTATTACGCTTATCGTATGAAAGATAAGACAAATACAAAATTGTCTCTTTTTGTGTCAAAATTGTGCAACAAATTCGATACCAGAAAGAAATTAAAAGACCCTTTATTATATAAGAAAATCGAGTTTTATTTTTATTATCTGTATTTGAAAATAGGGTGACCACAATTTCTTTTAGATTGCAGTAAAGATTAGTAAATGTAGAGTATAAGTTTTAATAAACTTTCTTCGATTTTTCGCTTATTACGTCATAGCATTTGTACTCAAGTTTCGTGATAAAAAAAATATTTCGGAATTCGAATGATCACAAAAAAAAATACTGTTACCCAAATCATTTTTGCTTGAAATATCGTTCGTTCTGATGACAATAATCAAATAATTTATTTATTATTTTTATAAAGGCTTTTGCCCAGCCATGGGACAATGTAGGCTAAATATAATCCTAACTAATATTATAAATAAAACTAATAACTAGCTAATATTATATTAAAAATATTATTACATGTATTATATAATTATTGTTTACATGTATGCACAATAGTTGTAATATTTAGTGTAGTTGCTAAACAATAGTTTATGATAGTGCAGCGGAAGTTGTAGGTAATAAAGCATTAAGGCGAGTTTTATGAAACAGTTGTAGTGAAGAATAAAAATAATAATAATTTTTTAATACGCAAACACATCTTCGGTCAAGACACTCAATCATCTTCGGTCAAGATATCAAACATTCAAGGTAAGTTTGTTTTGATACCTAGGTACTCATAATTTTATAAGTTCGTAATATTTTACTAAATAGTACTTAGATAGTCTCTCTAAGAATTGCTTAGGTAATTCAATTTCACCTATTTATAAATTGTAAAATTTTTAAAATAAAATATAATTATTTCATACTCCAGAAAACATCTTTGTTATTGTGCAAGTACCTACCTAGGAATAAAAAAGACATCCAGGAACGCACTGCTTTATTAGGTACTAGCTTCTGCCCACGACTTCGTCCGCGTGAAATTCGAAAGTCATATGGCTCCATCTATTATCATAATAAGGTTATTATTGTTTTCCTCGGGAACAGCACTTTTTTCGGGATGAAAGGTACAGTGGTTTAGGCGTGAAAAGCTAACAAACAAACTTACTTTTGCATTTATAATATTAGTTAGGATTATATTTAGCCTACATTGTCCCATTGCTGGGCAAAAGCCTTTATAAAAATAATAAATAAATTATTTTATTATTGTCATTAGTTTTTTCGGAACGAACGATTTTTCAAGCAAAAACGATTTGGGGAACAGTATTTTTCTATGTGATCGTTCAATTTCCGAAATTATTTTTTTTAATCACGAAACTTGAGTACAAATGCTATGACGATAATAAGCAAAAAATCGAAGAAAGTTTATTAAAACCTATGACTCTAAATTTACTAATCTTTACTGCAATCTAAAAGAAATTGTGGTCACCCTATTTCCTAATACAGAGAATAAAAATAAGACTTGATTTACTTATACAATAAAGGGTCTTTTAATTTCTTTCCGGTGTCGCATTTGTTGCACATATTTTTTCATTATAAGAGACAATTTTGTATTTGTCTTATCTTTCATACGATAAGCGTAATAAATCGAAAACAAAATAAAATGGAGGACTGAGGGCCCGAATTTTATCAAGGTCATAACTTTTAAACAACAAAAGGTGGTGACCTGTTCTTGCTTTCATAAATTTTCACAATTTATTTAGTAGCATATAGGATTTCAAACAGTAGCTGTAAGTTAATGATTTCATTATAATTGCGTAATAAACTTTTACGTGTATGAGAATTGAGGGCCCATTTTGTACGAAGATATACAAAGTAGGACAGTGTTTTGCGATTATATCTTGTTTTCACAAATTTTGTTTGGCATTAGCTTAGATTTTGGCATTAAGACTTTTTCTGTAGTGTCCATAGTTTATCAGTTTTAGGTTGGCCCTCAATCCTCTATGTGAGAACTGAGGGCCCAACTTTACAGTCTATAACTCGGTTATTAGACTTTCACAAAATCTGATACCAACCTTCACAATTCTTTGGGAATGTTCACTAAATCCTAAGCACATTTTCAAAGAGTTTTAATAAAGTGGCCCTCACACAACACGCACATCAATTTATGGTAGCATACAAAATTGTTTGATGCGCAACGGCGCGGCGGTCAGTAGAGAAATGGGCAATTTCCTTTACTTATTCTTTGTAGAAAGACTCTCTCTCAAAGGCTTTAATTCTTTAGATGGAATCTACCTATCTTATTCAAACCAGGGTTTTCGGATTTTATTGACAGGATAATCATTATCAGTGAGCTCAGTCAGGGAACCATCAGGTATCAAACCAATTTACAGCTTTCTTATTTATTAAAAAATATTTAGTACTTAGGTATTTTACGCAAACAAGATTGTTTACGTTAAAATGTAAATAGCAAGAGTGTAAATGCAAATGTGCAATGTAAATAGCCCCACAATACAAAATAGCGTTTGCATATTATTTAGATGAATAAATGTAACGGCGAAGCTGACCAGCTATCGTAATATTATCGAATGCAAACGTTGCTATTGGGTACAGCTGCAGGTGACCAGCGTCGCTACGTGGTCGCGAGCGCAGGCGGCGCGTATCTCGAGTGTTATCAGCGACGACACGGCAGAGCGCCGCCCGGGCCCGCGCGCCAGTCGGGCACGCGAGCTGACGCGACATGGTGGAGGCGCCGGGAAGTCGCAGCAGCGGCGCGAGGCACACCGCCAGCAAGCATGCGCCGGACGACGCCGGCGACTCGCTCGAGGCGGCGCTGGCGCAGCTCAGGCCCTTCGGCTTCTACCAAGGCTACATGCTCATCATGCTCTGCATCCCCAACCTGCTCGCCTGCATGTACTCGCTCAACTACATCTTCGTCGCCGATCAGGTCCCCTTCCGGTGAGTACCCTTACATAAACCTTTGTATACTTCAATTTTTTTTTAATCGTAGGTATTATATGATTTTAGATGATGACCACTTTTCTGGTGACTTATCAAAGATTATCTTATTATCAATAAACTTGAAACGGAACTCTCCAAAATATTAAAACAATCTTCGTCTCGCCCTCATAAATAAGCAAACCTAACAAAGTAATCTCTTTATCACAGTACTAACATGTTCATTAAATATACTCGTAATTTAAATTATTTACCAAGCGAAAGTCTCTGAGTACAAACTGTATGTATGTTCAAAACGATCCAAAAACATTAAATTTCTGTATTTAAAATCTAAAATACTTTCTTGCACACTAGCACGCAAACTTGTGAGGCTGTAACACACACACAACGAACATCGAACACACACAAACAGAAAATTAATTGACAACCAATAGGTACACACTCCTGCCACAATCGAATTATAGGATCCGTAACCTAGGTTCAGTAACACAAATTAGCACCAATATCACAAAATACTAATAGGTATGGGTAGATTAGATACCTAATTACTTTGACAGATAACCCAACAACAGTCTGAGTTATACAAATAGATGCACCAGAAGCCGCTGCATACTCATAGCTGACAATATATTCGTGTTAGTGACTGTCTGCAACCCAAGAAGACTGAACAGACCAAGATTAGGTAGAGGTTCTGATGAAACCGGATGATGATGATGTAAGTATTGTAGTAGATGAAAGTTATTTATTTATGATTAGTCTTTGAACAATGAGTACACTGCTACGTTACAATTTGTACAATGTAAGTACACTGCTTCGTTACCATTTGTACAATGTAAGTACACTGCTACGTTACAATTTGTACAATGTAAGTACACTGCTAAGTTACAATTTGTACAATGTAAGCACACTGCTACGTTACAATTTGTACAATGTAAGCACACTGCTACGTTACAATTTGTACAATGTAAGAACACTGCTACGTTACAATTTGTACAATGTAAGTACACTGCTACGTTACAATTTGTACAATGTAAGTACACTGCTACGTTACCATTTGTACAATGTTAGTACACTGCTACGTTACAATTTGTACAATGTAAGTACACTGCTACGTTACAATTTGTACAATGTAAGTACACTGCTACGTTACCATTTGTACAATGTAAGCTTAAGTACACTGCTACGTTTCTGATGGACACACAGCAGTCTCCATAAAACATGATCATTTGAGAAACAATTTGAAACGTAAAATGACCACGTAATATCTATCATTAATTACCTGTATCGGGCTTCTGTTCGTGATAATATTATGATTGTGATACTGTTAGCGAGCGCTATTCGCTGTGAACATGGCGAGTCTGTGGAGAATGTGGAGATGTATAGTCTCGGACAGCATCGCTCGCCGCCATTGTATCTTATCGATAGATTGTTTGATAACAATTACCGTGCAAAATCTTTAGTCTCGGTTACAATAAAAAAAAACAAAATGGTAACAAGTGCCAATGCCAAGCTGCCTACTTTATGGAGACGACGCGACGGCTATTAATTACAAGATCCTGGTTTTAATTCTGACTGTAAACTAGATTTATATCTAAACTGGATGATAATGTATGCATAATTAAAATATTTATGTATGTAAAATTACATAACTACACCCAAACACCGCCCCACCCATAAACACCCTAATTACGTAACATACTTTTAATCAAAATTTGAATCCATTGTTCTCAATCAATCAATCAATCTAATCAATCAATCAATCTAATCCGTTGCTTGCAAGATATTATTATGTTCGAAAAAATTGTCTTAAATATCACAATGAATGTTGTTGAACCGTCAAATTGAAAGCCATTGGTACTGATTTGTTACATAATTACCCCGCAAAACTTTATAAAATTACTTGGCGTAACTTCACAGACGTGTTGCCTACCGATCGGCGTCTAACAGCAACTAATGTGGACTATGTGTAGTGTAATGAGTCTCCCATCCAGCACATAGCTATGGTGAACGACGTACTCATCTCTTAGATCAGTTCTCCTCATCATCATTTCAGCCGAAAGACGTCCACTGCTGGACATAGGCCTTCCCAAATGGGGGGGTTTGCCATAATCGACACGCTTGGCAGGCGGGTTGGCGATCGCAGTATGGTATGGTGGTGGAATGCATAGAGAACCGTACGCATTCTCCGGTACGCCCCTTAGTCGCCTTTTACGACACCCACGGGAAGTATGGGGTGGTGCTATTCTTTAAGTCCGGCACCACACAGACGTTCTCCTCATAGCAACATAAATCTAGACAGTTTGGCAGCCCTAGGTTTTGCTTAAAATGGTCCTCGTCCAAATACTAGCTGACCCTAGCTGGCGAACTTCGTACCGCCCCGCCATGCGCCAGCCGCTCTGCCCCGCTTTAAAACGGAGGAGGTTCTCAAGTCGATAGGTATATTTTTTTTTTATGTATGACCACGCGTAACTTTTTACAGAGTAGTCCGATTTTGATAATTCTATTTTATTGGTTAGGGTAAAAGTGTGTCCTCGAAATTGGTTCCATTAAACTTGGAAAAAAAATCCTACCCTCAGAGTGGGAAAATAGGGGTGATTTATTGTTCACTCACAGATTTTAATGCTGAGTTGTGTATTACAATTAAATAATTAGTAAATTATAGCCACAAAAAAATTAAAAATAAAAACTTTTTAACAAAAAAATTAAACCACCGAAAAAACTGAAAAGCAAAAAATAATAAACCTTTTGTAGTGAACAGAGGGTTCAATAAAAAAACAAGTAATTAAAAAAACTAAAAAACCCGACTGCGGTAAAACAATTAAGTTAAAAAAAAACTGAAAAGCTAAAAACAAGGCCATTTTAAATTAAATAAAAGTTGGAAGCAGGCGGGGGACCCATTTGAGTTTGGAAATGTAATAAAAAAATGGTATGGGTCCCGCCTGCTTCCAACTTTTATTTAATTAAAAATGGCCTTGTTTTTAGCTTTTCAGTTTTTTTTTAACTTAATTGTTTTACCGCAGTCGGATTTTTAGTTTTTTTAATTACTTGTTTTTTATTTCCAGCTTTTTAGTTTACAAATTTGAAAGATTTCGCAGACGATTTAGCTCTTGGTACGTGTTTTTACGATTTGTCACTTCGAATTACTTTTAACCATATAAGTTGTTTATATTTTTGTAATCACCTTTAAAAACCCTTTATTTTGATACCCCACTCGATAGGTTTCGAGAAAAATATTTTTTTTTTGATTACATAATATTGCGCCAAAAATCGGCCATTTTATATTTTTTTTCAATTTTGATATACCCAGTGACACTCGCGCTACCAAGACAAATCTAACGACGTATAACTTATCAAAATCCGTTCATTCGTTTAGATGTTACGAGGGAACAAAGAAACGGACATACATACATACAGGTCAAACACATAACCCTCCTTTTGGGCTTCGCCGCAGTCGGGTAAAAAAGATTTTAATCTCTAGTGTGATCTAGAGATCACACTAGAGACTAGTCCTAGAGGACGGACAAGGTGCCAGTCTTCTTTTACAACAAAGATATTTTTAAAGCAAGAAATTTTAAACGCTTTAGCAGAATTTTCAACCATATCCTAATTTCTTCGGATAAAACCTAATTTCTTTCACCCTAATTTCTTTCAACCAAATCCAAAGAAATTAGATTAGCACCTAAATTATTTTATTTATCTGTGATAAATACTCACAGATAAATAAAATAATTTAGGTGACGAATTGTTTTATCGTACAATTACGGAAGCGAGCATTCACAGCGTGGTTCCCACGGATTCAACAATCTCCCCTCGCTTTACATCCATGACCGCACATTTGTCCACACCAAATTCCATCCTGATGGCGCTACTGAAAGTTTGAGTTACTTTCAGTAGCTCCATCAGTTGCAAATTGTTGGCAAAGAGTTGGTCATCCATGAAGAGGAGGTGTGATATAACCTGACCACCTCTCCTCAGCCGATAGCCTAGACCTGAAGCCTCCAGCAATGTGCTTAGAGGATTCAAGGCTAAGCAGAACCAAAGCGGACTCAAACTATCACCCTGAAATATGCCTCGCTCAATCCTTATCGGTTCGCTATTCCTCTGAATATTTCGACATCCTGGATAGTAAAGGACCATCCTCCATTGCCCCATACACGACATTAGGAAGGTGCGCAGAGTTGCATCTACTTTGTACAACTCCAACACCCTCATGAGCCATGATGTATGTGGCACCGAGTCACAGGCCTTCTTATCTATCCAACATGTCGACAGATCCTTTCGGGAACGACGAACCTGTTGGCTAATGGCCATATCAATGAGGAGTAGCTCCTTAGTACCGCGGGACCCGTTCCTGCATCCATTTCGAGAGGTAGACATGATGGAGTTGGTGTTTATATGTTTGTCTTTTTAGCTCTCAAAATGGATGTAAGAACTTTATAGACCGTCGGTAAACACGTGATCGGTCTATAGTTTTTGGGTTCCGCGGTGCTACCTGATTTATGGAGCAAGTGGGTAATTCCTGCCGTTAGGAACTGGGGTAGCGAACCAGACTCCAAAGCAGTCTGAAACTGAGATGCCAAGCGAGCGTGTGACCTTGAGAACCACTTGATCCAAAAGTTATGCAGTCCATCCGTTTCTGGAGATTTCCAGTTAGGCAACGGACGGACTGCACGGGCTACATCTTGGAGACTGATGGTAATAGCCCCCATTTCTGGTATTGGATCACAGGCTCGCTCGACTTCCCGAGCCCAATCACTTTCGGTGTGACTGACAGGCACCGACCAGATACTGCGCTAGAAAGAACATGGCATCATCATCCGGCAGGCACGTGTCAGCCACACTTTGATCCGGTCGCTCCCAACTTTCATCACTCTGGAAGGTGCGATTCTGAGTGTATCGCTCTACTCGCCGCTTATACCGACGAATACGGTTTGCACATGCATACACTTTCTGCGCTCCGTGACACAAGACAATAATAATATAGTCTTGAGGACTGATATCAGTCATATATATATAGGTATACTTATATATTTATTATTATTATGCAAGACTGCACAAATACGCCAGACAAGGTGTTTTTGGGGTGGACAAAATTGAATTAAGAGTCCTATTACGGATCGTAAACGCAAATCAAATTATTTCGATCGGCGTACACGAGTCGATAATAGTAGCGATCTCCGGACGATTGCGCGCCAAAAATTCGGCGACAGGTCCTAACTCGTCAAGCGCTTGCGCGGGAATCAGCGGGAATGAGGGGCGCGCCGAATTGACGCAGAATATATAGCATTTTAACTTTATTTATTGCAATTTTGTTTTATTAAATTGAGAAACGAAAACTAATGAAACGTATTCATTGTAGATTGAAGTTTTATATAATATTAGTTTATTTGATAAAGTTGCGTTAATTTGGAGTGTAATGGACGCTGAATCAAGACATTTATTGCTTAAATTAGGCTTTCTTTACGATTTTATCCATAAAAACTCAAGGAATTTAAAGGAATTCTAGAACTCCAATAAACAAGTAAAACATTCAAAGTATCTTTTTATAATTTTAGCATTTATAAGAATTGAATGTAACAATGTGAATTTGAGCGTCAAAGTTCCATCGCCAACGGTTTTTCTTGCAAACTGTGTTCGTAAAATATTTATAGTAAATTACACGAAAAGAAAAATGAAAATGTGTAACTGCAACTAACAAGATAGAGAATAGTACTATCGTTATTCTTAAACAAATAATTAAAATATCTTACAACTGCTGAAAATTACAGCGTCAAAAATCATGAATTTGCGTAAAAAATGTAACAGGACTCTTAACAATAACTTTTGATCAGATGATCAAAAAAAATGTTGTTAAAGCTACTTATAGTTCAATATTTCTAAATATAGGTAAACCTGTTCAATAGGAAAGTATTTGAAAAAATATATAAAAAATAGGCGTTTCAAAAACAGAACACAGTGAAGGACGCGCCAAAGAGCTTAGCTTTTTGACCTATGATATTTTTTATAAATATCTTCTATTTGAAAAACTGTCACTTTCACTATTGGTAATACTGGTTTTTAGAATGAACTTTAACCAAAAAATTACTTGACTGCAATAGCTTATTAAATAAGAAGTTAACATGGATGGACAAGTGCAAAATACGAAATCTGATATTCACCCATCTATAGGTTGCATGAGAAAAGCTTCAGATAGACATCTATAGGTTTCACAGCACTTGCATGAGAAGCACTTCAGATAGACATCTATATTTTACACACCACTTGCATGAGAAACGCTTCAGATAGACATCTATAGGTTATACACCACTTTTAATTTTGTAAATGTAAGAACCATGTTTCCGTTTATTATGATTTTTTTTTTGATGTTGACTTGAAAGAGCATGGCAGTTGAGAACTTGTCATGCTCACTTACATGTCTCACCGATGGTGGCGCGTGTGTTGGATCATTCAGTTCCCTACAAACTGGTTGAGCTGGATGGTGCTGATCCACGCGTCATGTTCGTGAACGGGCGCCGTCGGTTGAGACTGGTCATCTCTTAACTGCCAATGCTTATTTTTAATCTTATATTTTGAATTGTTTCTTCTTTGTCTTTTTTTTTACATTGTTCTCACATATAGAAGCAACAAGAATAATGTACCCAGGATTTTGTAATATCTTGATTTAAAAGAGTGTCCATGGAGTTTCTTGCCCGTTCTTCTCCATAGAGATCTACGTTTTGGAATGGGCAACTAGCTTCAACTTTCGGACTAACTGACAGACTATTTAATTTTGACAATTCAAAAGTGCCTGTACAAGGTCTAATTGAAATAAATGCTTTGAATTTGAATTTGCATGAGAAACGCTTCAGATACACATTTATAGGTTACAGGTAGGTAGGATGACGTACCTAATAGGGGGCGAGCCTACTGCCAGCACCGGGCACTACTCCAGACTCCGGCTGCTACCACCTACTTCAACATTCCTACCTGCAACATTAGGTACAATAATACATAACTAAGTACCTAATTAATAATAAATACCTACTAGGTAGTAGATACAATCAATACGATACGAATAATCAACGTAATCCTTATAAATCATAATTATTAAATCAATCAATAGGAAAACACAAAACAATGAACATTACCCAAGTAGCATTGCAAGCTGTATACAAGCTGTATTTAAATTTGTTTTCATACTAGAAGCTGTATAAAGGCAGCAGTTAAGTACTTATACAATCGTTATAAATAAAAAACCGGCCAAGTGCGTGTCGGGCCACGCACAGTGTAAGGTTCCGTAGTAGCCCGTTATCACAATATAGTACGATTCTCTCTCTCTTTATTCTGAATAGGTAAAAAATTACATATTTTGCTTTTCAATGCAAGTCTTTACCCGTTATAAACAAGCAACTACTTCATCTTAGTCACTTTAAAGGATTAATGCTAAGGATTTTGTATTTGCTACAAAATTATCCAACACCCAAGTTCAACGACTATTACTGCTAAACTAATAAAGTTATCTTAATCGCTATAATTTTCCTTTAAAGTTCATGAAATGCACTATCATCGTGAATTTTTCCAGATTTTTCAAGCCAGTAGTTTAGGTTTTAGAGGGTGGGGGACGCTCTACTGGAACAAAAATTAGCACTTTAAAGTTTAATATTTCGTAAATGGAACATTAAATCGAAAAATATTTTGAGCAACCCCCAAGTCATTTTAGAAGACCTATTCAACGTTACCCCACACGATGGGGTAGACGACGAAAATAATATTCATCCCCACTTCACATGTAGGGGAGCTACCCAAAAAAAAATATTTTCCAAAATTTTATTTTACCACTTTGTCGGCGTGATTGATATACATATTGGTACCAAATTTCAGCTTTCTAGTGCTAACGGTCACAGAGATTAAGCGAGGACGGACAGACGGACGGACAGACATGGCGAAACTATAAGGGTTCCTAGTTGACTACGGAACCCTAAAAAAGGGCCCATATTATACAGCTTTTTGCGTTAGTAGAGCTGTATAGTAGCTGTAGAACCAATAGAGAAGCTGTGTAGTAGCTTTATTAGAGCTGTTATTCGGTGTACAAAGAAACCATTATATTACAGATATTATCTTGTAAGTATTTTGTAAAAAAAAGTGTTCTAAATAGGTTTTTTTAGAGAATTACAAAAGAATTTTCGATGACATACGTAAGAAACGTACTGAATGGCGACAAGCGCTTGGCTAAATATCAATGCCGTACCCCTAGCGCGCGGTTACAAATCGATAAAATAATCATCATCATCTGCCTAGCCTTTTGCCAACCATGTTGGTGTCGGCTTCCAGTCAAACCGGATGCAGCTGAATACCTATATCGATAAAATAATACCTACAATAAATAAGGAGGAGCAATCGTTGAATAGAACGAAAAAATCATGCGTTCTCTGTCTGTTAGTAGAAATACGACACGAGCGGTAGGGGCACGGAAATATGTGTCGCATAAATGCGACACAATCGGTTAAAAGGTTAATATTTATTACTAGAAGTAAAAGATAATCGTGGGCTTGTATATCTGATGGTGTTAATTGGTAATATGAAAGTGCATATTCAATTTATTGTGAACCTGCGTATGTTTTCCGTCAAAATATTCACGCGCCAACAAAATAATCAAACTGACCTATAGAAAAATACTAAATACGGTAAGTAAATGTTTGTTTTTAAGGTTAGAATAAAAAAATAATTTTAAAGTAATAGATATGAGGGCACAGTGATCATTATTCAAGCTGATAATCACGATACGGCTTTAGCTGTTGTAAACAAAAATCTTTAATTACACTTTACAACGAATTGAAACGAACACTGTTCAACGAATCATTTAATCTCTCTTTTGAATCTACAAATTAATACTATACTAATTATACCGGACCTGTCTACTGGATATGATAGTGATAAAGAAGACTTGAAAAAAGAATTATTACAGCTTAGAAACGATCTCGAAAGCGCACATTTAGAAATAGTAAAACTTAGTGAAGAGGACAATGTCACTAAAGGACGCTCTAATCGAACAAAAACTCAAAACACAAATATTTCATAGAATTTGTTCAGAACCCAGGGCGAAATCGATAACTCCAAGAAAGAGTGTCAAGAAACTTGAGGCTGACATTCGATGACGAAAACAACACGGGTTTGATCCATCTTGAACAGAATAAGTTAAGCAGCCCCTCGACAATAGATGGCGCTAACAGTACATCAACCTACACTTTACGGGAGAATGGAAATTGTAACACATCTTCTTAAGTAAAGCCCAAAGTGGTAAACAACGTTCTACAACCAGAGGTACCCGAACAAGCCCAACTGAATGCCGTCCAGACATTAGTTTTAAATCGTCCAAGTCAAAAACTTTGTACTATTAGTAGTAACAAAGTAAATAATATTCTCACCTTAGCGCTAAACATGTTTCCATGTTATGATGTATGCCATTACATTTCAACAAACTGTGGAATTAAACAGCTACTCGATAATGTTAAAAACAAGCTTGTAAACTTCAACAAACAAGACTACCTACTGTTTGATTTTTATAGGAGAAGATGATTTTGAGACAACTGTAAATTATTATGATCTAGTTATAAGTATACGCGAAACTTTAATGTCAATTAGCTACACTAACCTAGTATTGTGTTTGCCTACCTATAAATTTAATGATTATAGCAACATTTTTAACTCAAGAGTTGAGACTTTTAATACCTTATTATACCGAGACATCTGTAAATATAAATCTATGCAATACTATTTGATTCCAATTTCCAATTCGGTTCTCGATAGCCTGCTAAAAATAATCTCTTTTTTTCCATATTTTTTTTCTATACCTATAATCTGGTCGTTTCTGGCCCGCCGGCAAAAAAAGAAAAAAAAATGTATAAAGACGACAGAAATAATTGAATTCTGCAACACAAGTCTGAATTCTCCGAAATAAAATTGCTAATGTCCATTGCAAAAAAATTAAAATTGTATGTTACAAATATTTTGTATTAAATAAATGATTATTTTAAAATAAAATTGCATTTTTAATTATATAATTCCCAAAAAATTTTGTTTTTGCCTTTATATTTTTTGTCATAACAAATCATTTGACCAAACGTTTATTGTCTAAAGTTATGGATTACGTTGCACAGCTATTGGCTTTTAATCAGCTTTATAATAGAATATTTTTATTACTTAGACTGTACATCAGTTCTTTATGCATAACTTATTATGCTCTTTAGAATTACTTAAAAGAAATGAAAAACCCTTAGCTCAAGATTACTTTGATCCGTTCCTCACTTTATCAATAATATTTTATTGTATGATTGAGGACTACAAAAATATTGCTGTTTTGCATAACAATTCTCTCTCGCTTCTTTGTCAAAATATTCGAAGCATAATTAAGAACTTCGATGGTTTGTCAATGCTCTTGGAGCGAAGTAATACATCCTGGGATTTTATCATTCTTACAGAATGCTGGCTCTATAACTCCCCTCCCATACCCTCAATTCATGACTATACCTGTGCCTCTACTATACAACATAGATCGCAGAATGAAGGTGTGGTAGTGTTTTATCGCTCCCACCTCCAACTTTTAGTTTCAGAGCCCCAGGTCCAAGATGCAAATTGTTTGTTAATAATAGTCAACAATGATACCGCCCTGATTACAGTATATCGCCCGCCTGCTGTCCATAATGTGTCCGCGTTTGTTGACTCCCTTGATGTCCTACTAAGAAGACTTACTTACTTGATGTCCTTCTACAAAAACGT
This sequence comes from Mesoligia furuncula, assembly GCA_916614155.1. NCBI lineage: Eukaryota > Metazoa > Arthropoda > Insecta > Lepidoptera > Noctuidae > Mesoligia > Mesoligia furuncula. The sequence continues at coordinate 514,237 of OU744807.1, read as the reverse complement.
AATCATAACGGGTGACATAAACATTAACATTTCTGACACCAGCAATGACTCACGAGCAACTGAGTACTTGACAATGCTCGCCTATCACGGTATGCTACCAGCACACACTCTTCCCACGAGGCAAAATAACACCTGCATCGACCACCTCATTTTAAAAACAAGAAGACCTGCTTTCTGTTCTATCGCCAACACTTCGCTCACTGACCATGACACCGTTGTATTATTCTTGGAGTACAATGACCGTCCCAATTTAACATTAAAAAAAGCCAGGCAGACCCGGGTCTTGGATTTTGTCAAAATTGAATTGGATTTACAACAAACTGATTTTAGCCCCGTTTATAACACCCCAGATGTTAATGAAGCTACAGATTTCTTCATCAGCACCCTTAACCGTCTTACAGTGCAAAATTCCATTTTGAAAGTTGTGCCCAACCGTAAAAGGCTCAGTAAGCCCTGGATGACTCTAGGGCTACTTAGATGCCTACGAAATCGCGACAACATGCATTTGAAGTTAAAAAAACATCCTGAAAACATAACTCTCCAAATAACTTTTAAAAGATACCGGAATTTTTGCTCTAAAATACTTAAGACTACTAAAGCTAATTATGATAAAGCCCTTATTACTAACGCACAAAATAACAGTAAAAAGCTCTGGGACGCTGTAAAATCCATCACCTATACATCTAAAGTAAAAACACCTGCCAACGCTCTTTTGTCGGAATCCGAACCGGAGCGCTCTGTAAATGAAGTGAACTCGTACTTTTCTAATGTTGGGCGCAAACTGGCCGAAAAAATCACAGACACCTCTACATCCTTACCGCAACATTCCGATGATCTCCCAATGCACCACAATAGTTTTGTCATGTTAGGTACTGACGAATCAGAAATGGATATACTGATCGGAGGGCTGAGAGGCGATTGTGCGGTGGGTTCTGATGGCATATCGGGCACATTTATTAAGAAATTTAAAAATCATCTCATTCCACATCTCACTCATATATGTAACTTGGTATTTGCCACCGGAATCTTTCCAAATGCGCTTAAGTTGGCAGTGGTGCACCCTGTGCATAAGGGTGGGGATAGTGATCGACCAAATAACTATAGGCCTATATCCATTTTGCCTACACTCTCAAAATTAGTTGAGAGGCTCATGAATAACAGATTGGTTAAATACCTGGAGCAAAATCATCTTCTTTCTTCTTCTCAATATGGTTTCCGATCCGGAATCTCCACAAACAATGCTGTACTAGACCTTACAAATAACATCTTTTCCAACCTCGATAAAAAGCAGAAGGTAATTGGTATTTTTGTAGACCTGGCAAAAGCCTTCGATACGATTTCTGTCCCCAAACTAATTGCTAAACTCGAAAGGATCGGAATTAGAGGTATTCAACTTGCTCTTTTCGAAAGTTACCTCACGGGTAGGCGACAATGCGTCAGGATCGGCGACTGGATTAGCAATGAGCTTCCTATAGCATACGGAGTCCCCCAAGGCAGCATCATCGGCCCGACCCTTTTTCTCATTTATATCGATGAACTCTGTCGTCTAACGCTTCCAAATGCGTCCATATTCACCTATGCCGATGATACTGCCATATTATTCCACGGAGACTCCTGGGAGCTGGTGTTCCGGAATGCACAATTTGGTCTCAACCACGTCACCAATTGGTTGACTCAAAACCTCCTTACTTTAAATGTTGACAAAACCACTTACCTAACTTTCTCCTTTAATGCCGCTGGGAAACCTTCCTCTCACTACTCCTTGACGGCCCACTCCTGTAGCTCCCCATACCTCTCAGCATGTAATTGCCCCAGCCTCTCCCGTAACAACCTTGTTAAATATCTAGGAGTACAAATTGACGATTGCCTGTCCTTCACTACTCACATACATGCACTCAGGTTCCTCTCGAACACGCAGGTTGATTTACATTTTTAAGTCCCTTCGACACGTTGCGGACTCTAAGGTGCTAAGGTTGGTGTATCTCTCCCTCTGCCAATCACTCATCCAATACTGCATTGTCACCTGGGGCGGATCAGCAAAAAGTCATATGCTGAAATTAGAACGAGCCCAGAGAGCACTCTTGAAGGTCGGTTGGCGGCTACCTTACCGCTTTCCCACCATCGATCTCTATAAAACCTGCAAGGTGCTCTCTGTTCGTAAACTATTTATCCTGAACCTTGTTTTATTAACCCATTCTATTACTCCCTACACCCCATCTAAGTTCATCTCCCAACGACGTAAGCACACTGTCTGTCCCACCACCCGCACAAATTGTCGATCGACCCAACGTAGTTTCCTGTTCCTCAGTGGACACATCTACAATAAGGCAAACAAAATTCTCAACATTTACGCTATGCCCAGATCACAATGCAAAAGAACTGTTTCAAATTGGTTACTTGAACTGGATTATGCCGAGACTGAGAACATCCTTAATGTTTCGAAATAATGCTCATTATCGCGTTTGACCTTCTGGAACCTTGTCAAAGACACACTTCGCATGTGACAATTTTTTATTTTTATTTTTTTTTACTATTATTGTAATTACTTTCTCTCTCTCAATACGCAGAGCTTTCACAATTCTGTGCACGTAAGTGCTAGTTTATTTTAAGTTAAAGGGTGTGAGCCTGGAGTTCTGTCATACAGGCCCCGTGCCCAGTATAGACTCCAGCTCTCACAAAGGTTTGAATATGCATTTGAATTAAATTTTATGTACCAAATTGTACCTTTTTGAGAGAAATAAACGTATATTATTATTATTATTATTGAAAATGCATTTGTGATTAGGCAGTATAGGTCTCCTACACAAGCCTACTGTTACTCAGGTAAAAAAGTCCAAAAATTGTTCCAATTTAATTTAAACTAAAACTTAAGATGGTAACTTGCAATATCACTGTTTGATTTACTCGCGAAGTGAAAAGCAGAGTTTATACTCGTTCATAAAACACATTGTTTTGTTTAGTTGATCAGGTATAAATGTGTATTAGAACGGTAACTCCTGGCAAGCGCGCACGCATTTCGTTTTATTTAACATTCGCTCTCGTCGTCGTGGTCGTCGTACTCGTACGTACGTATGGTAAAACGGTTGTTTTATTTTATACCTGAGTAAACTTATTATAAAATATTATTAGTGTGTTGTGTATATTATACCAGTTTTACTTTATTTTCAGGAAAATTATGCCGTTTAAAATTATAGAAACTATAGAGAAAGAGCAAAATAGGCTTTGTATTGTACCAAGTTTGTGGGAATCAAAAGGCGAGTCAAGATGGCCAAGAAAGCGATTAGATGTCAACAAATTAGTAAAGGATGGAACATCTCAGCTTTTAGATAATTGGTCCATCTCAAAACCCATTTCTTTATTTACTGACGGTGAAGGTTGAACTAAATCTACACATTTGACATAACTGTTATGATCATTATTATTACTGTTTAATGTTTTTGCTACGGAACCCTCTTCGTTGGACGTCGATGGCATTAACGCTTGAGGGTTCCTTCTATTTGGCAGAATCTTGATACTCCGATTTTTATTTGGCATAACTCACATGGCATAATCTTATTTAATCGAATATTTTTAAGGCATAAAAATTATTTAGCATAACTTTTGTTTGGCAGAATATTTACGTGTCCGAATTTACAATGGCATACTTTTATCTTGGCAGAATTTTGTTTCGCATATTACCTTTGCCATAATTAATATTATGCATAATTTTGTTTAGCATAACATTTATTTAGAGATACGATTATTTGGTATGGGTGCATATTTGAACATCAAAAATTAAAATAGATGTATCTTCTTGTAAAAATTAGTGTTCAAAACATCAAAAACTTATAATATATACGTGTCATAAAAAGTCAATACGTTGTGCTGCAAAATTTTGTGACAGAAACGAATCGCTGCGAAACCGACTTTACGCAGTCTTGTCTGCCCTACCCCTAGAGTGTAATTTAAACCCGCGTAGGCGCGGAGGGGTAGGGCGGCCCGCGAGCTGAGGAGCAGGTGGTTTGAAGGCCCGCCACCGCGGCTCAGCAAGCCGAAGCTGCGGTGGTGAGCGTTAAAACCATCTGTGACGATAAGCTCGCGTGGCGCCGCCCAAACCCCGCAGCGCCGGAGCCGTGACAGAAACAATGCTTGCTGCATGTTGCATGCCTGCTTGCATGCTGCATGCCTGCTGCATGTTGCATGCCTGCTTGCATGCTGCATGCATGCTGCATGTTGCATGCCTGCTTGCATGCTACATGCATGCTGCATGCATGCTGCATGTTGCATGCCTGCTTGCATGTTGTATGCCTGTTTGCATGCTACATGCATCCAAGCAAGGGTAGGTTTTTAATGACTATCGATATAAAATGTATGCCAAAAGACGATTCTGACTGTGAATTTTCTGCGATATGATGGTTCTGCTTTTTAATTATTATGGATATAAACATTATGCCTAAAGATGATTCTGACTAACAAAATTATGAGTTTTGAATGTATGACAACTGAGTGTATGCGAAATGATTTTCTGCGAAATGAAGTTTATGCTATCCGTTGTTATGCAAAACAATATTATGACGTAAAAAGTTCTGCTATAAAAGGTAGACCCAACGCTTGACTGTAGGTTGTCCGATTTATTAATGATTCTCTATCTTCCTCAATAAATGATGGTTCACTATCATAACTGCTATTTGGTTGGTAGTTTTTAATATTCAAATATTCCCTTTCAATCCTCCTCTTGACTGCACCAGATCTATTTCTTTTTTACCGACTTAAAAAAAAAGGAGGTTATCAATTCGACACGGGATCCCTTCTTTTCGCATAATGTTCTTTGTCCTAATATACTTCAGCATAACGATTTTGGCACAATTTGTTTTGGCATAATAATACTTCGGCATAATTTTTTTACGCATACATTTTATGTTGGCATAATCATCTTAAAGACTAATTTGTTTTGGCATAAATTTGATTCGCATAACGTTAGTAGGCCTAATGACTATTAGCATAATAATATTTAGGCATACAATTAATTAAATTTAATATGCTGTGCAACAAAAGTTAGTGACAGAACCGAATTGCTGCAAAACCGACTCCACGTAGTCTTGTTTGTCCTACCCCTAGAGTGTAATTTAAAATCGCGTAGGCGCGTGGGGCCGCCGGAGGCCCGCAGCGCCGGAGCCGTGACAGAAACCCTGCCTGCTGCATGTTGCATGCTCGCTTGAATGCTGCATGCTGCATGCTTGCTTGCATGCTGCATGCTTGCTTGCATGATGCATGCTTGCTTGCATGCTTGCTTGCATGCTTGCATGCTTGCTTGCATGCTGTATGCTTGCTGTATGCATGCTTGCATGCTGTATGCTTGCTTGCTTCATGTTTCCTACAGCGAAAAAATACCTACAAAATTGTTCAATACGTTATATTATATTAATATGTTATATATTACCTGATTCAGGAGATATGGTTTTTTTCAAATCGTCGAAATAAATTGGTATATCCTCTTCGGGCAAATTTATGCTTTAGGATATTATGCTTAAAAAAGTTATGCTTTAGAACTTTATGCTTAATAAATTTATGCTTTAGAATATTATGCTTAATCATTATTATGGTTAGAGAAATTATGCTTAAAAAAATTATGCGTAAGCTGTTATGCGTAAATATATTATGCGAAAATATAATTGTGCCAAACAAAATTATGCTAAGTTATATTAGGTCTTAAAATTTTATGCAAATGGATAGGGAACCATTCGACACGTGTGTATGTAATTAATTTAAAAATGTGTACAACAATACTCTATTGTTAACTGTGGAGGCTTGTTAATAGCTTGTCGTCAATTACCTCACTACTACTGCTGTATTTGATAGCTATAAGCCACCCAAACACAATAAAATAAAATAAAATAAATAATATTATTGGAATTGCATTATATTCACATTATGACAATCTATTAGGGCTTCCAAACCAATATACAAAATTTTATAGACGTACGTATGTATGTTTGTCTACGCATTTTTCCGCGACTAATAATTGAATCGTGACCTTTTTTTTTTTTTTTTAACTATGGAACTTGATTCTGAAATAAATGTTTATTATTATTATTATCTCCTTTATTTAATTGTATGTACATATAAATTATATTTTTAAATATTAGAATATAAAAACATAAAAACATTTAAAAATATAAAAAATAGTAGCCCACCGGTATCGGGAACAGGGTCCAAGCTACCGGCGGTCAGGGCTCCAGAGAGAGGAACCTCCTGACAATGCGAGCCGTGTCCAGAAGTACCGCTTTCTGAATCAAGCCCTTGATCCAACTGCCCAACGAGAGCCTCTTCAGGTGTTGGTCGAGGCTCTTGGCTATTAGTCCATTGGCTGTTACGACTATCGGCACAATGATTGCTGAGTCAACATCCCACATGTCGACAACCTCGTGAGCCAAGTCAAGATACTTGATCTGTTTATCTTTCTCGGCTTTCACGAGGTTCTCATCATGCGGGACGGTTATATCAACAATCATTGCGCGTCGCTCTGATCGATCCACCACCACTATATCAGGCTTATTGGCAATAATAGTCCTGTCAGTGATGATGGATCGATCCCAATATAATGTGATATTACCTTTTTCGAGAACTGGGTCGGGCACATACCTGTAGTACGGCACCTCCGATTCCACAAGGCTGTATTTCAGAGCAAGTTGCTGATGGATTATCCTGGCTACAAGGTTGTGTCTATGCATTATTATTATTATTATTATTAATTTTTTTTATTGGGTTACATTTACTTCAGCTTAGGGAACAGTGGAAGTTTCATCAAAATCGATTCAGTAATTTTCAAGATATGGACTAATACGTGTAAGTGTGACGGCCTTTTTTTTTTTGTGGATGGGAAATCATCAAATGACTCCTCCCGCTCTGGGTGGAGCGGAAGGGAGTGTCAGACTCTTACTGACTAAAACCCACTAGTGTTCCTTCCTTTGCCCTTTATGTTCCGGGCCAGCGGTAACCCTTTCGGACAATCCCGCTGACCCGGCAGGCTTCGGCCCTAAGGGGGCCCCTCCTCGATGCTGACATCTCTTTGAGGCGCGCGTGGAACACGTACGCGCCGTCCGGCACGGGCCTGGTCCTGATCGGACGGTGAGCTACCCATTACTCTCCGCCCGCAGGCCCGCGCCTACGGTGGCCGGGAGTCGTCACGCGGCTCCCGACGCCCGGAGCATCTCCCGCGGCGGCTGGGACGGGAGGCTCTCCCTGAGCCGTCCCGCCACCTCCTTCGCTAGCATGACTGCTTCGCAGAAGGAGGTGACTGCCTCCCACTCCCTCTCGCCCCGGACCATGGCTTGCACCAGGGCCGGACGCGAGAGGTCGCCGCCGCTGCCGATCGCCTCTACGAGGACACGGCGGTGCTCTGCCCATGCGAGGCAGACCTCCACCGTATGCTCCACCGTGTCCTCTGGGCGATCCTGGCAAAAGTGTGACGGCCTGGGTCATTGATACGAGCTACGGGTGTAGTGTCAAAGGGAAAACATCTCAAAACCTTGGTCAAATTCTAGTGCAATATTTACAACTTAGTTTTTACTTAAATCTAAAAATTACGAAATAAAAAAGTAATTTAAAAAAATTAAACCGACTTCAAAAAGAAATTAACTCAAAATTATGAAATAACTTTAATTCCGGAAGTCGGTGGCAAAAAAACTGAAACTGAAATACAGATCCCAAGACTCCCGACTTCCAAAATTAAAGTTATTTCATAATTTTGAGTTCATTTCTTTTTGAAGTTAAATTTTTTTAAATGGCTTTTTTTCCACAGTCATATTGCATTTGTCTACAATGAAAATATTAATTCATGCAATCGAGCGACTGTGTCAGTAATACAGACTAATGTTGTAGTATAGCTGTCATTTATTTTTTAGTTTTAAAACACCCTCATAGACAGAAGTCACAAAACCACTGTATTTACAACAGTGTACAATTACGCCATAAAAATAAGTTTGAGAACGGAGTTTGCATATACCATTGCACAGAAACAAGTATCAAGTGATACTATAATAACACTTGAAACAAATACTGCCTATGTACAGGTTTAACGATAAAACCAGATTGAAATGTCACAAAATACTTGAAGTTGTATAGTAGAGTTTTATTATTCTGTTTAAGCAGCTTACGCGGATGTAATCGGAAAAAAACTGTAGTCGTTTTTTTTAATGTTTGTTATTTATTTATTTTTATTTATTTATTCTTCAACAAATTTACATTTGTGTCGAACAATGGTTTTAACAACATATTATGTTACACAAAATTAAATAATCATCTGGGGGCACGGGAGTGCCCCCGCCAAGACCAGCCAAGCGAAGCGCAAGGGCACTACCTACCTTTTCTCGAAGCACTTCGTCGTATTTTTGAACCCTCTTAACTTGGGTTTGGATTATACCAGATAAACAAAATTTTCGGAATATGATGCCAGTGGTTGACTTATTAAACCTATAAAGTTTCAATTGCATAGCTCTTATACTTTAGATTTTATTGATATCTAAAATACCCCGATTTCGTCACTGACTCACTGACTGATGATCATCAAAATTCTTAAGGTACTTCCTGAAGTCCTAGAAAGCTGAAATTTGGTATGTAAGCTAGTAATAGTACACAAACAACAAAAAAATATTAAAACTTGAAACTTTTACCAACCCAAAAAAAAAAAATCCGTAAATTTTGATGCTAGAGGTCTGAAAATTTATATAGGGGGTCCTTGTTATAAATAAACCCCAAAAAAAGAAAGAAAAAATGAACAACAGCAAAAATACTCGTATAAATATCATAAGCAACTTACAAAAAGAAATGAAATCCCACAAAAACATTTCATGTTAAATGTTGCCAAGACGAGACCATGTAGCTCGCACTGTCAAAAAGTAATCAGATCTCATGTAGAGCCAAGCTTCTAACTCTACACGCCCTAACTCTACAAGGCCTGACTTCGCAAACTCTACACCTTAGTCAAAATAATATGGCTTGGCCATTTCGCTACATTCACATGAGCGTAAGGTGAAAAACTCTCATACTGTTATTGGTTCTTGTAGTAACGAAACGGCCAAACCAGATATTTTGACTAAGGTGTAGAGTTTGCGAAGTCAGGCCTTGTAGAGTTAGGGCGTGTAGAGTTAGAAGCTTGGCTCTACATGAGATCTGATTACTTTTTGACAGTGCGAGCTACATGGTCTCGTCTTGGCAACATTTAACATGAAATGTTTTTGTGGGATCATAATGTCAGCAAAGAAACAAAAATAAAAATATTACATTCCGCATTGGTCATAACATTATTAGTCCTGATATTAATTATAACAATTTAACTTAATATTACTTAACTAAAAATTAATGTAAATTCAAATAAAAGAAATGTATGTCAATAAGAGTCATGATAGAAAGTTGAATATGTCATATAAAGTCATTAAAATATATTACTACTCCCACTATATTAGTGCCACATATTAGTTCGAACTACTATTACTATTACTTTAAGAAACTCTTCTATGCTGTAATAACATTTCTTCAATAACAATGACTTTAATTTTCTCTTGAATTCGTTTGGATTCATAGAGTTTTTAAATTCTACAGGCAATTTATTGTACAGATTTACTGACTGCACTCTTGAGGCATGTTTAACAACATTAAGCTTAGGCTGTATGAAATTCGGTAGATCCTTTCTACGTGTTTTTATTCTGATATTTCTCTGATCTTCTGTCTCAAACTTATGGATATTTTTAATAAAATGACTAAGCAGGACCAGGATATAGAGGCATGGTACTGTAAGAAAGTGCAGTTTCCTAAAGACCTCAGAACTCCGTTATTTATAAGCAGATTTGCAAAATTCTTTATTCTTTCAGATTGGTCCCATTGTCATCAGGTCAGAATCTGATGAGAGGATCCTGGAGGAATCAAAGGAACTCTTCAAATATAATAGGCACACCTATAGCGATTTGGGTATTTTTTATAGTAGCTCGTGCATATTACTCTTGGAAAGTACCATTTGGTGAAGTGGAACTGATGATGAAGACCACAGATGGCCACCGAAACTACTTAATAATAAGTATTTCTCGGGTTGCGATTCGATTACTTTAATATGGTTGCTAAGCAATTTATGCTCGTCACAATGCGAATGGTGAAATGGAGCTGATGGTGTAGTACCAGAAGAACTCCTCAACAATTAAAGTCCCTGAATCGGCAAAAGCAATATTTTGTAAAAGGCGATAAGCAAGTTGACATTAGGAATACGATTTTTTTCCAATTAGTTAATATTGATGATGTTTTAATAGCTTCCTATCCCTAATATTTACATAACAAATAGTTTTATATGAATTTGTGTGGGCTACCCCACACAAAGTACAAATAAAATGTGAAAAATAAAACTTTTTTACAAAAAAAAACAACCGATTTTCAATAAAAAAACACTACGTGAAAAATAACTTTAATTTCGAAATTCGGTGTCAAAAAACGAAAATGCAAACCCATTTAGTAAGAAACCGATGGATGTGCTCGAATAAAATTTTATTTATTAATAGAAAACCAACAGCTCATTTATTAAATTAGTATTATCATTTATCAAAACACATATTAGTTACAATTAGATACATAGTTTACATGTTAGTTATCATTCATAAAATATTTTATTTACCTATATTACTGCATTTTGTGAAATAGGTATAGTTTACTAATTCAGGTCTATTTTTAATTAACGCCTCTTGCAAAACGTGCAGCCTTTGTCGCAAGACAGATCGCAGGCTGTTGAACAATGTTGAACATTTTAAAAAAACGCAAAAAAAAAAAAAAAACAACAATTCCGCGCTTGACCTGGGCTGACCTGAGCTGGCCCCAGTGTTCATTCAAAAGTGCCCATGGTCCTTTCTGTCGACAACATTTATTGTTCGGTTTCTTACTAAACTCCAAGTACCTATATGCGACGATCCTGCATAGGTACTTATCTCTTTAGTTGACTGTACATAAGTAATGTGGCGCTGGAGATGTACATAAATAATGTGAGGCTGGAGATGTACATAAGTAATGCGGCGCTGGAGATGTACATAAGTAATGTGGCGCTAGAGATGTACATAAGTAATGTATCTCTGGAGATGTACATCAGTAATGCGGCACTGGAGATGTACATAAGTAATGTGGCGCTGGAGATGCACATAAGTAATGCGGCGCTGGAGATGTACATAAGTAATGCGGAGCGGAAGATGTACATAAGTAATTTGGCGCTGGAGATGTACATAAGTAATGCGGCGCTGGAGATGTACATAGGTAATGTGGCGCTGGTGATGTACATAAGTAATGCGGCGCTGGAGATGTACATAAGTAATGCGGCGCTGAAGATGTACAGTCAACAAAAGAGATAAGTATGCAGGATCGTCGGACATAGTTGAAGTTTAGTTTATCTCGGATCTCGAATCCATTGCGGGGTAGCCAATCAGTAAACACTTACATTTTGCCATTCCGTAAACAACTAAGTATTAATAATTTAAAAACTTTACTTACGTTATAAACATTGTGTGGAAGTGAAAGCTAAGTGTATGCGACATACGTGCTATCTTTTGCAGAGTGATCAGTGACTGTATTATGGCAGAAACATAAAATGAACATTTAAAGAAAAGTGACTTTGCAAGTTCCAATTGATACGAAAGTGGGTGTTTTGAAAAAAACTTGCCAACTTTCTTCACTCTGATCGCTAATTCTACGGTTACGCACCAATACTTATATTTCAAAAGACAATTCCAAAGTGTCCGTGGTGACGTTTGTAGAGTGAGGGCTGTGACTTGCGAGTTCGCGAGTTCGAATCCCAGTGCAAGACTTAGTTTTTTTTATTTTTACATATTGTTTTTTTCTTTTGCTATAATGATTTGCGCTGGCTGTAGTGCTACTATTCTCGTTACACAAAAGAGAATTAAATGCTGTTTAAGCAAATGTGGCCTTCAGTACCATTTGGAATGCGTTAAGTACGATGAAGCGTCAACACCTAGGACTAAATGGACCTGTCCAATCTGCGTCTCTGGCCGTCCTAAACTGGACAACACTAATACACCAGTCCATGCTAAAGGTCACACTGTACAAACTGACCAAGCGGCTCCAGTTGCTGAACCGGCTACAATGAATTCCTCTATATCGGGACCGTCTGATAGCCAAAATAAACCAATTGTTGGTCAGAGACTCACGCCAGCTGAGAAGTCACCACCAGATAAGCCTCGAGTGGCATGCGTTGGCACAGAAGTTAACTTGCAAGACACAATATTCTCAGAAATTCGTAAATTACGGCAGGAAATGAATGAAAAGTTTGATAGTCAACAGGCCTCTTTGGTGAAATTTGAAACCACTCTATCTACGGTCCAAAAGGAAATTAATGACTTAACCATAAGATTTTCCTCAATGTACGAGGACTTGGACGAGTTTAAGAAGACTGTTACTTTTCTTTCTGACGCTTATGATGATCAAGTCGAATTAAATGCCAGCAATAATAACTGTATTGCCGAACTCCTCAAGAATAACGCCGCGATGAGCGCTCAAGTGAGAGAATTGGAGACTAAATTGCAGCAAATTGATCAATTAGCCCGTGAAAGCAATATCGAGATACAGTGCGTTCCTGAACACAAAACCGAAAACCTATTGACGGTCGTAAAACAGTTGGGTAGAATTGTGGGAAATGAACTTTAAGACAATTAAATCCAGTCGTTTCATAGAGTTGCCAAATTAATTGATGTAGCATAGTCGTCAAGTTGGCCAGTCCTCGCATTCGCGATAGTAACAACATAGCAACAAGAATCGCTGCTAAGGAAAAAAAATATAACTTTGTGTGGGTTCGGAATGGTCGCATATTTGTGAGGAAAGATGTAACAACTAAATCTCTGCTAGTTAAAAATTTGAATTTGTAGAATCTTTGTAGCTTATCTTTTTTTATTAGTCGCGTACTTTGCACGCTTATAAGTGTTATAAGAATTTTAATTCAGGTTTAAAATATACTACCAAAATGTAAGAGCCTTACGAACCAAGACAGAGGATTTTTATACTGCTGCTTTAAATTTTGATTATGACATAATTATCGGCACTGAAACTTGGCTCAATGAGCCAAGTTTCTACGGCTACAATGAATTTCTCTATATCGGGACCGTCTGATAGCCAAAATAAACAAATTGTTGGTCAGAGACTCACGCCTCACGTCAATTTTGATTACGACATAATAGGCGTGACGACAGTATCAAATAATCAAAAATTTAATGATGTTAAGGGAAAATACATATTAAAAGGATTTAAAACAGTGATTTAGTTTAATTTAAAAACTTGAGATTAATCGGATTTTCACAAAAATAAAAGATTAAAATACTGCAGTCGGCCATTTTGACTGAAACACCAATCACAGCGCATGACGTCACGGGTATGTAAACATCACTGTGGTTCACAGAGTACACTATAGATAGTATGCTGACAACATTTGATTTTTACCTAGGCGTGACATCAGATCCGACGCCATGACACTGTGAGCTGTTTTCGCGCCCTATTGAAAAAATATTAGAAAAAGGGTTTCAAACTTCGTTAAACTTTAGTTTATTACCGAAATATAGGTGTTTTCGTAAATAGTAAATGTGTACGTACATTACGGAAGAGGATTTGAAAATCATTCGTCATGCCTATTATCGGCACTGAAACTTGGCTCAATGGTACAGTCAACAGCAAAAGTAGATGATCAAAATCACAAATTCAATACTAATGAACGGAGTTCGCGTCAGACCTGTGTGGCGTCGAAGTGATTAAAACCACTTAACGCCACATCAACGCCACACAGAAATCACTTCGACCGTTCGACGCCACACAGTTCCGACGCGAACTCCGTTCATAGTATTGAATTTCTGATTTTGATCATCTACTTTTGCTGTTGACTGTACGGTGTTAGATCATGAATTTTTAGATAACCGATACAGAGTGTTCAGGCGCGATAGGTCATCTACGGTATCCGCGATTACAAAAAGGGATGGTGGGGGGGTGTTTGTTGCAATTCTGGACAAATATGAGGTCTCGCGGAGATTAAATTGGGAGTCCCACTGTGAAGGATTGTGGATCACAGTCAAGTGCGACAGTGGCTTAAGTATTAATATTTGTGCGGTTTATATTCCACCTCCAATCAAACAAGATTATATCGATTCACTATTTCGAAACTTTACAGAAGTAATTAACAAAAAGTGTAAAATCAATTCTGTCAACTTACTGATCGGTGATTTTAATATGGGCAGTATCTCTTGGGAATATATTTATTTATTTATAGGAGAACCAACAGCTATAACAAAAGCATAACAATAGTAAATGAGACATAAAGCCAATTACAGGTTCTCACGGGTAGAAACAGAAAATGTAGTAGAAATCTTAGGATCACTAACAAGCACTATAAAAAGGAATACAAATATAAGGTATATAGTATAAACACTATAATAGGTTTTGATGGTAAATGGGTCAAATGAGAAGTTTTTGCAAAGAATATTAAAGTCTTTACTCGCTCGCAATACGTATGAGTTTTGCCTGTAGTTAGAAGAGGAAAAAGAAATGGAAATCGGCGGATTAAATCTAACTGATCTCTGGGGTACATTGAAACGCAGTCTATGCAGGAGATCAGGGGGCCTAAAAAGGCCACTTTGGAGAATCATAAAAGGAATTATAAAATGGCGAAGACAGTCCGTGTTTTTCTTTTTTTCGCTGCACTACGTAGGTACAATCAAAGAGATTGGGATTGAATTTGGATTGGATTGATTGGTATTTTAGCACAGACAAAAAAAATAACTGAAAAATGCTTCACCAGTGGGAGTTGATACGATTAACTTAACAGTTAACTGTCCATTCTGTTATCCTTTTATGGTTCTGCCAATGTGGCCTTTTTAGGCCCCCAGGACAGTCAATTTCGTTAGATAAATTTTTTAAAAGAAAAGTGCAATCTGCTAGTCGACGACGATTTATAAGTGGCTGCAGGTGAAATTTCTTGCAAAGATTTATGTAATCATCAGAATGGTATGGTATACGTAACCGAAAACATAGAAACCGAATAAATCGTTTTAGTATATTCTCAATACGATCAATGTATTTGCCATAGCACGGGTTCCAAATTTGTGACGCATATTCAAGATGGCTTCTCACAAAAAAAAACAATAAAGAATCTTAAGAGTTTCGGCTTTTTTGAAACACCCTGCGAGTCTCATAACAAAACCCAATGACTTTGAAGCTTTGGCCACTATTTGTTCTATGTGCACGTCAAATAAGAGTTTGGAGTCATGAAAAACGTCTAGGTCACGTACAACGTCGCATCTCTGTAATAGCTGCCCCTTAAGTTTATATGTAGTAGGGAAAGGGACGCGTTTCCTGCTAAAGGAGATTACAGAACATTTGGCAGGGTTCAAGTCCAGTTTGTTTTTTAAGCAATAGTCATCCAATCGCAAGAGGTCAGATTGGAGAGCATCCATGTCATCATCCGATGATATTGCAGAAAATATCTTCATATCATCAGCAAAACGAAGTAAGTTTGACTTGTGGAAACACGAGTCGATGTCGCCCACATAAATGATAAAGAGTAATGGACCCAATAAGGAGCCTTGAGGAACACCACTAGGAGCTGAAACCCAGCTCGACATGTAATTACTGATAACGACAGCTTGTGATCTGTTTTCAAGGTATGAGGTACACCAACGAAGTAGATCTCCTCTGATACCGTTGTTGAAAAGCTTTGTTATAAGGATATTGTGGTCAATTCTATCAAAAGCCTTACTGTAATCCGTGTAAACGACATCGACCTGCGCCCCACTGTCCATTCTCTCCGTTAGAAAGTCATTGAGCAGAGCCAGATTAGAGACAGTTGAACGGCCCTTAAGAAATCCGTGCTGAGAAGGGCTAAAAGACTGGCGAAGCGCTGCGTAAACTTAGTTGTAGACAACCCTCTCCAAAACCTTTGCTAATATGCACAGTTTGGAAATAGGTCTGTAATTAACTATTTCGTTTTTGTGCCCTTTTTTATCCACCGGAGTTATAAAAGCAGACTTTCAGATTTGGGGAACAGAACGTGAAGAGAGCGATTTTTTAAACAATAGAGATGAGGCAATGGTTTTAGCACACCCAATAAGGAATTTAGGCGATAAGTGGTCCGGACCAGTAGATTTAAATGGATCGATTTTACCAATTAGCTCAACTATAACATTTAGGTCAATCTCAATTGAGTGAATATCAAAGAATATATTAGAGTTTGTAGCAGTTTGAGGAGGACAATAATTAGTAGGCACATCATTGGTAGAATCAAGAAAAGTAGAATAAAAGTGGGAAAATATAATGCGGATTCTGGTCTTTTGGTTCCCAAAGGATCTAGTAGTAATTTAGAACATTTTTTTTTAGATATGCTAGCTTTTAATGCTCTTCATCAATGCAACTCAATACCCAACGCTTCAAATCGTATTTTAGATCTAGTTCTTAGTAGTAGTAACAACAAAGTGCTGGTTTCTCAGGCCTCAATTCCACTTATACAAATTGATCCTCATCATCCAGCGCTGGAGATCTCGTTTGTTTACATCTAATCATAGCAATCCTCTTGTGCAAAATAAAATCCCGAACTTGAACTTTTATCTCTGCAATTATGAAGCGGTCAACGCTAAACTTGCGAAAATTGCTTGGTCTGATTAATGGAATTCTATAACTGATGTTAACGAAATGTTGCAGAAATTCTATGATATTCTTATGCCGATTATTAAACTGCATACTCCGATTACAAAACTACGAGATGAACGTTATCCTGTCTGGTATAGTCGAGCTTTACTTAAAGTCATTAAAGAAAAAGCAAAATATCACAATATATTTAGAAAATACGGGAATCCTAGAGATAAAATTTATTTATTTATTTAACAACATACATCTACCATTACAGCTAACCAATGCGGTAAATGCGCCTTAACTAATACTTAATTGTTACTTATAACTAATACCTATAACTAATGAAATTGATGAATTACGTATGAATGCCTAAAAACGCGTTGCAGTGAGTTGATAAAAGACTGTTATGCTAATTTTAAAAAGAATATAGCTGAACATTTGCTTACCAATCCTAAGCATGTCTGGAGATACATAAAGAATAAGCGGACAGTTAGCAGTTATATTCCCAACAAAATGACTTGAAATAATACCACTAGGTTTGCCAGGGGTGGCCAGGAAATTTGTGACTTGTTTTCCGATAATTTTCAGTCCGTATATATAGATTAAACAGTAACACGCACACTACAACGCCAGGTGAACCCACTCCCTGTAACAGTAACACTTTCAGTCAGTGCAAACTTGAAGTTAAAGAAGTTTTTGATTACTTGTCTTCCCTAGATTGTGATAAAGGACCTGGGCCTGATTCAAGCCCTCCGCTTTTCCTAAGAAAATGTGCAACGAACCTGGCTTATCCACTGACTAAAATATTCAACAATTCTTTGGCGCAGGGCTCATTTCCTGATCAGTGGAAAATAGCGCACATCACGCCAATTTTTAAATCTGGTAGTGTTGATGATGTTGCAAACTACAGACCAGTGTCTATTCTATCCGCTTGTGGCAAAATTGTTGAAACGCTTGTACAGAAAAAAAGGTTTTTTCATTTTAAAAATGTGCTGAATGATAACCAGCACGGCTTTCGCCCCAAAAAATCAACACTGTCTAATCTAGTTGAGTATGTTTCATATATATCATCTGCATTAGATGACGGTAGAGAAGTTCATTCAGTATACACCGACTTTAAGAAGGCCTTCGATTTGGTGGATCACGACTTACTAATTGCAAAATTAGAAAGTATGGGTTCATGGGTCGTTGCTTCGTTGGTGCGAATCGTACTTAAAAAATCGCTCGCAACTAGTGTATCTCAAGGGTTTTAAATCCAAACAATGTTACATACCATCAGGGGTGCCACAGGGGTCACATTTGGGGCCTCTATTTTTCTTAGTATTTATAAATGATTTGGGCTACAAAATTGATTCGGAATATAAACTTTTTGCTGATGATTGAAAACTATATAGAACTATATACGATGAATCCGATATTATTCAGCTTCAGTTAGATTTAAATAACGTACACAATTGGTGCATACAAAATAAAAATGTCATTAAATCAAAACAAATTACAAACAATGATAACAAATTCATTAATTTTAGCAGAAAAAGGAATACATGTCAATATTATTACTCAATTAATAACAGCCCGCTCCAAGAAGTTGATACCATAAGGGACCTTGGTGTTTTAGTAGACAGCAGTTAAAGTTTTAGGAGTCATTACGATCAAATGATTAGTCAGGCATCTAAATTGTCAGGTTTCATCGTCAGGGAAATGAAAATTTTTAAAGAACTAATTTTAACTATTTCCATTTACAACAGCGTTATTCGTAGTATTTTGGAGTATTGTAGTACGGTATGGAACCCGTTTTATCAGGTGCACTCTGATCGGATAGAGCGTGTTCAAAAAAGGTTTTTATATCACTTGTGTTACTCGGATAACAGATGTCGTAGTCAGAACTCGTATAACTCTAGGCTGAATCATTATAAAATGAAATATTTAAGCGCACGTAGGAAATCTTTAGATTTCATGTTTTTATTTATACTAATAAATTGTATAATAGATTCTCCTGAGCTTCTAGAAAAGTGAAATTTAGTATCCCACGTAGTAGTAGCCGCTTACTGAATCAAAGGACTTTCGCTCTGCCTAATAGTCGGATTAATATCGGTCATTTTTCACCCATTTGCCGCATACTTTCTCTTGCCATCTCCATTCGTGGAGAAATAGATGTCTTTGCTGGTTCTGTAGCCTCAGTTAGGACTAAACTTTACTAAAATTATGCATGCTGGATTCACATCTAGTAGATGTCAATCAGAAAGATTGTGTTGTTTTAATGCTTTTGTGATTGTACATCAGTTTTGTGACTTATATTTAAAAAAAAAATCTTTATTAATAGAAAACAAACAGCTCATTTATCAAATTAAACTCCCAACTAGGAGATGTACCCCCTAAACATATTCCACGGCACTCGCGGTGACATCCCTCCCGACACGGAGATGTACCCTCCTAAACATATTCCTCGGCACTCATGGTGACCCCCCTCAAAATCATGGGCTGCGTCCGCGCCTGGATATGTATAATCTGTTGTTAGTTTATAGTGCTCTGGTGGATCATAATTCATAAATCACCTAGAAGTGTTGTTTACCTCACAATCCTAAGCAAAGATGACGAATGACTGACAGATGCGTGGTGCCGGAGTGCGAGGGCGGCCACGTGCAGTTTCAGAACCCGGCGGCGTCGGCACTGCTGCCGGCCGCCACTTGCGAGCGGTACGCGCCGCTGGCCGAGCTCGGCACCGGCTGCGACCGCGATGCCTTCCACTATAACCAAACCATCGCCTGCGACACATTTGTCTACGAAAATATGGACACTATCTTCGCTGAGGTAGGCTCTTCTTATTAAACCTACTAAATTAACCATTTTTCAGCACAATTCCATACCGATTTATTTGCTGGTGCAGCATGTCTTCTTCTTGCATACATGTAAGTTATCGTCGTCGCATATTAGTCACCCACTTTCTAGCCCATCATCTATCACGCAATCCACCCGTCGTTTCTTTTCTAGCCCGGCGAGTCACGAACTCATGACTGTTTCCAAAGTTCCCAAAAAGATGAGTAAGTAGATACACCCTTATGACCTTTTAATGGTCGGCTTCTAAAACACCTGTTTCTACTTCTGAAAATTTCAGATGTTTGTTCTCGTGTTGAAGTAGAAAGGGTAAATAGGGAAGGTTCACCAACAAAACTCCCTTCAGCAGCGCGACATAAGTCATTCTATTTTGTCTCTTTTATTTAATATGTGTCCACTTTCGAAAAGGGGAGCAAGCAGGCCCTATTCCGCCATTAGATCAAACTCTCAACTCGTCTAACAACAGCACATTGCACTGAGACTTCTGTGTTTGCGTAACTTTTTTGTCTGACCTGCTTTTGTCTGTAAGTTGTGGATGCATAAAACTAATATCTCTTAAGTTGCTGATTGCATTGTTATTTTTATGTGCATTCCAATCTCAGTAATTTGGTTTCCTTTCGAATTCCTAACGTAAAACTGCACATTCGGTTTCTCAAATGGGAAGGTCGGTGGTCGCACCCTAAAGGCTAGCGCAGATAAGGGCGGGCCGGGCCGCAACGCATTGCAAAAATCCTCCTTCATCACTTTTGTACATTTTCTATGAACCAAGAACCAACGCACAATACAGGCGGGTTGCACCGAAAATGCGTTGCGCTGCGGCCCGTTGTGGCTGTAATGTGCGCTTGGCTGAATCGTGCGTTCTTGACGTGTGTGAGAGTGTTTCAGTTCAACCTGGGGTGTCGCGAGTGGATGCGCACCATGGTGGGCACGGTGCGCAACGTGGCGCTGCCCTTCGCGCTCATCATCACCGGATACGTCTCTGACAAGTAAGACAACCACTCTGATGACAACCATAGATTTATATTTCTAAGATTGCATCTCTAAGTATAAACATAGCAAGAATTAAATATTTTGTTTCTATTCTGCTTCTAGTGATCAAATCTCTCTCCAAGTCCCGCTCTGTATAAGGAAATACTAAACACAATGTAGCCCGCGAAATACATGATAATTATAATCATCCGTACGTAAACTCTCTTTAAGGGGAAAGTCATGGCTATTTATATTTATGATTAGCAGAAATGAAAATGATGTCTTTTGCCCTTAAATGACATTATCGGGCCGCGTTGTCGGAAACATTCATGAAAACATTTTGTGAATAAAGGCTCGTACACACAGGCGCGACTTGTCGCGCGACACGTCGCGTGGCGATTCTGCGATATTATCGCGCCGCAACACCTTTCACACAAGCGCGACGCGAATCGCGGCGCGACGAGTAGCGCGACACCGTGTAGCCGCGATATCGCCGCGACGCCATACAAAATGAACATTTAGTATGGTGTCGCGGCGATATCGCGGCGATATCGCGGCCGCGGCGCGACACGAGAGTTCGAGATTATAAAAGGCAGTGCAATCCAAGCTGAGCTCAGTAGCAGACGATCTTCGTCAGAGGACGAAGGCAGGTCTGTGCGTGTTTGCCCCGCGGGGGTCCTAGGTTCGATTCCCCGGTCCGCCAACATAACCCAACCTAACCTAAGTAGGTACCTACTTAGGTTAGGGTTTAGGTACCTAAGCTTGACCACACAAGCACGAACGACGACACTGGTGAATTCAGACGCACCTACTTTTACGAAGTATTTGTTTACTAACCAAGATTTTTTAATTATAATTCGATAGGTATCTACGTGAATTCTTCTCCAGTAAAATTATGCTCAATACCTATGTTTAAGCATAACTGGTGAAATGTGAGTGCATCTACTAACCCTTTGGGGGGATTACAGGCGTGACGTTATGTATGTGTGTATGTTTAAGAAATAATCAATTATAACTTATTATGTGTAATGATTAACCGCTTGTGCCGTAATTACAGACACAATTAAAAGCCATTGTGTCTCGCGTAGATCTACGTTCCGGCAGACTAAGGGTTAATGAATGAGTGACCTAATTATAAATATAGTAGTGATTAACTAACAGACTGCCTCGTTGGTGTAGTGGTCGCAAGTGCAATTGCTCGTGAGGTTCTGTGGGAGCTGTAATGTACCTGAATGTACCTAACACAGCCGTTCGCATTCAGACGTCGAACTCGAACTGACTCACGCACAGCTGCTAGCACTAGCACTCGACTGCTAGCGGAGCCCAAACTACTTAGGACGGGTTGTTTCACGTTCACTTAAAAATAACGCTAACTACTTACCGTCAAACCTTTGATTATATAATGTCTAGATAGAGCATCAAATGCGCGCAAACGTGTCAAAAAATATCGGCCAACTGTTGGGCACGATCGGCACTAATCGGCGGGTAAGAACTTATTCTTTCTTACCCGCCGATTAGTGCCGATCGTGCCGCTTTAGTGTCACTACCCACGTATTACGCGCGCTAAGTAATAAACAAATAACAGCGATAAAATGACGGTACGAGTATGTGCTATTAAACTGTACCGGAATTATAAAGGAAGGGTAAAAAATACCAAACACTTCACATAACATGGATAAGTAACCAAAAAACTATATATTTATTTTTTGTTTTTATGAACACCAAATTACGCCATATTTTATCAGTGTTGCCAGTTTCTTGTTTCTTTCTCCCAACTTAACGTAATTTTTTTGTGGGTAAATTAATTGATTTATGGTTACGTTTATATTATTTAGTTGGTGTACTTTTATTAATCGATTAAAAAAAAATGTGGAGTTTTTCAATTCGTCTGTACTTTTTATAATAACATAATGTTACTACATATACTGCGATCGCCAACCCGCCTGCCAAGCATGGCGATTATGGCAAACTTGTCCTGCAGTGGACGTCTTTCGGCTGAAATGATGATGATGAAGATGACAGGATCTGTAATTTATGATGTGAGTTGTGCTTCCTACAAAGACAGAATAAAAGACAGGCTATGGAGGCAAATTGCAACGGAATTGCAATCAACACGTAGTTAGGTAGGTATAAGGACTTTTTTACTATATAATGATTAATGAAGTAATGACCGACCATTGCATTTTTTTCGATTGCCCGGTTTCGATTGAAGTTAATTTTAACTACATAATTAAGTATCCCTATGTAATTAAAAAATCTAGATTTTTTTATTAATATTTAAGTACCTATCATAAAAGCACGTCCGAATTCGCTAGTTTCCTTGTTCATGCTTGTGTGGTCAAGCTTAGGTAGGTACAGGTGTTCTATCTCACGAAGGAGGGTGAGCAATACTTGTAGTTGTGTAAGTAGTATAGACAGACACGCGCATTGTGTGCGTAACTGCATGTAGCGTTAGCAAGTTCATCGTTATTGAACAAAATAATATAAGTAGGCACCTACCTAGTTAAATTTGTTTCGTTTAGTGATGAAATAATTTTTTCATGATCAATATTTATTTACATATATTAACAAATAAAATTAAGATTCATTCGGTACCTATCACAGTATTTAATATATTCAGCTTCTTTATTAATAAAATGCAAATTTGCTAATTGCATGTATGTACTACGCCAGGTTTCGCTAGTTGTGTTTTCCAAACTTTCTGGAATAAGCTTTTCTGTATTGTCATATTTCGTTGGTTTCTTAAAACAACATATAGCTCTAAGAACCCCATTATATTCTCTATTCCATTTGAGGACTCTAAAACAAACAATGCATCATTAGGATCACGTAGGTGTTAAATGTTACAATTAAATATTTAAACATTGCTTACTGACCTCACTGTGAACAGCTTTTCTCTGTTTACGTTTTTCTATGTTGATGGTACGCGACGAAAAATTTTGGAGCGAAACAAGTGCAGTAGTAGCCCGACCGGGCGACCGGCAGTTCGGGCGGGAGTCGATACTGACACAACCAACGGCTGACCAACCCGCCTTCGTGAGATTCATAGAACAACTGTACCTACTTAGGTTAGGTTGGGTTATGTTGGCGGACCGGGGAATCGAACCTAGGACCCCCGCCGCGGGGCAAACGCGCACAGACCTGTCTTCGTCCTCTGACGAAGATCGTCTGCTACTGAGCTCAGCTTGGATTGTACTGCCTTTTATACTCTCGAACTCTCGTGTCGCGCCGCAGCCGCGATATCGCCGCGACACCATACTAAATGTTAATTTTGTATGGCGTCGCGGCGATATCGCGGCTACACGGTGTCGCGCTACTCGTCGCGCCGCGACCGTGTCGCGGCGCGACAAGTCGCTCCAGTGTGAAGTGTCGCGCGCGTTTCCATAGAAATTGTTCTACGGATATATATCGCAGAATCGCGTCGCACTGTCGCGTCGCGCCTGTGTGTACGAGCCTTAAGACGGCCGCGTTAGTTCCGGTTTTGGTCACGCGCCAAATGAGTACCTACTACAGTTCTACTCATTAATGCACTTTTTAAAGTAATTGTTTTTCCATTGTAACACTTGACAATTACGTGATATCAGGTATGGTCGGCGCACTGCTTTCTGCGTGTTCTCGGCGTTCGCGGGCCTGATGGGCATCCTAAAGGCGTTCTCCATTAACTACCAGATGTACCTCGCCATGGAGTTCCTGGAGGCGGCGCTGGGCTACGGCTTCAACAGCGCCGGATACGTTATGAGTAAGATCATAGTTACTGCTGATATGTATAAGAGCGCATGTTATTACGTTACAACTTGCAACGAGTTCATAACTTAGCTAAAAACTGATCAAATGTGTGTGGCCGCTATAAGCCATCAACACTGTCCAGCAGGCTTTCTGAGTTTTTTATTTATTTATTTCTCCCTTACAACAGTCCATCATTACAGGTTTATCAAAAATGCGTTTATACGGCCACTGATATAAAAAGTTGTCAAACTCATGCCTGAACCCTTCCTAACAAGACATCATATTCGTGGGGGCCTATCTTGTACTTGGTGCCACTGAATTAATACCAACTCGTGAATTTATTTAAAGATTAAAAGATTGTCGAAGAGGTAATGTGTGGTCTGTCGAGTTGACTGTTTATGTAATGTAACTGCTGTAAGTTGACCGTGTAAGTAATGTAACTGCTGTAAGTTGACCGTGTAGGTAATGTAACTGCTGTAAATTGACCGTGTAAGTAATGTAACTGCTGTAAATTGACCGTGTAAGTAATGTACCTGCTGTAAGTTGACCGTGTAAGTAATGTAGTTGCTGTAAGTTGACTGTGTAAGTAATGTACCTGCTGTAAGTTGACCGTGTAAGTAATGTAACTGCTGTAAGTTGACCGTGTAAGTAATGTAACTGCTGTAAATTGACCGTGTAAGTAATGTACCTGCTGTAAGTTGACCGTGTAAGTAATGTAGTTGCTGTAAGTTGACTGTGTAAGTAATGTACCTGCTGTAAGTTGACCGTGCAAGTAATGTAACTGCTGTAAGTTGACCGTGTAAGTAATGTACCTGCTGTAAGTTGACCGTGTAAGTAATGTACCTGCTGTAAGTTGAGCGTGTAAGTAATGTACCTGCTGTAAGTTGACCGTGTAAGTAATGTAGTTGCTGTAAGTTGACTGTGTAAGTAATGTACCTGCTGTAAGTTGACCGTGCAAGTAATGTAACTGCTGTAAGTTGACCGTGTAAGTAATATACCTGCTTTAGGTTGACTATGTAAGTAATGTAACTGCTGTAAGTTGTAAGTTGACTGTGAAAGTTATGTAACTGCTGTCAGTTGACTGTGTAAGTAATGTAGTTGCTGTAAGTTGACTGTGTAAGTAATGTAACTGCTGTAAGTTGACCGTGTAAGTAATGTAGTTGCTGTAAGTTGACTTTGTAAGTAATGTAGATGCTGTAAGTTGGCTGTGTAAAAATGTAACTGCTGTAAGTTGACTGTAAAAGTTATGTAACTGCTGTAAGTTGACTGTGTAAGTAATGTAACTGCTTTAAGTAGACTGTTTAAGTAATGTAACTGCTGTAAGTCGCTCTCGGTACACAGTGTCGTTTCCGTACAGTGATCGAGATCGCGCACCCGTCGCTGCGCGCAGTGTTCGCTTGCGCCACGGGAATCGCGTACGGCGTGGGCGGCGTGCTGTTCGCGTGGGTGGCGTGGGGCGTACCCTACTGGCGCCATCTTCTGTGGACCATCCACGCGTTGGCGCTGCTGCTGCCGCTGTACTGGCTGCTTCTGGACGAGAGCCCGCGCTGGCTGCACGCGCAGGGCGACGCCGAACGGACCGCCGCCGTCATACGGAAGGCTGCTCGTTGGAACAAGGTGACCGATCTAGATTTATGTAGTCCTATAATACATGGTCCTCCAGACTGATTTTCGGCCATGGCAGCCCATCTCAGAGGAAACTAGCCATCTACGCGAAGGATATTATAACGCACAAGTGTGTGCGCAGCCGCAGGTGCACTCACTCCCATAGAAAAAGAAAGAAAAAGTAAGTATATTTGCGGTAAACATGATGCAGAAAAAGAACACAAAAAATTACAAGTTGGGGGAAAACATGCCGCACATCCACGCAAAACATGCCGCACATCCACGCAAAACATGCCGCACATCCACGCAAAACGATAGTCTGATGGAACGGCAATCCGATGCACCGGAGACTGATCAGGCGCAGGCCAACGACTTAGCTTGTTAAGGCACGGGGGTATCACACTGCCAACTTCCAAACTCCGGGCTCATATACTGAGAAATACCTTATGGAAAAATCCAATAACACTAACAATAATTTCATGTAAGCCATCAAGATGGAAGTTGATGTGGACAAATGTGCGGTCAAGCATGTAAAGCGAGGGGAGATTGTGGGATCCGTGGGAACCCAACTCTCGGATTCCACAAGTCTTAGAGCCCTCTCCGCATCCGAAACCTGTAAGTATTTGGGTATGTCGGAAGCGATGGGCATCAATGTTACTAACATGAAGCAATCTTTGTAGGAACGCTTCTTTGGTCGCCTGAAAAAAGGTATTTAATAGTCTTCTATCAGTTGGAAACAATGTGCGCGTACGCGCCTTCAACGGTTGGGTCGTGCCAGTTTTGATGTACTTTCCTTTCCATACTCTGTCGGCATTCTCAAATGGACTCAGACCAAACTTGACGCCCTGGATAGGTGGGTCCGTAGTCCGTACACTGCTGACTGAAACCGACGTGGGGGTGCATCGAGATGTGGTCACAGTCTCCACTGTGACCACATCTCGATGCACCCCCACGTCGGTTCCTCAGCCTCAGCCTCCTCCTCCTCAGTGCTTGACACTAATGATCGCATGGAAGTATGGCAGAGTAAGGAGCTTTACGGACGCTCCGGGCCCTACATGGAGCTGAATTGACCCTATCACCGATGTAGATCTACTAGCGTCCGTAGCCTAACTGCGCGTCGGTGACCTTTTTGGAGATACTGAAGGTTTTGCCTGTGAAGAAGTTATGATGGCGAACAATTACGGGAGATTTATTGTGAAAGACGGTACCGTTGACATCTATCGGGCATGCCACCGGCCGGAAGAATCAATCAGGCATATTATCTCCGGGTGTTCTCGTCTAGCTAAAAAAAAAATTGTAAAATAAAAGCCCTATTCCTGTCTCCCATTTTTGCTGTGCCCGACGGGTCCACAATGATCATATTCTGTAAGACCTACTACCTAAGTTAGCAATAAATATATTGAGTACTAGCTGTGCCCGCGACTTCGCGTGGAATAGTGACTTTTCGGGCAGCATATTTTGAATTACATATACCGTCTACAGACCGGGCATTTGCTGTCCGAACCCTCTGAGAACTCAGGCGAATTTCAGTGAAAGTCTCAGACTCTAGTGCTTGAGCTTCACGATCGGCAGTGAGACGTATTTCTCGTTCTTCCTGTGTTTCCTGAGACCGAACATTTGCTGTCCGAACCCTCTGAGAACTCAGACAAATTTCCCTATCAGTGAAAGTCTCAGACTCACGCGATAGTGTATGAGCTTCACGATCGGCAGTGAGACGTATTTCCCGTTCGTCCTGTGTCTCCTGGAATCGAGCATTTGTTGTCCGTACTCTCTGGGAGCTCAGGCGGATTTCCCTGACAGCAAAAGTCTCAGACTCACGCGATAGCGCGTGAGCTTCGCGATCGACAGATAAACGTGCCTTTCGTTGTTCCCCGTTTTCCCTATTTCGAGTTGTCATCATTCGAGAACGATTTGAACTCAGTCGAGATTCTCGCTGAGTCGAAGTTTCTGCAGCACGAAACCTAGCCTGGTGCAGAGAGCCTTTTGCCTCACGACCTTCCTCAGATTCCTGTGATCGAACTAATCTCATCCTTTTAGCATTTCTGCTACATTGGGAGAGGTTGGATCTTCTTCGAGGCATTCTTACAATAAAATAGTACTTACTACTTAACACACAGTTATTTAGTAAACACGTACTATCGTAAACAATTAAATTATAAATACTTACAGATTATTATACAGTCTAAAATTATCACAGTTTAAGTAATAAGTGTTAAGACGTGTAAACCAAACGTCATTATCATCATCATTTCAGCCGATAGACGTCCACTGCTGGACATAGGCCTCCCCCAATTTAGGGGGGGTTTGCCATGATTATGGCAAACCCCCCCTAAATTGGGGCCAACCCGCCTGCCAAGCGTGGCGATTGCCACGCTTGGCAGGCGGGTTGGCGATCGCAGTATGGTATGGTGGTGGAATGCATAGAGAACGCTGCTGCCCATTCTCCGGTGAGACCCTTAGTCGCCTTTTACGACACCCACGGGAAGTAAGGGGTGGTGCTATTCTTCTACACAGACAAACGTACTAACTTTATAAAACAAAAGAATTGCTAGAAAAAATAATTACTAACCTAAGCTAATGAACTTATACTTAATAAAGAAAATCAAGAAAAGAAATGCCTAACCTATACCAAATACTTATAATATTTATATACAAACCCTAAATACAAATTAAGATAAGTATACCGAAAATCAGGGAAAGAAATGCCTAACCAATAATAAATGCTTACAATATTTATTTACAAAACCCTAAATAAAAATTAAGATAAGTAAATACCCAATAATCAAGGAAAGAACCGCCTAACCTATACCAAATACAAAATTTTAAAGAAAATTAAGAAAAAGAACCTAACCTACAAACCCTAAAATATAAATAAATGATATATGCAAACAGTCAGTATTCAAGTGAATCGCAATAATCGAATCCAACTATTCGCCTATACTCTCCAGGATACGTGCGTTCGCTACGAATAACTGAATCCTTATGGCAGCGGCGCGTTTTCTTTTGAAATGGTCATCTCGCAGTTCAACCTGAGGGGTTGTCGACTGCTTAACCTAGCTTTCCTGTGGATGCCTCAATAAATTAAGGCCTCCAGCCAGGGCATAATACACAACTAAACTACACAATATAAACTTAAAAACTAAGCGACTACACGCTAAGGGCACCCCCTGTGGGGTACGGACCTCGGCTTAGGGCGTCGCTGGGAGAGGGCAGCAAGGGACAGGCTGGATCGGAATTATGGCAGCGGCGCGGCTCTCAGCGCGCTTTATACAAGGTGTAACGGAAAGGGGGTATCAACCCTGAAGGAGGTGAATGTGCTCATGAAACTGAACAAATTTCCCCAAAGAACAAAGGTCGTAATATGAAAAAAAATTTGGACCTCCCATAGTAATAGTAAATCATTGATGTGCTATTACTATGGCAGGTCCAAATTTTTTTTTTCATCTTCATTCACCTCCTTCAGGGTTGATACCCCCTTTCCGTTACACCTTGTATATATAGCCACGGACGCGCAGGCGCGAGGCGTTTACGTACTCTGATAGAATACCTTAACAAATGTTCGCCGTGATTCTTTAAATTGACATAACTTTTTTATTTATGAACCGATTGACATGAAATAAACACTAAATGTTAAGTGAAGCTTACTACAATATATTAGTGAAAACCGCATCTAAATCGAATAAGCCGTTTCTGATATTAGCGTGCACAAACACAGCAGACAAACAGACAAACAGATAAACAGACAAAAAAAAATTTAATTACATTTTCTTGTTCGGCATCGATATAATAACAACCCCTGCTACTTTTTTTTAATATATTTCCATTGTACAGACACCACTTTTCTACAATTTTATTATATGTATAGATAGATAGATAGAAGATTGAGCTCTCGAGCTAACATTGAAGTAAGGCAAATAATTGCAGGTAATCGTGAGCGAGCAGCTGATGAGCAAGCTGAAGGACGACACGAAGGCGGAGGCGAAAGAGACTCGACAGAGCCCGTGGCTGAGTGTGGTGCGCTCGCGCGTGCTTATGTGGCGCCTGGCGGTGTGCGGCTGGTGCTGGGCCGCCACCGCCTTCGTGTACTACGGCCTCACCATCAACTCCGTGGCGCTGTCCGGCAACAAGCACGTCAACTTCGCGCTCAACATGTCCATGGAGATCGCCGCCTCGTTGCTCATCATGATGGCGCTGGAGCGCATCGGTCGCAAGTTGTGCATATTCATTGCGTTCCTGCTCTGCGGGGTCGCTTGCGTTTCACCGTTCTTCATAAGTAAGCATTAACATAATTATCATCATTGCAGTAAGAACTTTACACATGGCGCCGCAACGGCAGCCTTTTACGCCGCCGCGGTATCAAGCCTTTTTAAAACTCGCCGCCGCCGCGGCGGTGCTATGTGTGAGGGTCCATATAATACAGCGGCACCGCGGCGGCGGCGGTGCCGCTGCAGCTACGGCATAATGTGTAAACGGCCTAACAGTAGAATACAACCGAGTCATCCTAGTAATTTTTATGATTTAGTAGTCTCTTAGTCCGATAAACGCAAACAATCATTATCGCAACTCAACTGGGTATGGACTCCACTAAGGCTTGGCATCTGGTTTATGATGCGCCGCCAGTTCCGTACATAATTTATTGGCTATAAGAGTGGTCAAAGAAATGATGGATGGACTATGTGCAAGGTGATATTGTTTAGAAAGGGGCTAAATTACCACAAATAGAGAAGTATGGATAAAATGTACATGTTACCCCGACCCCAAAATTTTAATAAAGACAAGGGCAAGAGAATGATGTTTTTTCTATAATTTCTTAAGTTATATTTAAATCTGCTTTTCCTTTATAAGCAAAATGGAAGCCGCCGAGCATACGGGGTAATGCACTAAACATTAGTCAAAATTTTCTCACAGATCGTAGACAGTGCGTTAAAATTGATTCGGTCACCAGCAGCGAGGAAATTATAAGTTATGGCGTCCCGCAGGGTAGCATTGTTTCGCCATCACTATTCCTGTTATGTGTAAACGATCTATGCAACCTAAAATTACAAGACTGACACGTTTATGTATGCAGACGATACTGTACTATTTGCCTATGGTGCCGACTGGGAAGCGGCCAAACTCAACGCTGAAGCCTCGCTTAGAACAGTAATGGCCTGGCTTTCTGTTAACTTCCTGACCCTCACTATAGGTACCTATATCTAAGACAAAACCAATTAGAATCGCCGCTAAATCCGCACCCCGGGGTGCGGAATCTTCTTTAACTGCACACGTATGTCAGAATTCATCCTTCCCTTGTACATGTCTCAATCTTACGTTGGTAGCCAATAATAAAAACCTGGGTGTTCACATAGATAAGAGGCTGGACTGGCACACGCATTTAGGAATATTAAAAACCCGACTAAGGCGACTCATTTACATTTTCAAAAACCTCCGCGATGTAGCCGATATGGGACTGATATACCTGCCCTGTGCCAGTCTATCCTCACCCCATTTGGGGTGGCACTGATACAACTGTTGTTGGGCCTCGAAAGAGCGCCAAGGGCTTTATTAAAAGTCACACACCCACAGACCTCGTCAACACCTAACACTGACACTATATAGAGACTGCAATTGTCTCTCTGTAAGGAAACTCTTTATCCTACGCGTAATACTCATAAAACATGCCTCTCCTCCACACGCTAAAAACAGTACGTAGCGGGAAACCCATTTGCAATTATACCCAAATTAATACAAGCTTCGCGACACGCCAATACTCTTTTTTGGCATATAAACTATATAACAGCTTAAATAAATCAATAAATATTAAATAAAAAGTTACTAATTACTTGCTCAATCTGACACACGACAAAACTGAAAAATTACTCACGCGCATTACTTAACACGTTACCTTCGATTACAGCTCCACATAACACCTCCACATACACTCACACGACTATGTACCCCACACAAACGCACAAACACGCAAACGCACACACACATACACGAACATTCACGCACACATATGGCAACACCTCGTTTTCGTAGACTTCTCAATATAAATACGTTTCGGCACCTAGTAGATAACCCTTTTCCATTTAAATACCTATACATCTTTGCTGCATGTTCTTATTCTTTTTTTTTTTTTAACTGCTTAACATTGTAAATTTGTAACGGTTGACTGACTGACAAGACCCCAAGAAGGAATCACTGGCTCTGAAGATACAGGCTATGCCTCTAGTTTCGGAGTCAGGGTTACTTATACTTTATTTGCCAAAGATAAGCCCTGGCTATAGTACCCAATGAAATTGTAATCCAATGTTCAAAATCCTATTTTAAGTCACTACGGCGATGTACACCTTATTAGAATAAGACCAATTTTATTATGGGTTGTGAATAAAACATTTTTTTTTTCTTTGTGCACAGATCACGACGGCACTTCTCTGGAGCTGTTCTTAAGTTATATTTAAACCTGCCATTCCTTTGTGCACATATCACGACGGCACTTCTCTGGGGCTGTTCTTAAGTTATATATTGTCTTCTAGACTCTTCAACCTATATGTGAACGATCTTCTGGCCGGGCTCGGTGGCATGCGGGTCGGATGCCGCGTGGGTGGTGTTACCATTAATAATATCAGTTACGCGGACGACATGGTGCTGCTGGGCCCGACTGCGGGATCGATTAGAGAGATGTTGAGAGTATGCGAGAACAATGCAGCTACACACAGACTGGTTTTTAAAGATAAAAAGAGTGAATACATGGTTTTTAAGGCCGCTGGTAAGGCCCTCGACTATTTACCAAGTTTTACTCTGAATAGCTTGAGTATAAGGCGAGTAAATAATTTTAAGTACGTGGGGCACATACTTACCGACGACCTTAAAGACAATGTGGACATAGAGAGGGAGCGCAGGGCACTGGCGGTCAGAGGCAATATGTTGGCGCGAAGGTTTTACCGTTGTACTAATCAGGTTAAAATAACCCTTTTCAAAGCACATTGTCAGGGTATGTACACGGGAAGCCTATGGGTCAGCTTTACCAAAAGATCGCTGGAGGTCCTGCGCATTCAATATAATAATGTTTTCAGAATGCTGTTGGGACTGCCCCGTTTTTGTAGCACGTCTGAGATGTTTGCCCTAAATCGAACCGACGACTTTTATGCTGTCATGCGGAAAAGAATCTCGTCCTTAGTAGCAAGACTGCGGGACAGTGACAACAGTATTCTGAGGACAGTGGCGGATAGTATCTACTTTCCTATTCTGAGACGTTTTGTGGGGGTGATGAACGAGGGAGGTACTTTCCCTTCGCTTGTGCGTCATCCACATGAAGCGATCTCGGATAAACAAGTTTTAAATAATATATATGTAACTAACATTAATTATAAGGAATTTACTAACACAGTGGACCGTATGTTGTCCGAAATAAAGAATTTATTATTATTTTTATTATTATATTTAAACCTGCCATTCCTTTATGCACAGATCACGACGGTACTTCTCTGGGGCTGTTCTTCGTGGGCAAGCTGGCCATCACGTTCGCGTTCAACTCGCTGTACGTGCTCACTGCCGAGCTGTACCCCACATTCGCGCGCAGCTCGGCGGTGGCCGCGTGCTCGCTCATCGGCCGCGTCGGATCCGTGCTGGCACCGCAGACGCCGCTACTGGTCAGTGTGCGCTCACGACATCACGAGACTCTAAATATCTGCACAGGGCGATAGCACCAGGGTAGCCCGCAAATTCAATTTTGCACGACTCATAATGCGAAACATTAGAGAGTGCTTTACGATCGAACATTTTTTTTGCCTCCGTTCTGCAACTGTTTCTATTGTTAAACTCCTGCTGGTACACAGAACCTACTTCATTTATATAATAACATTGACGTATAGATAATTGAATGGACATCAATTCTGTAGTACTTTTCAGAAATTTATTTAATGCAGTAAAAACAAACAAAATATTTCTAAAAATTTTCCCTTCAATCTAGTGTGAAACCTGAAAACATTGTAGCTTGCGAAAAAATCAATTAATTGAGTAAATTTTTTTCATAGATTCGTTTTACCCTTTGGAGGAACTCTTTGAAAATGGCTCTTTTATTCAAAGTAGTTTAATTATCTTAGGTAATTAATAAAAAACTAACAAATATACAATACTAGCTTCTGCCCGCGACTTCGTCCGCGTGAAATTCGTGCATTCCTCTTAAAATTTCGAAAATGTATGTTTATGATCTTATCATTTATTTAGATAAATAAGTATTCGGGCCAATTTTTAAGTTTATAGATCAAAGAGTTTTTGTATTTTTCAAATAAACTGTATCCCCGCTTTTCACCCCAACAGGGATGGAATTTTGAAAAATCGTTTGTGATGTGTTCATAACTTGACTCAAAGACCCATACCCATTTTCGAGTTAATGGAAGCAAGCAGTAAAATCCAACTTTATTACCCTTTTCCAACTTGGTAGGAGTCGATTTAAAAAAAAACCCAAAAACACACTTTTTTATTTTTAACCGACGTCAAAAAAAGGAGGAGGTTCTCAGTTCGTCGGAATCTTTTTTCTTTTATGTACGTTCCCGATTACTCGAAGACGGCTAGACCGATTTGAATTTTTTTTTTTTTGTGTGAAAGGGTATACTATCCACGTGGTCCTATTGTCATCAGGTCAGGATCTGATGATGAGATCCTGGAGAAATCGAAGGAACTCTTTAAATATTATAGGCACACCTATAGTGATTTGGGTATTTTTTATAGTAACTCGTGCATTTGCTCTCGAAAAGCACTATTTGGTGAAGCGGAACTGATGATGAAGACCACAGATGGCCACCGGAACTACTCAATAATAAGTATTTCACGGGTTGCGATTCGATTACTTTAACACGGTGAAATGGAGCTGATGGGTAAATACCAGGAGAATTCCTCAACAATTAATGTCCCTGCATCGGGAAAAGCAATATCCCACCAAAAACATATAATGTTGAAAAAGGAGGCCAACTTCCTTACTTCATGTAGATGTTTGACCAGCAAAAGAGTTGAAATCGAAACCAACGCCAAGTTTCAAACCATTTTCTTTGCACCAGCCTTATTTTGCAATTCTGTTGTAAGTAATTTGTGTTTGAAACTTTTTAGATATCAATACAATAATATTGTTCCATTTACACTTGGCGGGTTTTCGTTGTGTTATAGTTATTTTTCATGCATATTATTTTATGGTTTTCTGAAAACCCGCCAAGTTTAAATGGAACAATATTATTGTATTGATATCTAAAAAGTTTCAAACACAAATTACTTACAACAGAATTGCAAAATAAGGCCGGTGCAAAGAAAATGGTTTGAAACTTGGCGTTGGTTTCGATTTCAACTCTTTTGCTGGTCAAACATCTACATGAAGTAAGGAAGTTGGCCTCCTTTTTCAACATTATATGTTTTTGGTGGGATTTCATTTCTTTTTGCCAAGTTGGTAGATACACGTGTAGGATTAAATTGTATAGCCTAGGCTAGGTTTTCTTTTTTTTTGATAATTGTGGTTTTTTATTATTTTTTCTCTTACAAGGTGTTTTTTAGGGTTCCGTACCCAAAGGGTAAAAACGGAACCCTATTACTAAGACTTCGCTGTCTGTGCGTCTACCCGTCTGTCCGTCTGTCTGTCTGTCACCAGGCTGTATCCCAAGAACCGCGATAGCTAGACAGTTGAATATTTCAAAAATTATGTATTTCTGTTGCCGCTATAACAACAAATACTAAAAACAAAGTAAAATAAATATTTAAGGGGGCTCCCATACAACAAACGCAATTTTTTTGCCCTTTTTTGCTCGGTATAAAAAATGGCAACAGGTAGGCACTTGAAATGTTCACAAAATACTCAGTTGTATTTTAACTTTAATAATAAATATTAAAATTAAAATAAAATAAGTATTTAAGGGGGCTCCCATACAACAGACATGTTTTTTTCGGCGTTTTTGCCTTGTGGTACGGAACCCTTCTTGTGCGAGTCCGACTCGCACTTGGCCAGTTTTTTATTAAATGATGAGCCCGCTGCAGTCTGAACTGCGGCAATGTTTGGACGTATAGACCATTCCCTATCAGCTGTTTTTTTTAAACTTATTCTTTTTCACACATATGTTTTTTAAATCCGGTCTATAGAGCAACCTTAATCTGTTGTACTCAGCAATAGCACTTTCTTGTGCTTTGATCTGGCTAGGATCGATATTTATTAAATGGTCACCACTCAAATTTTTTACCCTAGATAATGGTACGTAGGCTTGACCACAAGTGAATATAGAAGAACCAATATCAATTAAAGCATTGTCCAAGCTCAAACCTTGACTTTTATGAATGGTGATTGCGTAAGCTAAACATATCGGAAACTGCTCCCGGTAAACAAAAGCACGGCTCAAAACTTCAAGTTACAATTTGAAATATTAATGATATTAGTTTTACTTTAAAAAAATATACTTTTAGAAATAGAAATATGAATCTGCTTAACAAAACAATTTAAAAGGGGTTAAATAAGTATTCTTAAAAAATATTTTGCGTTTATATCTTATGATATACGTCATTTGACATGTTTCAAGGTTTTTAAACTTTATCTTTCTAAGAAAGTCTCATACTTACCTAAAAATTAAGCTTATTTTTTTAATACGGAACACGGATTACAGAATGTGTGATAGCCGAACTCACACTTGACCGCATTTTTATTTTTACTTTAGCTTCGTGCAAAATTACAAGTTTCAAGGCCAACTATAAAAAAAAATTAATACCTACGGAACCCTCTGTGCGCGAGCCAAACTCACACTTGACCGCTTTTAAGATATTTCCTTTAGTTTCATGCTAATGTCTTAGCTTCCTGCCAAATTTCAAGTTTCTAGGCCGGTTAGAAGTTTCTAGGCCGGCTAGAATAAAAATTTTATATTGAACCCTCTATGCGCGAGCCAGACTCACACTTGACCATTTTTTAAATTTTTCCTTTAGTTTCATGCTAATTTCTAGCTTCGTGCCAAATTTCAAGTTTCTAGGCCGGTTAGAAGTTTCTAGGCCGGCTAGAATAAAAAAATTATATTGAACCCTCTATGCGCGAGCCAGACTCACACTTGACCATTTTTTTAATTTTTCCTTTAGTTTCATGCTAATGTCTAGCTTCGTGCCAAATTTCAAGTTTCTAGGCCTACTAGAAGTCCCTAAACATTTTGATTAACTCTAAGTGAGTGAGTCAGTCAGTCAGTCAGTCAGTCAGTCAGTCAGTGCCACTTTAGCTATTTTGAAAAGTACATAACTTTGAATCTATTAAAGCTACAGTTATGAAATTTGGTATTCGAACTAACAGCAGTCATGGTATTATGTATGTGAAGTTTGATTCGATTTCGTGTGACAAATAGTTAGATACAGGGTGGTCAAAAGTAGCTCGAAGCGGTTCGGGTAAATAGTGCACGGCGTACGTGCGGCCACTTGCTGGAAATTGGCCTGCGCACTGCCGTGCGCTTCGATTTTGGTAAAGGCGATGAGCAAGTTGACATTAGGTTATTGTAACTTAGATAAATTATAAACAGACCCACTAAAAAGCGAGAAATAAAAACGTTTTAACAAAAAAAAAAACCGACACCCAAAAAAACACTACAAAGTGAAAAATAACTTCAATTTCGGAAGTCGGTGGCAAAACACTAAAATACAGATCCAAAGACACCGACTTCCGAAATTAAAGTTATTTTTCACTTTGTTGTGTTTTTTTGGAAATCTATAAAGTTTATAAACCAAATAAATAATATTTTTCATACAAACTGTCTCCGCTCTTTTTATCCCCATAGGGATAGAATTTTGAACAATCGTCTGGGATGTTACGATGACTTTTTTTTTTCGTGTGGGACCCGCTTCCCGCTCTGGGTGGACTTCCACCCATGTTCCTTCCTGGCTAAGGAAGGAACATGGGTGGGTTTTAGTCAGTAAGAGTCTGACTCTCCCTTCCGCTCCACCCAGAGCGGGAGGGGTCATTTGATGATTTCCCACACGAAAAAAAAAAAGTCATCGCAACATCCCAGACGATTGTTCAAAATTCCATCCCTATGGGGATAAAAAGAGCGGACACAGTTTGTATGAAAAATATTATTTATTTGGTTCATAAACTTTATAGATTTCCACCTTTATGTTCCGGGACAGCGGTAACCCTTTCGGACAATCCCGCTGACCCGGCAGGATGTTTCGATGACTTGACTCAAAGATTATTTATACCAATTTTCGAGCTAATCATAGCTTGATTAGCTCGAAAATTGGTATAAATAAAATACTCCCCTGTGAAATTTACTACCCTTTTTCACGCAGTTAGGGGTAGATTTTCGAAAAAACCTGATACACATCATTCTTTATTTTTAGTTTTAAGTATACATACTCAGTTTCGAGCTAATCGGACAGCGCGTTAAAATTCTTCCATACAAATTTTGACACCCCCCAATCCCTCTTTAGAGGGTAGTTTAGAAAAACAAAAATTGCCAATCTTCATAATTTACTTAGAATAAGTACTCGTGCCAAGTTTTAACTGAAGTTATTAACTGAAGGAATAAGATTTTTCATACAAACAGAATCCCCCTTTTCACCTCCTTAAAAGTTGAATTTCCAAAAACTCCTTCTTAGTGGATACCTACTCTTCACAAAGAACACACCCTCCAAAATGCATGTCTCTAGGACCAGCGGTTTAGGCCGTGCGTTGATATCTCACTCAGGTCATTGAATTTTATATAATATAGATTACATAATTAAAAACAAAATTTCATCCCCCTTTTCACCGTCTTAAGGGTTGAAATTCTAACAACACCGTTGTTTTAGCTTCCAACCATAAGCCTAGATAATAAATTTAGTGATTTTTACTTCGAAAATTAAGGACTTTCCATACACAACTTCATCCCCCTTTTTAACCCTTCGGGGGTAGAATTGTCAAAAACGCTGAGACACGTATAAATTAATTTTCAATCCGCAGCATAAACACAAAATTTGAAGATCCTAACTTCAAAACTGACGGACTTTCATATAAACTTCCATCCCCTATTTCACCCTTTCTTAGTGGATACTTACTCTATACAAAGAATACACCTTCCAAGTTTCATGTCTCTAGGACCAGCGGTTTGGGCTGTGTGTTGATATATCAACAACTAGCTTCTGCCCGCGACTTCGTCCGCGTGAAATTCGTACTTTCCTCTTATAATTTCGAAAATGTATGTTTATGATTTTTATCATTTATTTAAATATAAATAAGTATTCGGGCCAATTTTTAAGTTTATAGTTCAAAGGGATCAGATTTTTCAAATAAACTGTACCCAGATTTTTACCCCCCCAGGAGAGTAATTTTGAAAAATCGTTTGGGATGTGTTCATAACTTGACTCAAAGACCCATACCCATTTTCGAGTTAATGGAAGCAAGCAGTAGAATTTTCCACCTTCGTAGGAGTCAATTTTTGAAAAACCCTAAATCACTTTTTTAAGTATTTTTTGTTTTAGTAGTACCGAGTTTCGAGTTAATCCGACAGCGGGTTAAATATTTTTCTAATCCATCAACTTTGTCACCCCCAAATCCTCTGTGAGGGATTTTTTAAACTAAAAGTGACAATCTTTATTATTTACTGACCCAAATATTGCCAAGTTTCTAATTTATTAACCAAATGAATAAGATTTTTCATATAAACTGTATCCCCTCTTTCTATCCCCATAGGTGTGGAATTTCGAAACATAATCGAGATTATTTATACCAATTTTCCAGTTAATCAAGCCTCGTAATAAAATTCTGCCCTGTGAAATTGACCACCCCTCTTCACCCCATTAGCGGTAGATTTTCGAAAAACCCTGAAACATTTTATTATTTATTTTGGTCTTAGATAGGTACTGAGTTTCGAGTTAATTGGACCGCGCATTAAAATTTTTCCATACTAAATTTGACACCCCCAATCTCCCCTTTGGGTTAGTTTAGAATTCCAAAAAAATTCGAACTTTATAATTATTTGTGCCAAGTTTCAAGTCCAAATTTATTAACACCATTTTTTTTGAGTTTATACTTTTTTTAGAGTTTGCACTCATTAAAATCCCCTTGTAAATCGAATTACCACTTTTTGTCCCGTCAGGGGTCGATAATTTTCGAAAACCCCATACACTTAATATTGATTCTTCATCTGCCTAGCCTTTTCCCAACTATGTTGGGGTCGGCTTCCAGTCCAACGGGATGCAGCTGAGTACCAGTATTTTACATGGAGCGACTGCCTATCTGACCTCCACAACCCAAATACGATACCCCTTGATAAGATTGCTTGTCAAAGTTTCGGGCTTCTGACCACCCCTAGCGACTGTCAAAGATCCACGAATGACAGCCGGGACCAACGGCTTAGCGTGCTTTCCGAGGCACGGAGAGGTCACGGTATGTAAAGATGGACACCTATCTACAGACCAACCGCGGCAAGCGTAGCCTGCGTAACCTGATCGATCGATCTGTGCGGCTGTTATTATTGATTATTTTCTGTCAAAAGTATTAATACTGAGTTTCGAGTAAATCGGACCGCGCATTAAAATTTTTCCACACAACTTTAACACCCCAACACAAGGGGTGTTGGGGTGTTTTGATAAACGAATAATGATAAACTTTATTAGGTACTTGCTTAGGCAAGTATTCTTGCCAAGTTTATTAACCAAATTAATAAGATTTTTCTTATAAACTGTGTCTCCGTTTTTCACCCCCACAGGGGTGGAATTTCATAAAATTGTTTGGGATGTGTTCATTACTCGACTCAAAGATTGTTTATACCAATTTTTGAGTTAATCAAGCCACGCAGTAAAGTCTTCCCCTATAAAATTAACTTTTCACCCCATCAGGGGTAAATTTTCGAAATACGATGATTCACGTTATTCTTTATTTTTGGTCTTAAGTATAAATACTGAGTTTCGAGTTAATCGGACCACGCGTTAAAATTCTTCCATACAAACTTTGACACCTCCCAATCCCCCTTTAGGGGGTAGTTTAGAAAAAAAAGCCAAACTTCATAATTTATTTAGATAAGTATTCGTGCCAAGTTTCATGGTTATTAACTCAAGGAATAAGATTTTTCATACAAACAAAATCCCCTCTTTTCACCCCTTAAAGGTTAAATTTCCAAAAACCCCTTCTTAGTGGATATCTACTCTTCACAAAGAACACACCCTCCAAAATTAATTTCTCTACCCAGCGGTACCGACCA
The DNA here is from genome assembly GCA_916614155.1 of Mesoligia furuncula. Classification (NCBI taxonomy): domain Eukaryota; kingdom Metazoa; phylum Arthropoda; class Insecta; order Lepidoptera; family Noctuidae; genus Mesoligia; species Mesoligia furuncula. The sequence goes on along the minus strand of OU744807.1, from coordinate 473,315 downwards.
GCGTTTTAGGCTGTGCGTTGATATATCAGTCAGTCAGGACAAAATTTCATCCCCCTTTTTAACCCTTCGGGGGTGGAATTATCAAAAACGCTGAGACACGTATAAATTAATTTTCAATTGTCAGCTTAAATACAAAATTAGAAGATCCTAACTTCAAAACTGTCGGACTTTCATATAAACTTCCATCCCCTATTTAAACCCTTTAGGGGTTGAATTCCCAAAAATCCTTTCTTAGTGGATACTTACTCTTCACAAAGAACACACCTTCTAAGTTTCAAGTCTCTAGGTCCAGCGGTTTGGGCTGTGCGTTGATATATCAGTCAGTCAGGACAAAATTTCATCCCCCTTTTCACCCCCTCAATGGATGAAATTCTAACAACACCGTTGTGTTAGCTTCCAATCATAAGCCTAGATAATAAAAGTGATTTTTACGTCGAAAATTAATGATTTTCTATACACAATTTCATCCCCCTTTTTAACCCTTCGGGGGTGGAATTATCAAAAACGCTGAGACACGTATAAATTAATTTTCAATTGTCAGCTTAAATACAAAATTAGAAGATCCTAACTTCAAAACTGTCGGACTTTCATATAAACTTCCATCCCCTATTTAAACCCTTTAGGGGTTGAATTCCCAAAAATCCTTTCTTAGTGGATACTTACTTTTCACAAAGAACACACCTTCTAAGTTTCAAGTCTCTAGGTCCAGCGGTTTGGGCTGTGCGTTGATATATCAGTCAGTCAATCAGTCAGTCAGTCAGGACTTTGAATTTTATATATATAGATCAGTCAGTTTACCATTTTATATATATAGATCTATATCTATGGTTTTTTATAGAGTCCGTAACTTAACTTCGAGAGTCATATGTTCGATTAATGGAAAGTCGACTGAACGATATTTCGAATGGAATTTATTGCGAAACAACGTGCATTGCATTGTGCATTTTTGGAATTTCCAAATTTTTTTTTACGTTTTTTTATATTTGCAAGTCAATACTCAATCATTTATTGCATTCCACAATGTATATACTTAGGTGGTACGTAACCAGGTGGTGGCAGGTGGTGGTAGTCAGTATTAGGTTGTAAGTTTCGCGACCGTATCAAGTTTAACAAGTAGAGTACATGTTTACAGAATTATTTTTATCATAAATACAACTCATGTTCCAATTAGCGAGCTTATGATTTTAATTAGTGTTGCACCGAATATGGGTCCTGCCGAATGTCGAATCTGGTCGAATATTCGGTTTAAATATAGTACCGAAGCCGAAGTCCGTCCGAAATTCGGTTAAATTTCGCGCGCTTTTGCTTAAATGATTCAATAGCTTGACTTGTTTTGAAACCAAATGTTTAAAAATAAAAAAATAAATTGTTTTGATATATAAATAAAAATTAAAAGACTGAAAGTCAAAGTACAAATGTTATAATTATCTAAAATAAGTTACAAAGAAGAAAGAATGTTATGTTACCTTGCTGATAGACATATTACAACGGGTAATTTTAATAAAGCATATTTTTGATAGGTACGTGATGTTGTTTCTTTTCTACGGAAATAAAAACAAACACGAACATCCACGTTACCTATTTACTCACAATCATCATTTGATTTAGATTTCATTTTAAATTAAGTTTCTTTTCCATTTCTTATTTAAATCAATTTAAGCCACCGAATTTTGGCCGACATTCGGCAGATCTAACCGAAATTCGGCCGGAGACGAAGTTCGGCAAAAGCTGCCGAACTTCGGTAATACCGAATGTGAAACGAATTTCGGTGTATCTCTAATTTTAATTATTACAATTCCGTAAATATATAAGTTGCGAATTATATTTTGATCAACTTACAAACTGACCTGAAACTTACAAAACATTGAATTTCGCGCGCTTCCTAAGCGCATCATCCTCCAGTCGAAACGTGGGTCATGCGTGATACAATGCAAGCAATCATGTTCCTCATTATAAGTTTTTATTATAGAACATGTACGTACAAGCGCTGCTGTACGGCGTGTGCAGCGGAACAGCAGCGTTGGCTGTGCTGTGCATGCCCGAGACGCGCAACGCGCGCCTGCCGCAGCGCGTGCAGGACGCCGAGCGCCTGCGCGCCGCCGAGCCCGCGCTGCAGCCCGCCGCGCCGCCAGAGCGCGCGCCCCGCCTGCTCTCCGCCGACACGTGACCGCGCGGCCCCGGCGACCGGCTGCTGAGCGCTCGCACGTAGTCGTGGCAGCTGTGCCTAGCGACAGCTGTGCCTAGCAACGCAAGAGACACCAGCTGATGTCTCTTGCGTTGCTGATTTGCATAACACACTAACAGTAGGATGTCTTTGTGCCATTGTAATTGACACAAATTTTTGGAGCTTCAATTCTTTGGTGGAAATGTATTACTTTGGTTTTCTTGAGGTTAATTATTAAATTATTCATATTATGTCAAATTAATTATATCAGTAAGAGTATTATTAATGTCAAATTAATAAGTATTTAAGTCCTTAAATTTTACTATCGTCTACAAACAAAATCATTTGTTGTTGAGTCACGTTTGGCAAATCATTTATGTAAATGAGAAACAAAGGTGGCCCAAGCACGCTACCTTGAGGCACTCCATATTTTATACTTCTGAAATTCGACACATACGTTCGTTCCGTTTTGGTTTTTGCGCACACTCTTGTAATTTCAGTACATTGCAATATTTGCAATCTATTACTTAGATATGATTCTAGTAATTTTAAAATGTTCCCTCTGATGCCATAGCAATGCAATTTGTCAAGAAGGATTTTGTGACCAACATAATCAAAGGCTTTAGTCATGTCTGTGTAAATAGTGCAGATGGAGGTCTTTTTATCAACGGCAGACATAACATTATTTATAAAGTCGAAAATAGCCCTGTTAATTGTTTTATTTTTCCGGAAACCGTTTTGGTTTTTGCACAAAATATTATATTTGTGAAGATATTGGTATAAAATAAATAACTTTCCCAAAGATTTTGGAAAAAATAGGAATTTTGGCTATTGGCCGGTAGTTTTTTATATGCGTCTTGACTTCCTTTTTGTGAACCGTTTTTATTATGTCTTTTTTAAGCCTTCGGGATAGATCCCCTCGATAATACCTATATTAATAATATGTGCTAGGACAGGTGCGATAAGCTCAATTACATTTAATTACTTTTTTAGATATACCGTCAATACCTACAGTAGGTACTAGTATTTACAACATGTCTTGTTTTACTGATCCTAATGATTATAATTCTGTAAACACATATTTGTTACGGTCGCGATTCATATTTTAATCAACGTATGTACAACTTAATACTGACCAGCAAATTGCAAAAAACGCAAAAAAATTGATTAACCGACTTCTAACAAAGGAGGAGGTTCTCAATTCGGATGTTTGTATTTTTTTTTTATGTTTGTTCGCGCATAACTCCGTCGCTTGCCAACCGATTTGAAAAATTATTTTTTTGTTGGAAAGGGTTTGCTTCCCAAATGTTCCCATGAAAATTTTATCGAAATCTGCTGATGATAAAGACTACAGATGGCTATCGGAACTAGTCAATGACAAATATTTCACGGGTTGTTCGCAGGCTACCCTAGCGCTTTCGCCTTAAAATAAAATAATAATAAATGGGTAATTTTGGCCGCCATGGCAACCCTACATTCACTCACACAGTCACACAATAAACAGGCGCTGCCATTATGGGACACAGTTTTGTCACAAAATACAGACAGTACAGAAGGCAATCTACATACAAAGTGCGCTCGAGCAACGCACACATAGACACGGTTCACGGGCACGTTATCTCGGACGGGTTGGGACTAGTGCGAGCGCGAGTGCCAACCGCTTGAGACACGCGTCTGTGAAGTGCAAAAATGGAGCAACAGAAAATGGCTATCTAAGCTCGATTTATATAATTGTTTCCTATTTTGAATCAATATAAACGAAGTAACTTTTTGTAAGGTAAATTCACGCCACCAACTATTACTTAAGTTGAAAACATGATTTTTTGTTTGCGTAGTTATTCTGTTGTTTTTAGTATCATTTGATAGGTTTAGGTCTAAAACGGATAAGTCAAAATAAAATGTGTAAATAGGGTAATCTGTTTTGAAGTTATTAGGGATTTTCGATAGTGAAAATTGGCAAAAGTAAAATTTTATGTTTTAGTTCTCTAAACTTTTTATATTGTAATACCATTATTATTGTTTTGTTTTAATATTGTAGAATAAGCCCAACAATAAATCAAACAACTAGATACGAGTGCCACTACCACGATAGTTTTTTGTGCGTAAGCCGAAGTTGGCAACCCTAGCACGACAAATGAAGTACATACATGTGATTGCCTTCTGTACTCTCTGTATTTTGTGGTTTTGTCATAGCGGGAGTACAGACGCCAGCACATCAAGCTACCCGAAACTGTCAAACATTCCCAATCAATTTTGAACCTTATGCAGTAGCAATAAAGTTGAAAACCTATTAAAGAAATTTGACAGATTGTAGTAGCTTGATGTGCTGGCGTCTGTACCATCCGACTTTTTTTAGACGTCTGTTGTAGAGCAGACAAATTTTTCGAACATATGAAGCAGTGGATTAGCAATATCCTTCAAAATGATGCAGATTGAGATTGACAGTGTGTTACGCAATTAGGATGCAGGGTGCATCACCTTCATCAATGTCTCACTTGTAGCATGTCGGAACAATTAGGATGCAGGGTGCATCACCTCCATCAATGTCTCACTTGTAGCATGTCGGAACAATTAGGATGCAGGGTGCATCACCTTCATCAATGTCTCACTTGTAGCATGTCGGAACAATTAGGATGCAGGGTGCATCACCTTCATCAATGTCTCACTTGTAGCATGTCGGACCAATTAGGATGCAGGGTGCATCACCTTCATCAATGTCTCACTTGTAGCATGTCGGAACAATTAGGATGCAGGGTGCATCACCTTCATCAATGTCTCACTTGTAGCATGTCGGAACAATTAGGATGCAGGGTGCATCACCTTCATCAATGTCTCACTTGTAGCATGTCGGAACAATTAGGATGCAGGGTGCATCACCTTCATCAATGTCTCACTTGTAGCATGTCGGACCAATTAGGATGCAGGGTGCATCGCCTCCATCGATGTCTCACTTGTAGCATGTCGGAACAATTAGGATGCAGGGTGCATCACCTCCATCGATGTCTCACTTGTAGCATGTCGGAACAATTAGGTTGCAGGGTGCATCACCTTCATCAATGTCTCACTTGTAGCATGTCGGAACATAGTTATTTGTACTTTGAAGTACGACTGATCTCGTCGTGACGTCTACGTTAGGTTAGGACTCGAACCTGCGGTTATGGTAGGAAAGAGGGCAGGCCAATTATGTATAATTATTACTTACAAGGAACGGGTTCTAATACTTATTATTTATTTTCTACATACCTACTATGTTACTATGTGACTCTTAACTTCAAACTCGGATAAATCCACTCTACCCTCTTACAAAAATACAATACTTTTTAAAGTGATAATAATCTTAATTCCATTAATTAAAAGGCAGTATTTTTTATTATGGCAACAGTATTAAAGAAGACGATCCTGTTTAGCATCCTTTCAAAAATGTAATATTTAGATTGGATTTACCTTGATTTGATTTATTGGAACGCAATTTATCTATCTTTGAAAAAACTCAGTGTGGATTTATAGAATTTTGATTTAATAGATCTGGAACAGACGCAATTAGCCGATTGGCTCTCATCACACGTCAAGCTCTCATGGACTTAACTACATTTTGATGATTGGCTCTCATGGACTCAACATTTGAAAAAAACTGTCGTATCTATCTGACTTAGATAAAATATTATGATTTTGACGGTCTATTTTTCAAGAACCATGCGGATTTATACATATACACAACTGATAAAATTGTTAAAAGCATTTATTTTACCTTTTCTTTAGATATACTTAAATCTTTAAAATTCTCAGAATTGGATTTATCCGAGTTTGAAGTTAAGCGAAACTTAAAAAAACTATGTATTCTGTGATAATTGTGTACTTACTGGAAATCAATAAACGTGTTAAATACACAACTGTAAGCGTGTTTATATCCTGGGTTTAAAAGAATAGACATACAAATCGGTACCTGCGGTGCTTTGTCCATGACAACCTCATGGATGTCACATAGGGTTGCCAGATGGTCGGGATGCGTCTGGATTGTCCTGACATTTCATAATTATGATGTTCCGAGTGCCAGCAAAATACGAAATGACCAACAGTTTCTTGTAAGTATTTTTGTTTTAAACAAAACAGAAATTTATATGTAATTAACCTTTTCACCGCCACGCCATATCGGTATTCCTATGCCCTGTACGCCAAGCCCGAAAATCTTAATTTCAAGGTGTATCAATAAAATACATAAAAGTAATGATTTAATAGGTTTATTTTGTATTTTTCTGCGACCTGTTTTTTGTCGAGTATAGCCGTCGTTGGCGCACAGGGCACGCTTGCTCATGTCGGCTATAGCCGACATTGGCGTTCAAAAGGTTAAGTGCCTACTGCGCGTATAATTTACTTCACTCGGTCCCTTGTTTTTGACTTGCAAAGGCTAATAAAGCAAATTGGGGCAACCCGCGCTGCAACGCAACGCACTGCTAAAATCGCCAAAGTACGCACATTACAGGCACAAAGTACGCACATTACAGGCACAAAGTACGCACATTACAGGCACAAAGTACGCACATTACAGGCACAAAGTACGCACACTACAGGCGGTGAGGCGGGCCGCACCGCACTTTATAGTTGCTGCGGCCCGTTGCGACTGTACTGTGTGCTTGGCTTTAGTTTTCTAACAAGAGGATCATTACATTCTATCTTTTGCCCATTACAGAAATATTCATAGTAGGTACCCAGTTTTTTTTTGTAAGTATCCAAGGAAATGAATTGTTTAAATACCTACCTAGTTACCTGGCTTGCTGTAGGTAGGCTAATTATGATTATTTTAACCTTCTTTAAGAAACTTTGATCCATTCCCATCTTCCGGTATTGATTAAAATATCGTCAGTAAACAGGTTTAACGTGGTAATTAAGCCCTCCAATAAGAAACAACTCACATAACAATATGTTGACAATCACGTTAAATCATTGCAAACCAAAATAAATTACTTATATTTTTATTCGAAGTCAAAAAAATATAGCTATAGCAAAAATAATATACAAAATATTCTATACAAGATAGTTACGATACCTATGTATATACATCAATCATTAACCCTGTGCTTATGAAGTACTGTGCGGAGTTGAGCGTTTTACTTATCTGCGAGAACACGAGTACATCGAGCGGCGATGCTGACCGAACAGCCGCTAGCCGTGACAGGGCAACACCACGGCAGCGGCACTTGATAGCAATGTGTTCATCTTGTTCGATATCATTAGTCATTAGTTACATTATTGTACCTACATTGAGCCACACGGCGCCGGCGCGGCAAGTCGTTTATCAACAGTTTGCAATAGGTTACAGGGTGTTAAAACAGTACGGATTAGCCAGCATCGCGTCATGTACGAGGAACACAATATATAGCAACATTTTTAAAAATCAGTCTGTATAATACATAAAAACTACAAAACACCCTGTTTATCACGTGTGGTACTTATATTAATTTATAATATACCTATTAGCTTAGATGTTATCTAAACTCAGTCTTAAGATTACTAAACAACACTAGCTTATCACAAGGACAATATACTATCTCATCTATTCTAAGACTGTACATGTTATCTACGTCGCTGCAGGCACGTGACTCGCTCGCGTGCGGCCAGCTCTGTCTGTGATGTAATGATGTGAGTTCGACTGAATACTGTATAGTGGGAACCACGTCTATTATAGTATGTTCGTAGTTTGAGTGAGCAAAACTAAGGTAAAGCAGGGCAGCTGATGGAGACTAATCAACAACTATCAAATTAAAATTTTCGTGCAAACAAATCACAACTATATTATCATATTCTGTACCTACCAGTCGTATGAAATGGCTATAGGTACATAGCAATTGACTTGTGTGTTAATCTGATCAGCAATCAAGGGCCCTGACTAATACCTACATAATATACCTAGCTACTTAAAAAAAACATATACTTAATTCTGATCTGAAAAAACAGTTTAAACATACACAAAGGTATTTCATTCTGGAACTTGCGATGTCGACATGACCTTCTACGGCTATGCACAGGCTGCTCACATACGTCACAAAGTCGTCATCTACGCATTCTGTACATCAAACTACGACTCTTATTTTTGGTGTGAAAATTCGCTGTTTACGATAGAGCGCAACTTAACGCACGCAAAACAATAAACGGTGCAGGGATCGTGGGAATATTTAAAGGTACGTTATCTAATAATATTTAAAAATTGTTTTAGTAAAAATCCTCAAACAAAGTTGGAACTTTGACCTTCAATATCTCCGTGACCCTAAGGTTCCCGGGTATGATGCAATACAACAAATTATCATAATAATGGGAAGAACAAGTGACTCTCGGCTTCGTTAAGGTTATGGGTATTCTCACACCTGTCACACCAACACACTCGAGCCTCGCAGCGGATGTAGCGTGCGACCGGCGCGGCCGCGGCGTGACGTCACGTACTCTCGGGCTGCTTGATCGGGCGCAGCTCGTGCGCGAGCGCTGGCGGCGCGAGCGGGCGCGGCTGCAGGCGCGCGTACACCAGGCGCAGCGCTGCCAGCGCCGCCAGCGTCAGCGCCGCCGTGCTGCCGAACGTGGCCAGCGGGCCGCGCCGCGCGTACACCGCCGACACGAACACCGGGCCCAGCGCGCGCGACAGGCAGCCCGCACCCGTCAGCACGCCCATCCACACGCCCTGACCGACGATACGATAAATATATATTCATTAGCAATTGATGCAAGTCCTTATGAATGTCAGCTGTTACAGTTTGTGATAAATTCGTGTAAAGGGGATTGAAAAATTTTATATGGAGCCTTCTTTTTTTTTCCGGTGGAAACCTTCAACAGGCACCCGACCTCCGAGGAGGAAAGTCGGGGTGTGTAGGATTTTCACCTCACTAAAACCACCCCGGTGATCACTATCAGCACAAGAGGTGGTTCCGGTTCCTCTTAAAATACCAATTCCACATCCCTGAGGAGACTGTAAAGGGGCCTCTCCCCTGAACCTCGCTATGCACGGCAGCACGTGACCACTGTGCCACCGTCTTCCCTGGGGTCACTTGGTGGGCGGAGTCCCGACTCTGTGCGCCCGCGATCCCAAAGGTCCACCTGCCTTGATTGGTAAGCAGGTTTCGGCGTATAAGGTGCCAAGGCGGTTGCCTCCCCGACGTTTCCTTCTCCGAACAGGATCAGCCCTCTTCCGATCCTGCTCGGCAGCCTCCTTCTTGACCATCACGGTCTTACAGAAGGAGGCTACTTCCGTCCAATTCTCTGTCTCTACCAGCATAGCCCGCACTACTGCTGGCTGAGACAGGTCTCGCCCAATCCTGGCAACCAGGACACGCCGCTCAAAGGCCCACGCAGGGCACTCCTCGAGAGTGTGTTGTGCGGAATCCAGGCTGCCTCCGCAGTGGTGGCAATTTGCCGTGGCCTTTCGCTTTTATATGGAGCCTGGCTTAAGTACTTACTGTCGCGCCAACAAGTTCAAAAATATGGATGTCACGTAATCAACTTTGAACATTAATATAATAAAATCTCGGAAACGTAACACGACGGGGTTTGGTCCTATTATGTTTAGTCCTATTATGTTTGGTCCTATTATGTTTGGTCCTATTATATTTAGTCCTATTATGTTTGGTCCTATTATGTTTGGTCCTATTATGTTTAGTCCTATTATGTTTGGTCCTATTATGTTCGGTCCTATTATGTTTGGTCCTATTATGTTTTCTGTTTGCATTCAAGTCAACTATCGATTTATATATAATAGGATTCATGCGCGGCTGCCATTTTGAAAAAAAATCAAATGGTGCGACAGCAGGTATGCCACGAACCTTCAAACCCCTTTACAAACATGGGTATTGCATATTGTTAGATATTGCAGGTACAGCCGCCACGTACCTTTAGAAGCAAGGGTATTGCATATTGTTAGATATTGCAGGTATAGCTTGGCATACCTTTACAAGCATGGGTATTGCATATTGTTAAATATTGCAGATATAGCTTGGCATACCCTTACAAGCATGGGTATTGCATATTGTTAGATATTGCAGGTATAGCTTGGCATACCTTTACAAGCATGGGTATTGCATATTGTTAGTTAATGCAAGTATAGCCTGGCATACCTTTACAAGCGTGGGTATTGCATATTGTTAGATATTGCAGGTATAGCCTGGCATACCTACTGTCGCTCAATTTTGAAAATGGCGGCTACGCATGAGACCTCTAAAAATCGATAGCTGAATCAACGCAAAGAGAAAACATAATAAGACCAAACCCCGTCAAATGTTACGTTTCCGAGATATGAACGTTCAAAGTTGATGATTGAGTCACGTGATCATCATTGACTGATCACGTGATCATCATTCAAGGATGATATGATGATAGGGATGGGAAGGTTTTTATTTATGAGACTTAAATATAGGTACGCAACTGTCTGTTAAAGTTAAGTTAAGTCTAAACATAGCCCTGAGACAATGTTTGTGGGCTTTGAAAATGCTTCCTCGTTCACTACAGTTACCCCAAAATATTACACCAAGTCATACTAACAGAAAGTACTGGCACTTACAAGGAACCACACTCAGTCGTCACATAAATGACGCTCACTTCTACATTACTGTACTGCTACGAATGACAGTAGACTGCTTCCTTGGCATACTGGCACAGGTACTGGTCGCAAACGTGACTGCTAAGCAGGATGTTATGAATAACAGTAGACTGCTTCCTTTGCGTACGGGCACAGGTACTGGTCGCAAACGTGACTGCTAAGCAGGATGTTATGAATAACAGTAGACTGCTTCCTTTGCGTACTGGCACAGGTACTGGTCGCAAACGTGACTGCTAAGCAGGATGTTATGAATAACAGTAGACTGCTTCCTTTGCGTACTGGCACAGGTACTGGTCGCAAACGTGACTGCTAAGCAGGATGTCATGAATAACAGTAGACTGCTTCCTTTGCGTACTGGCACAGGTACTGGTCGCAAACGTGACTGCTAAGCAGGATGTTATGAATGACAGTAGACTGCTTCCTTGGCGTACTGGCACAGGTACTGGTCGCAAACGTGACTGCTAAGCAGGATGTTATGAATAACAGTAGACTGCTTCCTTTGCGTACTGGCACAGGTACTGGTCGCAAACGTGACTGCTAAGCAGGATGTTATGAATAACAGTAGACTGCTTCCTTTGCGTACTGGCACAGGTACTGGTCGCAAACGTGACTGCTAAGCAGGATGTTATGAATGACAGTAGACTGCTTCCTTGGCGTACTGGCACAGGTACTGGTCGAAACCTGACTGCTAAGCAGGATGTTATGAATGACAGTAGACTGCTTCTTTGGCGTTCTGGCACAGGTACTGGTCGCAAACGTGACTGCTAAGCAGGATGTTATGAATGACAGTGGACTGCTTCTTTGGCGTTCTGGCACAGGTACTGGTCGCAAACGTGACTGCTAAGCAGGATCTTATTAATTCGATTCCCAGCTCCGGCATACTGATATTATTTTAGCAACCTGGAATCTGGATTCGTGCCCGGTTCATAGTTTATTATCCAGGTAAGTAAGGACACAGGTAAAACACAGGAATAGGCAACATGAGTAACTTAAATACACACATCAAAAGTGTCTAGGGATCAAGCATTTTTATGCGGATTTCTTGAGATTGAGATGTGGCTTTGTAATAAATTTATGATTTTATAAATTTATATGGATCCTTTTTGGTGCATTTCATAATTTGAATCAGGAACTGTGAATCAAATTCGAGTAAAAGATGAAAATCAGCTGTCAATATTTTCCCTATAAAAACATACAACGCATTGAAGACATTATTAGTGCTACTGTTTCCCTACTACTGATTAAAACCAACGTTATTATGGAGCGGTGACGTCATTTAAGCAGGGAAGAAATGCTAAGAGCCGTGGGAATGATAGAAGCTGGTTCCCGGCAACGTACTGTGGCTTTAGCTCTGAATACAAGTCAGAGTGTTATCAGTCGACTTTGGACACGTTACCGAAGCACTGGTACCGTGGCTGAGCGCCATGGAGGACGGTATCGCTGCACCACACGGAGACAAGACCGATACATTCAAATCTTAACTCGAAGAGCTCCAACAATAACCGCCATGATGTTAGCCGTGAGGCTTCATCACTCTTCAGGGAACTTAATTAGCGACCAAACAGTCAGAAACCGCTTGCATGAAGTGAACCTTCATTCCCGAAGACCGCTACAGGTACCACCTATAGCAATGCACAATCGTAGGATTCGATATCAATGGGCTCTTGAACACAGAAATTGGGCAGAAGAACAATGGCGTTTCGTGTGCTTTTCTGATGAGTCTCGTTTTGGTATGAGACCGGATACAAGACGTATACGACACTGGAGAACCCCTGGACGCCAACAGCGATTAAAATCCTGCCAGGAAGTCCATCCTTATAGTGGTGGAACCATCATGGTATGGGCGGGTATTTGGATCGGCGGAAGAACTGAGTTGATTTGGATCAGAGGCAACCTCAACGCTCAAATTTATGCTGAGACGATTGTATCAGACGTTATCGTTCCTCTACAAGTGCAAATCGGTCCCTTATTTCAGTTAATGCATGATAATGCACGACCGCACACAGCAAGAGTTGTAAGACAGACTCTCGCCGCAGCTAACATCAATGTCCTGCCCTGGCCTGCTCAGTCCCCAGACTTGAACCCGATTGAGCATGCATGGGATATGCTACAGAGAAGAGCTCTGCCGAATATAGAGGGTATCCAGTCGCAAGAAGACCTTTTTTTGTTGTTGCAACGAACATGGGCGGCCATTCCACAGCGTGATTTGGATGAACTCATTTTGAGTATGCCAAACCGATGTTCTTGTGTTGTTAGTGTTCGCGGTAGAAACACGGATTATTAATTGTTTAAGTTAACCAATAAAATTTTAAAGAAAACTGTTATTTCAGTCTTTTTTTCGAACTTTTGTGTTAGTGGTTCAAATGTCAAAAATCCCTTTATTAGGAAAATGGCAAATTTCTTTATTAATGCAAAGGTGACTTGGTTTATCGTTACTGTGACAAACGAAAACACTTTATTTGATGAATCCTTAAAGAAAATTTTAATTAATATCAATCAGGAGAAAAGTTATTGCAAAAATATATGTTGATCCCTAGACACTTTTGATGTGTGTAGTTATATAACCAACAGCTAGGTTACAAAGTATTATTTGCACCCCAAACTAGACGGTGAGTCTGGCAATAGGCTTACTCCTATAACTATTGAGTACAGTTTCGTTCTATGGCAGTCCATAGAACGAAAGTGACAGCGAACTTACCTGCGGCCTTGGTCCCAGCACCTTGGAGAATATAGTCTGTATGAGCGTGACGCCGAGCGAGTAGCCTATGGACACGCAGGCGTAGGCGGCCAGGAACTGAGGCAGCGTGAGGCCGCGCGAGTCGGCGCACCACGGCTGCGTGGCCTGCGGGCAGCCGCCGCCGGCTTCGGTCGCATTGGCGGGCGCCAGCGGCGGCGGCCCGGGGCCCCACGGGATGCACAGCACCGACGCTAGCCCCGTCAGCAGGAACCCGCCCCACAGCAGCAGAGCCCTGCGACGATACAGCACGTAGATCATTATCAGGGAGGACGACCACTATTGGAGACCTACGCGTTACCACAACAATGGCAGTCCTGAGCTTTACTCAATGTGGGGAATGTTGAAATTTTTTTTTTATTTCATTAACCTGCAATTTTCACATACTCAAAATCTGGGAACAAACTGCGCTTGTTCAGTGTTAGAACAAACTGAACTTGTCTGAACAAGTGCAGTTTGTTAATTGTTAGAACAAACTGCGCTTGTTCAGTTGTTAGAACAAACTGCGCTTGTTCAGTTGTTAGCTAGTTTTTTTTTTAACCTTGTCCCACAGTTGTCTTCTCCGGCTAATCTCCCGTAAACGCATCTAAGTCATCACCTTTTCACCAGCGCTTCATGACATGGTTCCGCAAACACGCACCACATGTTTATGAATATTTATGCAATGATACTTATAGCTTAAGCAACAGATGCTTACGCTATCTATCATCTAACTCTATGCCAAGAAAAAGGTGGAGTGCTGCTACAGCAATACTCATAGCAGAAAATCAAGGACAACCTGCTCACGTAGAGAATGAGTGGCGATTCCAGCCATGGGCACACTTGTCCTGCGTGCCATAAACCTGCACGTTAGAGGAACGTTTCTAATGGATTCATGTGGTAATGCTAAACTAAGCTATAGGCTGACCCTATATAAAATGCCATCGATAATTCTACACGCAAAGAAGAAAATAGTTAAATGAAAGACATAGTCGTACCGCTCCTCAAAGATCCTGGTGAGTGGGCCGATGGCGGCGAATGTGAGGCAGGCGAGCACGGCGCCGCCGCTCATGAGCGCGCCCATGTACTCCAGCGCCTGGCGCTTGCTCCAGGCGAACTGGTCCATGGTCAGCATCGTGGCCAGCGTCTCCAGCAGCACGAAGTTGAACACCAGCACGAAAAACGCCGCCACTAGCGTCCAGCTGCTCACTAGGTCCGGCTTCAGAGCTTTCAGGGCTTCTTTTTCTGCAATTAACCATTTGATATAAACTTTATTCCTCAACAATATAATCTATCTATACCTACTAATTCTATACAAAACAAATGAAGGCTAAAGAATTTGTTTGTTTGAACGCGCTAATCTCTGGAATTACCAGTCAGTTTTGAAAAAATCTTTTTGCATTTGATAGCCCAACTTTTGACATTTAACATTACGCTACGACCGCGACCTTAGGAGCCGAGCAAAACGATAACTCAGAAATGATTACTAGCGGCCCGCCCCACCAAGCACGGGTGACCTTAGGAGCCGAGCAAAACGATAACTCAGAAATGATTACTAGCGGCCCGCGCCAGCAAGCACGGGTGACCTTAGGAGCCGAGCAAAACGATAACTCAGAAATGATTACTAGCGGCCCGCGCCAGCAAGCACGGGTGACCTTAGGAGCCGAGCAAAACGATAACTCAGAAATGATTACTAGCGGCCCGCGCCAGCAAGCACGGGTGACCTTAGGAGCCGAGCAAAACGATAACTCAGAAATGATTACTAGCGGCCCGCGCCAGCAAGCACGGGTGACCTTAGGAGCCCAGCAAAACGATAACTCAGAAATGATTACTAGCGGCCCGCGCCAGCAAGCACGGGTGACCTTAGGAGCCGAGCAAAACGATAACTCAGAAATGATTACTAGCGGCCCGCGCCAGCAAGCACGGGTGACCTTAGGAGCCGAGCAAAACGATAACTCAGAAATGATTACTAGCGGCCCGCGCCAGCAAGCACGGGTGACCTTAGGAGCCGAGCAAAACGAAAACTCAGAAATGATTACTAGCGGCCCGCGCCAGCAAGCACGGGTGACCTTAGGAGCCGAGCAAAACGAAAACTCAGAAATGATTACTAGCGGCCCGCGCCAGCAAGCACGGGTGACCTTAGGAGCCGAGCAAAACGATAACTCAGAAATGATTACTAGCGGCCCGCGCCAGCAAGCATGGGTGACCTTAGGAGCCGAGCAAAACGATAACTCAGAAATGATTACTAGCGGCCCGCGCCAGCAAGCACGGGTGACCTTAGGAGCCGAGCAAAACGAAAACTCAGAAATGATTACTAGCGGCCCGCGCCAGCAAGCACGGGTGACCTTAGGAGCCGAGCAAAACGATAACTCAGAAATGATTACTAGCGGCCCGCGCCAGCAAGCACGGGTGACCTTAGGAGCCGAGCAAAACGAAAACTCAGAAATGATTACTAGCGGCCCGCGCCAGCAAGCACGGGTGACCTTAGGAGCCGAGCAAAACGAAAACTCAGAAATGATTACTAGCGGCCCGCGCCAGCAAGCACGGGTGACCTTAGGAGCCGAGCAAAACGAAAACTCAGAAATGATTACTAGCGGCCCGCGCCAGCAAGCACGGGTGACCTTAGGAGCCGAGCAAAACGAAAACTCAGAAATTATTACTAGCGGCCCGCGCCAGCAAGCACGGGTGACCTTAGGAGCCGAGCAAAACGAAAACTCAGAAATTATTACTAGCGGCCCGCGCCAGCAAGCACGGGTGACCTTAGGAGCCGAGCAAAACGATAACTCAGAAATGATTACTAGCGGCCCGCGCCAGCAAGCACGGGTGACCTTAGGAGCCGAGCAAAACGAAAACTCAGAAATTATTACTAGCGGCCCGCGCCAGCAAGCACGGGTGACCTTAGGAGCCGAGCAAAACGAAAACTCAGAAATTATTACTAGCGGCCCGCGCCAGCAAGCACGGGTGACCTTAGGAGCCGAGCAAAACGAAAACTCAGAAATTATTACTAGCGGCCCGCGCCAGCAAGCACGGGTGACCTTAGGAGCCGAGCAAAACGAAAACTCAGAAATTATTACTAGCGGCCCGCGCCAGCAAGCACGGGTGACCTTAGGAGCCGAGCAAAACGAAAACTCAGAAATTATTACTAGCGGCCCGCGCCAGCAAGCACGGGTGACCTTAGGAGCCGAGCAAAACGAAAACTCAGAAATTATTACTAGCGGCCCGCCCCACCAAGCACGGGGGCACTTCTTTTCCGATTTCCGAAATTTTCTTTCATACAAAGCTTGTCCTCACGATACCGAACACAACAAAAATAATAATTACCCAATTTGTTACAGTCATTCGAAAGTTATGCGCTTTCAGACATTTCGGTGACTTTGTTCTATACTATGTAAGGATTTACCTTAATTGTCCGTGGTCCCTCCCTGAACCAAACGGAAAAATCCTGATTGGAATTCTATTATTGCGGATTCTCACTGAACTAATGTATATTTCTCTATGCCAAGAGTACTTTCTAATTCCATTCTAACTAAACTACAATTTGATATACGACAACGCTACGATCAGTCTAAACAGTTTTTTTTGTGTTTATTATTATATTTTATATAAGTAGGCTGTTTAGCGGTTTTGCCAGTGCCTTTATTTACACCTGCGCGCGCATCGCTAGCACGGCGTGCGGAAAAACAAAAACAGCGCGCCATTTTCCATAAAAGTTAAGAACAATACAAGTCTGTTTTTTTCCTCTCAACACGTCGTGCAATAATACCTACACTACTTAAGTTACACGTATCGTCATGGTACTATTTGCATTTGATAACCTACCTCTTGAGAAAGGCTATAGGCTATTTAACATCACACTTAGTAACTGAGCAGAAAGAAAAAAGTCAAAAAGAACTCTAAGTGAAAACGAAGAACGCGCGGGCAAGCAGCGCGATGGGACGGGGTGGATCGGGGGAACAAGAAATTTGACGCGGACGAAGTCGCGGGCAGAAGCTAGTATTATTATACGTATGGAGAATATTACCAGTCGATGCACCATACAACAAGCAGTACGCACCGTTATCCGTGCCCTGCGCAATCATAGCTTCTCTGGCAGCGATCTTCCTCTCCTTGAAGCACCACGGCAGGAACAGCAGGAAGTTGATGAAGCCGAGCACGGCGTTGATCCAGCCGGCGGCCGTGTACATGTCCAGGCGCAGTGGCGATGACAGGGCCCCGGGCGGCGCGTAGGGGCCGCCGGGCCCCAACGGCGCAGCGGCCGCCTGCAGCGCTGGGCCCACCACAAAGCCCAGCACTTGCGCCAGCGAGACCACGGCCACGGCGCGCGTGCGCTCGCTTACCAGCGTCGCCGACGACAGGTACGAGCGCGCCACCGCTATGTTCGCTGCGAGCATACGCTTACTCATTAGTCATTCAATCATTTAATGTAGCAGAACCATGTATTAAGGATCTATAAAACCAATAGTGACATTTGGATGAACGAACTAAAAATTAAGGTTAATAAAACACGGGTGAGGACGGAGATTTGGATATTTAAATACGTAAACATTAAAAGAAAAAAGATCAGTCACCTGAGCTGACTCCGACAAGGAACCTCGCGAACACCATCCAGTACTTGGCGTGTGGGCGCGTGAGGTGCAACTCGGCGTACAGCACGCTGGCCAGCACGAACAACGCCAACGTGGCCAGCAGCGGCGCCCGCGCGGCGCCCGCGCGGTTGGCCCACAGCCCCAACAGCGGCGAGAACACTAGCTGGCCCAGCGGGTTGGCGCCCACCGCCAGCCCCAGCACCTCCTTCTGAGCGCCCGGCTCCAGCTGGAATATAACAACCAACACACTTCAGTTGCGTTTCTACTAAGACATATGACACAAACAATTTTCAGATCTATGTTGGCGGCATCATTCAAATAGCCAATAGGCCTAGGACAGCATGCCGTGAGGGTACACGTTGCACAACTTGAACACAGCGCTAAGTGAACGATTAGCCCGTTATTGTTACTTGTAGACTGCAAGTGGCTCATAACTACTCAGAAGACATAAGTGTCATTTGGTTTGCAGTTTCCACAATTACATTTTTATAGTTCATACCTACCGACAATCTCCCTACATTCTGTGTATCAATATGAAGAGTGACTTGACACATCACTACATGATTGGCTCAAGGTACAAACTCTCACAGTACCTATGTAGAACAACGTCTTTATTGAGAAGTGAATCATCTGGCATGATTTATTTTGTTTACGTATTATAAACAAACGGCGATTTAATTCAATAATTATAATCGATAGTTTTTAGTTCTGCCGATGTATAATTCAATTGAAATATTTAGTTTATTCGCTAAGTATTTTGTCATCCTTATCGTTCCAGTTGGTCATATCAATGAGCTCATCTGCATTTTGTACCGCGTCCTTAGCTGCGCCTAGTGGTCATAGTTCAAGTTTGTTTCAGGTATATGCGTTAAGGACTATGTATGAATGAAATAGTTCTAGGATTGCGTACGCATAGTAGGCGAGCACACAGAGCGTCATCGAGTAACGTGGTGCGCACTGCGGCCTGTATGGCGGGCGGCGCCCTTCGCCGGGCGACGCGCGACGGACGGGCGCCGGGCGCCGGGCGGCGCGTCGACCTCGTGCCTCTCAATAACGACTATTTTTAGCCTTGAAACGACGACGTCGAGCATGCATCACAGAGTCAAAGAATGCCGTCCATCGCACACGGCCCTGCTGACCGGCCACTGTCGCGCTCGCACCATCTCGTCACTGCAGCACGCTCAACGGCTCAACTGCAATGTTATCGCATTCTTTTGTATAAGCATGTGTAAATGAGTAGGTATATCGAGAAACTTAAGACAATGGCTCTAGTGTTCTCTGTTAGCGTAAATAAAGATACCGATAGGTACAATCTGAATGTGTACAGCAGGTGAGCGGCGCGGATGATGTTCCTCTGACTACATTATGACCGGTGTCCGGTACACGACGTCTTGATGCGCGTGTGTCCTCAGAGTCGTGACTGTCCGTGACCGTGGCACCACAAAATACAGAGAGTGCAGAAGGCAATCTACATACAAAGTGCGCTCGAGCAACGCACACATAGACACCACTCACGGACACGTTATCTCGGACTGGTTGGGACTAGTGCGAGCGCAAGTGCCATCCGCTTGAGACACGCGTCTGTGAAGTGCAAAAATGGAGCAACAAAAAAATGGCTATCTAAGCTCGATTTATATAATAGTTTCCTATTTTGAATCAGTATAAACGAAGTAACTTTTTTGTAAGGTAAATTCACGTCGCCAACTATACGTAAGTGGAAAACATGATTTTTTGGGTACTTCTTGAGGGACAAAATTTTCGATTTCTATGGGTTTACTTCTGTAACCAACTAACAAAACGGCATGTATTTTTTTTTTTTTTGTACAGTTTAGCTTTATCCCTTACTGGGACAAAAGATTTTATTAAAATAATTGCTGTCTAGATACAAAATAAAAATATTTGAAGTTTGTTCTTCTGATTCATATAACGCGTCCGTTTGCCATTTTCCGGAACAAAATGGTCGATGTCGCATTTTCCCTTTGATACATCAATATAAATTATAATTATGTCTAAAGTGTTACTGAGCTGAAAGTGAAATTAAATTTTGGCCATACTATGATCAGTCAAAGAATCAAATTTCGAAGAACTACCCTTTTATTTGTGTACATATTGTGTTGTGTTTAGTGTCATTTGATAGTTTTAGATCTAAAACGGATAGGGCAAAATAAATTGTGTAAATAGGGTAATCCGTTTTGAAGTTAAAGGATTTTCGATAGTGAAAATTGACAAATGTAATACTATGTTTATTGTTTTGTTTTAATATTGTAGAATAAGCTCAACAATAAATCAAACAACTAGATACGAGTGCCACTACTACTTTGAGTATTAAACCAACCGGAGATGCCACGAGTACTAATATCTATGCAAATAAGTCTGTCACTTTCATCGGGGCCACGAGGGAACGCAATAATACACTAATGCAATTCGATCGCGTTGTTACGCACGCACACAAAACTAACACAAGCATAAACTATACGCACACATGTATATAACCGCTATGACCGGCGGTCTCGTACCTTTGGCAGCGGGGATCGCCTGACAAAGGCGCCTCCAGTTGGTTTAATACTCAAAGCACTACTACGATAGTTTTTGTGCATAAGCCAAAGTTGACAACCATAGCGCGACCGCCGAGCGTAGGTATGAAAAGTGAAGTACATACATGTAATTGCCTTCTGTACTCTCTGTATTTTGTGGTGGCACCGCACACCGTGCCTACTGTGCCTGTGCCGAGTGCTCGCTCGTCACGAACACTGTCGCTTTCTCGATCTCTAATGTTTTCGTTTTCGGGTCACCGCGAGTCGCGCGTCTCGTGTGCCGCCGCATGTTCCACTCGGCTAACCCGGTGACGGTGACGGCTGACGGCCCGCAACACGAGCGACAACACTATAATCACACCTACTGATGACTCACTCGCTATCAATTTAATTTAAACAAGCTACCTACTTGTTGAAACGTTTTCAAATTTGTTCCTTGTAAGAAAGAAAATACATTTATTTAGCACAGACCAAAAGAAACACAATACCTACACCGATAGTCAGACAAAAAATAAAGATAAAAATAATAAGTGCAAAGTCCCATGTAAGAAAGGCGGAAAGTGTGCCTCACGGCTGCGCCAAAAAGGCCCAGTTCAGCAAAAATGCCAGACAACTATAGTCCGACTTTTAATTAGCTGCAGCAAAATGACACTCATTTAGGATTTAGGACCGAGTTTAGAGAAATGCACATGAAATAAGTTTCGTTTGTTATACTATTCTGTACCTACTAGAAAAACAAAATTTGGTTGTTGGCCGCGAAAAAACAAAAGACACCAATTTCAGTAATTTATGTAATACATAAGCTATCATTTTACAAGTCCAACAATAGTGCCTGACTCTGGTTGTCAAATGGACGATGTGTGAGGTGACGGATGTAAATCAGTTTGATACTGCAACGTGACGTATGTATGCATAATTAAATAAAATAAAAAAACTGGCTAAGTGCGACTCGGACTCGCACACGAAGAGTTAATTACTTACCACAAGGCAGAAACGCCGAAAAAAACACATTTGTTGTATGGGAGCCCCCCATAAATGTTTATCTTATTCTGTTTTTAGTATTTGTTGGTGCAGTGGCAACAGAAATACCTACATCATCTGTAAAAATGTCAACTGTCTAGCTATCACGGTTCATGAGATACAGCCTGGTGACAGACTGACAGTGGAGTCTTAGTAATATCCAATTAGCACACAAGCTGCTTATACAGGCATTGTACAGCCTGGTAGTTGTATAGGAGTCGTTCAAGTACTGTACAATTTGCCTTAAAATGTACAGTAGTATATTTAAAAACCATTTAACAGCTAGGTGGTACAGTAGCCGTTTAGTAGTAAAACAAATTCTTATAGTGATAAAAGAGCATGCAATAGCGTCGGTAGACTGCCATAAGAAGTATAATTGAGTTAATGGAGTCTTTTATACCACCTTGAGATGTAAAAGAGTACTTTAATATACAGCGTGTAACGGCCTCCTTCAGGGTTGATACCCCCCTTCCGTTACACGCTGTATAAAGTGGTTTAAAAGGAGTTAGAAGTTGCTTTTTTAGCGCTTAAGAGTGTAGAGAGGCATTTTCTAAAGCCTTAGGTTCTTTAACGGATTTTTTTACAGCTCTTGTATTACTAATCTATAATAGAGCTGTGTAGCTCTAGAATAGCGCTTTGAGCGCTATATGAGAGAATTATGTAGCCACTGTACGGCAAATAGTTGTATAAGGAATCATACGAAACATTTTATACAGCCATGGGGGTTACAGAATAGTGTTATAGCACTTAGAGCATTTTAATAGTATTTACTAGCGCTCTTGTAACGATACCTCGATAACGGAGGAAAATAACTTTATACTAGAGCTCTAAGCGCTAAATTAGAGATTTATACAGCGGAAATGTAATGTAAAGCCGAACAATGAAAATCAGTCTTCCTCATATTTTTTTAATAAACTTAATGCTTAAGAGCGTTTACGCCGAAAGGCATTGCATACAAACTTTCAAGCCCTTGTTTTTCGAAGTGAATGAACTGATTTTAATGAAACTTCATACGCATATGCAGGATACAAAGGTCTAAAAAGTTAGTAGAGAACATTTTCGAAAAATAGTGTTACAGCCAAATTAGACCGATTTTAAACTTTCTATAGAAACAGAGATTTCCATTTATCTTTATTTTAATAAGACATTTCGAAAATGTTTTCTACTAACTTTTTAGACCTTTGTATCCTGCTTATGCGTAGGAAGTTTCATTAAAATCGGTTCATTAATTTCGAAAAACAAGGGCTTGAAAGTTTGTATGAAATTCCGTACGGCGTAAACGCTCTTAATAACTTTTTATAATCTTCATTTTGGTATTTTATTACGGTTTCACCAAATGGCAAAACCCATTTGGTCAAACCGTAATAGCATCCCTATGCCACGACCACGACTGTACACTACCACGACTGTAAAACCTAAAAGTCTACAACAGCAAACACTAGAGCCTCTGTCTGACTCAAGCATCTAGAACAGATGTAACCAACTCTGAGAGCTGCTTGTTCGAGACGCCATGACAGTTTTTTGTAAAAGTATTTTTTTAAGGTTATTACGATATTTTGAAGATCGTATTTATAGACTAGCATAGACTCGTAACTTTTGACATAGTTAAAGTCACCATTTTTTACCCGTGACCCTAATTAAACAATCTGTAACCTTCAAAGTCTGATTTATGTTAAAATACAATTTCATAACCAACATATCAATATAATTTTTGCATTAAAAACTGAATATTTTGAGGGCGCGTGAATATTTTGACGATAATATACTTATATATTGACAGCAAACTGATACTCGCACTGATATTTCACGTACACAATAAAATAAAACAATGTTAGTTATTTTAATAATCCAATCCATATATTGGCACTAGTCTTTGTTGAAATGGTTCATTTCCCCAAAATATTGCTACCGTATACGTAATACAGATCCGTAAACTCTAATTCAGAGACACAGACGCATCTAAATAAGATGCGAGCGCTATAGTTGCGCTACAAGAAGTTATTTTAGATATTTAGGCGCACACTATCGCTCGCATAGCATCTTTGTATCTCCGTACTAACACACATTTACGAACATTGTAGAGACACTGTAGAACCTCAGGCCATATAAATCTGGGCCTCTTTCGGGGATACAGCGGCGCTGTATCCACTTGCACATCTACTGTAGAACTTGTTTATGGAGCCAATGCCGTTATTAAGAACTTCTAACCGGCCAGTGTACGGCTTGTTATAGAGCTTGTGTGCTACTTGGGTAGGGTCCCATTTTTACGCTTTGGGCACGGAACCCTAAAGAAAATTTTTTTTTTTTATTTGTGTCACTTATAAACTGTAACGAATAGGTATGTATAAATAGTGTGATATTGAGTAACATTGAAAAATAGACCCAAAAAAAATACTTATAAATAAATAAGTGAAATGGCAGCATGATAGACCTTCTTAAGTAAATAAATCCTTCGAAACGAATCAGAGCAAAAATAGTGTTCTGTACGCATATTATCATGTAAAATAACTATATACTCGTAGTTTGATAAAGTTGATCACAATATAGATTAGAATCTCTTTTTAATTGCTTTGGCCTTATGACTCGACTATACGACTGGCGGATTGAGCAAGAACATAGAATAGAAGGCACTGGCTTCAACGATTCATGTGAATTACCCATGCAAGTTTATATTTTAGTTAGAGAGTTATCAACTGACTGAACCGTCTGACTGTTCAACTTCTTCAGACGACTTCCACACATATGTTGGGATGGAGCCACCCTCCTTAAAATGAGTAAAGTTGAATTTTTAGGTCTTTTCGTGCTTAAGATAGATTCCGTACCTAGTTACTCCAGGTCATGACATAGTACAGCAGGAAGCAGGACACTTTCGCGAACCCATTTGCGCGAACAGACATTTCCACGAATGGACTTTTGTATGAACGGACTTTTGCGCGAAGGGACACTTGCGCGAAAAGACGCTTCTGCGAATGAACTTTTTCGCGAATAGGCTTTTGTGCGAATGGTCGTTTGCGCGAAGGACACTTGCGTGAAAGACACTTGCGCGAATCCACTTGCGCGGCGTGACAGTTGCGCAACAAAATTGAGAAAATAAAATTTCTCCATAATATCACGCATGTATTCTTTCAAAGGGTTGGGCAGGGTGTATAGTAGACCCACAATTCACCAATGTTTCGTTATAATTTTTAAAACCATCACTATCTTCGCACCGTTCCGGAATGACGGAATGGAAAAGTGATTCTCGGCCTCGTGAAGGCTTACACCCGATACATGTTATATGGCCAAGATTACCATTACCTAGGAGATTTGAATATTATAATTATGACGGAGGACGAGACAAACATACCCTATGTTTGTCTCGTCATCATCAGGCATATTTTAATTAGTGTGGGCGTACTATGGACAGTGTTGGTTATTGCGCAATAGAAAAACTGTCTACAGTTCAAATCAGATTATAATTTTACGAACAAATTAATCACACTAGCGAATCACACTCAGTAGGTACACAATTCAACTACTATTAGACAATAACAGGCTGGTATGAAAATGATGGTTTCAACAAAACGTAGGACAGTTCCGAGGCTCCGCTTGCTCGATTACCGGGATAAGGAATGCGCTACTTGACGCGTTCTCTTCAACCTCGTAACCGAGCGGAAACGTCCCGACTCTGTCAAAACACGCCAACTCCAGTCTTGATAGTTGCCGCTAGGTGGCGTGCCTTGTTTTGTTGTAAACGTCAATAGCCGGATGCGACAATTCATGCAAAAAAAAAAACAAAGAGTAGGTATTAAGTGAGAGTTACCTATTTAAAGATACAACTCTCCAATAAGATATAACTCCAAATACCTAAGTACCTACCTACTTACAAATTAATTCACATCAACGGTCGTTACACAAATATAACTTTATTGATTTCAATCTAACACAAGCAGCGCATGGTTTGTCGCACAAGCGTGCTTTCGAACTATGGTGAGTCACAGTACAGTTTTGTCGCACAAGCGTTAATCGCACATTCATTTGTAGAGTTCACGTAGTACACTCGGTATTTAATTCCAAAGAGAATACCTATATGGTAACTACTTTACCTGTTACTATCTACGCTATTGTTACCAAAGTCAACCAAAATTATCTGAATTTGAATTCAACAATGACTCGGTGTAATTTAATAATAGGTATTAATTATTTAAACCAGCTACTTAAATCTTTCATTGTTTATTCATTTTCGTTAAGTTAGTGCAAGGCCCGGGAATTATTGAACGTCCTGATACCTAGTTATATATTGAACGTCCTAATAGGTACCTAGTTATATAATGTACGTCCTGATACCTAGTTATATATTGAACGTCCTGATACCTAGTTATATATTGAACGTCCTGATACCTAATTAAATATTGAACGTCCTGATACCTAGTCAGGGTGTTTGGTGCATCGTTTGCCAAATGGAATTGGCCGAAAGGAGAGGTCGTTTGCTATCTCTTAAGGCCCAGTAACTTATTCCTTGTTACACCGGTTTTTTTATTATGACTTTTAAATTTTTATTTAGAAAAATACAAGAACTCTGCATTTAAGCTTAAATTTAAAAAAAAGTTATGAGTGTAGCTTTCAAATTTCATTTTAATTCTTATGTTTACTTTTGTATGGTTCTATGAAATTCAAAATTACTTGATAATAACATCTAGTTCCTTTTTAATACCTCAAAAAGTTTTTGAAAAAAGGAAAAATATACTTAACACTCAATTTTAAATTGCTGTAAAAAAAAACTAAAAGCGATCGGGTTCTTCGAATTCTTTTAAAAAGTTCTCTAGTTTGTCCCCTTTCCAATGGTGTGCAATATACCAAAAAAACTTTTAATAACTTCAGTAATTCGCTAAATGTGTAATCGAGACACATCAGGCTGATATTCGATATTACGGTAAGAACACTAGTTTTCACATAAATAACATTCTTTAAGTAGGTGGATAGTGTTATCTCCCTCTTACTCAGTCTCTTATCTCTTTCTAGGGTTCTAACTTTCCTCGAACTTGAAATAAAAAATTGAAAAATAAATCTATAAATAAATTTATAATACCTAATTATAAATTTTGTTCAAATTGTCCTCCACTATTGCGTTCACACGCGCGACATCTTCGTCTTATCTCGACTGTAGTGGTGTGTAAACGTATTTAAGCTTTGGTTTTTTTAAATTAGGTACTTATTAAATAAAAGTTTATTTTTTATTTCAAGTTCGAGGAAAGTTAGATCCCTAGAAAGAGATAAGAGACTGCGCAAGAGGGAGATAACACTATCCATCTACATAAAGAATGTTATTTAGGTGAAAACTAGTGTTCTTACCGTAATATCGAATATCAGCCTGATGTGTCTCGATTACACATTTAGCGAATTACTAAAGTTATTAAAAAAAATTTTTTTATATATTGCACACCGTAGGAAAGGGGACAAACTAGAGAACTTTTCAAAAGAATTCGAAGATCCCAATCGCTATTAGTTTTTTTTTTTACAGCAATTTAAAGTTGAGTGTTAAGTGTATTTTTCCTTTTTTCAAAAACTTTTTGAGTTATTAAAAAGAAACTAGATGTAATTATCAAGTAATTTTGAATTTCATAGAACCATACACGAGTAAACATAAGAATTAAAATGAAATTTGAAGGCTATACTCATAACTTTTTTTTAAATTTAAGCTTAAATGCAAAGTTCTTGTGTTTTTCTAAATAAAAATTAAAAAGTCATAATAAAAAAACCGGTGTAACAAGGAATGAGTTACTGGGCCTTAAGAGATAGCAAATGACCTTTCCTTTCGGCTAATTTCATTTGGCAAACGATGCACCAAACACCCTGTATATTGAACGTCCTAATAGGTACCTAGTTATATATTGAACGTCCTGATACCTAGTTATATATTGAACGTCCTAATAGGTACCTAGTTATATATTGAACGTCCTGATACCTAGTTATATATTGAACGTCCTGATACCTAGTTATATATTGAACGTCCTGATACCTAGTTATATATTGAACGTCCTGATACCTAGTTATATATTGAACGTCCTGATACCTAGTTATATATTGAACGTCCTAATAGGTACCTAGTTATATATTGAACGTCCTGATACCTAGTTATATATTGAACGTCCTAAAAGGTACCTAGTTATATATTGAACGTCCTGATACCTAGTTATATATTGAACGTCCTAATAGGTACCTAGTTATATATTGAACGTCCTGATACCTAGTTATATATTGAACGTCCTAAAAGGTACCTAGTTATATATTGAACGTCCTGATACCTAGTATTGAACGCCCTAATAGGTACCTAGTTTATATTGAACGTCCTGATACCTAGTTATATATTGAACGTCCTAATAGGTACCTAGTTATATATTGAACGTCCTGATACCTAGTTAAAAACATTTAGGATTATTACTAAGTATAAAAGAACATAGGTCGAATTATGAAAAAAAATTTTGGACCTCCCATAGTAATAGCAAATCAATGTTTTACTATTACCACAGCTTTATACTGTGCTATTACCATGGGAGGTCCAAAATTTTTTTTCATGTTTCGACCTATGTTCTTTGGGGAAAGTTGTTCAGTTTCATGAGCACATTCACCTCCTTCAGGGTTGATACCCCCCTTCCGTTACACGCTGTATAATGTTCATTTGACCCAACATTCATATTAACTAGTTTTCTGCCCTTAGCTCGCTCTTGCATTCTATGTCATTCTATGTCGACGGACCCCGCTTCGCGGGGCCCCTTCTTCTTCTTAGCGTGTCGATAGCAATCTAAATGTACTCGGCCCAGAATTCGGCTACTTGTTTGGCGCCTTCATCACCGTCCATCAGTTCCTGTAACGTGCAGCTGACAGGACACGCAGGACACGATATTAAGAATTAGTGTCCCATCGTTTGTGGGACAGCACCACAATTAGATTGGTGGGCCCCTATTTCGGTATAAAGGGCTTAAAGTAACCTAACCAAACCTAACCTCGGGGTGCTCTTTGCTCGCTCTTGCATTCTATGTCGACGAAGCCCCGCTTCGCGGGGCCCCTATTTCAGTGTACAGGGTTTGGAACCACTGTACTTCCACACCCGGCGCTTTTTGATAGTAGCTTTTTTTTTTTAATAGAATAGACCCTTTTTAGTGTAAATTTGAAAACCGCAAAGTTCGCAAAATCATAGTGGCCGAGAAAAAAAATCCCAAAGTTTTTTTTTTAATCTACAAAAATATGTGGTTAGGCGTAGTCGACGGAGCCCCGCTTCGTGGGGCCCCTATTTCTGTCTACAGGGTTTAAAGGAACCTAACACGAAGGGGATGACCGGGGCTCGTTCGCTCGCTTTGCTCGCTCACTCGAGCCCCCGTCATCCCGTTCGAACCTAACCTGTCCGAGTCGGGGTGCCCCAAGTCCCGAGCTCGCTTCGCTCGCTCTTGCATCCTAAGTTGTCATTACAAATGTGTTACTTTTGTATATTATGTTGGTTTAGTGTGAAGTGTAATCGGAAACACTAAAATAATTTAAAACGACGAATGACAACTGTCAAACGTCAACGTCCCTCACTTACATTCGATTACGCACAAAAGTGACAGGCGATTAAAATCGAATCAATTTTCGCAAAAATAAAAGTAGGCATTTCCTAATTATATTAAACGTTACTTATAGATTTTGAATATTATAGCAACTGAATATTATGTTATGTGAATATTATTTCAAATGTTCATTATATAAACTGTTCATTATATCATATGAAATTAGGTAAAATGAAATTATGTCAATAATTCATTATATCATTTGATCGTTATAGTAAAAAAAATATTAAATGAAATTAGGTCTTTTGATCGTTAGTACTTTTGTTATTATATCAAACGTTACACACCCGTATTTTACATGGAGCGACTGACTATCTGACCTCAACAAACCCAGTTCCTGGGTACTACGATACCCCTTGGTAAGACTGGTTGTGAGACTTTCGGGCTTCTGACGTCCTGTAACGACTTCAAAGATCCAGGAATGACAGCTGGGACCAACGCCTTAACGTGCTTTCCGAGGCACGGAGGGGTCACGGTATGTAAAGATGGTCACTCATCCACAGACCAACCGCGGCAAGCGTAGCTTAACCTGATCGATCGACCTGTGCGGCTGTTATTATTTAGCCACGGGCCCCTCTTTTTAGGGTTCTGTACCCAAAGGGTAAAAACGGGACCCTATTACTAAGACTTCGCTGTCTGTCCGTCTGTCTGTCACAAGGCTGTATCTCAAGAACCGCGATAGCTAGACAGTTGAAATTTTCACAAATTATGTATTTCTGTTGCCGCTATAACAACAAATACAATAAAATAAAATGAATATTTAAGGGGGGCTCCCATACAACAAACGTGTTTTTTTCGGCTTTTCCGCCTTGTGGTACGGAACCCTTCGTGTGCGAGTCGAACTCGCACTTGGCCAGTTTTTGTTTGTTTTTTTTTTTATTATTTAATCTCGAACGAAATTTGACGCCTGCTTTGGGTTTAAGAAATCCCATTTTTAGGGTTCCGTGCCTCAAAAAGAAAAAACGGAACCCTTATAGGATCACTTTGTTGTCCGTCCGTCCGTCCGTTTGTCTAGCAAGACCCTTTATCTCGAGAACGCGTGGAGGTATCAAGATGAAATTAAAACCATATACTCTGCGGTCCCTTGAAGCTGTGAAAAACCAAACTTCTAATACACGGCCGTTTATGCCGCAAAAAACGTATACCTATTTCGACACTCTCAAGGGAATCAAAACGTATAGGTTACCTATCTCCTGTTGAACTAAAATCATGAAATTTGGCAAGAAGCAAAATCTTATCATAAAGCACAACTAAATGAAAAATTCCGAAAAACATAAATTTGTAGTTACATTTTTTTTTTAACTCATGATAAACTATTTACATATTTATACGGTACCCACGGTGCGCGAGTCCGACTCGCTCTTGACCAGTTTTTTCTATATCTAGGGGGGCTTGCCTAGCATCAGTGTAGGTGGGCATACCTACCTAACTGGACACTTTGATCAACCACAGAACGTTTAAATAACTGCCAACAAACTCATATTACGTAGAATGGGCCCGCTTCGGTCTAACCCAGGCATAGTGTGTAGGTACATACATAGTGACCTCACGCACTTTCCCCGAGTGAACGACATCGGCTAGTTGAACACCTTGACGGGTTGTCTCACTAGCGTGGTGAGGCATGTGCGGCGCAGCTCACCTTGTCGAGGTAGGGCCACACGCCGGTCAGCACAATGCTGAAGCCCAGCGACATTTGGAACATGGTGAAGTAGATGACGTAGATGCTGCGCCAGCGCTCGCCCCGCTCCTGCGCCGTCTCCAGCAGCGGCGCACCCGTCGCCGGCGCTGCTTCGTCCTCCTCGCTTGCGGGCTCCCGCCGCACCCGCCCCGCCAGGCCCTTAAACCACTCCATATCGCAAACACACACTAGCACTTGTCTACAGAACCTCACAAGCGATGCAGTGCGGTACGTACAGACTGCTCCCGGAGCCGAGGAGATGCATCTCGCGACTAGTGAGTGGTGCGCCGAGTTCGAGACACAAACACAAAGTAAACAAAGAAGCGCTGGCGCAGCGGCGCACGGAGCTGTGTTCTGTGTTGCGCAAGCGCTCCGCCGCCCGCGCCTCTCGCAACTGACCCCACTTGCGTGATGTCGTTCGTTGGCATCGTTTCCCTCCGCATAATCTCGAGGCTCGCTGTCACCGCGCTGATAGCGTTCATTACGTTGTTAATGTGCAAAGAGTAAAGTAACTATAGAGGCATGTGGCAACAAGCAACAGCGAGTCTTTTTTGTAAATATGGGCACGTATATGTCAAGAGGGGAGCGGTAGGTAGGTACACGTACAGTACAAACTACAAGTACTTACTTAGTACAATCAATACCACTCGGAGTATTTATTATGTTCTGTGATCAATACAGAATACCTAATATGACAGATGCCGCTAGTGGCACAGTTTGCATCGAGTCCGTATTTAAAAAATGTAAACAAATAAGTATTTATATCGCGAAAATTACGACTATTGTGACTATACAGACAAATGAAAGTTCAGTGGTAAAACAACAAAAAACTGTGTGATATTAACATTGCAGTGAATTGTGAAATAAGTTTTCGTCTAAATACTGTAGCGTCTTATGTGTAGCGGCAATGATATTTATTAGAATATCATTGTGTAGCGGCCTTTAGCAGAAAGGACTGGCTGGTTATAATATTCCATTCGAAGATTCAAGCGTTTGTCAGATATTTTAATATGGTGTTTTTGGTTGAATAGATAGGTTTGATACATTTGCATTGAAGCTGTAAAGTCGTTTTAACAATATAATAGTTCCAAGTCTACGGTCTTTTAATTATACACTGTGGAACTGTGGAGGTCCGGTGTAGACCTTCACAGTACCTATGCCTTGATGAATGATGTCTAATTGAACTCAGATTTAAGTGTGTTTAAAAATTAATCATTTTCATACCGCTAAATTTTACAAAACCATAAATCATTCAGCTACAAAACTGATAACAGCGTCATCTATCGCTGAGTAGCGGTACTGCATCGAACTGTTGTTACCTACATTTAGTGATCTACTGTTCCGATCAATCAATACTAACGACACCTAGTTCTACTTCATAGAACTAATTAAGTCTCGGAATACATGATTGCACTAACATCAGAATGACACCTCAACTAGGGTTACCATATCTCAGGATTTCCTGAGATCTCAGGATTTTTAAACTCTTCTCAGGATTACGGTCGGATTTTGTAAATCTCAGGATTTTCAGAATTTTCTAGAAAATAGAGTAGAAATTTTAGATCTTTTTATTTAAAAGGTACAAAACAGAAAAAAAAATAACTTTACACATAGTGACTAATTAAAAAAACAACTTTGCTCACGTTAATTGCACAAATAAAATCAACACTTATTTATCTATGAAACTTATCAGTCTTTTCATATTCGCGCCCAACGTGTGGGTGGGCATGACCTCCGAGAATCGAGATCCTCAGTGCACAAAATTATTAATAATATGACATTTTAAATTGTACATTACGTTTGAGAAAAAAATCTGAAATTGCAACAAATTCTCAGGATTTTTTAAGGAAATCAGGCTTTTTCTCCGGACTTTTAAATTTTTCATCTGGTAACCCTAACCTCAACCTACGCGCTATACTATAGTTACCGGCACGTAACTTGGCAAGAGATTTTCGTAGTGGGGGAAGTTCGCGCATATAAAAATGTATGAAATTGTGCGTGCGCAAACACATTAAAGTATTTAAGTACAATAGACGGGACATTGCTACCAAAACAGTGTTCCGATACTTGTTACCTAGGAGTAACAAGTCTCTCAGTCTAGTATGGTACGCCTGCGCGTCAAGTCGCATTGACGCATTCCTGTCCAACAAAAGAAAAATATTTTATATGGAAATATGCCGAGTTGCGCATTACGTTACTGCAAGTCTCGTTAAGGTAAAACAACTGGACCTAACTTCAGTTTATTTTCGTATGTATTATCTATATGTACTCAGTAATTAGAATTAAATCATTTTCATAAATAGATCTAGAAAATTTGTTTATTTTGTATTAAACGCCATCTATTGCTGAGTAGCTTTACTATAGTTGGGTAAAATGACAGCTTAAGTGTTACCACTTTTTAACGAAATTAATATAGTGGTGTGACAAAATAATCGATTCATTCAAGTAACATTCAGTTTAAAATCGATCCATGTTTAATTGATTTTATAAAAGAGGGTAATAATTATTAGAAGAATTAAAAACTAAGCTTGATGTGCTGGTGTCTGTACAGACACTTTTATACGTCAATCATATTTTAAAAACTAGATGAGGTCGGCGAAGAAAAGCCAAAACAAACTCAAGAGATATAATCTTGGTCAGATCATGTCAAGACCATACTGAAATGGTCTTTTGAAGAATTAACCATACCACACAGCACATACCATAATAACGATAATTTAGTAATTTGTATGAAAAAACAATTTTATAAATAAATCATTTGTAAACATTGAAACTATGTGTACACGCCAGCACATCAAGCTACGACAAGTTGTCAAATTTATTTAATAGATTTTTAACTTTATGGCCAAAGCATAAGGTTCAAAAATTTGACAGTTTCGGGTAGCTTGATGTACTGGCGTCTGTACTAATAATTTTATTGCTTTCCTAACTTTTTGGCACTTATTTCAATCTATTCAAATGCGAAAAAATTGTCTTACTAACTTTTTTCAATATTATTGATACCTTTGAATCTATATGGTAAAATCCCTACCACAGATTTTATAGTTTGTACTTAGTGTCACCCCGCATTGCCAGACCTACGGATTTATCCATAGATCTACGGACTTTGGACCTCGTCTCGGATATACGTATATCGATATAAGATTTACAAATATTTGCAAACAAAAGTGTAAAAAAACAATTTTGCAAAAAAAAAAGTATAAGCAGGCGGGACCCATTTGAATTAGACAATATAATAAAAATGGTATAGGCCCCGCCTGCTTCCAACTTTTATTTAATTTAAAATGGGCTTGTTTGTAGCTTTTCAGTTTCGCTGTCGGGTTTTTTTATTTTTTAAATTACTTTTTTTATTTCCAGCTTTTTGGTTTACAAATGTGAAAAATTTCGCAAACGATTTAGTTCTTGGTACGTGTTTTTTACGATTTGTAACTTCGAATTACTTTTAATCATATAAGTTATATATATTTTTGTAATCACCTTTTAAAACCCTTTATTTTGATACCCCATTCGACAGGTTTCGAGAAAAAAAAAATGATTTTTTGAAGACATATTGCGCCAAAAATCGGCCATTTTAATTTTTTTTTTCAATTTTGATATACCCAGTGTCACTCTCAGAATTAAGACGAATCTAACGGCACCTCTCAAGCTGAAATCGATCAAGCCGTTTAGGCTACAGAGCGTGCCAAAGAAATATACATACATACACTCGAAAAACATAAACCTCCTTCTGACGCAGTCGGGTAAGAACGAAACGCAACCGACAATTGCAAAAAAGGTCTACTTTACACAAAAAGCAATATAAAACACAAAAGCATAATAATTCGGCGGCAAAGCGCCACATTTAAAATTATTTTGTTTTTTAAAATGTAAATAACTACTTACTTAAAAACACACCCTGAAACTGATACCTTGTCATAGACGGTGACACGGACAATGAATAATAGCGAATAAAATTATACTTAGAATTTTTTCTGCCTGAGTCAATTTTTGCCTAATTTGTTTAGTTTTCGATATTTATCTAACTGATTTGATTTATATCAGATTTTTCAGGCACCACCGATCCGATTTTCAATCCATCGATTGAGAATCGTATCTGGCAACACTAGCCACACTGGCCATCTACCGGGCGATAGCTGAATTTAATTGAATAAATTGCAGCTCTAATTTTGCTATTGCTTTGGCAGATGGCGGCACTGAGACATGGGATCACAGTTTTTCTAAGACATTTCTTTGCATAGCCCCTCTATTGTACCTATCTTAAATCTCTTTGTGCGTGCGCAAACTTCCCCCACTACAAAAACTCTTGCCAACTTACGTGCCGCTACTTGTACCAATAGTGGCCGCAAGATGCCAGTACTTGTAGTGTGTTTTACATAAGAATGTGGATATAAGACCAACTGCGATGTGCGAATCGCAGTCTGGTTCATATCTATTTTTGCAAACACGCAAAAATAGATATGAACCAGACTGCGATTGTTATCCGGAACAAGCATACCGATTAATGAACCAGGACTCCAAAAGCAGATGGCGCTGCAGGCTGTAAGCGATTATAGCTAATTCGGAAAGCGGCCCGGTCACATACTGTGGCCCGGTGGTCCTACCAGTGTGACCATTTGTGGCAGATTTCTGCCATTTTGGCAGATTTCGCTCCTAAATTTTGTCTGTGGCAGATCATACATTTACAAAAGTGCAGATTTCGGCAGATTTCAAGAAATTTCACATTACTTAATTTGAGTTTTCAATGAATTCATCATTTTTTTAAACTAATTACATCAGGTTTTTTAGATAATTAGATTACAAATGATTTTATCGAACTGGCAACTTCTGTTTCATGGCCAAATTATACAGGCATTTCCCGCTTATTCTGTTTTTAAAGTGCGTTATATGATTATGAACTGTAATCAAATTGGAATAGTGTTCATATTCTTATCTTCTTTATTGATTTGGTTTTCACTGAACTTTTGATTTTACCTCATTCTCTTTTGATGTATATTGTGTCCGGTTCTGTGTAACGAATCATTAATTATGAAGAGAATACAACAAAAGAGGGGATTAAGGAACACGAAGATTGTGTCTCCTTTAAACCAACTAAAAACATAATCAAAAAGATGTCGTCAAAATCTCAGTCACCAAAAGAGATAAGTAACCAGAGTCATCGGATAGTAAGAAACCGATGGATATTTTTCGAATGAAATTTAATTAAATTAAATTTATTCCAAAACATCCATCGGTTTCTTACTAAACTTCCACTATATCGACGACCCTAGTTACTTATTTCCTTTGGTGACCATACACCGAAAATGACGAAAAGGAGGCAAATGCGTAGAGTAAGTAGTGTATAGGTATAATAATGCAAAAGAAAATTGTTAAATATTTTTGTTGATTTAATGTATTTTTTCCGGTTTTGGCAATTTTGGCGTTAAGTTTGGCAGATTTTTTGCCCAGTCTGTGGCAGGTTCGCCATTTATAAGATGGTCACACTGGGTCCTGCTCTCCAGTTCTACCAAATTCTGCGAGTAATTTTCTACACTGACTGATAGTGAATTATTGATTTAGTTTTGTTCAGCAAGTTCAAGAATAGTACACTCGTCTTTAAATAACCATGAATGTCTCACGGCCTATTGTATCCAGGTTATTCCAGCAATCTGGTAAGTTGATTAATCTGCGCGGTGCGCCATTCGAATTCCATATTTGAGTGTGGATCGATATTTTTGCAAACACGGTTACTAGATACGCTTTTGTTTTATTTAATGAAAGTTTCTTGTTTTTCTGAAAGCCTTAGATTTAATTTAGATTGGTGTGTTTATATGGCTAAATGTTTATATTTTTTAAAGTTCAACGTTACATAACATCTGCAGAGAGAAGTAACCTAACTCTGACAGTCAAGACTAAATAAGTATGTAGGTACATTTTTTAATGTAGGTACTTATTGGTAGTAAGATAATAATTTATTGTTTGAAGAATGAAATAGTATGTAACTGCTGGTTACTTTTAAGAAAAAAGAAACCACTTTCATAGAGCTAAATATTATTTTTAGGATTATAATTCAACAACTTAGACAAATACTAGACACACACACACAGTGCACAGTACTTGATTGTATAATTCATACCCAGGCCCCTCTTATCCATTGGGCACTTTGGGCAAGTGCTCAGGACCCCGCAATCGACAGGGGGACCTGCCCTCAAAAAAATAAATCTTACCAGCCGCCGCCGTTCCATTCTATGCATTATTAGTACCTACCTACCTTATTGTATAAATATATATAATTATTGTTTGTTGTTCCTTGTTTTTATATTATAATCATGTGGGTAGTAGTTTGGTTATCATCTAATATTGTACTTTTGTATGTTGTGCTGTCTTTTTGTGTGCACCAAATAAATGGTTTATCTATCTTATTGATTTTCATTGCAATTTACAATAAGTTTCTAGTCCAAAACATAAAACATTAGTATTATGTTTATTTTATTGGTTTTAAAACAGAATATTTGAAAACATAATGAAAATTAATTATTATTTATTTACTCTTATCTACACAGGGATGATCTAATGTGCCCAAGGCCTCCGATAGGTTAAAGACGGCCCTGTTCATACCTATTACCTAATGAAATACAGATTTATTTTCCTGAAGTAGGTAATGATAAATGTTGCAAATAGGTTGTGGGCTGTAGGTACATATCAGAACATTCAGTTGCTCCTTTTTCAGGAAACATCAATTACCTACTTGAGGGAATATCTCATTCACTCTTACCTGTAACCAATCAGAATCCTGTACTAATATTTTATAGGTCCATATGGGAGTGTGTTCCTCTGTGGCCGGACCACAGTTTAGTACTCAGATGCTATAGTTCGAAATAATACCTACCTAAAGTCTACTTTCATCGGAATATATATATATATTTAGTACCTCAAGAGATATCTTTTTAATTAACAATTTATGTGGTCCGGCCGCCAGGCAGTGCTCTCTGGCCGCGCCACCTCAAATTAAATAAAGTATAGGTAATGAACTATTAATAAATCAATATCCCGAAAAAAACTACCTAAAGAGTACCTTGCATACGACAAATATGGTCCAATAAACCCCTTCAGTTAAGGAGTTATTGGTCGTAGGGTGTGGTCCGGCTGGAAGGTATACTCTGCAGCAAGTCAATTTTGCAATATTTAATATTAACTATCCATAAATCAATTTATATAATAGTACCTTTTCTCTACTCTTCGTTGATACTTTTTTCTCTCAAGAAACTATTCATTTTGATTAATTAATCTTTAAAGTATGTGGCGCGGCTAGGGAGGATTACTTTCAGCAAATATAACGAAATATGCTTTATTTCTTTATGCATGTCCGTGACTACCGCCGCCCCACCAACGCCAATCGCTTCCATATTTAGTCAATAATTAGTACTCAATTGGTACTAATTAGTACTCGAACAACAAAATTGGTACCTTAGTAGTTTTCGAGAAAATCGACTTTGAAGGTGGTCCGGCGGTAGTCACGCTCCCTTCAGCAGGACCACCATGAGCGCCGAAAAAGGGGGCACGCTACAGCTATTCTAAGTATACAAATAATTAGTACCCTTCTAAGTGATGTATTGCGTAAATAAAACAGAACTGGAACATTTGTATTTACCGCGAAATCAACGATGATAACTTTCTCGCAATTGTTCAGCAGGACCACGCACGGCTTCCAATTTTGATTCCAAGTTAGAGAAGCTTGTCGCTTTCCTCAAACCTACATAAAAAATGAGTACCCTGCAGGATAAAATTAGTACCCAAAATACAAAGTTAGTACTCCAGTAGTTTACGAGATATACCATGCCATTGGTGGGGTGGCGGTAGTCACGGTGCCAAATTTTCATTTCAAGATTTCCCTATTAAAAACTATGTGATTTCTTTCCAAATTTATACAAAATTTAGTACTCCTAAAGAAGTTAAAGCGACCAAAAATTCAGATTCCCAAGTTTTATATTTTAAGAGAAATTAGCTTTCATTACTTATCCATACTAAATCTTCACGTATAACCCGACCAAATTGTTGTTGTTGTTGTTTTTGTTGTTGTTGTGTTGTTGTGTGTTGTTGTTGTTGTTTGTGAGATTACACTCGTGCACATAATTTTTTTTTTCTTAGATACACAATTTGTATGAAAATTGTGATATTGAACTGTTGGTAATACTAATCCGACGTCAATAAATTTACGTGCACGAGTGTACATCTCTTAAACAGCTCAATACCATTGACAACTTAATTTGGTCGGGTTATACGCGGAGATTTAGTATGGAAAAGTAATGAAAGCTAATTTCTCTTAAAATACAACACTTGAGAATCTGAATTTTTGGTCGCTTTAACTTCTTTAGGAGTACTAAATTTTCTATAAATTTGGAAAGAAATCACATTAATAGGGAAATCTTGAAATGAAAATTTGGCACCGTGACTACCTGGCCGCTACCCCACCAATGGCATGGTATATCTCGTAAACTACTGGAGTAGGTACTAACTTTGTATTTTGGGTACTAATTTTATCCTGCAGGGTACTAATTTTTTATGTAGGTATGAGGAAAGCGACAAGCTTCTCTAACTTGGAATCAACATTGGAAGCCGTGGTCCTGCTGAACAATTGCGAGAAAGTTATCATCGTTGATTTCGCGGTAAATACAAATGATCCAGTTCTGTTTTATTTACGAAATACATCACTTAGAAGGGTACTATAATTATTTGTATACCTACTTAGAATAGCTGTAGCGTGCCCCCTTTTTCGGCGCTCATGGTGGTCCTACTGAAGGGATCGTGACTACCGCCGGACCACCTTCAAAGTCGATCGAAAACTACTAAGGTACCAATTTTGTTGTTCGAGTACTAATTAGTACCAATTGAGTACTAATTATTGACTAAATATGGAAGCGATTGGCGTTGGTGGGGCGGCGGTAGTCACGGACATGCATAAAGAAATAAAGCATATTTCGTTATATTTGCTGAAAGTAATCCTCCCTAGCCGCGCCACATACTTTAAAGATTAATTAATCAAAATGAATAGTTTCTTGAGAGAAAAAAGTATCAACGAAGAGTAGAGAAATGGTACTATTATATAAATTGATTTATGGATAGTTAATATTAAATATTGCAAAATTGACTTGCTGCAGAGTATACCTTCCAGCCGGACCACACCCTACGACCAATAACTCCTTAACTGAAGGGGTTTATTGGACCATATTTGTCGTATGCAAGGTACTCTTTAGGTAGTTTTTTTCGGGATATTGATTTATTAATAGTTCATTATACTTTATTTAATTTGAGGTGGCGCGGCCAGAGAGCACTGCCTGGCGGCCGGACCACATAAATTGTCAATTAAGAAGTTATCTCTTGAGGTACTAAAAATATATATATATTCCGATGAAAGTAGACTTTAGGTAGGTATTATTTCGAACTATAGCATCTGAGTACTAAACTGTGGTCCGGCCACAGAGGAACACACCATATGGGAATAGAAACAGCTACTTAAAGCCAGAAGGCAATCACTACTCACTCATCCACTCAATTGACTCATAAATGTGCAACATGAGGAAACTATCAAGAACAAAAATTAAGAGGGAACAAGGCGTACAATTTGCATACAAAATATTCCCCTTTTTCTTCCTGAATAATGCCTCTAGAGCAAATTTTTTTTTCATCAAATCAAGGTCTACTGTAAACACATCCCCGTCATTTTCTTTTTTCAGCAACTAACTATTAAAGAAATTTAAACAAATGCCCTATTTTTACTGCCATGATTAGAGGACTACCAGAAAAATTAGAAAAGTTTTCTGGCTTCCAGTCTAACTGGATGCAGCTGAATACCAGTATTTTACATGGAGCGACTGCCTATCTGACCACCACAATCCAGTTACTGAGTAATATGATACCCCTTGGTAAGACTGGTTGTCAGACTTTCAGACTTCTGACTACCCGTAACGACTGTCAAAGATCCACGAATGACAGCCAGGACCAACGGCTTTACGTGCTTACCGAGGCATGGAGGGGTCTCGGTATGTAAAGATGGTCACCCATCCACAGACCAACCGCGGCAAGCGTAGCTTAACCTGATCAATCGACCTGTGCGGCTATTATTTAGCCAAGAACCCCTCTTCAAACTTTTTTTATTTGTATAAAATTAATTAAATAAGGTTTGGACAAAACTTGTAAAACATGAGAGCCTGACTCAACAACAGCGCTTGAAAGTCAAATTAATAAATAAAAAATAAAGTGTTGTTGTGCTGTGGTGTTGCAGTGCGGCGCTACCACAACGAGCACTTCAAGGCGCCCACCATGGACGAGCTGCCGGTGCCGCGCGGCTCGTGGCAGGCGCACCACGACGCGCAGCAGCGCCGCTACAATCTGGCGCTGCTGTTCGGAGTCGCCTTCACCGTTGGCAGCTTAGTTGTTGTATGTATATATTTATTTGACGTCGCCCTCTGATGGAGTGCTTCTGTAGGCCTATACTCATACAATGAAATTACTATTGTTTCAGTTTCCTTTTAATTTGACAATCATCATCATCTGCCTGGCCTTGTCCCGTGTTATTTGGGCTTGGCGCAAATCGTATTTTTAACCCCCGACGCAAAAACGACGGGGTGTTATAAGTTTGACGTGTCTGTGTCTATGTCTGTCTGTGGCATCGTAGCTCCCGAACGGATGAACAGATTTTGATTTTGTTTTTTTTGTTTGAAAGGTGAAATAGTCGGAGTGTTCTTAGCTATGTTTGATGAAAATCGGTCCAAGATGGCCGCCGCTACAAAATGGCGGATTACATATTTTTTCACAACTCCCCTAATATGGGTATCAAATGAAAGGGCTTGAATAGTAGAATACTATACACTATGATAAATTTCAAATCCAAGATGGTCGCCACCACAAAGTGACGAATTACATTTTTTTTTTCACTACTCCCTCAATATGGGTATCAAAGGAAACGGCTTGACTAGTAGAATACTATACACTATGATAAAGAACAATGGCCATAATTGACCTGACCAAATTCGGATGAGACCCGTAACGAGTTATACGTCAAAAAATAGTCAGTTAAGTGAGCATTAATTTACATGTACTTATTCAATTATTTATTAAAACCCGGAATAAAATAAATAAGAATATTAAGAAAACCTTTCTTCCGTACGACATTTTTATTAGTTTTGAACGCACCTGAATACGTTCCGTCCTATACGGGCTACACGTTTCGTCTGAGCACCAGCATTCGAGCATTTAAGATTTTTTTTAATCAGATTTTTATTTAAGATTACGTTTATTGTCGTTTTTATTCTTAGAATATTGTTATTTCATGGATAATAACAGTTACATCAATTACTAGGCCAAATTCTCAAATACATTTAAGATTACGTTTATTGTCGTTTTTATTCTTAGAATATTGTTATTTCATGGGTAATAACAGTTACATCCATTACTAGGCCAAATTCTCAAATACATTTAATGCTTCTAACAGATGGAACGAAACGTATGACATATTGACACCCACAGATATAGATATACCTAGATAACGCAAGAGTAACTACTTCGCGTGCCAAAAATTGCACCAACTTATGATTACAAATCATAAGCCGCCCCTTTCGCGCTCAGTCCTTTGTACTGCTGGCTGGGTAAGTGTGAGCGAGAGCGCGAGCTTGTGACGTCATAGTAGGTAGTCAAAAATATGGCACGCTTGGTTTTCATACAGTTCGTGATACTTGCGTTATCTAGGTATATCTATATCTGTGTTGACACCCAATTGACATCCCGGCAGCTGTCAAAGCTACTCCCGCGCTACTCCGTTCCGTATTACGGACCTATAATATTTATATATAAAATGATAAACTGACTGATTGTTGATATATCAACGCACAGCCAAAACCGCTGGTCCTAGAGACATGAAACTTGGAGGGTGTGTTCTTTGTGAAGAGTAAGTATCCACTAAGAAAGGGTTTTTGGGAGATGGAAGTTTATATGAAAGTCCGTCAGTTTTGAAGTTAGGATCTTCAATTTTGTGTTTAGAATGACGATTGAAAATTAATTTATACGTGTCTCAGCGTTTTTGATAATTCCACCCCTGAAGGGATAAAAAGTGGGATGAAGTTGTGTATGGAATGTCTTTAATTTTCGAATTGTAAATCACTAAATTTATTGTTTAGGTTTATGGTTGGAAGCTAACGCAACAGTGTAGAATTTCAACCCTTAAGGGGGTGAAAAGGGAGATGAAATTTTGTTTCTAATTATATAATCTATCAACACACAGCCCAAACCGCTGGTCCTAGAGACATGAAACTTGGAGGGTGTGTTCTTTGTAAAGAGTAGGTATCCACTAAGAAGGGGTTTTTGGAAATTCAGCCTTTAAGGAGGCTTAAAGTGGGGATTTTGTTTGTATGAAAAATCTTATTCCTTGAGTTAGTAACCTTGAAACTTGGCACGAATACTTATCTAAGTAAATTATGAAGTTTGGCAATTTTTGTTTTTCTAAACTACCCACTAAAGAGGGATTGGGGGGTGTCAAAATTTGTATGGAAGAAT
This sequence comes from Mesoligia furuncula, assembly GCA_916614155.1. Taxonomy (NCBI): domain Eukaryota; kingdom Metazoa; phylum Arthropoda; class Insecta; order Lepidoptera; family Noctuidae; genus Mesoligia; species Mesoligia furuncula. Next base: position 429,937 of record OU744807.1, on the reverse strand, counting down.
TTTAACGCGCTGTCCGATTAGCTCGAAACTGAGTATGTATACTTAAAACTAAAAATAAAGAATATCGTGTGTCAGGGTTTTTGGAAAATCTACCCCTAACTGCGTGAAAAAGGGTAGTCAATTTCACAGGGGAGTATTTTATTACGTGGCTTGATTAGCTCGAAAATTGGTATAAATAATCTTTGAGTCAAGTCATCGAAACATCCTGCCGGGTCAACGGGATTGTCCGTTTTTATTTCTTCATCAAATAGTGCTTTTCGAGAGCAAATGCACGAGTTACTATAAAAAATACCCAAATTGCTATAGGTGTGCCTATAATATTTGAAGAGTTCCTTCGATTTCTCCAGGATACAATCATCAGATCCTGACCTGATGACAATGGGACCACCTGGAAAGTATATATACACTTTCAAACAAATAAAAATTTCAAATCGGTCTAGCCGTCTTCGAGTAATCGAGAACGTACCTACTTAAAAAAAAAGATTCCGACGAACTGAGAACCTCCTCCTTTTTTTGACGTCGGTAAAAATATAAAAGGGGGTTTTAGGGTTTTTCAAAAATCGACTCCTACCAAGTTGGAGAAGGGTTATAAAGTTCAAGGGTTGGATTTTACTGCTTGCTTCCCTTAACTCGAAAATGGGTATGGGTCTTTGAGTCAAGTTATCAACACATCCCAAACGATTTTTCAAAATTCCTTCGCTGTTGGAGTGAAAATCGGGGATACGGTTTATTTGCAAAATACAAACACTATTTGATCTATAAACTTAAAAATTGGCCCAAATACTTATTTATCTAAATAAATGATAAGATCATAAACATACATTTTCGAAATTTTAAGAGGAAAGTACGAATTTCACGCGGACGAAGTCGCGGGCAGAAGCTAGTAATATTATATACCTATAATATTTATAAGTCTGAAATAATTATTTTCATCAAGGAAAACTGTCAATGTTTGATATTCTTCGCACAGAAGTGGGACTGTGGGTGATACAAAACGCGTAACTAACAATGATTAGCATAATTGCAGTATGGCTGTCGCGTTTCCGACTTGTCAAATTCTAATCTCCCTAAGAACAAATAAATGCAAAATCTATTTTCTTCCGCTTTCTAAAAATATATTTTCAATTTAATATTGATTATTATAAGTAGGTGAACCAATTAAACCATATGCCATCAAAGGTCGCGATACTTTATAGTCAGGTCATAGCATGTATGGGCCGTGACCGACGTTATTTAAAATCTAAGATGGCCGCCACTACAAAGTGGCGAATTACATTTTTTTTTCACAACTCCCTCAATATGGGTATCAAAGGAAAGGTCTTGACTAGTAGAATACTATACACTAGGTATTACAAATTTCAAATCCAAGATGGCCGCCACCAAAAAACACTACACAACCACCACAAAATGCCGAATTACATTTTTTTTTCACAACTTCAATCTAGGTATCAAATGCAAGGGCTTGACAAGTAGAATAATGTACACTAGATTGAAAGGGAATGAGGTTAACTAACAAAATGAAAACTAAAAACTTGAAAATTATTTTTTTGTTTGATCAATGCCCTGGATTGATGAGGAAAGTGGAGTGATGACTGGTACCTACGACCACTGAGTTTGACCATTTTTATGAATGGAATTATCCTACTTACCAAACTTATTTCTAATCAGATTGTGTCGCAGTCCCATTTTATAAACTAGATTTCAGATCAAGTTTACCTAAGATATGTAATGGTACTTAGCTATGAAATACTTGTAAGAAAGTTGAATAACTGAACTACTCAAACTTTATATTTATGATAATCTTTTGTATGCACATAAAAATATTACTCTGTTTAAAAAATACAGTGTTATCCATAACATAAATACTAGGAACAAACACAAATTTGTTGTTCCTACAACAAGGCTCAAGAAAATAGGTGGCTCGTTCAGATGCCAATGTATACGTTTTTTATAATAAACTTCCTAGCCACATTCAAGATTTAAGCCTTAATAAATTCAAATCTTTTATAAAGCGAAAACTATGCCAGAAAGCCTATTATACTGTAAAAGACTATATTGAGGACAAAAGGGCTTGGGATTGAGCTGCTCCAATAGGTTAGCTGCTCAATTAGGTAACATTGAATGTTGTTTTTATTTTGCTATTTTACACTTTAATAATTTTTTTTAAGTATCTATTTACTTAAACAATGACATGTACATTTACTGTATAAAGTATTCATCATCATCATCATTTCAGCCGACAGACGTCCACTGTTGGACATAGGCCTCCCCAAGCACCTCCACTTTGACCGGTTCTGCGCTTATAAATTATTATATTATTTTAATTATTGTGAATGTGAGGACTACGTGGGTCATTGTTTCCGTTTTAATCATGGTCTGGCAGTTTGAGTAGTTTATGCGGCCTACCCAAATGCCCTGGCTTTGGTATTGTTCGTCGAATCGTAGAGCTCCAAGTTCTGAGTTGAGCTACACGGTTACTGACAAATGCGTGCACTGACTGGACAGGTCCACTCAATCTGTGTGGTTCTTTCCTCAAAAGACCATTCCAGACACTAATCTACATGGTCCTCTAAGATTATGTCCGGATTTTTTATATACACATTGACATTGATGAATTTTATTTGGGAAATGACATGAATAGGTATTTACTTTGTAAAGTAGTTTTTTAGGGTTCCGTACCCAAGGCCAAAGGGTAAAATCGGAACCCTATTACTAAGACTTCGCTGTCTGTCCGTCTGTCTGTCACCAGGCTGTATCTCGAACCGCGATAGCTAGACAGTTGAAATTTTCACAAATTATGTATTTCTGTTGCCGCTATAACAACAAATACTAAAAACAAAATAAATTAAATATTTAAGGGCAAAAAAATCGCGTTTGTTGTATGGGAGCCCCTCTCATACAACAAACGCGATTTTTTTGCCCTTTTTTGCTCGATATCAAAAATGGCAACAGGTAGGCACTTGAAATATTCACAAAATACTCAGCTGTATTTTAACTTTAATAATAAATAATAAAATTAAAATAAAATAAATATTTAAGGGGGGCTCCCATACAACAAACGAACCCCTTCGTGTGCGAGTCCGACTCGCACTTGGCCAGTTTTTATTTATTATTTAATTATTGTGAATGTGAGGACTATGTGGGTCATTTCTTTTTCTGTTTTTCTTCTTAGTTTTATTTAATAATTATCTGGCAGTTTGAGTAATTTACGCGGCCTATCCAAATGTCCTTTCTTTGGTATTGTTCGTTGAATCGTTGAGCTCCTCAAGTTCTGAATTGAACTACACAATTTTTGACAAATGTGTGCAATGATTGTGTACGTTACCCCGGCAAGAAAGTATCTCCTAGAGTTATATGAGTAGAACGTATAGTTGGTGCCTTATCTGCTGTAAATGTGTTCCCACATTAAAAGTGTGTGCACCCTGTCGTTTTGAAAAAAAATAGGAAAAACGATTCTTGCTGGGGTAACGTTTTTCTAGCAGGAAAATTCTAAACGAATGATCGGAGAGAAAAACTGTGCATGGCCAGAGAGCTTATATGTGTGCCAAAATATGCCCACAAAAATCAAATCTGTGCCCGTTCAGATTTTCGAGATATTGCATTTCCTGCTGGAGTAACGTTTTGATGAATCGTATATCTCTAAAACCATTGCATGTGCCCCTGTAGAATAAACATACACGAGTAGCTCTTAATGTGTGCCCCTTAGTGCCCCAATTAGATTTAAGAAAATATTTATAGTTTTCAAGTTATTGCGGTTTTATGAAAACCCGAAAAAACATCGCAGCGCCTAAATGAGACAAGGCATAAGTTCTCTGAAAACTGTATTCGGTCCTTCTTGACGCTAATAATAACCATAAAAAGTTTCAAAACTGTTCATACATGCGTTTTAGAATAATCTTGCTAAAAGTCAAAACGATGGTGTCATAACTTTGACGGCAAAATACAAGGAAGGCTCAATCCCAGATGTGTAGGTGTAAACCAAAATCTTGTGCCTTTAGTCAAAAATATATGGTGAAAATATTGAGCTTGGAATGTTTCGCATTAAGTAAATATAAAAAAAAAACAAAATATGTAAACTCACACGGCGGCCGGTGCCGTACCGTAGACATGTATCCACGCCCTTAGGTTATATATAACTCTAGGAGATACTTTCTTGCTGGGGTAACGTACACGCACTGATTGGACAGGTCCGCTCAATCTGTGTGGTTCTTTCCTCAAAAGACCATTTCATACACCAATCTACATGGTCTTCACATCGATGGCTCCTAAATATACTGAGTCAACTATTATTCTTTATAAGTATAGTTGACTCAGTATACTTAGGAGCCATCGACATGATCTGACCAAGATTATGTCTGGACTTTAAAAGAGACTGTGACCTCTGAGTTTGTTTCGGCCTTTCTTCTCAGAATAGTCAGATAGGAAACGCCGACTTCATCTAGTTTTAAAAAATGTGATTGACGTGTAAAAGTGTTTGTACAGACGCCAGCACATCAAGCTACTACAATCTGTCAAATTTCTTTAATAGATTTTCAACTTTACCGCTAAAGCATAAAGCTCAAAGTTGATTGAGAAAATTTGACAGTTTTGGGTAGCTTGATGTGCTGGCGTCTGTACAAACCTACTTACAGAAAATAAATCATTTATCATTATAAAGGAATATCTAGAAAAGGATATAATAAAACAAAAAAATCTATTTATTCTTAAAAATTATAAATTATTCTTCAACTATAAATTAATAATTATTTTTTGACGGATAAAAAACCTGATTAAACACCAAATTACCTGAATCGTAAAACGCAAAAAAATAAAAGAAATGAAATACTGACAAAAATTAAGGAGTCCACAAAAAGCATGAAATAAAAAATTAAATTTAAAAAACCCCCACACAAAATAATAATGAAATTAAATGTAATGGAAAAGGATAAAATAATTTAAAAACCCCCGACTTAAATAATTTATGTAAAGAGGCTAAAACAGATAAATTCATATAAGGATAACAGATAAATTCAGATAAGGAAGTCGGGGGACCGTTCTGTGGAACACCTATTCTAAGAGGTCCCCCGACTGCCATATGAATTTATCTGTTTTAGTCTCGTTATATACATTCTTTAAGTTGGGGGTTTTTAAATTATTTTACATAATAATTATTAAAAAATATATATAATATTAGGTTCTTATATAAGAACATAAATCATTATATTGTGTAAACCTATCAAGCAGATCTTCCATGACTGAAATACTTCCTGTATTTCAGTTTATTAAAAAAAAAATTGTACTCCAAACTGACATCTTGAAGCCACAAATCCATGAAGAATTTCAAAATGGAAAAGTAGAATGTATTTTAAAATATGAATTGTTTGTTTCAGGCTAAGGCTTCCGGACTAGTGTACCTGAACTACTCGCCCCCTAAGTCCCTGGACTAGACGTTGCAGTGAATGCATACATCAAGATTTTCAGCTTTTGTAAAACCAGTGGAACATAGTACTAGCACAGAATTCACGTCAAAGCTCCCTTCATAACACTGAGAATTACAAAAACTGAGCAATATCAATGTGATAGTTTAATATAATCAATATAAATAGGTACTTATTTTGTTTTTTCTTTTCAATGTGTTTCAACATCCTTCCAACTTCCAACAGGAAGGAACCTTTACTAAAACTATTTAATGTTATAGATAACTTTTTTACAACAAAAACAACCGACTTCCAAACAAAACTGCTAATTAGTGATAAATAACTTTCATTTCGGTGGTCGGTGTCGTTGTTTCTGCTTTTTTTTTTTCGTTTTTTGACACCGACTCTACTTTTGAAATTCAAACCGACTTCCAAAAAAAAAAACTACAAAGTGAAAAATAACTTTTTTCACTTTGTAGTTTTTTTTTTTGGAATTCGGTTGTTTTTTTTTTGTTCACTTTTTAGTTGTATCTACTTACCCCACACACTTCATATAACACTACTTGCTATGTTAATATCAGTGACAGAAAGCTATTGAACACTGCACTGTATGGAACTGCCTACCCCTTTAAACGGTACAGGCGATAATAATAATAATGTTATGTTGTGTGATTGCTTAAACAATGTATACATATGCGATAGCAGCAATCGCGGTTGATTTGCTGGCATTTATTAGAGCTCGGTTGTCTGTCTCCGAAACTCATCATCAGATCTTTACAAAAATTAAATGGGACCATTTCAGAATAAACCTCTTTCGAAAAAAAAAAGAATTTTGCAAATCCGCCTATAAAAGACGGAATTATGCCCGAACAAACATCACACTAATATTGTTACGAGCTTCGGGTTCGTGACAATAAAAACTGCCAATTTAATAACCAAAAAAATAACACTAATCAACTACACTACAACTCACACACACTAATTTACAAAACACAATTGCACTACTGATCGCTTTAAATCGCACTTGAAGATCGCTTCGGATGTTTTCGCTTCGATCGCTTATCTAACACTGTGTCGGTCGGAGAAGTTCGGAGAAGTCGCGACGCCCCCGTAAGGGGGCGTGGCGAGCGGTACCGGGGCTGAGCCCCCCCGGCCGCGGAGGCGACACGGTGGCCTGTAAATACAGGCCCCTCATTTTGTTGGCGATAATAGCCTATAGATTAGTTGGGCGCGCGTGGATGTCGCGCGCCCATGTGTGTGGTTGCATATTGTAACTCTGTAGGCGCGCCGCGACGCTGTCCACAGCGCCGCTTTCTTCACGACACCTTGGTGGTCAGTCCCCGCCAGGTGAGACCCCCAGTTACCTGGGGGAGGCCCGGCGGGGGACGACCAGCGACAAAGGTGCCGACTCGACGTTCCTACAGAGTATAGGTGAGTTGCTCCCGCCCGTTCCGCTTCCAGAGCTAGCCGGTCACGGTCCGGGCTAAGGAGCAGTCGTGTGTGTGTGGGCGGTATTGTACTGTGTAACACCGCCCAGTGTCTACGCGTATCGCGTCCCGCGTTCGCGTACGCGTGTGAGTGTAGGCGTCTGTTGAGTGATGAGTGTCTGAGTTCGCCGCGCGACGCGCCTATATTAACCTAGCACGCGCCGCGCGACTAGCGTATGTAATTTGTAGAGTTCAGTTGAATCGAGTGAGCCGCGTGTAACCTGGGTGCGGCTCACTCGAGGCGTCAGTCCGGTGCGATGGGGTCGTCGTCCGCTACCAGGTCGCGGGGCAAGGGTCTCGCGTCAGGGGGGCGCGCGTGCCAGGGTGCAATGTCCTGGACATGGGGCCAGGCCGATGCGTCGGCACGCGCGAACATTCCCGTCGCGAGGCGCCGCACTCATCCAGGCTCTCAATCCCGAGATCCCTCCGGATGACATCGTTCCTCACGAAACGAGGCGCGCCTACTATGGTCCGCAGCGCAAGACTTTCCTGCGCGCGGAGTAGCTTTCGGCTCGGCTCGCTCGTGAGGGCGAACCATGCCGGAGCGGCGTACGTCATGATTGGGCGCACGTACAGCTTGTACACCCAATTTGACGCGTGCCGGGATGCGGGACGAGAGCACTGGTTTGAGCAGGGTGCGGGCGACCCTACCCCGTGCGGCGACCGAGCGGACGTGTGGCCCCATCGTGAGCCGACGATCGATGGTGACCCCCTAGGTACTTGGCCCGGGGCGACCACGCGATGTCGGCTCCTTGTAGCTTCAAGGGTGGTGGGAGAAGCGCGGACCCGGTGACCATCGCCTGCGTCTTACCCACGTTCACCGACAGCCGCCATTTCGACAGCCACTCGGGAAGCAAGTCGAGCGCGCGCTGCATCTTGACCGCCGCGTACTTCGCATTAAGCGATGAAGTAATGTACGCGGCGCACAGTGGTTCATGTAGTACGGGCATGCGGAAAATATTATTTATAAACGAAATGACGTTGCGTTTCTTTAAAATACTTTATTAAAATGATATAATGAATGTACCAGAATACAAAGAGAAAGATAAAATAATGTTATAAATATTATTATCATATTATCCTGATACGTAAATTAATGTTTTCTTTTATTAACATGAAAATAATCATCATATTTTTTTACATGAATTCCATTATAAATATTATGCAAAATATGCATTTCTATATTAAATAAATAATAATAAATAGAGAAGCCATAGTTTTAGAGATGGGTGCTATCTACTAGTAAAGCTTTGGCATCATCATGAAGAGGATAGCATTTTCTATTCGGTACTGTACGTAAACTGTTGTAAGGGGATCTGAGGCAGCTAAGAGCATATTTATTAGGTACATCTAAGAGCATATTTATTACGAGAACATTTTCTTGAATGACCTAACCTATAATTGCGGTAGTCTTTATTTCGCGCTTCTTGAGCTTCCTCAGATAACATCCCAATAGGTAAGGCAACACTTATTATTTCTTTGCCATGCAACAGGACTTTGTGCACTGTATTTGGCATATTATACCAGTTGTACAGGCTTACATATAGCTCAGCAGTCTGGTAACAATAACTACCAAACTTAAGGCTCGTACACACAGGCGCGACTTGTCGCGCGACACGTCGCGTGGCGATTCTGCGATATTATCGCGCCGCAACACCTTTCACACAAGCGCGACGCGAATCGCGGCGCGACGAGTAGCGCGACACCGTGTAGCCGCGATATCGCCGCGACGCCATACAAAATGAACATTTAGTATGGTGTCGCGGCGATATCGCGGCCGCGGCGCGACACGAGAGTTCGAGAGTATAAAAGGCAGTGCAATCCAAGCTGAGCTCAGTAGCAGACGATCTTCGTCAGAGGACGAAGGCAGGTCTGTGCGTGTTTGCCCCGCGGGGGTCCTAGGTTCGATTCCCCCGTCCGCCAACATAACCCAACCTAACCTAAGTAGGTACCTACTTAGGTTAGGGTTTAGGTACCTAAGCTTGACCACACAAGCACGAACGACGACACTGGTGAATTCAGACGTACCTATTTTTACGAAGTATTTGTTTACTAACCAAGATTTTTTAATTATAATTCTTAAGATTTATTTTTTACGGATTTCGCGGTTTCAAATTTATGTGATTTCGGAAAAATAACTTTAATTTCTACTTATTAGGTAATGCGTACTTTCGTCTGCAACACATTTGTAGGGCCTTTATGTGTAGGTGGGTAGGTACTTACTTATCATTTTGAAATCAGTGGATATTTGTTAAAGTGGAAACAACATACGAGTACTTAAATTGGAACTAACTTAGGTAGATACTTACTTCTAATCAACCTACTTAGCAAACTAATTCGATAGGTATCTACGTGAATTCTTCTCCAGTAAAATTATGCTCAATACCTATGTTTAAGCATAACTGGTGAAATGTGAGTGCATCTACTAACCCTTTGGGGGGATTACAGGCGTGATGTTATGTATGTGTGTATGTTTAAGAAATAATCAATTATAACTTATTATGTGTAATGATTAACCGCTTGTGCCGTAATTACAGACACAATTAAAAGCCATTGTGTCTCGCGTAGATCTACGTTCCGGCAGACTAAGGGTTAATGAATGAGTGACCTAATTATAAATATAGTAGTGATAAACTAACAGACTGCCTCGTTGGTGTAGTGGTCGCAAGTGCAATTGCTCGTGAGGTTCTGTGGGAGCTGTAATGTACCTGAATGTACCTAACACAGCCGTTCGCATTCAGACGTCGAACTCGAACTGACTCACGCACAGCTGCTAGCACTAGCACTCGACTGCTAGCGGAGCCCAAACTACTTAGGACGGGTTGTTTCACGTTCACTTAAAAATAACGCTAACTACTTACCATCAAACTTTTGATTATATAATGTCTAGATAGAGCATCAAATGCGCGCAAACGTGTCAAAAAATATCGGCCAACTGTTGGGCACGATCGGCACTAATCGGCGGGTAAGAACTTATTCTTTCTTACCCGCCGATTAGTGCCGATCGTGCCGCTTTAGTGTCACTACCCACGTATTACGCGCGCTAATTAATAAACAAATAACAGCGATAAAATGACTGTATGTGCTATTAAACTGTACCGGAATTATAAAGGAAGGGTAAAAAATACCAAACACTTCACATAAAATGGATAAGTAACCAAAAAACTATATATTTAGTTTTTGTTTTTATGAACACCAAATTACGCCATATTTTATCAGTGTTGCCAGTTTCTTGTTTCATTCTCCCAACTTAACGTCATTTTTTTGTGGGTAAATTAATTGATTTATGGTTACGTTTATGATGATGATGACAGGGTCTGTAATTTATGATGTGAGTTGTGCTTCCTACGAAGACAACAGATTAAAACTATGCTATGCTATGGAGGCAAATTGCAACGGAATTGCAATCAACACGTAGTTAGGTAGGTATAAGGACTTTTTTACTATATAATGATTAATGAAGTAATGACCGACCATTGCATTTTTTTCTTTTTTTAATTTTAACTACATAATTAAGTATCCCTAAGTAATTAAAAATCTTGATTTTTTTATTAATATTTAAGTAGGTATCATAAAAGCACGTCCGAATTCGCTAGTTTCCTTGTTCATGCTTGTGTGGTCAAGCTTAGGTACAGTTGTTCTATCTCACGAAGGGTGAGCAATACTTGTAGTTGTGTAAGTAGTATAGACAGACACGCGCATTGTGTGCGTAACTGCATGTAGCGTTAGCAAGTTCATCGTTATTGAACAAAATAATAGAAGTAGGCACCTACCTAGTTAAATTTGTTTCGTTTAGTGATGAAATAATTTTTTCGTGATCTATATTTATTTACATATATTAACAAATAAAATTAAGATACGTTCGGTACCTATCACAGTATTTAATATATTCAGCTTCTTAATGCAAATTTGCTAATTGCATGTATGTACTACGCCAGGTTTCGCTAGTTGTGTTTTCAAAACTTTCTGGAATAAGCTTTTCTTTTCATATTTCGTTGGTTTCTTAAAACAACATATAGCTCTAAGAACCCCATTATGTTCTCTATTGCATTTGAAGACTCTAAAACAAACAATGCATCATTAGAATCACGTAGGTATTAAATGTTACAATTAAATATTTAAACATTGCTTATTGACCTCACTGTGAACAGCTTTTCTCTGTTTACGTTTTTCTATGTTGATGGTACTCGACGGAAAATATTGGCGCAAAACAAGTGCAGTAGTAGCCCGACCGAGCGACCGGCAGTTCGGGCGGGAGTCGATACTGACACAACCAACCCGCCTTCGTGAGATACATAGAACAACTGTACCTACTTAGGTTAGGTTGGGTTATGTTGGCGGTCCGGGGAATCGAACCTAGGACCCCCGCGGGGCAAACACGCACAGACCTGCCTTCGTCCTCTGACGAAGATCGTCTGCTACTGAGCTCAGCTTGGATTGCACTGCCTTTTATACTCTCGAACTCTCGTGTCGCGTCGCGGCCGCGATATCGCCGCGACACCATACTAAATGTTCATTTTGTATGGTGTCGCGGCGATATCGCGGCTACACGGTGTCGCGCTACTCGTCGCGCCGCGACCGAGTCGCGGCGCGACAAGTCGCTCCAGTGTGAAGTGTCGCGCGCGTTTCCATAGAAATTGTTCAGAGTTCAGAGTTCAGAGTTCATTTATTTGTCAGAAACATGAGTATGCACACACAAAGCATGCAAGATGTTAAGTACATCGGAGAAAGGATCACAGTCATGTTTTACCTTTACGGCGTACAAATATGTATTAATTATAATAAGATTTTATCAATTATTAAATTAATTGTAGCTATTAATTATTAAACATATATAAAAAATACAATTAAATTAGATAAATACAAGAGCAAAATATCATCGTCAAAATTAATTAAAATGTCAAAATAAGATAAAAATAACTAACAACAGTCAACAGAACCAAACTTCGCCCCCACATTAAAATTTACATTAGAATTAGTATGTTTTCTCCATTAGAAACTCAGCAATACTATAGAAACATTTGGCTGCTAAATACTCTTTTAGTTTTTTTTTAAATAAGTTTGTGACAGTTATATCTCTGAGTGCCTGTGGCAGGTGGTTATATATACGTGGTGCCATACAGAAAACACTTTTACGCATTAGTGCTGTATTGGATGGCCTCACACACAATCTGTGCTTATATTTATCGCGCCGGTTACGGTTATCCATATCGGATTGTTTCTTAAACAGATGCGGGTTTGCTCTTACGAACATCGCAATTTCAAAGATATAGAGTGATGGGAGGGTAAAAATTTTATATTTTACAAAGAATGGCTTACATGAGTCGGTTGTTTTTAAGCCGAACATGGTTCTAATGCATCTCTTCTGTGACCTGAATATTAACTCTTTGAGGGTTGAGTTTCCCCAGAAGATAACACCAAATCTCAGAAGAGGACCAACTATGCCATGATACGCCGTGAGCTTGGCCTCCACACCCAGAACAGGAGCGATTTTGTAGAGCATATAGGCTGATTTACTTAGTCGCTTGCTTAACTCCTCTAAATGTGGTTTCCAGTTTAATTTTTTATCTATTGTGAGCCCTAAGAACTTACTTACATCCACTTTACTTATCTGTTTGTTATTGCTATGTATATTCAGGTTATTATGAATGTTCAAACGCTGACTGAATAACATTAATTTTGTTTTACCAATATTTATTTTAAGATTATTATTACTGAGCCACATAATAATGGAATCTACTGTATTATTTATTTCAACTTCATAATTTTGATCATCTATGCATTTAATAGTTACTGTGCTATCATCGGCAAAAAGTGACATCGGGTTATTTGTTATATTTGGTAGATCGTTAATATAAATTATGAATAATAGAGGGCCCAGGACACTCCCTTGTGGAACGCCATACATAACTGATTTGCGTTTGGAGGTAAACATCTGCTCTTCATTAGTTACATGATTGTATTGACTTATTTCAACATACTGCTTTCTGTTTATGAGGTATGATTCAATCAACTGTAGAACGTTTCCCCTGATTCCGTAAGCATCTAATTTATTTAGTAATATTTTATGGTCCACGTAGTCAAATGCCTGTGTCATATCGCAGAACACTGAACATACTGGACGCCTTTTGTCAACATTTTCCACTACATTGTTTAGGAAATCATAGATAGCCATATTTATTGTCTTACTCTTTCTAAAACCTTTTTGATCATCTGTCAGAATGTTCATTTTTTCTAAAAAATTATATATTTGTACGTATAGATATTTTTCGAATACTTTTGATAATATAGGTACAAGCGCTATTGGTCTATATGACTCCATTGACATCTTCTCGTTTTTTTTTAGAAGTGGTTTGATAACGGCAATTTTGAGGTGTTCTGGGTATACACCTTCAGTTATGCATAGGTTTAGAATATGGCTTAGAGGTTTACTAATGAGGTCACCGACTTCTTTGACTATATGTGTGGAAATACCATCATGTCCTGTACTCTTGGTATTTTTTAGTGATTTAATAATTTTTGATATGTCATGGTGACTACTTGGTGGCATAAATATGGAGTTGATATTTTTTGATATATTTTCTGTAACATTTTTACCACAATCAGGAACAGGTTTGACTTTTTCTATAAAAAAATTATTGAAAGCTTTTGCTATTTCTGTTCTACGGATATATATCGCAGAATCGCGTCGCACTGTCGCGTCGCGCCTGTGTGTACGAGCCTTTATCCGGATCAACTAATGCACTAGTATTAATTGTTTGCAATATTATACCAAAACTTATGAATAAGTTCTTTATCAACTCTTGTGACTTCAGCTACGATGTCTGCATTATTGAAAAATCTTCTAGACGTGTTTCCATCATTAGATGTTCCCATTCCTTGCTTTACAAAATCCACTTTTAGACCTAAACGTTGAAACAGCTCACTTTGGATTCTTTTCTTCTCTTCCTGTTTTTGTTGTTTGGTAGTTGCGTTTGTTCTCCAACTGGTGAATGACATATTGTACGCAATATGTAATATGCATTCCATAAATTTAATCATTAGCTGTGGATACTTCAATTTTAAATTTTCGAGGCATTTATGTATCTCACGATTACTTGATATGATGATTTCCACAATCGGCATAGGCAATAAGTAAAGCTATCCATCACTATAATAACACTGTTAACGTATGAGAAAATAATTGTAAATGAAGTTAAAACTATCGTTCAATGCTATTTATACTTACACGACACGATATGGTGTTAATTACCCTCATTAGAAACACTTATTAATATAATGCACTTTTTCTTAAATACAGAGCGTCACTAGTTAATGACCTGGTATTTCCAAGACCGCAGGTTACCGCAGCCAAAACTGATGTATTGTTAATCTATAGGGTCTAATTAATCTCCCGAAGTATATTATTACGCATCGGTCGATAACGGAGATATAGTTATGATCTCATAATTAAAAACAAAAGGTTTCAAATGACCTTCTTCATTAAAAATGTAACAGCAATTAGGTACGCATTATATCATAACATATCTTTACGTATTTAATTACTACACACAATAGATTTATGATTAAACTAAAAACAAAAGTTGAATATTATAGTATATGGGTTCTATTCATACTTGAAATAACGATATTTTTTGCACGAAATTTGATTATTCTCGATCACCCTACTTTGGCATCATATAATTAAATACTGTATAATTATTTACGCATATTATTTTTAGGACTTGTTTCTACTAACATTCTAGTATGTGTTTACCAAATTGTAGACATTTTAAACAAAGTCGAAACAAAGGACTTTTTTCCGCCCTTGCACCAATGTGCGGCGTCGTCTGCGTACAGCGCGAGCATTGCGTCCGGAGTGGTGGGGATGTCGTCGGTGTAACGCGAGTCTGTGTCGGTCGTGGCGCATCTCGGTCTTATACAACGCCGAAGATAGGATCTTGACTACTAGTTCCGCTACTCGATACTAGATGGCACTAGTGGTAACTAATGTCACCATGTACCAGGCATTAATTGTGGCGCGCAACAATATTATAAAGGTGAAAGTTTGTGAGTATGTGTGTGTTTATATGTTTGTTACTTCTTCACGCTCAAATGGCTGGACCAATTTCGATAAAATTTTGTATGGAGGTAGCTGGCCCCCTGGAATAATATATAGGCTACTTTTTATCCCGATATTCCCACGGGATCGACATTTACGCGGGTGAAACCGCGGGGCGCAGCTAGTATAATATAAACGTCTGAATTGAGAACCTCCTCCTTTTTAGAAGTCAGTTAAAAACAAAGGTTTGCGCAAAATCATCCCTCAGTTCTAAGAATGATAGCTACCCATTTCTTTTTAATTTAACATACCTGCCTAAACTTTCATTAAAATATCCATCGTAAGATGGCAGAATTACATACGGAAGTTTCAGTTTGCTATTATAGCACAGACGCCAGCACATCAACCTACTACAATCTGTCATTTTTTAGGGTTCCGTACCCAAAGGGTAAAAACGGAACCCTATTACTAAGACTTCGCTGTCTGTCCGTCTGTCTGTCACCAGGCTGTATCTTAAGAACCGCGATAGCTAGACAGTTGAAATTTTCACAAATTATGTATTTCTGTTGCCGCTATAACAACAAATACTAAAAACAAAATAAATTAAATATTTAAGGGGGGCTCCCATACAACAAACGCGATTTTTTTGCCCTTTTTTGCTCGATATCAAAAATGGCAACAGGTGTAGGCACTTGAAATATTCACAAAATACTCAAGTTGTATTTTAACTTTAATAATAAAATTAAAATAAAATAAATATTTAAGGGGGGCTCCCATACAACAAACATGTTTTTTTCTGGCGTTTTTGCCTTGTGGTACGGAACCCTTCGTGTGCGAGTCCGACTCGCACTTGGCCAGTTTTTTCATACTTATCGCTAAAGCATTAAGGTTCAAAGTTGATTGGGAAAATTTGACAGTTTCGAATAGCTTGATGTGCTGGCGTCTACATAACAACGCTATGTGAACTTGGCCTCAAGGAGTGGAATAAGAAAAAGGGAAAAGTAAACTATATGTATGAGTCCGGTTTTATAATACATACTTACAAACAAAATATATTTACAGCATAACAACTAGTTACATTGCTAAGGTATCTAGGTATTAAATACGGACCTAGGACTATTTTTGCAATATTATAATAAATAGTATTTCTTACAATATTAGTTTTTGATAAGAATTAAACATCAAACATTGCTAGTTGAATCGACTCTAGTTCGCAGTACATAGAAAGGAATACCTACTTACATAGGTACGCGTCGGTACATCGCACCCGCTCTTAGGCCAGTATCACACGAGCGCGTTTTTCTCGCGGCGATTTTTTTCGCGCACTGGATTTTCAACGCACTGCTTAGCGCCGATAGTTGACACTCCAACAGTGTATTTTGTTGACGCTCTGGGATGCGCTCTGTTGGATTCTCAATCCTCCACTCAACACCGAGAGTTGATAATCCACTGCGCGATAAAATCCCGCCGCGATATTATTCTACGTCGACTTACTGCTACGAAACAAAGGCGCTGTCGTAGCGAGGGGAGCGCGTGCAGTGCTCGCGGTCAGTGCTCGCGCGCGATGTCGGAGAAGGCGTCGAGGATGTGCTGCGTCGTCAGCGGCAGCGCCAGCCCCGCCGCCGGGTAGCACGCCGCGATGCGCGCCTGCACACACACACGTCAGGGGCCTGCACTCACACGTCAGGGGCCTGCACTCACACGTCAGGGGCCTGCACACACGTCAGGGGCCTGCGCACGACCACGCCGCACTCACCTGCAGCGCCACGTGCTGCGCGATGAACTCCTCCTGCATGGCGCGCCACACCACCTGCAGCAGCCCGCCCTCCTCGCTCAGGTGCTTCTCCACCGTGCGGTACAGCCGGTGCAGCGACTTGCGCACTGCCAACACATTGTCGTCATCAGCCTATAGCACTGTACTGCTAGACATGGGCTAACGGCCGCCCTGCGAAGACCGTTACTCAACACTCTAAGAGTACTCAGACCCCAGGGAGAGGGGCCAGCCGGGCAAATGCCCAGAACGGCAAAATTGAGGGCACCGGGCAGTTACACGGAGTCCTTAATGTTCTCACTAGGAGAAAATCGTACAAAAATTACCATGCTTATCAAACCGACAAAAAAGTAATTTCAATGGTTTTTCTTTAAAAAAAATGCAATTTTTGCGACTGTAAATTTTTAGACCGTCCCGAAATTATAAATTCGAAAGTAACTCTGTCTGTCTGTCTGTATGTTACTTTTTCACGCTTAAACCACAGAACGAATTTTGATAAAATTTGGCAGAGAGATAGATTCCATCCCGGGGACATAGGATAGTTTTTATCCCGATATTCCCACGGGATCGACACTTGTGCAGGTGAAACCACGGGGCGATGCTAGTCTTCTACACAGGGTTATTGGAAAAACACCAACAACCTCTTAAGAGGTCATTGAACTCATCATTAAGAACATTACATTTTGACGAGTTATACGAACTTAAATGCATTTATGTTCGTATAACACGTCGTCACAAAAAAAAACTCAGCTGTTCTCTACATTGTATGGAACAGCTGATATTTTTATCACGGTCAGGTTCGGTCCCATAGTAAAAGTTGTTCACAATGATGAGTACAATGACCTCTTAAGAGGTTGTTAGTGTTTTTCCAATAACCCTGTATACAGGGTGGTTCGAATAGTGACGTCTATAAAAAAAAAATTTGATGCCTCATACCTAGGGATATCCGAAAATATCCCATGTATGTTCCGAGATTTTTGATAGTTTAAGAGATATGAACTTTTATTTTTATTTTTGGGGAAATTCTTCAGGGACATCTTTAATTAATATCTTTTTTTCGACAAGCTCTTTTGATGATTTTTTTTTTGCGATAGGACTATCATCAAATACCATTTCATGTAATTTTTTTCTTTTGTTTTGTATCTCATGTGCAACATTCAAAATCGTGGTCCTGCTGAACAATTGCGAGAAAGTTATCATCGTTGATTTCTCGGTAAATACAAGTGTTAGCGTTCTGTTTTTTTTACGTAATAAATCACATTTATGGGTACTAATTATTTGTATACTTAGAATAGCTGTAGCGTGCCCCCTTTTTCGGCGCTTATGGTGGTCCTGCTAAGGGAGCGTGACTACCGCCGGACCACCTTCAAAGTCGATTTTCTCGAAAACTACTAAGGTACCAATTTTGTGGTTCGAGTACTAATTAGTACCAAATGAGTACTAATTATTTACCAAATATGAAAGCGATTGGCGTTGGTGGTCCGGCGTTAGTCACGGACATCCTAAAGGGAGATTCGGGGTTGTCAAATTTTCTATGGAAGAATTTTAACGCGCGGTCCAATTAACTCGAAACTCAGAAAGTAAGACCAAAATTTAACCTACTATTATAAATATGAAAGTTTGTGAAGATGTTTGGATGTTCGTTACTCCAATCACGCGTAAACCGTTGAACAGCTTTGGATGAAAATTGGCATAGATTGCATCCCAGGGACATAGGAAAGTTTTTATCCCGATATTCACACGGGTTCGAAACTTACGCGGGTGAAACCGCGGGGCGCTGCTAGTAAATGGGTTTTTCAAAAATCTACCTTAACGTTGTGAACAGGTAGTCAATTTCACAGGGGAGTACTTTATTACGTGGCTTGATTAACTTGAAAATTGGTATAAATAATTTTTATGTCAAGTTATAGAAACATCCCAGACGACTTTTCAAAATTCCACCCCTATGGTGATAAAAAGAGGGGATCCAGTTTATATGAAAAATCTTATTCATTTGGTTAATAAACTTGAAAATTGTCCCGATTACCCACGTCTTATTTATCTAAATTAATGATGAAGATCATAAACATAAATTTTCGAAAAAATTTGAGAAAAGTACGAAATACCTACACGCGGACGGAGTCGCCGGAAAAGTGTTAGTGTCTTATAATTTGACACAATTCCTTGGCACTGATAATAATAATAATAAAAAACCATTTATTATCAGGTAACAAAGACCCATAGATACATACCTTAACCTAAGTATACATAATAATATAGTAACAATTTTGTTAGTAAATAAAACTTAATAACTATGTTAGTATCACTTAGTTGCACTAAGTCTTTGTGCGTTCTGGTGGCACTTGTCCGCGAAAGCGGCAACTACTAAGCAAGCCAAGTCGAAAGAAAGAAGAAGAAATACCTAAGTAGGAAAGAAGGAACAAACTCTTTCGCTATGTCATATTAGTTACTCTGTGGCTATGTACCTAATGATTTTTGAATTGAGATAATGGAGTTAGTGTAAAGAGCGGCGAATGTATTTTTTGCCCAGAGCGGCTAAATAGCTAGATCGGGCCCTGACTGTCTACTCATTATTCACCGCACACTACTCACACTGAGCAGCTCAGTGTGACTAGTGTCTCGCGTCCGTCGTCGAGATCGTGAATACCATGCATGGGATTAATTACTGAATGAGTCGTGTTTACTCGTAATGAGCTGGGTTTTTTGTCTAAACATTTTGAACTATTTCCTTTTGTTGGGAATTCGACCAGGCACAAAGGGACAGGCCTTTTGTACAGACACCAGCACATCAAGCTACCCGAAACTGTCAAATTTTCCCAATCAACTTTGAATCTTCATATGCTTTAGCGATAAAGTTGAAAATGATATTAAAGAAATTTGACAGATTGTAGTAGCTTGATGTGCTGGCGTCTGTACCTACTGGTACGGCGCGGTAGCACACCTCGTCCTCGCGCACGCCTGGTACAGTGCTACAGTAGTGTGGTATACCTTCCTGCGCGGGGTACATGGCCAGCACGCGGCGCAGCTCGTGCTTGCTGAAGGCGGCGCGGTAGCACACCTCGTCCTCGCGCACGCCTGGTACAGTGCTACAGTAGTGTGGTATACCTTCCTGCGCGGGGTACATGGCCAGCACGCGGCGCAGCTCGTGCTTGCTGAAGGCGGCGCGGTAGCACACCTCGTCCTCGCGCACGCCTGGTACAGTGCTACAGTAGTGTGGTATACCTTCCTGCGCGGGGTACATGGCCAGCACGCGGCGCAGCTCGTGCTTGCTGAAGGCGGCGCGGTAGCACACCTCGTCCTCGCGCACGCCTGGTACAGTGCTACAGTAGTGTGGTATACCTTCCTGCGCGGGGTACATGGCCAGCACGCGGCGCAGCTCGTGCTTGCTGAAGGCGGCGCGGTAGCACACCTCGTCCTCGCGCACGCCTGGTACAGTGCTACAGTAGTGTGGTATACCTTCCTGCGCGGGGTACATGGCCAGCACGCGGCGCAGCTCGTGCTTGCTGAAGGCGGCGCGGTAGCACACCTCGTCCTCGCGGACGCCCTGCGCCACTGCCTCCGACACGCCCTGCACGCACACAACGCCCAAATTCAAAATATTATCTGTATATATAAAATTCAATGACCTGACTGAGATATCAACGCACAGCCTAAACCGCTGGTCCTAGAGACATACATTTTGGAGGGTGTGTTCTTTGTGAATAGTACGTATCCACTAAGAAGGAGTTTTTGGAAATTCAACCTTAAGGGGGGATTTGTTTATTTGAAAAATCTTATTCCTTGAGTTAATAACCTTGAAACTTGGCACGAATACTTATCTAAGTAAATTATGAAATTTTGCATTTTTTGTTTTTCTCAACTACTACCTAAAGAGGGATTCAGGGTGTCAAAATTTGTATCGAAGAATTTTATCGCGCACACCGATTAACTCGAAACTCAGTATTTATACTTAAGACTAAAAATAAAGAATATCAGGGTTCTTCGAAAATCTACCCCTAACGGTGTGAAAAGAGGTAGTTTATTAACTCGAAAATTGGTATAAATAATCTTTGAGTCAAGTAATGAACACTCAGCGGCATTGTCCGAAAGGGTTACCGCTGGCCCGGAACATAAAGGGCTAAGGAAGGAACACGGGTGGGTTTTAGTCAGTAAGACTCTGAAACTCCCTTCCGCTCCGCCCAGAGCGGGAGGAGTCATTTGATGATTTCCCACCAAAAAAAAAAAGTAATGAACACACCCCAAACGATTTACGAAATTCCAACCCTGTGGGGGTGAAAAGCGGGGGCATACAGTTTATAAGAAAAATCTTATTCATTTGGTTAATAAACTTGGCAAGAAGTAGCCTGAGCAAGTAATAATTGTCATTATTAGTTTATCAAAACTACCCCTCAAAGGGGTTTTGGGGTGTTAAAGTTTGTGTGGAAGAATTTTAACGCGCGATCCGATTAACTCGAAACTCAGTATTAATACTTTTGACAGAAATAATCAATAATAAGTGTATAGGGGTTTTCGAAAATTCAGCCCTGACGGGACAAAAAGTGGTGAGTAATACCCTAAAGGAAAATTGGGAGTCTCAAATTAAGTAGGAATAGAAGAATTTTAATGCGCGGTTCAATTAACTCAAATCTCAGTATGACCAAAATAAATAATAAAGTGGTTCATGGTTTTTCGAAAATCTACCCCTAACGAGGTGAAGTAAGGTGGGGTAGTCAATTTCACACGGGAATATTTTATTACGTGGCTTGATTAACCTCACAGAGGATTTAGGGGGTGACAAAGTTGATAGGTTAGAAAAATATGTAACCCGCTGTCGGGTTAACTCGAAACTCGGTACTACTAAAACAAAAAATAAAAAAGTAGGTATGTTTTAGGGTTTTTCAAAATCGACTCCTACCAAGGTGGAAAAGGATAAAGTTTATGGCGTGGATTTTACTGCTTGCTTCCATTAACTCGAAAATGGGTATGGGTCTTTGAGTCAAGATATCAACACATCCCAAAGGATTTTTTCTAAATTCCACCCCTGTGGGGGTGAGTCAAACTGGGATACAGTTTATTTGAAAAATCTGACCCCTTTTATCTATGAACTGAAAAATTGGCCCGAAAACTTATTTGTCTAAATAAATGATAAAGATCATAAACATACATTTTCGAAATTTTTAGAGGAAACTACGAATTTCACGCGGACGAAGTCGCGGGCAGAAGCTAGTTTCACATAAACCTATATGGGCACTTATGAAACATCAGAAGCTAGGTGCACGGTTCCATTTGGTCGTTTTCTTAAGAGCCGGTAAGTCGCTGGAGCGCTTTTTAAATGAATTATAAAAGTCGCTGGAGCGCTTTTTGAATTCAATTCAATTACATTATCATTTTTAGTGCCTGATAAAAGCGTGTTTATGTTGTTTTTTTTTATGTGAATAATGAATTTTATACTTATATGTAATTTTGGTGATTATTTAATTTTATGTTACTGAATTATTGACATACAACTATACTATTTATTATTTATATTGTTCCATTTAGAATGCGTAGTTGCGTACTGAATTTTAAATATGAACGTACCTATTTAATGTTTGTTTTTTTTTCTTTTCTTGGTTAATATTACTTACCTATTTTATATCATCACTGTAATATTTTCAACACAATGTATTTTGTTATAAAATAAATAACTTATAAAGTTATGATTTATGACAATTAAGTGTTTTGTTTTATTAAACTACTTACATATTTTTATTTTTAACTTTTGCTTCTATTCTTCAATAACTTATTAAATATAAAGTCAACGAAGTTATGACGATTAAGAGCGTTTACGCCGTACGGCATTTCATACAAACTTTCAAGCCCTTGTTTTTCGAAATGAATGAACCGATTTTAATGAAACTTCATACGCATAAGCAGGATACAAATGTCTAAAAAGTTGGTAGAGAACATTTTCGAAAAAAAAAACAAGTAATTAAAAAAAACCCGACTGCGGTAAAGAAATTAAGTTAAAAATAAAAGTTGGAAGCAGGCGGGACCCATACCATTTTTTTAAATTATATTTTCAAACTCAAATAAAAAAAATAAAAAAAAAATAAAAATCGTTTATTTAGGAACAATAACAGATACAATTATAAAAATAGTTAAACGATGATAACTGCAAAAGTTAATAACTGTGGCGCAGCTATCAACGCCCGGCTCCTAGTGAGAGGGTAGTTAGTTCCAGATAAGATAAATATATTAAAACTATTTATGAGTAGTTAAAAATAAAAAGATAAAAGGAAAAAAAAAAAACAAAACAAAGACAATAAAATTACGGGATACGTGTATTGTAAGCGTGGGGGTGTTGGTGTGTGAGGGAGAGTGTGTGTGTGAGTGTGTGTGTGTGGGGGGGGGGGGGGTGAGTTTGTATGTGTGTTAGCGTTTGTGAATGTGTTACACTTCCACAAGTTTTTCTGTTGCATCATAAGTAAGCGATTTTAGCCAAGTATCGAGCTTTTTCTTGCATTTATTTTTGGTAAAAGAATAGATGTTGATCGTTTTGTTAATTCTATTGTATAATTTTGAGCTTATGTAGGTACAATGACGACGTGCTGCTACATTTTTACATGGTTTTATATCGCATACTCGATCTGAACGGCGTCTACTGTTACATCTGGCTGGTTCATAAGGAAGCTGGGTATGTTTACGTAACACTACCTGAGAAACAAATAGTTGTCTGACTGTTAGGACCTGGCAGAGAGAATACAGAGAGACTGTAGAAAAACGTATAGGTTTCCTCGCAAGGACTTTCAGAACTGCTCTTTGAGCTCTCTCAATGCGTAACATAGAAGTCTTATGAGCGCCACCCCATACTGTCAAGCAATAAATTATATTTTCAAACTCAAATGGGTCCCGCCTGCTTCCAACTTTTATTTAGTTTAAAATGGCCTTGTTTTTAGCTTTTCAGTTTTTTTTTTATTAACTTAATTTTTTTACCGCAGTCGGGTTTTTTAGTTTTTTTAATTACTTGTTTTTTATTTCCAGCTTTTTAGTTTACAAATTTGAAAGATTTCGCAGACGATTTAGTTCTTGGTACGTGTTTTTTACGATTTGTCACTTCGAATTACTTTTAACCATATAAGTTGTATATACACACATCAAAAGTGTCTAGGGATCAACATATATTTTTGCAATAACTTTTCTCCTGATTGATATTAATTAAAATTTTCTTTAAGGATTCATCAAATAAAGTGTTTTCGTTTGTCACAGTAACGATAAACCAAGTCACCTTTGCATTAGTAAAGAATTTTGCCATTTTCCTAATAAAGGGATTTTTGACATTTGAACCACTAACACAAAAGTTCGAAAAAAAGACTGAAATAACAGTTTTCTTTAAAATTTTATTGGGTAACTTAAACAATTAATAATCCGTGTTTCTACCGCGAACACTAACAACACAAGAACATCGGTTTGGCATACTCAAAATGAGTTCATCCAAATCACGCTGTGGAATGGCCGCCCATGTTCGTTGCAACAACAAAAAAAGGTCTTCTTGCGACTGGATACCCTCCATATTCGGCAGAGCTCTTCTCTGTAGCATATCCCATGCATGCTCAATCGGGTTCAAGTCTGGCGACTGAGCAGGCCAGGGCAGGACATTGATGTTAGCTGCGGCGAGAGTCTGTCTTACAACTCTTGCGGTGTGCGGTCGTGCATTATCATGCATTAACTGAAATAAGGGACCGATTTGCACTTGTAGAGGAACGATAACGTCTGATACAATCGTCTCAGCATAAATTTGAGCGTTGAGGTTGCCTCTGATCCAAATCAACTCAGTTCTTCCGCCGATGCAAATACCCGCCCATACCATGATGGTTCCACCACTATAAGGATGGACTTCCTGGCAGGATTTTAATCGCTGTTGGCGTCCAGGGGTTCTCCAGTGTCGTATACGTCTTGTATCCGGTCTCATACCAAAACGAGATTCATCAGAAAAGCACACGAAACGCCATTGTTCTTCTGCCCAATTTCTGTGTTCAAGAGCCCATTGATATCGAATCCTACGATTGTGCATTGCTATAGGTGGTACCCGTAGCGGTCTTCGGGAATAAAGGTTCACTTCATGCAAGCGGTTTCTGACTGTTTGGTCGCTAATTAAGTTCCCTGAAGAGTGATGAAGCCTCACGGCTAACATCATGGCGGTTATTGTTGGAGCTCTTCGAGTTAAGATTTGAATGTATCGGTCTTGGCTCCGTGTGGTGCAGCGATACCGTCCTCCATGGCGCTCAGCCACGGTACCAGTGCTTCGGTAACGTGTCCAAAGTCGACTGATAACACTCTGACTTGTATTCAGAGCTAAAGCCACAGTACGTTGCCGGGAACCAGCTTCTATCATTCCCACGGCTCTGAGCATTTCTTCCCTGCTTAAATGACGTCGCCGCTCCATAATAACGTTGGTTTTAATCAGTAGTAGGGAAACAGTAGCACTAATAATGTCTTCAATGCGTTGTATGTTTTTATAGGGAAAATATTGACAGCTGATTTTCATCTTTTACTCGAATTTGATTCACAGTTCCTGATTCAAATTATGAAATGCACCAAAAAGGATCCATATAAATTTATAAAATCATAAATTTATTACAAAGCCACATCTCAATCTCAAGAAATCCGCATAAAAATGCTTGATCCCTAGACACTTTTGATGTGTGTATTTTTGTAATCGCCTTTAAAAACCCTTTATTTTGATACCCCACTCGATAGGTTTCGAGAAAAATAAAAAATTTTGAAGACATAATTTGCTCCAAAAATCGGCAAATTTTTTTTTCAATTTTGAAATATCCAGTGACACTCGCGCTACCAAGACAAATCTAAAGACGTATAATTTATCCAAATCCGTTCATTCGTTTAGAAGTTACGAGGGAACAAAGAAACGGACATACATACAGGTCAAACACATAACCCTGCTTTTGGGCTTCGCCGCAGTCGGGTAAAAAAATAGTGCTACAGCCAAATTAGACCGATTTTAAATTTTCCATAGAAACAGTGATTTCCAGTTATCTTTTTAAATAAGACACTTCGAAAATTTTATAGACGTATGTATGTATGTATGTAAGTACGTATGTCCACGCATTTCTCCGCAACTATTAATCGGATCGTGACGATTTTTTTTATTGGCTTACATTTACTTCAACTTAGGGAACAGTGCAAATTTCATTAAAATCGATTCAGTAATTTTCAAGATATGGACTAATACGTGTAAGTGTGACGGCCTGGCTTATTGATTCGAGCTACGGGTGTAGTGTTAAAGGGAAAACATCTCAAAACCTTGGTCAAATTCTAGTGCAATATTTACAACAAAACTATTACCTACTTATTACAAACAAACATTCCAGTTTTTAGTTAAAACTAAAAATTACGAAATAAAAAAGTAATTTAAAAAATTAAACCGACTTAAAAAAGAAATGAACTCAAAATTATGAAATAACTTTAATTTCGGAAGTCGGTGGCAAAAAACTAAAACTAAAATCTTCCGAAATTAAAGTTATTTCATAATTTTGAGTTCATTTATTTTTGAAGTCGGTTTAATTTTTTTAAATTACTTTTTTATGTTTTCTGTTTACTTTGATGTCAGTTATCTATTTGTATAGGAATCATGTAGGGACGCCATTTCAAAAAAAAAATGGCGGGCTGGAGGGTATACCAACCAACGCTCTTTAATTCTAAGATTTTTAACATAAAACCTATTTAAACCAAATGACACGATTTTTATTAAAACTATCTACAAAAACTGAATTAATGCATGTCCACAAAAGCCACTAATGAAGAATTGAAGTTACAATAGCCCGTCAGTCCGTGCTTACACATACACACACACACACGCGCGCTAGCTCACCTCAAAGAAGAGCGTGAGCTTCTCGAGCGGGCGGCCGAAGTACTGCGTGACGTAGGCGCGCAGCGCATCGGAGTAGCGCGTGCGGCACTCGCGCCGCAGCGCCTCCAGCGCCGGCACGCGCAGCGCCGACAGCACGCCGTGCAGCCGGTGGTAGTTCTCTAAGGGACGTCAGTTTGTAATACAATGCACGTCTAAGTACTGCGTGACGTAGGCGCGCAGCGCATCGGAGTAGCGCGTGCGGCACTCGCGCCGCAGCGCCTCCAGCGCCGGCACGCGCAGCGCCGACAGCACGCCGTGCAGCCGGTGGTAGTTCTCTAAGGGACGTCAGTTTGTAATACAATGCACGTCTAAGTACTGCGTGACGTAGGCGCGCAGCGCATCGGAGTAGCGCGTGCGGCACTCGCGCCGCAGCGCCTCCAGCGCCGGCACGCGCAGCGCCGACAGCACGCCGTGCAGCCGGTGGTAGTTCTCTAAGGGACGTCAGTTTGTAATACAATGCACGTCTAAGTACTGCGTGACGTAGGCGCGCAGCGCATCGGAGTAGCGCGTGCGGCACTCGCGCCGCAGCGCCTCCAGCGCCGGCACGCGCAGCGCCGACAGCACGCCGTGCAGCCGGTGGTAGTTCTCTAAGGGACGTCAGTTTGTAATACAATGCACGTCTAAGTACTGCGTGACGTAGGCGCGCAGCGCATCGGAGTAGCGCGTGCGGCACTCGCGCCGCAGCGCCTCCAGCGCCGGCACGCGCAGCGCCGACAGCACGCCGTGCAGCCGGTGGTAGTTCTCTAAGGGACGTCAGTTTGTAATACAATGCACGTCTAAGTACTGCGTGACGTAGGCGCGCAGCGCATCGGAGTAGCGCGTGCGGCACTCGCGCCGCAGCGCCTCCAGCGCCGGCACGCGCAGCGCCGACAGCACGCCGTGCAGCCGGTGGTAGTTCTCTAAGGGACGTCAGTTTGTAATACAATGCACGTCTAAGTACTGCGTGACGTAGGCGCGCAGCGCATCGGAGTAGCGCGTGCGGCACTCGCGCCGCAGCGCCTCCAGCGCCGGCACGCGCAGCGCCGACAGCACGCCGTGCAGCCGGTGGTAGTTCTCTAAGGGACGTCAGTTTGTAATACAATGCACGTCTAAGTACTGCGTGACGTAGGCGCGCAGCGCATCGGAGTAGCGCGTGCGGCACTCGCGCCGCAGCGCCTCCAGCGCCGGCACGCGCAGCGCCGACAGCACGCCGTGCAGCCGGTGGTAGTTCTCTAAGGGACGTCAGTTTGTAATACAATGCACGTCTAAGTACTGCGTGACGTAGGCGCGCAGCGCATCGGAGTAGCGCGTGCGGCACTCGCGCCGCAGCGCCTCCAGCGCCGGCACGCGCAGCGCCGACAGCACGCCGTGCAGCCGGTGGTAGTTCTCTAAGGGACGTCAGTTTGTAATACAATGCACGTCTAAGTACTGCGTGACGTAGGCGCGCAGCGCATCGGAGTAGCGCGTGCGGCACTCGCGCCGCAGCGCCTCCAGCGCCGGCACGCGCAGCGCCGACAGCACGCCGTGCAGCCGGTGGTAGTTCTCTAAGGGACGTCAGTTTGTAATACAATGCACGTCTAAGTACTGCGTGACGTAGGCGCGCAGCGCATCGGAGTAGCGCGTGCGGCACTCGCGCCGCAGCGCCTCCAGCGCCGGCACGCGCAGCGCCGACAGCACGCCGTGCAGCCGGTGGTAGTTCTCTAAGGGACGTCAGTTTGTAATACAATGCACGTCTAAGTACTGCGTGACGTAGGCGCGCAGCGCATCGGAGTAGCGCGTGCGGCACTCGCGCCGCAGCGCCTCCAGCGCCGGCACGCGCAGCGCCGACAGCACGCCGTGCAGCCGGTGGTAGTTCTCTAAGGGACGTCAGTTTGTAATACAATGCACGTCTAAGTACTGCGTGACGTAGGCGCGCAGCGCATCGGAGTAGCGCGTGCGGCACTCGCGCCGCAGCGCCTCCAGCGCCGGCACGCGCAGCGCCGACAGCACGCCGTGCAGCCGGTGGTAGTTCTCTAAGGGACGTCAGTTTGTAATACAATGCACGTCTAAGTACTGCGTGACGTAGGCGCGCAGCGCATCGGAGTAGCGCGTGCGGCACTCGCGCCGCAGCGCCTCCAGCGCCGGCACGCGCAGCGCCGACAGCACGCCGTGCAGCCGGTGGTAGTTCTCTAAGGGACGTCAGTTTGTAATACAATGCACGTCTAAGTACTGCGTGACGTAGGCGCGCAGCGCATCGGAGTAGCGCGTGCGGCACTCGCGCCGCAGCGCCTCCAGCGCCGGCACGCGCAGCGCCGACAGCACGCCGTGCAGCCGGTGGTAGTTCTCTAAGGGACGTCAGTTTGTAATACAATGCACGTCTAAGTACTGCGTGACGTAGGCGCGCAGCGCATCGGAGTAGCGCGTGCGGCACTCGCGCCGCAGCGCCTCCAGCGCCGGCACGCGCAGCGCCGACAGCACGCCGTGCAGCCGGTGGTAGTTCTCTAAGGGACGTCAGTTTGTAATACAATGCACGTCTAAGTACTGCGTGACGTAGGCGCGCAGCGCATCGGAGTAGCGCGTGCGGCACTCGCGCCGCAGCGCCTCCAGCGCCGGCACGCGCAGCGCCGACAGCACGCCGTGCAGCCGGTGGTAGTTCTCTAAGGGACGTCAGTTTGTAATACAATGCACGTCTAAGTACTGCGTGACGTAGGCGCGCAGCGCATCGGAGTAGCGCGTGCGGCACTCGCGCCGCAGCGCCTCCAGCGCCGGCACGCGCAGCGCCGACAGCACGCCGTGCAGCCGGTGGTAGTTCTCTAAGGGACGTCAGTTTGTAATACAATGCACGTCTAAGTACTGCGTGACGTAGGCGCGCAGCGCATCGGAGTAGCGCGTGCGGCACTCGCGCCGCAGCGCCTCCAGCGCCGGCACGCGCAGCGCCGACAGCACGCCGTGCAGCCGGTGGTAGTTCTCTAAGGGACGTCAGTTTGTAATACAATGCACGTCTAAGTACTGCGTGACGTAGGCGCGCAGCGCATCGGAGTAGCGCGTGCGGCACTCGCGCCGCAGCGCCTCCAGCGCCGGCACGCGCAGCGCCGACAGCACGCCGTGCAGCCGGTGGTAGTTCTCTAAGGGACGTCAGTTTGTAATACAATGCACGTCTAAGTACTGCGTGACGTAGGCGCGCAGCGCATCGGAGTAGCGCGTGCGGCACTCGCGCCGCAGCGCCTCCAGCGCCGGCACGCGCAGCGCCGACAGCACGCCGTGCAGCCGGTGGTAGTTCTCTAAGGGACGTCAGTTTGTAATACAATGCACGTCTAAGTACTGCGTGACGTAGGCGCGCAGCGCATCGGAGTAGCGCGTGCGGCACTCGCGCCGCAGCGCCTCCAGCGCCGGCACGCGCAGCGCCGACAGCACGCCGTGCAGCCGGTGGTAGTTCTCTAAGGGACGTCAGTTTGTAATACAATGCACGTCGAAGAAGCGCATTCGCGCCCGCACTTTTTCAAAAATCATCAACAAAAGTTACATTAGTTCCACTATCGGTTAAGAGATGGCGCTGACATAAAACTGCAATATTCTACACCGCAGTGCACAGTGTTAAAATTCTCTGATGAATATAGGCCTCGCCGATGAAAATATAAAAACATATGATGGTACGGAACCCTCGGTGCGCGAGTCCGACTCGCTCTTGCCCGGTTTTTTTAATATTTGTGCCGGTGTTCCGCAAGTCTCGATATTAGGGCCCATATTGTTTACTAATGACTTAATAAATTATTTAATCCTATCCTATATTTAATCGTACCAGACATACAACTCGTTGTTTTTGCGGATGACACAAATGCCATTATTGGGGCAAATGACACAAAAGAACTTACGGAAAAAGTTAATGAAGCTAAAAGTTATCTCCTCTATTCATGGTTTACTGTAAATAAGTTCAAAATTAATACTACAAAGACCAAGATAACGTTATTCAAACCAACTGCTCGTAATAAAGACACCATGGAAATAATACTAAATGAGAACAAAATTGAACTCGTGAGAGAAGCTAAATTCTTGGGAATACACATAGATGACTTATAGAGGTATGAGGAACAGTGGTAAAATTCACTCATACTCTATAGAAAAGGGAGGATCCTCCGACCAGACGGGTGTTGTGTCTGACGGGCAACTGCCCGATGATTTATGTCGGGCCGTTGTGTGTATGCTAGTTGCGCGGTAAACTCTGCTTGTGAGATGCAGGATTTTGCGTGGCGCCGGTATAACGCGTTGTTCGCATGTGGCGTTGTAGATACCGCTACAGACTCATTAAATTGGAAAAAGGAACTAGCCGCCATTGATACTTCTATATCATCTGCGTGTTATGCGTTAAAAACCCTTTGAGACGAAATTAACAATAAACATTTTAAAATCGTATACTACGCACTAATCAAGTCTAAATTAAGATATAGCATACAATTATGGGGGAACAGTTTTATTATAACTGCCAAAGAGCGTTTGTCCTTCAAAAAAGAGTTACACGAACCATTGTCCGTATTTCACAAAGAGATTATTGTCGTCCACATTTCTTAGATTTAAACCTTCTTACAGTACCCAGTCTCTACGTTCTAGTCCTTCTGACTTATCTTAAAAAGTACCTACATACATACATGAATATGAGACGGATGAGGAAAGGCTGGATAGAGAGAGCACACGTAGGAAGGAATTGAGAAATAAGATAAATCCTTACTTCAACATTGTGAAGTTCACAATATCAAGCAGTGCAATTATTCAATAAGTTACCACTATACTTACAAAGCTTGATTTACACATCTGCATTTAAGACAAAGCTTCAAGCATTCCTACTAGATAAGTGTCTCTCTCTACTCTGTTGTCGACATGTAATATTATGACCATGCGTTTTCTCCTGTCTACTTAAAGGGACACATAATTTTAAAAGCCAACAGTATTAAAATAATAATATGTACAGGTATTTATAAAGGAGGGGAAATAATCAAAGGGCATCAATAAATTCGTCCGCATCGCTGTCAACAGGAAATGTGCCCAAAAGATGGGAATGCTGATTCTTTGGCCAAATAATAGGCCAGCCCTCTGGTCACGTGAAGAGCCGACCAACCGCTTGGCGATGACTCTTAATACTAAGTGGACACTCGGGCCCCATGGCCCTAGTGTTTCAACCCCAAACGGCTCAAACATACAAACAAGTTCCAAAGAGATTGGCGTATTTGCGCCGTTTGAGGTTTTCTGCACCTGCAGCAGCCGCCCCAGCACAGCTCACTGTGTTTGGAAGATGGGATGGCGCAAGGGTGTCGACACACGTTGCATCCCACAGCAAAGGCCTACCAACCTTCTAAGGCATTATGGTAATTCCGTCTGGTCTCTTCCCATCGTCGCGTACCAAGCCATTGGGGTCTAAAACAGCTGGCACCCCGGTGGTGACAAGAGCACGACGGATGTCATTGATGCTGGCATGGCGTGCTTCATGGCGCCTGCCAGCGCCACGTACTGCGGGCTAGCACACACACTGGCTCACTCACCCATGTGCAGCACGCCGGCCAGCACCACGTACTGCGGGCCAGCACACACACTGGCTCACTCACCCATGTGCAGCACGCCGGCCAGCACCACGTACTGCGGGCCAGCACACACACTGGCTCACTCACCCATGTGCAGCACGCCGGCCAGCGCCACGTACTGCGGGCCAGCACACACACTGGCTCACTCACCCATGTGCAGCACGCCGGCCAGCGCCACGTACTGCGGGCCAGCACACACACTGGCTCACTCACCCATGTGCAGCACGCCGGCCAGCGCCATGTACTGCGGGCCAGCACACACACTGGCTCACTCACCCATGTGCAGCACGCCGGCCAGCGCCACGTACTGCGGGCCAGCACACACACTGGCTCACTCATCCATGTGCAGCACGCCGGCCAGCGCCACGTACTGCGGGCCAGCACACACACTGGCTCACTCACCCATGTGCAGCACGCCGGCCAGCGCCACTAACTGCGGGCCAGCACACACACTGGCTCACTCACCCATGTGCAGCACGCCGGCCAGCGCCACGTACTGCGGGCCAGCACACACACTGGCTCACTCACCCATGTGCAGCACGCCGGCCAGCGCCACGTACTGCGGGCCAGCACACACACTGGCTCACTCACCCATGTGCAGCACGCCGGCCAGCGCCACGTACTGCGGGCCAGCACACACACAGGCTCACTTACCCATGTGCAGCACGCCGGCCGGCGCCACGTACTGCGGGCCGGCACACACACTGGCTCACTCACCCATGTGCAGCACGCCGGCCAGCGCCACGTACTGCGGGCCGGCACACACACTGGCTCACTCACCCATGTGCAGCACGCCGGCCAGCGCCACGTACTGCGGGCCAGCACACACACTGGCTCACTCACCCATGTGCAGCACGCCGGCCAGCGCCACGTACTGCGGGCCAGCACACACACTGGCTCACTCACCCATGTGCAGCACGCCGGCCAGCGCCACGTACTGCGGGCCAGCACACACACTGGCTCACTCACCCATGTGCAGCACGCCGGCCAGCGCCATGTACTGCGGGCCAGCACACACACTGGCTCACTCACCCATGTGCAGCACGCCGGCCAGCGCCACGTACTGCGAGCCAGCACACACACTGGCTCACTCACCCATGTGCAGCACGCCGGCCAGCGCCACGTACTGCGGGCCAGCACACACACTGGCTCACTCACCCATGTGCAGCACGCCGGCCAGCGCCACGTACTGCGGGCCAGCACACACACTGGCTCACTCACCCATGTGCAGCACGCCGGCCAGCGCCACGTACTGCGGGCCAGCACACACACTGGCTCACTCACCCATGTGCAGCACGCCGGCCAGCGCCACGTACTGCGGGCCAGCACACACACAGGCTCACTTACCCATGTGCAGCACGCCGGCCGGCGCCACGTACTGCGGGCCGGCACACACACTGGCTCACTCACCCATGTGCAGCACGCCGGCCAGCGCCACGTACTGCGGGCCGGCACACACACTGGCTCACTCACCCATGTGCAGCACGCCGGCCAGCGCCACGTACTGCGGGCCAGCACACACACTGGCTCACTCACCCATGTGCAGCACGCCGGCCAGCGCCACGTACTGCGGGCCAGCACACACACTGGCTCACTCACCCATGTGCAGCACGCCGGCCAGCGCCACGTACTGCGGGCCAGCACACACACTGGCTCACTCACCCATGTGCAGCACGCCGGCCAGCGCCATGTACTGCGGGCCAGCACACACACTGGCTCACTCACCCATGTGCAGCACGCCGGCCAGCGCCACGTACTGCGAGCCAGCACACACACTGGCTCACTCACCCATGTGCAGCACGCCGGCCAGCGCCACGTACTGCGGGCCAGCACACACACTGGCTCACTCACCCATGTGCAGCACGCCGGCCAGCGCCATGTACTGCGGGCCAGCACACACACTGGCTCACTCACCCATGTGCAGCACGCCGGCCAGCGCCACGTACTGCGAGCCAGCACACACACTGGCTCACTCACCCATGTGCAGCACGCCGGCCAGCGCCACGTACTGCGGGCCAGCACACACACTGGCTCACTCACCCATGTGCAGCACGGCGCGCGGCGTGCGCGGATGCTCGGCGTGCTGCACGGCGTGCATCATGGCGCCTGCCAGCGCCACGTACCAGCGGTCCAGGTCCGCGCGCCGCCCGCTCGACGCGAAGATGCGCTCGCACGCGGCGCTCAGCGCCTCCAGCTCCTGCAGGAAGCTCAGCAGACCGCACTTGGGCTTCTTGGCCGCCTGTGAGACATGAACTCTCGGAGTTTATTCTGTCCGTAGTTTCCGATTCCCATGTGTCCTCGCATCCAACTTTCAAGTTTTTCACAAGCGACTATATAGCCGACCCACCTGCTTGACGGCGTCGGGGAGCGCGGCCAGGCGCTCGGCCACGCTGCGGTCCGCGCCGCGCTTGGCCGCCACGGCCACGCCCGCCAGGGCCGCGCGCGCCCAGCGCGCCTCGCCCGCGCCCCCGGCCGCGCCCGCGCCCCCGGCCGCGCCCGCGCCCCCGCCCGCGCCCCCGCCCGCGCCCTCGGCCGCGCCCAGCACGCGCCGCCCCACGCACGCCAGCGCGCGCATGGCTCCGCTGAGACACAGAGACACTCGTAGAGCGGCCGCTCGGGCGCGCTCGGGCACGCTCGTGCGGCCGGGTACGTACTAGGGGTCGTGCCGCTCCACGTGCGCCACCAGCGCCACCAGGTCACTCTCCAGCGACGGGAACAGCTCGAACATGAAGCGCCGCGTCTCGCCGCCCGCGCGCCGCGCCTCGCCACGCTCGCCGCCCTCGCTCCGCTCGCCGTCGCCGCTTTCACCCTGAAATTAAACTTTTGCTTCATAGCACGTCGCGAATATTTGCCGCTGGATATTTACGCGAATCGAGATGTTACCTTGACGTCGATGTCCAAAAAGAAGAATTGCGCGCAGAAGTCTTGCTCGGCGTTGCACAAGCTTTCCACCAGACTCAGCACCTGCCGACAGACGGGGCGTCGAGTTGAGCGGTAGCAGAAACATATGCGTCAGTCAGTGTAGTCGTCACTCACGGTGTCGAGCGGCTCGTCGGCGCGGTCGGGCGGCACGCTGGCCAGGCCGGCGCGCGCCTGCTCGCACGCCGCGCGCACCTCGCGCTCGTACACGCGCGCCCACGTGCCCACGTACACCTGCACACAGAGGGTCAGTGGCCGCCAGCCTAGCGCACTGCTGCAGTGCTGCGCGGCACCTGCACACGTACCTTGGCCAGCGCGTCGAACGCCTTCTCGTCCATGTCCTTGAGCCAGCGCATGAAGGGCGCGTAGGGCAGCAGCTCGGCGTGGTGGCGGTGCGCGCGCGACTCGTGCGCCGCCTCGTTGCCGAGGTGGATGAGCGCGTTGTTGAGGTGCCGCGCCAGCGCCGCCGCCAGCTGCGGGCACATGCGTCATACCGTGTCGGGAAAATGTCTCGTTATCATGCCTAGTCACTGGACCGAACGACAAGCTTTCTGCATACTATAGAGGAAGGTGTCAAAATTCATGCTCTGTACTAGTCGCGCCTCACCTGGTCTCGCGCGCGGGTGAGGCGGCGCAGGCGCTCGCGCACGGCGGCCAGGCGGCGGCGCGACGCGGGCGCGGCCGCCTCAGCGCGCAGGGCCCCGCGCAGGGCCTCGCCCGCGCCCAGGGCGCGCGCGCGGCCCTCCGCCGACGTCAGCGACACCTCGGCCAGCGAGTCCAGGTCGCGCAGCGGCGGCGCGTCCAGCCAGCTGTACACGTCGCCCAGCTCGGCCAGCAGCCTACGCGCGTTGGCGTCGGCGCGCGCGGCGTCCGAGCGCGCGTGCGGCGCGGCGGGCGCGGCGCGGGCCAGCTCGTCGTAGCGCCGCAGCCGCTGCGCCAGCGCGGCGCCGGCGCCCAGGCCGGCCTCCAGCCGCCCGGCCAGCGCGGCGCCCGCGCCGCCGCTCTCGGTGGCCGCGGCCAGCATGCCGGCCACGTTGAGCGCGTCGAGGCGTGCCAGCCGGCTGCCCAGACGCCGCACGCGCCGCTCGGCGTCGGCGTCGGCGGGCGAGGCGTCCTCCAGCAGCGCGCCGAGCGCCGCATCTGATGGCGTCACGTCGTCGCCACCCTGCCACGGCCACTTTTTTTATTACTAATCCATACTTAAGTCTTTGACTGCCAACGCGGTCACCGGTGACCGCGAACAATAGATTTTCTATTGTGTCTGCTGTCTGGCGTTCAACGTGTTAATATTGTTACGAGCTTCGGGTTCGTGACAATAAGAACTGCCGATTTAATAAAAAAAAACACATTAATCAACAACTCAAACACACTAATTATAACACACAATTGCACTACCTACTAATCGCTCTAAGTCGCACTTGAAGATCGCTTCGATATGTTCGCTCGTGTCGCTTATCTAACACTGTCCCGGTCGTGCCGCATCTGAGCCTTATATAGTGCCGCAGACTTAGATTAAAAAATGTCCAGACTCCGTGTTCGAAACAAAACGCAACGTTTTAAGTGAAGCCACTTTTTTATAAATGTGTGAGTGAGCGCCACGGTCGGGAGTGTATTACGTATCGTAATTGCGTTTGTGTGCAATGTGCGTGTAATACCAGTGGCAGAGATTTACCCTTAAATGTGGGAGATTTTCAGTATTTTACGTTTAGCGTAAAATATATCATCAACAGTAATGACACATGATTTTTTATTATTACGGTTGTTGAGTTTCAACGTTATTTCTTTAATTTGTGTAATTTGTCATGTGCGACTTTATCAGAAATTATTATGTTACGACTTTTTGTGATATTTGCTTGTAAGTTAGTTAAATGTTTGTTGTTTTGGTGTACTTAAATAAGTAGTAAGCAGAAATAGCACAAACGGTAACTGTTAAATAGCACAAACTTACAAATAATAGGTAAAAAAAATTATGCCCCTGGCAACACTTAACAAATATGGCGTGACAGTAACGTCAAGTTATACTTTTTGTTTACATAAATTTAGAATGCGGTAACAAAGAAATACAAAGTGAAATTGAATACTTACTTGTGAAATGATATATAGTGGCACATTCCTTTTTTTTAGTGTGATTTCTACACCATTTCACAACACAAACCTTCATTTTAAAATATCAAAACACGGACTCGTGACGTAATTTACGCGGGGAGCGTTACTAGGCGACTGACGTATGGATCGTACGACGCGGGACATTTGTCCCCCGTGTTTTTGGCTTCAATTCTCAGTGGCCTACTATCCATCTGGACATTTTTTTAATCTAAGGCCGCAGATAGTTCTAGAACCTTCCATTGTAGAAACATCGAGAGAATGTTCGAGTACACACCAGTCCCGACTGACCAGATGTCGATAGTTCGAGAAAGTTCTCGCATCGAAATTTCTAGAAGGATCTCGACTACTAGTTCCGCTACTCGATACTAGATGGCGCTATTGGTAACTAATGTCACCATGTAAAATAAAATAAATAAAAAAATAAAATAGCCTTTTATTTCTTGCTGTTTAAATTAAAAATATCAAGCGCCATCTAGTATCGAATAGCGGAACTAGTAGTCAAGACCCTTCTAGAAATTTCGATGCGAGAATTTTCTAGAACATTCCCGACCTATCGACATCTGGTCGATCGGGGCCTGTATGCACTCGAACATTCTAGATGTTTCTACAATGGAAGGTTCTAGAACTCTCTTTGGCGCTATATAAGGCCGAGACGCGCCACGACCGACAGTTTGGATACAGCTATACGAGCGATAACATCCGAAGCGATCTTCAAGTGCAACTTAAGGCGATCAGTAGTGCAATTGTGTTTTGTAATTAGTGTGTTTGAGTTGTAATTAGTGTTGTTAATTAAAGTGTCAATTTTTGGTTATTAAATCGGCAGTTTTTATTGTCACGAACCCGAAGCTCGTAACAATTGGTGTCAGAAGAGGGGATTAAAAATCATGCCGGTTTTGCCCAAAGACGACACGGAGGGTATCCGTACCCGGAGTCAACGCCAGCAAGAGACGGACCAGAGGCGATTTGGTGGAGCTACGCCACAGAGGTCGGAGGGCCAGCTACCGACCATGGAAGCCGGCCCGTCCGCAGCAGCTCCAGCATCAGCAGCACCAGATTTGGCTGCTCTGATGATGATGCTGCAGGAGCAGGCCCGCCGACAGGAGGAACAGGCCCGTCGGTTGGAGGAACAGCTCCAGCGGGACAAAGAGGAACAGGCTCGTCGACAGGAGGAACAGGCCCGCCGGCAAGAGGAACAGGCTCGTTGGTTGGAAGAACAGCTCCAGCGCGATAAGGAAGAACAGTCCCGACGTCAAGAGGAACAGGCCCATCGATTGGAAGAACAGCTCCAGCGGGACAAAGAGGAACAGATTCGTCGATTAGAAGAACAGCTCAAACGGGATAAGGAGGAGCAGGCGCGCCGCCAGGAAGAGCAGATTTTCCTCATAAAGGACCTTCACGCAACCTTCGGGAAAGACATGAAGGAGGTGAAGGAGAAGGTTGCCCAGCATGACAACCGCCTGTCAGAAGCTGAAACTCAGATCAGCAAGTTTAATAACGTCATTGCTGATGTGAAGCAGGAGTTGGGTAATCTTAAACTTGGAGATGGAATCGCAGCTCCCATAGCTGCAACACCTTCGCTACGTGGATTCAAAGTGCCACCGTTCGACGGAACTTCTTCCTGGTCGGCCTACAAAATCCAGTTTGAGGCTGTCATGAAGGCTAACGGGTGGAATAAAAGCCAGGCCATGACTGCCCTCACCCTAGGCCTGCGCGACCAGGCCTTAACCGTTCTGGAAGCTCTCGGTAAGGAAGTGACTTATGAGCAGCTCCTTGAGGCATTGGAGGCTCGGTATGGCGACGCTCACCTGGAACACGTGTTTCGTGCGCAGCTTAAGGATCGCGTGCAACGCAATAACGAAAACAGGTTCGTAAAGCTTACCAGTCCGTACCTGCGCTTATTGATGGGAACCTGGTGCAGGCATTCATCGACGGCATCCGCGACCTTGAAGTGAGAGCTGCTGTGAGGCTCGGTCACCATGGGGCGCTTAAGGACGCCTTGGCCCATGCACTGGAGGTGGAAGCTGTGCGGCAGGATCATCGTTCCTATCGCGTGAGGGAGGTTGCAGCGGCTACAGTTCGCGACCGCAATAGGAGATACTGCCCTAGGTGCTACGGCTGTGGGGAAAGGGGCCACCTTCGATCCAGTTGCCCTAAGCGAACTGCAGAAAGGGAAGATGGCTGGTCTCCAAAGGGTAGTGCGGCTAACAGCACCGCCCAGCAGCAGCAGCAATACGACTTTGTAGTCGAACAGCGCAGCGGGAAATCTCATGGCAACACAGATGCATTGTCAAGAAGACCTTGTCCTGAAGACCGCAAGCATTGTATTAGGCAAGAGGATAAGGAAGTGGTACCTGTGAGGATGCTCAGGACACACCTCAGCAACGAGTGGAAGGAAAGCGTACAACGTGCACAGCAGGAAGATTCAGACATCAAGCCGATTCTGGAGTGGATGAAGGCCAGAGCTCCTAAGCCCAGGTGGAGCGACGTCTCAGCGATGAGTTCGATCACAAAAAGCTATTGGGCCCAGTGGGACAGCTTGGTGATACAGGATGGAGTCCTGTGCCGCAAATGGGAAAATGCTCGGGGAGACAGCTGTCATTTGCAAATGGTTGTTCCTAAAGCTCAAGTACCGGATGTTCTACAGCTGTACCATAATGGTTGTTCAGGAGGTCATCTGGGAGTAAAACGGACTCTACTGAAGATACGAGAACGGTTTTACTGGGTCCACTGTCGGGACGACGTCGAGGACTGGTGTCGCAAATGTACAAGTTGTGCAGCTGTAAAGGGACCTCAGACTCGTAGTAGAGGTGCATTGAAATTGTACAATGTTGGTGCACCATGGGAGAGGATAGCTCTTGACGTCACGGGGCCGTTTCCGGAAAGTGAAAGTGGTAACAAGTATTTCATGGTTGTGATGGATTACTTCACTAAGTGTTCGCCATTCCAAATCAAGAAGCTTCGACAGTTGCAGATAAATTAGTTCATGAAGTCTTTTGTCGTTTTGGAGTCCCTTTAGAGATTCACAGCGATCAAGGAAGGAATTTTGAGTCCCAAATATTCCAGGAAACTTGCCGAGTAATGGATACTCACAAAACGAGAACAACTTCTTACCACCCACAATCGGATGGAATGGTGGAACGATTTAATCAGACACTGGAGAGGTACCTAGCCAAAGTTGTGGAAAATCGGCAACGAGATTGGGACAAGCACATACAACCGTTTTTGTTGAATAAAAAAAATCAGCCATATAACGCGCAGCATTAAGAAGTTATTAAAATTTTAAATCACACAGTACTTTTGCTATTTCTAAAAATATAGGCGCTGAGTGTTTTCTTACACAGCTTCTTTTTATACAGCAAGAACAAAAGGTCAACTTAACCTTTAGGAGAAAATTTGGTGCGGAAATGATGTCATTAACATAGTAAAAAATAAAAACGAAAATTCGATTTTTTGCTAATATCTTCGTAATTACTTACATTTCATAGCTGTTGTAAAGCTTAAATAACATATCATTTTATGTGTTAAAACGTGGTTATTAAATATTACTTTTAGTT
This sequence comes from Mesoligia furuncula, assembly GCA_916614155.1. Taxonomy (NCBI): domain Eukaryota; kingdom Metazoa; phylum Arthropoda; class Insecta; order Lepidoptera; family Noctuidae; genus Mesoligia; species Mesoligia furuncula. Next base: position 389,246 of record OU744807.1, on the reverse strand, counting down.
TTGACTCTTCAAGAAAAAATACATTTTTACTATTTGACACATACTCTGAACTAGTAACTACTAGAAAACTAAGAATAATTGACATAGGGTTTCTTTTGCAGTTTTTGTTATTAGGTCTTACTACATCGATATATGCTATTAGTTAAAACATGTCTGCTCCCAAGCAATCCTGAAACACTTTGCAGCGACTTTAACGATATCATCGCCCCAGCGAGCTGGGCCTGCCTCTCTTTCTTTGGCCTGATGGGCCTAGCCATGACGTTACTCTTGAAGTCCAGCGTTCGTCTTTGAGTCTTGCAATATGTCCGGCCCATCGCCATTTTAACTTTTGCGAATATTTGAGGGCATCTATGACTTTTGTTTTAGAGTCTTATACGAAGGTGGGGTATCTTTTGAATTTTTTGTATTTTCATGACACTCCTTTCCATGCTCCTTTGATATGTTATTTTTGTTTTTGTTCTACGGGAAAATTTCCATGTCTGGCAAGCATATGTTAATGAGGGCAGTAGGCAGGTATCCATGACTCTTTTTTTTTGTTTTTATAGGCATACCACTCTTGAGTATTTCTTTAAGACTCCAAAATCTTTTCCACATATATTTTATTCTTCTTTCAACTTCCATCTCATTGTTATGTTGGTCAAATGATATCTGTTTACCAAGGTAAATGTAGCTGTTGACATAACATAAAGGTGTGTTTTCGACGTATATGGGTACTTCGGTGTGATTAGTCATGATGTTTGTCTTACTTGGGTTTATTTCCAGATCCGCCTTTTTACTTTCTTCATACAGCGAGTTTACCATTGACTGCAGCTGTTTTGTATCCTCAGAAAACAAGACTATGTCGTCCGCAAATCTCAAATGGTTTAAGTACTTGCCATTTATATTAAAACCAAATTTTCTCCAGTCTAATTTGCAAATGATTGACTCTAGCACCGCTATGGAGATCATTGGTGAAAGAGGGTCCCCTTGTCTGGCTCCTCTCTTTATGTGTAAGTATAGGTGGTAAAAAAAAGTATAGGTGGTCCTGTGGTTTCCAGTTTTATTCGGCTCGTGGTATTGCCATAAAGATGTTTCAGAACTCTAATGTATTCAATCTCTACTTGCTGAGAGTGCAGAGCCTCCCATATCGATGAGTAGAGAATACTGTCAAAAGCTTTTTGATAGTCTATGAAAACTATGTATAAGGGTTTCTGGAATTCTTGATACTTCTCAATCAGCATTTCTAGAGAGTGGATATGGTCCACAGTAGAGAAGCCTCTTCGGAATTCCGACCAACGCGCAACGTCACAAATAGTACTCGATAGAAGGTAAGAATAAAGATTGATTTTTCATTTGGATTTGATTTGCCCTATGGTGAAACAGCAATATTATAAATAATAATGGAGCCACTGAAAATAGTGTAGCAATACTAAATGGTACATTATGGCTACTAGTTACCAGGCCGTAATAAGAAATAATTAGTACCTAGAGTTGCTTTTGGTTAAAGTCTTATATCAAGTCGCCTCCGTACGAAGATGGGAGGGGAGGAGGGGGGTTGGGGCGGGCGCCCTGTTTCACCCCCCCCACTCCTGCCCTGCCGGAGATGCGTAGTTTTTCTATTATTCCACTTTGAACAAAACCTTCTAACCTAACCAACACAAGTCTGTGTGCTCTGAGTAGGATCTGTCACTCATTAGGGTACGGGGAGGTAGTTACTTTCTGGCGCTTCGCCGGCCGCTGCCGCGGCACGCTCGCTGCGCTCGCTCGGCTCGCGCTAGGTGGTCACCGTTCTAACCTAACCTAACCTACACAACTCGCTTCGCTCACTCGGTTCGCGCTATCTAACTTAACCTAACCAACACAAGTCTGTGTGCTTTGGGTACGATCTGTCACTCATTAGGGTGCGGGGAGCTAATAATCATAGCAAAATATAAAATTCACGTAAACTCGAGAGCAACGGAATGACAAAACGAACGCGTCAATGTAAACAAAGTGGCGGCTTACGTTTCTTTTCACGCATTTAGATAAACGCAGCATCGAAATCGCTACGAAATGTATCAAAATTACGTTCCTTATTAAGCATTTGTAAGTTTTTTAAATAATAATTAAAATATTTTGGCGCGTCTCCGGCAGCAAAAAATACATTTTATCGCTTAGTACGAACCCCCTAAACCCTCCCATATCTACATTTAACTCAGATTCAGGCGACTCGATATAAGACCCAACCCTTGCTTTTCCAGAAACCCTTCCTTAGTGCTAAACTATGCTAAGTACCATAAATATAAGAAGTCTTGCTCAAAAATTATTGTTCCTAGTCTCACTAGATGTCACTTCCCCTTTGATATACATAAATTATATATAGAATAACATAATGTGGAATATAGAGAGATTATCGACAGACACCTTTTGTAGGCGTGAGGCAGTCATAATCTAGGTAAGCGTATGGATCACGTCGTAACAAGGGGGCAGCGCTAGCTTACCACGTCTGCACAAGGCTGCTCCTTACTGTTCTCCCATTCACGTTGCAGTGCTGTTTCTTCGTACTTCATGTTGTTAGAAGCCGACGATGTCTTTAGGAAGCTATACAAATGTTTGCTTGTCGGAGTTTTATACTGTGAATACAAATCTGTTTCAGATATAGATGCCGCTACTTGTCAAATGGAACGTACTATTGTTTTTAAATTAACTACACTTCTGAAATACATTAAAACACGGTGTAATGCAGACATACATAGCAAAATTGTACGCAATTAACAATCAGTTTTAGTTTTTATTAGTTCTAAGTTTTAATCAACAAACTGTACTGTTACTCTTTGCTGTGCTGTCACGCCTGTCACTTGTCAGCCTGTCAATAATGTCATCAGTGAGGCTGCGTTCCGAGTTGGGAAAAAATCAATTTGAGCGTGCTGAAACCCGTACCACAGATAATATAATACTAGCGTAGTATGGATCATTAGTATGCAGCTTATTATACTCTTTGGTATGCAGTCCAGCGTACGTCTTGAGAGGTCAGTGTCGTAGATAGAGCAAACCACAAACAAGTAACCTCCGCTATAGGAGTAATAGTGTTCTGTGCAAAGTGTGCAAGTAACCTAAAATTCCATATGCCATCTGTCAAACGAATGGGACAAATGGTCAACATTTTACAATAAATTTATTAAATTTGCATATTTTAACTGCAGTTTCTTTGTGGAAGAATACTAGTTAGGTAAAAATAGTATTATACTTGAAACAATGGCTCAAAAAGCAGCTACCAAAAACCCTAAAGCGAAATCTAGCGAGGAGATTTTTTCTGGCTTTCAAACTCTTCGCGGTGAACAGCGACAACTCGCAAATAAGATTTCTGAGTTAGAGATGGATCTCAACGAGCATAAGTAAGTGTCCCCACTGCTGACTATCATGCACGCTACATTGATTTTCCCCTACTTGAACTCGTGCTGCTAACGTTAAACGACTTGTTTATGTTTCAGAATAGTAATCGAAACTCTCCGAGGAGTGGATAAAACTCGTAAATGTTTTCGAATGGTGGGTGGTGTGTTAGTTGAACGCACGGTGGCAGAAGTTTTGCCTGAGCTAGAGAACAATAGTGAACAGTTGCCTAAAGCTCTCAAAGCATTGGAAGAACAACTCTCTAAAAAAGGTCGAGAGATTAATGAATACATAGAGTGTCACGACATCCGCCTGCAGCGCGTGGACCGCCCCCCTACTGAAGTAGCTCCGGAGCAGCCTGCCAAGTCTAATGTTCTGGTTGCTAGTGGTTAATATAGGATAGGTATTGGAACTATTGAGCATTTATATAACCTAAACTGATTGCTTTCAAGCTTTTCTACTTTGTAAAAGCAGTGTGTGTAAATATTTTAACTTTCATGTTGTAAGTAGTTATATTTATATAACCCGAGCATCAACTGATATTAATTGTTACAAAACTCCTGAGAGTGTTTTGTCTATTTGTTGATTGATGATGTGACAATATGTTCACTAATGCATACAGTATGTACCTATGTACTATTTACTTTAATATTATGCTATGATTTTTAGTTACAAAGCTCTCCACTTATTCTTTTGCTTGGTTTGTATAATCTGCTTGAGCACATAAAGCAATAACATCTAAACAGTTATTATTTTCCTACAAACATAAATTAACATAATAACACTACAGCATATTTTCTATCCTTCCCTAATCTGCAAACCTGTCCTGGTGAGTGGTGTACATGCACCTTTTTGTCTATAAATGTTACCTACTTAGGTAATTATTAGGGACTGTTTAACCATACATTTTCAATGTTTAAATGTCTCTTAGCTTTAAGCAATGTTTATGAATAAACCCCATAATTATATGGACAGAAACATGTGTCCTAGGATTCAATAAACTTTTAGATAAATGCAACTCATGGCACACTTCTAATAAATACTTGTTGATATTAACTCAAATCTGCCTGTTTACTGCAGCAGGGCACGTGGGCTGGCTAAAATATTTTGATGGCATAAATATCAAGTGGAGAATAGTTTTAACAAATGAAATAAATCGCTTTAGAAACCTCTTTTTGTGCTGTAGGAAATTCTTTTTGTGTTTCAATAGTGCCTCACAACGTATGAGTTTTTTTTTGACATGAAATCACTTTCCATTTGAATATTAAAGATTAGTTGTAAACATTTTGCTAATGGAAAGGCAGTGTCAGATTCTACTGATATTTTAAATGTGAAAGTAAACAAATCTGAAGCTAACTTGTTTTATCCCAGTAGTATGGTCCCATGCTATAACTTCCGACTTCCACGAGGGAGAAGCTGCAGGCATAAGCTAGTAAAGAATACAAACTGTAGTGAATGGTTGTACACACAGCGACATATCAAGCTCAAGTCTTGAAATTATAGCTTGATATGTCGTTGTGCATACCTGTAGTCAAGGGTGATGCTCATATTTATATTAAAATTGAAACTACACTCGTTATTGCATTGTATACAATATAATAAAAAAATATAAAGAATATTATAACGTGTCAATATTAATAGCTACAACAAAATTATTTGCACATTACTTACAAAAGTATACATAAGAACAGTTAAACTGTTTCTATATTTTAATCATTTTATATATTTTTCATAAGTATGTAGCACCAAACAACCTTTTAAACAACAAAGTTGTTACAATAATGATATCACATAAATTGATAATGATATCACATAAATTGAACAAGTACCTTACTTGTACTTCACAAGCTTCTGAGTGGTTCATAGTCTGACCCCAAATACTTGTCTAGGTCAGAATGACGGGTGTACTGTTACAGAACTGAATATGTTATATATGAAAGGAATGTACCAGCAATGTACCAATTTAGGTATTCAACTGCGTCCGGTTAGACAGGAAGCCGACCCCAACATAGTTGGGAAAAGGCCAGTACATTCCTTTCATATATAACACATTCAGTTCTGTAACAGTACACCCGTCATTCTGACCTAGACAAATACTTGTATGACTAGTGAAGTGATCTCAGTGCCTCGTGTATATGGTACCCTGCATTATATTGTAGTCTCTGGTGGGAGTGTACCTGAATGTACCTTTAATGAAATTCAATGTACCTCCAAGAAACAAGAACAATTGTAATTATAAAGTGAGCCGCAGTCCTGACAGTCAGAATGACAGGTGAATACTAATAATGAATGTAATAGATATTAAGATATCTACCTACTATTATTACTTGTTGATATACATTTTTGTATCTCGGCATTGATGAGCCGGTTTTATAGGATAACACGGGCCGAAGCCAAGTGCTATATTATTAAGAATTGAACGTGATTACGAGAGGATTATTTACATTTTTTTACATACCTACATGTGATTTGATAAATAAAACAAATATTGATTAGAAAATGAATTATCATTTACTCAACGTTTATGAAAAGCAGTGAAAAATGTAAATAATCCTCTCATAATCCCGTTCAATTTAATTTGAGCAAATAACACTATACTCACATTGCTATTAAAAATTTGTAGGCGTCAAAATTTCTTTTCTTGATTTTCTCGTTAATTACTCGTCGCATTTTATTTTCAGATTATATTTTTATGAGGTACATTGAAGGTACATTCCTATAGTAAATATTAGGTAACCATAAGATATCTATTACATTCATTTTTAGTATTCACCCGTCATTCTGACTGTCAGGACTGTGGCTCACTTTATTATTACAATTGTTCTTGTTTCTTGAGTTCTCGTTTTATGAATTGAGAAATACTTTTATTTCTGACTTTGTGTTCAGTAAATGGCGCATAATATGTGAGTAATTTAGGTATTCAACTGCGTCCGGTTAGACAGGAAGCCGACCCCAACATAGTTGGGAAAAGGCCAGTACATTCCTTTCATATATAACACATTCAGTTCTGTAACAGTACACCCGTCATTCTGACCTAGACAAATACTTGTATGACTAGTGAAGTGATCTCAGTGCCTCGTGTATATGGTACCCTGCATTATATTGTAGTCTCTGGTGGGAGTGTACAGTCTGGTAACTTGCAGTGTGGTAACTTGCTAGTATGAAAGGTGGCACAGGTCTAGTGTTACCTGCCTGCCATCATTATTTTACAGTGCATTGAATCTTTTTTTTTTGGCTTTCTTAAACTTTGGATTATAGTCAATACGACGTTAATCTAATGACACAGTGAGACGTACCTTAGTGGTTCTTCGAGCATCTAAAGTTGAGGTTATTTTTTAAAGGGGATTGAAGATTTTTATATGGATTCTAGCACACCTACTGTAGCGCAATTTTTTTTTTCTTTCATAAAATGGCGGCCACTCATGAAACCTATATTTCGACAGCTGACACTACTGCAAACGGAAAATGTAATAGGACCAAACCCCATATAGCGTCGCGTTTCCGAGCCATTTTGTTTCTTTTTTTTTCAAAATCGTTGCTACGTTCAAATTTGATCACATTACATCCTTACATCTTGTTGCACAGACTTTTGATTACTTTAAACTTGTACAGTGATTATTTCAGAAATGTAAAAAAAATATGGATATCGCGGGATTAACTTTGAACGTAGCAGCGAATTAAAAAAAAAAAGAAACAAAATGGCGGATAGTTAGGTATGCCACGGACCGTCAAACCCCTTTCTTTAGGTTTTTATTTTGTGTGGAAATGAAGATGTAAATTTATTTTCATCAGAGGATTACTGTTCGTACTGCGTACCATACATTAGCACAACAATCAGCTGTGACAATAGCTCATTATTAAACTTATTAATACAACAGTTCCGTGACCGATGGACAATAAAGTCTATATCACTATAGATGCAATATTGAAGGTATTTATAGTATTCATAACATCTATTTCGGATTGCAAAGGCAAACAGTATGGGACTCTCATACAACATAGTTGTGTGTTATGTAAAGTATATGTCATACCTCTATTGGTTCATATCATTGACCATAAGGGATGGCAAGGCACTTCGAGCGCTGGTGCCCCACGTAATCTATTTGAGTACGAGATTCACTGAAACTAGCCGACCAGCGCCACGTGTGCTGTTAAGAAGACACGGAAACAAATAGAACCATGTCGTACGTACAGACGCCAGCACATCAAGCTACAACAATCTGTCAAATTTCTTTAATAGATTTTCAACGTTATCGCTAAAGCATAAGGTTCAAAGTTGATTGGGAAAATTTTAGTTTCGGGTAGCTTGATGTGCTGGCGGCTGTACATTCAGCCTCAAAAAGATATAAAAATCGACGAGAATTCATTTGATTGTATCAATGTGTAACTACAATTAAGTAGGTAAGTACTCAACGTGTAATGTGTTTTGTGGCTACACATTGATACAATAATAAGGAACAAAGATTTTAGACAAATTCATTCTTGTCGATGTTATAAAGTCATCTTTGTAGGCTGACAGTACCTACATAAGTGGTTTGTTTCTTGTAATCCATATTACAGGGTTGACGATGTGAAACATTCAGAAATGTTCACTGGGGACTGGGGTCCCTGTTATTATGCTTTACCATTACATATTCACTAAATGGAAGGAATGCAAATTTGTCCTTAATATCTAAGTAAAATACAAAACATAAGATACGTAAAACTTACACGACTAGAGCTGGAATAGCTCGTGCGTGACCTACATTCAATGTGGTACAACTGCAGATCTAGATTCACTCAGTCGTAGTCCCGACGCAACAACAGCTAGAAGTGCATGACGTTAGTGGGCGCGTAGGTCTCGCCCTCGCCCAGCGGCGACTGGTCGGGCGCGCGCAGCGGCGGCGGCGGCGGCGGCGTGACGTCACTGCGGCCGCCCGACTTGTGCAGCACGCGCAGCTCCGTGATGCGCATGCCGCGGTCCACCGACTTGCACATGTCGTACAGCGCCAGCGCCGCCACCGCGCAGCCCGTCAGCGCCTCCATCTCCACGCCCGTGCGGCCCGTCGCGCGCGCCACGCACGTCACGCGCAGCGCGCCGCCGCCCGCGCACTCGCCGCGCGGCAGGCTCACGCGCACGCGCACCGCGTCCAGCGCCAGCGGGTGGCACAGCGGGATCAGCTCGGCCGTGCGCTTGGCGCCCATCGCGCCCGCCAGCTGCGCCACGGTGAGCGCGTCGCCCTTGGGCAGGCGCGCGTCGCGCAGCAGGCGCAGCAGGCGGCCGCTCACCAGCAGCGAGCACTCGGCCGCGGCCGCGCGCGCCGTCACCGGCTTGGCGCCCACGTCCACCATGCGCGCGCTGCCGTGCGCGTCCAGGTGCGAGAACGGGCCGCCGGCCTCCTCGTCGTCCTCGGGCGGCGGCCGCGAGCTGTAGGCGCGCGCGGCGGGGCGGCTCGCGGGGCCGGGCGCGCGCACAGGGCCCGCCATGGCCGCCAGCCCCGCCGGCCCCGCCGGGCCCGCCAGCCCCGCCGGCGCCCACAGCGGCCGGCGCGGCGTCACCGAGCTCCGCGCTGTGAACGTGTCCACATCACTAGGAAGCGCGCGGAGCTGGGCGCAGGAGCGCTAGCCGCCGATGAGGATCATTGGTCGGTTCTCCATGGTGGCCAGATTCTCCATGCCTAAAAATACACGTCGAACGAGGAACTCGCCGAGTTGGCTACCGGCGCCTAGCGCATATCGACCCCGATAGGTGACGCCTCCGGTTCCGTGCTACGAGTCAACACGACAGTACTTAATACATAGGCTTCTCCTAAATCGCTCGAACGGTGTTCGGCATCTTTCTGCCAATAATAGTCTTTGCTGGCACAGAAGATGTCCGTTTCAACCGCGCGGCCACCTCATAATATTTGATGAAACTTTGCCAAGAATTAGTGCTAATTTGTTACTTTACACACCTCTTTTCCTGAATTTGTTACAAAAAAAACTAAGACGCTATGACAAAGAATAGTTGGCCGCTAGAACCGCCACTTGCCGTAGTCATCGCTCGTGATTTCACAGAAACTATATAATGTAGATTTGGTTGATGACATTTGTTACAAAAATAAAAAACTTCAAAACGTAAATAAACAAAAAGTTATGCAATATTTAGTTTTCAGGTTACGACCTACCTAGGTATATCACCATAAATATCAAATTAATAGAGGCTAATGTGTATGGACAATTAGTTACTAATTTGTTACAGCGAATAAACAGAAAAAAATACTAGAAAGTAGGTTCAATAATTTGTTAGAGTCGATTTTAGTTGGCCGCTTCAACTCCTGCCTGTGGTGGAAACTGTGATACAGCTCCGATGTGCGAATTGTGGTACTGATATCACGCAAAGGAGAAGGCATACCCTCGATCTTGTGGAAGTGGAATCTGTTATAAGGCAGTAGGTCGCTCCACAAGTGGTACATTTGCATCCATCGTCATAATTTCTTTAAATAATCCAAATAACTGTGCAAACACTAAACCAAACACAAATGATTTTTTTATTAATTTGTTTCTTTTCGAGCATCGTGTTCACGCGAAGCCGAAAGTGAACAAAGTCCTTTGGCTGGTCTTTGAAAACTAACCCTGTATAAGCACTCGCCCTAAAAAAAAAAATTTTTCAGGCAATTAATCGAAATAATCGGACATCATATTTATTATTGAACACCGTTCATTTTCTTCCAAGCAAACTATACATAATATTATAAATCACAAAAAAGCCCTTTAATAATAATAATTATTAAAATGTGTATCTTTGATGATTCTAGTGATAAACAAAAAAAAAACCTAATATCGATTTTTAAATCTATTATCGATTTTTTGCATTATTTATGGCAGCACCAAATCTAACTTGTCAGTTGCCGGAAAACGTAAATGTCAATTGAAACCTTTGACCTTTGAAAAAAACCTTTGCTTGTCTTGCAACTCCATTGCGGCAACTTGTGTATATTTATTGCGGTTTAAATTTATTACTTTTACCCATGAATATTGACTCTGACGATTCTCCTATACCTGACGACCACGGCCTGATTATGGATTCTGCTCCCTCTACTCATGACGACACTGGCGACAACTTGGATTTGATATAAGATGCTTCGACAATCGCACAATTTTTGGATGATGTTTTAGTGGAGTATGATAAATTGATGATGAACTAAATGAATAAAATTGTAAAACTACAATGTATTTTGTATTCTTTGACTCCCAGTGAATTATGCTCCTAAATAAATTAGAATAATGTATTAAGTGATATTTCACGTAAATAACATAACCTGTATTGATGTATATTTAGAAGAATCTTAAATAACTTCAAAATGCTAAGTTTTTTCTGAATCATTTCTTTTACTAATTAATTATTGGAATTGCCTCCTATTATTATAATTATTTTTTATGTGTGTGTACAGTAGTTCTAAATTACTATGGCATATATATATGGCTATATTGGCATGCCCCTTTGTCTGCCCAACAACGTAAATAACACAATGAATATTGTTGAACTGTCAAAATTAAAGCCATTCCTACTGATAGTGTGTTCCGCAATTACCCCGCAGATTGGTACAACCCTCCAATAGCGACGACACGTATAATATGTCACAGTAACATTGTGAACACCGTTCGTTTATAATCTATCTCGCGAGATTGTAAACTGGCGATAAATCGTCAACTGTACCATACTGCTTACAATATAACGTATTAATTTTCGATAGTATATATCTATCCCAGTCAAATTGTGAACGGTCCCTGATTAGTCGGTCTTGGCGGATACTCGTTCTGTGTTCATAGAAACGGAAAACAAACAGGAGTCAAATAGAGGAAATGCACATTTATTTGTTTAGATCAAGTATGTCAGTAAAATATATGTCGCATCACTGGGTGGCCGAGATGAGATACATCGGGACTTCTATATTTTTTTAATAATCAATAATAACAATAGCGTCCCGACCGATTTCTGTCATGGTGGTCGAAACCAATGGAGATTAGCCGCAGGTCGCAGGAGATATTGAAGTGCACAAGTGTGTGCGCAAACACAGGTGCACTCTCTAGGAACAGAGTATAATAATGTTATAGCCCGACTAGCTTTTGCCCGCGACGCGTGAAATTTCACCCTCCCCCCATTCACCCTCTTAGGGGTGGAATTTCGAAAAACCCTTTCTTAGTGGATACATACTCTTCGCAAAGAACACACCCTCCGAATTTCATGTCTCTAGGACCAGCGGTTTAAACTGAGCGTTGATATATATCAGTCAGTCAGGACTTTGAATTTTATATGCATAGATGGGACGGCAATCCGACACGACCGAGGAGAGATCAGGCGCAGGACCAACAGCTGTAATGTGGGTCCTGAGTGACGGCGCATCGCGTATGGCGGATTGTGGAGCGGAATTACACGTCGATACCAGTCCTTAGTGCACGCGGGAGAGGTGATGCGTGCGCGCATGTTTAGTGTTGCGTTTATTAGGGTTCCGTACCAAAATGGTAAAACGGAACCCTTATGGTGAGACTCAGTCTGTCTGTCTGTCCCAACCCCAAATATATGTATATTTTTTTTGCAACAGGGACTGAAAGGGGGTCTGAAAAATTCGAAGTGGGTCTACTAAGGCATGTGGGGTATCATATGAAAGAGCGCAGTTTGCACATTCTCAAGCATATTTTCTTTTTTTAAATCCCCCCCCCCCCCTTATCTCCGAAGTTTGGAAAGAGAAAAATTTGAAATAATTCTATATGATAGAAGTGTTTTGTAAAGATTACAGGAAAAATAAAACGAGGTCTTTCGAAGCAGTTTCTTTACCGATGTTAATTTTTTATGAAAAAAAGAAAGCACGAAATTATATTTACAGAAAAATAGGGTGTGACTGTGTCATAGACACGGCCGTGTGTTGTACGTGAACACGTTTACGTAACGGGGTTGATCCGCTCGGCTGCATTCATTCTTTTACGTTTCCGGCACTGCTTGACTCGGTCATAATATATGGTGTTTTATTGGTACCATTCGATTGTTCTTGAGAAGCCCTTTCCAACCGTATACGATATCTGTATATGGAATTGGCTTTTTGACGCGTATAGGCTGACATTATTTATTTATGATATTATTTTTATTTTAGTAGGTACATTATATTCACTGTCACTATTTTACAGTAATGTCTTGCATACAATCGATAGATTTTGACGAGAGCTGACGATTGAAACTTAAACGAACGTTGTAGCTTTTCCGAATCAGAAGTTATAGTCAGTCGAAATCTCGATACACAGCAAAATGACGTCAAAATGGCGGCACTTACTCTCCACCCGCGCGATGCGTCACAGTCCTTACTTGGCGTAATTAATTCTTTGATCCTTTAGCTATCCAATGGTGTATTGAATTTAGGATGGAGATGATAGATTTGAAGCAGCAACACCGAACTGTATCCCCCGATTTAGTTTTCATTGGTTTTTTTGAATTGCCTCCCACTATGGAAGCAATTTTAAAGACGTATTCATATCAAAAGAAGCGGTGAATTTCGTATTGAACATAACTAAAAGCTATAATAATAATAATAATAATATAATAATAATAATAAAATTTTTATTCAAGTATAACGTAAACTAAAAATAGGATTTACATTAATTACAATCGAGGAAAATTAAATTCTAACTGTAATATAGACCTGCCTGATCTAGGTTTATGAAAAACCTGTGTTTCAGGCCATCAATTTACACAATAAATGTATTAGACGCTAAATTGAAAAGAAGGTATAGTATTTTCAATGTCTTATAGAGTATATTATTATAAAACTAGATTATACAAGATATATATATGTTTAAATAAATTAACGAATAATATTAAAGCAGATAAAGTGGAGACTATTATTAATTAGGTAAATGAAGCGACTTATATTATTAGATTAGGTAGATAGATTTTATTTTAAAATTTCTAGTAGTTTTTCCGTGTCTGCATAATTGAGTTTTGCCAAATATTCCTGTGCTAATAAATTACACCTATTATAACTTAAACTATAAATCTTTAGCACTCTGTTAAACTGATTATACAAGTAGGGTCCTAAAAATAAATAAAATCGGTTAGCAAAAGCATGTTTAGTATGCGAGTTAGCACAAACCAAATCTTTTCTTCTCTTATCTGAAGGTACTGGGTTAAAATAAATTTCAGTGTGTTGCAATAAAACTACATTCAAAATAAATAGTTGACGTACTGTTAGCACCTTACATGCCATATAAAGGTGGTGTGTAGGAAATCGAAATGGACGAAAAGTAGCAACCTTTAAAACTGCCCTTTGGGCCCGTTCTAGGTGCAGTAAAATTGATTTAGCGGCACCACCCCAGGACGTTATACAGTAGGTAATAATAGATTGACACAAAGCCAAATAAACCTGTCTAATTAATTTAAAGTCGGCAATGTTACGTAAGTTTTTAAAAATGTATATTAGTTTGCGCACTCTGGTGCATAATAAATCGATGTGTTTGCGGAAGTTCAGATTTGTGTCAATCGTGACGCCTAGATATTTAATATGGTCGGTTTTAGCTAAAGTGGGGCAAGTGCACGCAATGTCAGCATAATGTAAATTGCAATTGTTATGAGCTTGGATGATTAGGTTAGTAAGCGTTGGATTAGTGTTTCTCATTGTAAATAAAAGGTACTTGGTTTTATCTGTATTTAATGTTAAGATATTTTTATGAAGCCAATTAGACACAGTATTAAAACCATTCTGTGCTACCTCATAGACTTCAGCCTTTGATTTAGCTGCGAACAGTAGAGCTGTGTCATCCGCATATGAGATAATTACACCTTTTTGGAGTGTCAAATTGCACAGGTCATTTATATAGATCAAGAACAATGTAGGTCCCAAAATACTGCCTTGTGGGATTCCGTAACAGCTATTCTTAAGTTCGGAACTCATGCACGTACCTATTTTTACACACTGATGGCGGTCGGTAAGGTAATCAGATAATAGTTGCAATTGTACCCCCCGTATTCCCAGCATTTCCAGCTTGTTCAAAAGCAAAGTACAAGAAATTGTGTCAAAAGCCTTGGCAAGGTCTAAAAATATCCCTATGGTGTACATGCCGTTATCCAGGTTTGTGCTTATAAAATTTGTCAGTTGGTGAACAGCTTGACTTGTTGATCTTTTTGGCCTAAAACCAAATTGCTGATCAGAGAGTGATTTATTACTTTCAAGATATTTTACTAATCTACTGTTTATAATTTTTTCCAAAATCTTTGAAATGCCTGTTAAAACTGAAATTGGCCTGTAGTTATTAACACAATTTTTGTCTCCAGCCTTAAACACAGGGGTGACTATGGCTTTTTTAAGCAATTTAGGAAATATTCCTTTTGTTAAACATAACTGAAAAATGTGAGTCAAGGGAGGGGCAATGATATATTTAAATCTTTTGAGTATGCTATTGGGTATGTCGTCACATCCTACGGCACAAGTTTCCTTTAATCCATCTATTATACTTATTACCTCATTAACATCTGTATCTAATAAGACAAAAGAGTTTCGTGCTGCATATGACTTAGTTTGGCTTTGAATGGAAAAAGCTTTATTAGATATTAAGGTTTTTTCTGCTAAGCTTTTTCCTACATTAATGAAGAAGTTGTTAGCTTTATTTGCTGCTTCGGTAGGGCTTTTCTCCGAAGATAAAAGATCTAGCGCCGGTTCGGGATTTTTTGACCTAATAGTGTTGGTTTTTATGAATTTCCATATAAGTTTACTGTTTTTACCTGCTTTCTGTAATTGACAATGATCATATTGGTTTTTTAGCTTTTTCAACAACTTATTACAGAAATTCCTATATCGCTTGTAAATACTCGATAATAGTTCATTATCCGGTGCTTTTTTAGATTTTTGGTGTAGTTTATCTCTATGTCTGATACAGCGAACAAGTCCGGGCGTAATCCAAGGTTTAATATTACTATACTTTCTAGGTATTACTTTAGTAAATGTATTTTTGATTATCGTAGATCGTAATAAATCGACAAAATATTGTAGAGAAACATTTGGATCGTGTGAATTGTAAACGGGGTCAAAATTAATGCCGCGTAAGTCAATCTCAAGACTCGTCATATTGAGTTTAGTATAGCTGCGCATGCAGTTATTTCTGGGTGAAGAAATTAGTAATGTTAGTAAAACAGCTTGATGATCGGTAAGTGACGAATTAGTAACCAATGTTTTGGATGGACTTTTCGATTTTATAAGGATATGGTCCAGACAAGAGCCGCTCTGGTGGGTTGGGTGATAATGAGCTGGTAATAGTCCATGAAATGAGCAAATATTCAGGTAATTATGTGAATGAGTATCGATTTTTCCGGCAGCAATGTTAATGTTGATATCACCTACCAGTACGATATTTTTAAACGAAGATAATTTTTCTAAATTACTGTTAAGCGAATCCAAAAACCCATGAATACTTTGGGATGGAGGCCTATAAATAGCTATAATTACTGTTTCGGGAATAATTTTAATTACTAAGCAGTTGCAGTCTAGAAAATGGGGTTCATCTACTAAAGTTTTCAAATTATTTTTAATATAAACCACTATGCCATCATTCTGGTTGAATGTTCTATCGCTTTTGTGAAGATTAAATCCATCGATAGATGGTATATTAGCTGTTTGTTTGGATAACCAACATTCTGTTAGAACGATAATGTCGCAGCTTATATCAAGATTTTGTAACAAAACTTGGAAACCGTTAAAATTTCGAGTTATACTGCGTATGTTTTGTGTAAGTAAAGTCAATGTTTTATCCCCAGTATAGACTATGTTTTTGCACTCCTCAATATTACAGATTTTAGCTTCAGACACGGAAAACCCATCTAGATCACATATTAGCTGATTAGCCATAATAAAAATTATATGTAGAAGTTAAACTACTATCTATGTGCTTAATTGACAAGTTAGTCGGCGGCGCTCCTAGGCGCCTTCATAGTCAATGGAATTAATGTAATTGTCTTCTGCATATTTACGTGCTGGGCAAATTACATCACCAGTTGGATGATCGTTTTTCCTCTTGAATCGTCGGCAGGTCGCACATTGGGGCGGAGAACCTTTATTATTACATTCCTTGAAAGAATGTCCTGTTTCGCCACAGAGGTTGCAAGTAGGGCTCGTTTCTCTGCAAAATTTGGCTGCGTGTCCGAACTGCTGACAGTTGAAACACCTGGTCACAATAGTGAAATCTCTCACTGGACATGATGTCCAGTTTATGAAAATTCGGCCTTGGTCCATCATAATTTTCCTGATATTAGCAGGAACTTCCAATATATAATTGCAGGTAGGACGATCTTTCTTCCCTGACTTATGGCTCAATTTTATACTTTCTAAGAAGGACTCAAGAGTAATGTTCGGCAATTTATCTGTCAAGTTTTGGACGTAAATGCAATCAAATACCTCTTTTTCAGTCAAGGCTACGGGGACACCAATTACAGCAATCCTAGGACGGCGTTTAGATGGTTCTTCAACTGTAAGGCCTGAGGAAACTAGCTTCTGGGATGTTTTTAATTTATCAATGTCGTCTTTGTTATATATATATAATAGAGTTACATTTACTTAAAAGCGCTATTACAAAATCGAAGTGCTCAATTTTAGGTAAATTCGACGGCGCGCAGCAGCGGATGCGCACGTGTGCGTCTAAAGCCTCCTCTACACGTCGTCAGATTCATCAGCAGATGGCCATCTGCGAATCTCTGTGATAGGTATTTAGCCTCTGCCGACGTCAAATACCTACCACAGACTAGCAAATTACCCCGTCTACACGTCGGCGGAGGCATTTGCACATGTGAGGAGGCATTTGTTTTGTCTACGTGTAGAGGAGGCTTTATGAGGTACGCTACGCACACATGCAAACCGCTATGCGTCGGATGCCAGGAACAAACCAACAAGAGCCTTTGCTATTTTGTTTTAGAAATAAATTAAATTACTGTTATTATACATAGTTCATGAAATATTAGGTATTCATACCAATGAATGTTACTTAGAACAGCAGTTTATCTAATAGAGTTACTATAGTGTCATAAAAATTTACTTGTTTTTTTTTATACCACTAATGTGGCAAACTAGCATGCGGCCCGCTTGATGGTGTGTAGTTACCGCAACCTATAGACCAGGAGTGGCCAACTTGGTTAGACCCAAGATCTACTTTTCACTGACGACTGCCTGTGCGATCTACCAATTACATATTTCTTACTTCTTGAAATCTTACAGCATAGTTCAGTAGGTACTCAATTATGTAGTATTTTTATTTTATTATTACTTATTTATATTAATTAAATTTTGCAAATCTAGCGAAAAATGCTCAAACGCAATGCTCACAGCGTTTGAGCATTTTTCGCTAGATTTGCAAAATCAGGTTTGTAGTTGGAAATATTTTTTGCATTTCCACGATTGACTGGACTAATAGTCGCGATCGACCGGTTGGCCACCTCTGCTATAGACGCTTGCAATGCCAGAAGCATTACAATTGTGCGTTGCCAGTTCCTAAGAATGGAATCGCTCTTATACTTTTTGTACCTACTTTTTTTACGAAGTTTGTTTATATGTAATTTATTTAGCAGGAGGTAGACATTTAAATGCAATCCGATGTTGTTTCTACAGTTTGGATAAAAAAGTAAAAAGACAAATCAAGCCATTTTATTTAAATGAGGCTGAGGATCTGCAATCTGCACTTTTCGAACGTCAAAATTACATAAGATAGTCCCCAAAAACGCCCGACCTTCACCATTTCCTAGTGCTTTCGCTGGGAAGAAGAACAGGCGCAACAAACTCCTTAGTTTAAAAAAAACCGGCCAAGTGCGAGTCGGACTCGCACACGAATGGTTTCGTACCGCCGTAATAATATAAGTACGCTGAAAAAATCACATCGGCAATAGAAAATACACATTTCCGAAAAATTTCAACTATCTGCCTATAACGGTTCATGAGACACTGACAGACAGACGGACGGACGGGCAGTGGAGACTTAATAATAGGGTCCCGTTTGGCACCCTTTAAGTACGAAACCAAAAAAAAACAGTATTATAATAATTGTAAAAAATAAATCTATTCTTCTATCTATTCTATTATCTATAAGTATTACATATTAAATATAATAAAATTGTAGAAAAGTGGTGTCTGTGCAATGGAAATATATAAAAAAAAAGTAGCAGGGGTTGTTATTATATCGATGCCGA
The DNA here is from genome assembly GCA_916614155.1 of Mesoligia furuncula. Lineage (NCBI taxonomy): Eukaryota > Metazoa > Arthropoda > Insecta > Lepidoptera > Noctuidae > Mesoligia > Mesoligia furuncula. The sequence goes on along the minus strand of OU744807.1, from coordinate 370,726 downwards.
ACCCGAAATTGTAATTAAATTTTTTTTTGTCTGTTTGTCTGTGTGTTTGTGCACGCTAATATCAGAAACGGCTTATTCGATTTAGATGCGGTCACTAATATATTGTAGTAAGCTTCACTTAACATTTAGTGTTTATTTCATGTCAATCGGTTCATAAATAAAAAAGTTATGTCAATTTAAAGAATCACGGCGAACATTTGTTAAGGTATTCTATCAGAGTACGTACACGCCTCGCGCCTGCGCGTCCGTGGCTATATAAAGCGCGCCTGAGTTTGTTTCGGCCTTTCTTCTCAGAGTAGTCAAATAGGAAAAGCCGATCTCATCAAGCTTAAATAATAATAATCTGATCCAGCCTGTCCCATCTTGCTGCCCTCTCCCCAGCCGCCGCCAGACGCCCTAAGCCGAGGTCCCCAGCAGACGCCCTAAGCCGAGGTCCCCAGCAGACGCCCTAAGCCGAGGTTTGAACCCCACAGGGGGTGCCCTTAGCGTGTATAGTCGCTTAGTATAGTAGATAATTGCCCCTGGCTGGAGGCTTTGAGTTTACTTAAGGCAACCACAGGATAGTCCGGTTAAGTAGTAACGACCTCTCAAGGTCAACTACGAGATGCCATAGTAAAAAAAAAAAAACGCGCCGCTGCCATAAGGATTCAATTATTCGTAGCGAACGCACGTATCCTGGAGAGTATAGGCGAATAGTTGCTTTCGATTAATAATAATAATAATAATAATAATAATAAAGTTTATTGATCTAAAAATATACACACAGGTTGTAAGGAGTTACATATTAAGCCTTAAACAACTAACAATGGACACAAGGTGAGAAAACCAGTTGTCTATAAATTAAATCCTGTCTCCTAAACTAGGGATGGCCTGTATCTTAGGAGACAGTGATTCGATCGATCTGAACTAAATAAATGATGGATCTAAGATTTCGAGTGTCGATGTTAATCTACCATAAAAACAAAATTGTGATTTTAGATTTATTTGAGCATGGCTGGATGCAGATATGGAAAAAAAGAAAATAATAAATTATAAAAAAATAAAATAAGTAAAAATAAAATGTGGTGTGAATGGGAGAGAGGTTTGTGTGCTTATGTTCGTGAGTGTAATGTTAGTTGTGTGGGTATGGGTGTGTATTGTGTGTTATGAGGTGATTGTTTGTGTGGAGTGTTTTGTGTTCCTATTTAATAGTGATTTGTTATTTGTCAAGCGATGTATGCCAGTAGAGCTTCGGTATTATTGTAGTCCTGTTGTAAGAGCCAGTCTGTGATTTTAGATTTAATATTGAATTTATTTAAGTTTATTATGTTTAATTTCTTTTGTATAATTTTATATACATGGATACTTAACACGTAGTACTGATGTTTTGCAAACGAGGTTTTGTGCTGTACACCAGAGGGGACGTATGTTCGCTTCCCGGGGTCAGGCAGGGGTAGGCAGCCATGTACTCTGAGGACAGAGCGAAGAACAAACAGCTGACGTACCGTCAGAACTTTGCAGTCAGAATAGAGTTGTGCTGTAGGGTATCTAAACGGCTTCCTAGTCATGACCTTAAGTACAGCTCTTTGAGCTCTCTCTGTTCTCAGAATAAAACTCTTCGCTGCTCCACCCCACACGGTTATGCAGTATCCGAGGATTGACTGGCACAAAGTGAGGTAAACCATCTTGAGAATGTTAAAATCAGCCGAATCTCGCAGACATTTAAAGATGTGTATCAGACGGATAGTTCGAGTAGTTAAAGCATCAAGCTGTTTGTCCCACCTCAATCCCTCATCTATATGCACCCCCAGATACTTTACGTTATTAGTTCTAACGATGGTAGCACAAGAGCACGATATCAGCCGATTTTGGCATGAGTGAGCTGTAATCGAAAAGGTATTCGGGGGTAGGGTGTTACGTCGGATCGCAAAGGGTATATAATAGGTTTTATCCAGGTTTAGCGTCAGCAAGTTCAGATTAAGCCAGGTCATTACGGAGGATAGTGCGGATTCAGCCCTAAATTGCACATCGTCCCACGTAGGCCCGCGAATTAAAATTGCCGTGTCATCGGCATATGCATAGATCTTAGCATCAGGTATTGACATTCTACAAAGGTCGTTTATATAGATCTGGAAGAGCGTAGGGCCTAATATGCTTCCTTGAGGCACACCGAATGACACTGATTCTTCATCACTGAGTCTAGAGCCTATCCTAACCTGCTGGGTGCGATTTGTCAGGTAATCAGTAAAGAGTTTCAAAGCGATGCCACGCACGCCCACACACTCCAACTTAGCTATTAGTTTGGGAACAGAAACTGTGTCGAAGGCCTTTGACAAGTCCAAAAATATACCAAGGCACTTAGTTTTGTTATCCAGTGTCTTTGCTATAGTTTGAGTTAGATCTAATACAGCATCTTCAGTGGAGACGCCAGACCTAAAGCCATACTGGTTGTCATCAATAATTTTGTACCTGTCTAAAAAGCTTCTAAGATTATTGTTTAAAATCTTTTCCAGTATCTTCGAGAGAGAGGATAGAACAGATATTGGTCTATAATTATTGACACAGTTCCTGCTCCCTCCCTTATAGATTGGGCATACAATGGCCTTCTTAAGAGAATCTGGAAAGACTCCCGTGTCTATGCAAAGATTGCATATGTGTGTTATCACTGGTACGAGAGTATGGCGACATGTCTTAAGAAGCGATGATGGGATTCCATCCCAGCCTACAGCACAATCGCTTCTAAGCTGTAATATAATAGAATTGACGTCACTGTCGTCGACTTTTTGTAAAGCAATTGAATTGATGGGATTCAGCGTCATGCTTGTGCAATCGCGAGGTTTATCTCGAGTTAGAGGTGTTTTATTAGGGTCATTTAGTATTTCCCCTGCCATGTTTTTACCTATACTACTAAAGAAGGAACATACATTGTTTAGGGAAGATTTAGGGTTATCGGTTATTTTTAATAGCTCATCTGGACTAGAGTGTATTCTACCGGTATTCGTAATTTCCTTAATTGTTTTCCATAGCATTCTTGGGTTTCCATGTGACTTTTCAAGTTCGCACTTCTCATATGCCCTCTTCAATTTACGCAGTAGCGCATTACAAAAATTCCGATAGCGTGTATATGTTACAAGTAATATTAAGTTGTCCGGAGATTTTTTAGATTTTGTATGTAATTTATCTCTATGCCTAATACATTTTAATAGGCCAGTTGTTATCCACGGTTTTATAATTCTTAGTTTCCTTTGTACGTTGGTTTGTTCTGTATGTTTAGTTATAGTTGATGACAGCAGTGTAACCAGTTCATTCATAGCGACATTCGCATCTTCAGTTTTGTAAATATTTGTAAAATCTGCATGTTCTAATTCTGTTTTGATTGCTTCTGTATTAATGCGAGATATAGTGAAAAATTTGTTACCGGTAAAGTTTGTATTTGATATTGCAAGTATAATTGGTCTGTGATCTGTGATATGCGATTCTACTACTAAACTTGTGGCCGAAGACTTTGTTTTTAATAAAACGTGATCAAGACAATTTTCATTTCTAGTGGGTAGAAGGTGGGTAGGTAATAGTCCATGGGATGCGTTTAAAATAAGGTAGTCTAACGCCCGGTCATTCCTACTCTCCAATTTAATGTCAATATTCAGGTCACCTACCATTGCAATATTTGGGGAGCTTGCTATCTTCTCATAGATACAACTGAGACTGGTCAAAAAACGATCGTAATGATCCTTTGTAGTATTTGAAGGGGAACGATATATCGCTACAACCGAGAGCTTATTATCAACTTGACATATTAGACTATTTGCGTAGTTTATGTTAGGTTCCCATACTGTTACATTTAGGCCAGTTTTGGTATAAAGAATTACTCCATCGTTTTGATTCGTTATGTTTTTAGTAGAGTGGGACTGATAACCGTTTAATACTGGAATGTTACTCACTCTACTCAGCCAGCACTCAGTCAAAACAATAATGTCAAAGTTAACATTAATTTGACACAACAATGCTTGTAGACTGTCGAAATTTTTATTTACGCTACGTATATTCATATGCAGTAGTTTTATGCCACTATCAGTTGTATTTATGTATTTTATACACTCTTGAGGGTCACATGTGAAAGAATTCTCGAGATTAAGATTGTCAAGGTCGTGATTGATATTGTTTATATTAGCCATTGGAGATATCAGTTAGTACCAAAAACGGAAATATGCCGAAAAAGAATAAATAGTGGAGTGGAGATGTGCGTGTGCGATAAGTTCATAGATAATGTGTAAATTGGGTTTATTTAAAGTGTAAGATGAATGTGTGTGGTGTGTGTGTGTGTGTGAGTGAGATGGATGTTTAATCAATATGTGTAGTTTAGATACTAATTTAACAAAGTTGGCAAAAAATAATAATAAAAATAAAAACAAGCGCGTGTCTAGTTTTCGAAGCATCAACTGAGAAATGGATTCAATTAGTCATATATTCTTGCTAGCGAGATCCACAAGACACTTCTCTGAGGACACTAATAACTGTTTATCACCCGCCTGCTTACGAAGGAAGATATTTCCGTTGCTTGTCCAGCAAAATGCATAGCCATTTTTCTTGGAAAATTCCCGTGCCAGGTAGAATAGCTTTTTGGAGCTAGGAGGTAGCTGCTCCGCAACATAAATCGCCTGACGCTTCCCTGGTATGCCAATCAATTCAGTATTTAACTTGTCCTCTTTCGATTTGCTGTTGTTGTTGAAGGAACGGACAGCTGATAATACATTTTGCTTCGTGCGCACAGTAGTAAATTCCGCGATAATTGGTCGAATGGAAGTGTCCGTCCCATTTGAAGCCGATTTCCCAGGAAGTCGATATACATCTCGAAGTTCAGCTTCAGGTATGGGCACTCCTACCGTTTTGCTTAAATTGCAGACAGTTTTTATTAGGTCCGTTGTAGTCTCGTTATTTGTTAGTGGAATGTTTCTTAATTCGATTCCTGACGCCCGTGACTTGTATTGGAGATCAATAATTTTCTTTTCAAGGCTTTCGATGTAGCTTAGCTGTTCTTGACGGTCTTTCTTAAGTTCTTCAACCTCCTTCCTCAGTTCTTCAAAGTTCTGGTTCATGAAGGACATCGACCGCTCGATCTCAGCATTAGTTTTACAGATTTCAGCATTGGACTCTTGTATTTTTTTATTTTGGGCCTTGATTTCACTAATGTCCGTGACCATTTTTGACATAAGGGCAGTTTGTTCTTCCAACATCTTTGAAAAGCGAGTGTCTTGATCTTTCTTCCAGCTAGCGAGTAAATCTTCTTGCACTTCATGCTGGCCTCGAGGCGATCGTTCCTGTCTCGGCTGGCGTCTACGAGTTGTAACGTTGTTACATATTTCAGACGCTGTGTTGATATCAGGCTCGGACTGGGTCTGAATCAGGCTAGTGTTTTGCAACTTAGGAGGAGGTGTTCTCGGAACACCAGCCATCGTACTAGTAATATAAGATGAAGTAAGATGTAGGAAAAACCGATTAGGAAGGCTACTTATCTGATTTATCTTTGTTAGTATCAGCTGTTGCTATTAATTACTGTATTATTCAACACTATCCGGTACATTCGCACCTGATCGACCGGTCCCGAGGTCGCGGGCGCGAGCGCTTGCGTAGCCGATACAGGTTTCGTAGACGATCTCGTAGCGCGCCGTAGCACAGGCGGATGACGTCGTCGCCGCGTAGCAGTTGTGTAGCACTCAGTAATTTCGCACGTTCGAGCTATCGACTCCGTGGCGTGGTGGCCGGGCGCTCAGGTCTGCCTGCCGCCGCACTTCACACCGCAGGTTCAAATCTCGCCGAATCACGGGCACTTTAAAATAGTAGGAATATTTGAACTGTTTATATCCCTTTCTAAGACCGCCCAGTGGGAGGAGCAATCCGATAAGCACTGCACTTGAGTGACAAGGATTTGAAAGTCACAAAAATCAACCAATCACTTAATTTAACGCCTTAAAAACTTGTGGGAGCGAAACACACGTCCACTCGTCCGAGCGTCGGCCGACCGAATCCTATTGTGTTATTGATTATTGCGATTCACTTGAATACTGACTGTTTGCATTTATTTTGCAAATATTACATTTATTTATATTTTAGCGTTTGTAGGTTAGGTTATTTTTTTTTAAATTTTCTTTAAAATTTTGTAAATAAATATTGTAAGTATTTGGTATTGGTTAGGCGATTCTTTCCTTGATTTTTGGGTGTTTACTTATCTTATTTTTATTTAGGGTTTGTAAATAAATATTGTAAGCATTTATTATAGGTTAGGCATTTCTTTCCCTGATTTTCGGTATACTTATCTTAATTTGTATTTAGGGTTTGTATATAAATATTATAAATATTTGGTATAGGTTAGGCATTTCTTTTCTTGATTTTCTTTATTAAGTAAGTATAAGTTCATTAGCTTAGGTTAGTAATTAATTTTCTAGCTATTCTTTTGTAGTACGTTTGGTTTACACGTCTTAACACGTATTACTTAAACTGTGATAATTTTAGACTGTAAGTATAATAATCTGTAAGTATTTATAATTTAATTGTTTACGATAGTACGTGTTTACTAAATAACAATGTTAAGTATGTTTGTGTAAGTATGTTATATTAAGAGGCTATCACAAATTTTTCTTGTTTAGAGCGTTTGACTCGAGTTTTAATGTGTGATTATGATTTAACTAAAGCCACAATAGTAAAAAAATACATGCCCGAGAAAGTTTGATTCCTTCTTTTGGGAGCGCATCCAATAAATATTCCAGATTGTTCACATAAATCAGTAAAAAACTTGTTTCTGCAAAGGCTGTTTCATAAAATTTTACTTTCGGGCATCTCGCGATGCCCTGTTACATCGAAGATATAATAGTTTAATCATTTATAAAAATATCTACGATACAACTGTATCTTCTACTATTGTATGCATACATCAATTTATTATGTTTCATATAGTAATACACCAAAAATAATTCCGTAAAACAGAGAGTTAATGATAATTTTTCGCCCGAAATTATATTTTTTATCTATGAATATACAATGTGTTGATTTGCATCCTAGTCAAATTCAAGGACGTAATTATGCTAATGATTCTCGACCCAAATCAACAATAAAATGAGTAGGTATTTTTTTTTTTTTCTTATTTAAGGAAATCCGTAAGTGTGAACCAGCCGTATTTAAACGCGGCCCGTCTGTTACTAGCCCTATAACCGCGCTTCACACACACACAAATGCAAACCATACATGCAAACTCTCATTCGATAAATTCGTAGGTAATCAATCCCATCTCCCAATCACACTCCCGCGCCGCTCCCAGCCACGCCCCTTTTCGTAGAAAACATCATTTTTAGACTTAGTAGATCGGTACACTAACTAAGGTAGGTATTATTGCCGGCCCTAAGCCCGTTAAGTAGGAAGGAAAGTTTCAAATCAACCAATTTAATCCATAAATAAAAACAAAATCACTACGAAAACTTTAGGTTGAAGGATATTATTAATCATCTGATAACAGGTCAGTGAACTTTTCTTTGGCGCACTAGTATTACTGTCATTAGTAAGATTTCCGTATTCCAATGATGCTCAAAAATGAGTTAATTATCAAGCGAAATTTATGACAATAATGTAGGTGATTTTCGAAATAAAATTAGGTAAAATTATTGCTACCGGTCGGGTCATTGCTACGCGGCGCGACGGTGCTACCATTTCGGGGAAAAACAGCTGCATGCATTGTCGCTGTGTGCGTAGTCGGGTGATTCTGTTTTATTTGTATTGAATTAAGGGTGTAATTCTGAAATTAAAAAATATACAAGAAAAACGCATAGATACTTATAAGAAAAATAATCAGCTAACGAAAATACACTAATGTGCCTGCAATTGATTTATTTTAGGTCAAAATAAAGTGTTTTTTTTTTGCTTGGATATCTTTAGTTAGACGTACTGAGCGCTGTGTTAAAATGTCCATCTATTTTAATTAATAGTTGTTGTTGTCTTCGTTTTCTGACTTTTTTTTTTCAATTCAGATAATTATTTTCAGACATAAGTAGTTGCAGTGTGGACTGGTACTCAATATCAACTAAAAGTAATAAAAGTTTTCAAAGTTAATGATTTCTGGGGGGCTAAAAAGGCCACTTTGGCAGAATCATAAAAGGATAACATTATGAATCATAATATAGCGAAGGCAGTCCGTGTTTTTCTTTTTTCGCTGCACTACGTTAGGTATAATCAAAGAGATTGGGATTGGATTTTGATTGGATTGATTGGTATTTTAACACTGACAAATAAAAATAACTGAATAATCCTTCACCAATGGGATTTGATACGATTAACTTAACAGCTAGCTGTCCACTATGATTCTTAATTTTATCCTTTTATGCTTCTGCCAAAGTGGCCTTTTTAGGCTCCCTGGAACCTCAAAATACCAGTACCAGAAAAAACTAGTTTTATTAGGAGTATGTGCTTCTTGAAATCATAGATTAGAGAAAAGCACGGTCTATGCCACTTCAGAGATTTTTTTTTTCCGTACCTAAAGGGTGCCAACGGGACCCTATTACTAAGTGTCCGCTGACCGTCCGTCCGTCTGTCTGTCAGTGGCTGGCACTTCGATTTTGTAATAGCGCTCTTAAGTAGTAAGTACTATTTTATTGTAAGAATGCCTCGAAGAAGATCCAACCTCTCCCAATGTAGCAGAAATGCTAAAAGGATGAGATTAGTTCGATCACAGGAATCTGAGGAAGGTCGTGAGGCAAGGCTCTCTGCAACTCGGGAACATCAGGCTAGGTTTCGTGCTGCAGAAACTTCGACTCAGCGAGAATCTCGACTGAGTTCAAATCGTTCTCGAATGATGACAACTCGAAATAGGGAAAACGGGGAACAACGAAAGGCACGTTTATCTGTCGATCGCGAAGCTCACGCGCTATCGCGTGAGTCTGAGACTTTTGCTGACAGGGAAACCCGCCTGAGCTCCCAGAGACTACGGACAACAAATGCTCGATCCCAGGAGACACAGGACGAACGGGAAATACGTCTCACTGACAATCGTGAAGCTCATGCACTATCGCGTGAGTCTGAGACTTTCACTGATAGGGAAATTCGTCTGAGTTCTCAGAGGGTTCGGACAGCAAATGCTCGGTCTCAGGATACACAGGAAGAACGGGAAATACGTCTCACTGCCGATCGTGAAGCTCAAGCACTATCGCGTGAGTCTGAGACTTTCACTGATAGGGAAATTCGCCTGAGTTCTCAGAGGGTTCGGACAGCAAATGCCCGGTCTGTAGACGGTATATGTAATTCAAAATATGCTGGCCGAAAAGTCACTATTCCACGCGGACGAAGTCGCGGGCACAGCTAGTTAAAATAATATTCTCTGAAGTGGCATAGACCGTGCTTTCCTCGAATCTATGATTTCAAGAAGCACGTACTCCTAATAAAACTAGTTTTTTCTGGTTCTGGTATTTTCAGGTCTGAGAAATCATTATCTTTGAAAACTTTTATTACTTTTAGTTGGTATTGAGTACCAGTCCACACTGCAACTACTTATGTCTGAAAATACTTAATTGAATAAAAAAAAATCAGAAAAAGAAGAAAACAACAACTATACAGGGTCCCATTAAAATAGATGGACAAATAACAGCGCTCAGTTCGTCTAACCAAAGATATCCAAGCAAAAAAAACACTAATTTAAGTGATTTTTTTTTTACCTTAAATAATAAATTGCCGGCACATTAGTGTATTTTCGTTAGCTGATTATCTTATCTTGTAAGTATGCGTTTTTCTTCTATATTTTGTTACCATCGTCATTATTTTGGTGGTCTGAATGATTTTTTAAAATTTGTCCAACTATTTTAATGGAACCTTATATTTAGGTATGTTTTTTTCTATATTACAGGATATACATATTCAATTCGCGTTGGAATATCCTAGGAAAATACCTACTTATGCATTACAATCAGACACTAACTAATTTTTAAAAAACACTTAAACAAGTGTATCAAGAAGTGTTGGTCAGGCTTTATTGAATTAGTGAATTGGCGAGCGAGATCACTGACGGCAACAGCGAGCGAGCGATACGTCCTCTCTCTGGAAGCGCTCGGCGCGGATCACAGATAAATGATTTATTTTCTGTAAGTAGGTTTGTACAAACACTTTTACACGTCAATTATATTTTTTAAAAACTAAATGAGGTCGGCGTTTCCTATCCGGCTAATACTACTGATAAATGAAAGAAACTGAAAAATACTGGATCCTGCGACACAGGGTATCCTAGTGCGGGATCCAGTGTCATACCTAAATATTGTAACTTGTTTATGAATCAATAAACTTATTATTTAAACTTATATATTAAATACTCCGAGAGCGAGGGCGCGGACTGAACTATAGTTACTTTACTCTTTGGGACTGAAGCTAAGACAGCGCGTCCAGACATTTATATTGATAAATAGCATTGCATACAACAATTATTTGAAAATATTATTTTACTTTCAATTAGAGTAATTTTTTTTTCAAGGAAGGAGACAAAGTATGGGTCTACCAGAATTTCATGGCAAAAAACAAAAAAACTTTGTGGTTTTCATACATTTGACATTGCCAATGTTGTCAAATGTATGAAAACCACAAAGTATGTTTTTTTTTTTGCTACGAGATTCTGATAGACCTATACCTTACCTATACCTTAGTTACCTAATACTTTTTGTTTGAATTTGTATTAAATATTCATAGATAAAAAATATAATTTCGAGCGAAAAATTAACTCTCTGTTTTACGGAATTATTGTTGGTGTATTACTGTATGAAACATAATAAATTGACTTATGCATACAAAAGTAGAAGATACAGTTGTACCAAGTACCATGGACATTTTTATAAATTATTTAACTTCGATGTAACAGGGCAACGGAAGATGCCCGAAAGTAAAATTTTATGAAACAGCCTTTGCAGAAACAAGTTTTTTGTTGATTTATGTAGGTAAACAAACTGGAATATTTATTTAATGCGCTCCCAAAAGAAGGAATCAAACTTTCTCGGGCATGTATTTTTTTTACTATTGTGGCTTTAATTACAACCATAAACACACATCAAAACTCGACTTAAATGCTCTAAACAAGAAAACATTGTGATATTAATAATAAAATTAAACTACAATTAAACAAAAAAGTGAAGTTTCAGTGATAAATAACTGGGAACCACTGTACTAGTTCACTCAGCGATTTTTTATAGTAAGTATTTTTTTTGGATAGAATAGACCATTTTAAGTGTAAATTTGAAATAGCCAATTTAGGAAAACCATAGAGGCCGAGAAAAAAAATCCTAGTTTTTTTTTTTTTTGAAACCCTTCTGTTTTTTATATTAGGTATTTTTTTTGGATAGAATAGACCCTTTTAAGTGTAAATTTGAAAACCGCACAGTTCGCAAAACCATAGGGGCCGAGAAAAAAAATCCCAAAGTTTTTTTTTTTAATCTTCCAAAAAATAAATGTGGTTAGGCGAAGTCGACGGAACCCCGCTTCGCGGGGCCCCTATTTCTGTCTACAGGGTTTAAAGTAACCTAACACGAAGGGGATAACGGGGGCTCATTCGCTCGCTTTGCTCGCTCACTTGAGCCCCCGTCATCCCCTTCGAATCTAACCTGTCCGTGTCGGGGTGCCCCAAGTCCCGAGCTCGTTTCGCTCGCTCTTGCATCCTAAGTTGTCATTACAAATATGTTATTTTTGTATATTATGTTGGTTTAGTGTGTAGTGTAATCGGGAACGTAAAAAACGTACAGTATTCATAATAAAAAAACACTAAAAGCCGCTGTCACTTTGTCTATGGTAAAATGTCAATTTTATAATGTAAATTATGTCGAATTTTCTATACTTTAATTTTTTTTTTCTCAAAAATTACGTGTTTCCTAAGTGCGGGATTTTGTGAACGTGTTTAACATAACGACATGTATAACTATTAGAATAGTGAAGCTTCGGACGAGCGGGTGAACTAGTACAGTGGAGCCAATAACTGTTAGTCGCCGAAGATAATTTATAATCTGTTTTGTTTAACTTTGATATTATTTATGAAGTTATATCCAATCTACAATGTCGGATATTGAATCTGGTCTTATACAACATCTACAAAATAATTGTAGCAATAACTGACTATTTTGTTTTGATTTCTATTTCTTTATTTTGCTTTTTATTTTCCTACCATACGTAACGTTGTTTTGATGCCCCGTAGGTCTCGTGGTCGCTTGCAACCACTGAGACTGCTGAGAGTGGAGTCCTGGGTTCGATTCCCATGTCGGGCAAACTGTTATTGGGTTTTCCGTGAGGAATTTCTAAGTAACAACCCGGAGTTTGTACCCGTGCCACGTAAGTGTGCGTCCTGACTTCTGAGTGAGTGAGAACGGCGCATTGACTAAGGAATGACAGCCAATGATAGTGGCGCGGGGCACTTGATTTTCAACCAATCGGCTCGCAAAGTGTAGTCCGTCGCAATGCCAGGTCACAATTTGGCGGTTTGACATGTATAGATTATAAAGTATGGGAAATGAATACGTTATGGTGTAATCGGTATGATACAGTTCACAATTTATCGACAGTTTACAAGCTCGCGAGATAGATTATAAACTAATGGTGTTCACAATCTACGGTGACATATAAAATTGAATAGGTGTTTTTATTTGTTATGGCAGCATTCTTGTATAATATTTGGGGACCAATAACAACAATAATATTAATAGCCCCACCACCGTATCTCTACGTTGACGTCATGGTGGGGCTTGTGCGCTCCGAACTCTAGGTCTGTGCTGCTAGAAATTTTACTTTGCCTAGACCTAAGAGAGATACAGAAACCCACAGGGTAGCATGTGACAAGCTGTTGGGCAGTAGCGACCCAACGGACCCTTATCTCCCGGGAGAAGTCTTGTTCCTCACCTCTGGCTTGCTTTTATTGACCATCATTTTGGATCGTTGCTGTTTTGCAATAAATCACACGTAGGTGTGCATACACACGAACGACATGCGTGAACGCGTGCGCGACGCGTATCGCTCGTGTGTATGAGCACTAACTCGTATATCATACTATTCATTATATTGCGGTTATCATTTTTATTTAAATGTAACAAGAACAAATACTTCGTCATGTGATGGGTGACCGCGGGGAGCCTTTTTTCTCCTTGAACCGGTGCGGGTGCGCAGCATACGCACAGGTATTATCTAATTGCTCTAACATAAGCCACCCCTCTCCCTAAAATGGTATAATCATTGAAATATAGTTTTTAATTTTTCCTTCATATTGGTACCTATTACTCGGAACGGACAAACATTTCAGTCAAGCGCCACAGAAAGCTTTGTTCCAAGTAAAATCTATTGGTAGTTGTACCAGGTTCGATACATTATTGCCCATTGTCCTTTGAATCTCGTAGCACATAATCTTAAAAAATAAAAAAGTAATTTAAAAAATAAAAAAACCCGACTGCGAAACTAAAAACCACAAACAAGCCCATTTTAAATTAAATAAAAGTTGGAAGCAGGCGGGACCCGTGAATTAGAAAATATAATAAAAACGGTATGGGTCCCGCTTGCTTCCAACTTTTATTTAATTTAAAATGGGCTTGTTTGTAGCTTTTCAGTTTCGCAGTCGGGTTTTTTTATTTTTTAAATGCCTTTTTTATTTCCAGCTTTTTAGTTTACAAATGTGAAAAATTTCGCAAACGATTTAGTTCTTGGTACGTGTTTTTTACGATTTGTCACTTCGAATTACTTTTAACCATATAAGTTATATATATTTTTGTAATCACCTTTTAAAACCCTTTATTTTGATACCCCACTCGACAGGTTTCGAGAAAAAAAAAAATTTTTTTTTGAAGACATTGCGCCGAAAATCGGCCATTTTAAATTTTTTTCAATTTTGATATACCCAGTGTCACTCTCACAATTAAGACGAATCTAACGGCACCTCTCAAGCTGAAATCGATCAAGCCGTTTAGGCTACAGAGCGTGCCAAAGAAATATACATACATACATACATACACTCGAAAAACATAACATAACCCTCCTTCTGAAGCAGTCGGGTAAAAAAATTGTGTATATATAATACCTTTGTTTTTTAGTTACCCAAAATGACCGTTGCTGATTTTGAATTGTAGTTGTTCAGGCATAAGCCACCTATTAGAACAGCTATAGCAGGAGAGGTGTGTGTGTGGACAGGTACCTGCATGGCGGGCCTTCTTGTTGGCCAGCGCCGCGCGCACCAGCTGCAGCAGCAGCGCGTCCGAGTCGCCGGCGCGCAGCCGGTCCCGCAGCGACACCTCCGCCGCGCCGAACAGGCACACCTGTGCAGCACGTAATTACGTCAACACGTCGCCCCGCTACGAGGGCTTGCCGCTAATTGAACGTGTCATTAGTTAGTATCAGATCTGGGCGAAAGTAGCCACAGATTGGGTTCCGAACAGCCGGAGTGGCGACGCGGTAGGCGCGCCCAGATGAGTAGGAGACATGATGACTCTTTAGGTAGGAGTCTAACTCGTCATGCCATCTCCAACCCAATCAATCAATCTGAGCTCAACCCTTTGGTTGAGCTCAGATTCCACAATGTCTGAAGTCCCGCCTCTATAACTAGTGTGTTCTGCCTACCATGAGGTATGGTGCCGAGACGTGGATGCTCATGCAGGAGGCTGTGTACAGGGCGAGAGTGCACAGAGAGCCATGGAGCGTTCCATGCAGGCAGGAGGCATCAGGCTATACACCGAGACCCAAACGTCGAGATTTGCAGACGTACCGAAGGTTTTCGATATCGGAAAACGAGTTACGGAACTCAAGTGGAGTCGGGCAGGACACTTGGCAAGGCGCAGCGATGGCAGGTGGAGTAAGGCAGTGACCGAGTGGCGTCCAAGGACGAAAGACGAAATGTCACTCGTCCGGCGGCGAGATGGGCGGACGAAATTGTTATCATCGCGGGTAGAACCTGGATGAGGCTGTCACAGTGGCGTGAGGATTGGCACATGAAAAGAGAGGTCTATGATCAGCAGTAGGTGAAGTCGGGCTGTGAATGATGATGACGATAAACGATTCTGAATTGTTTGGCTGAGAGATAAAGCATTTTCGCTAGATATGTCGAGCTTCCGAAAAACGATTGAATCGCTGTTTGCTAATGCTAAAATGTTAAGAATCGATCATCTGAAAAATCACTAATCGCAAAAGCTACGCAAAGCGGCGGGGCGTTTACTGTATTCTCGGCATCGGCATGAAATAAAACTGGCCAAGTGCGAGTCGGACTCCCACGAACTCAGGCTAGACTCTGTAAAGCGCCTCCAGATGGCGCTAGCGTTCCGAATATTCAAACGAATGACCGAATGCGACATATATATTTTTATTTCTTTCTTATTTGAAAAATAGTTGGGCAAAAGTCATCTAAAACTATTCCAAATTTCAAGTTGATAGCATTAGTAGTTCTTGAGATATCCAGCTGTATAAGACGGACAGACATAATGATTCGCACCATAAGGGTTCCCTTTTACCATTTTGGTACGGAACCCTAAAAAGACCTTTGTGTGAAACTATCTTCCAACGATGAAGAGTTCTTCATCGTTGGAAAATAGTTTCACTTTTTAACTTTTTCTGAAAAATGCGCATTTATTGCCACCTTGAGCTCAAGGTGGCAATAAATCTCCCATACAACAAACGTGTTATTTTCGGCGTTTCTGCCTTGTTGTACGGAACCCTACGGAACCCAGTATATCTGCATACGCACACTTTCATTCACTTTATATAAATAGACTAAAACAGATAAATTCATATGGATGTCGGGGGACCTTTTATAATAGAAGGTGTTCCAAAGAACGGTCCCCCGACATCCATATGAATTTATCTGTTTTAGTCTCGTTACATAAATTCTTTAAGACGGGGGTTTTTAAATTATTTTATCTTTTTCCAATTACATTTAATTTTATTATTATTTTGTGTCGGGGGTTTTTTAAATTTTTAATTTAATATATTATTTCATGCTTTTTGTAGGGTCTCCTTAATTTTTGTATTTCATTTCTTTTATTTTCTTACGTTTTAAGATTCAAGGTTTTTATCCGTCATAAAATAATTATTAATTTATAGCTGAAGAATAATTTTTAAGCCTAAACAGATATTTTTGTTGTATAATATCCTTTTTCTAGTTCTTCCTTTAGTTATTCAACTTTCGTACAACTAGTTCATAGCTATTAGATATCTTAGGACTGCGAAACTGCAGTCTCAGTGATCTGATGTAGAAATACGTATAGTTCAAATGCACTCAACTTGAAATTTGGAATAGTTTTAGATGACGTTTGCCCAACTATTTTGTAAATAAGAAATAAATAAAAATATATGTATGTGGATCCACTTTCAAGTGGATCTACGTAAGAGCTTCCTGGCCTCAGTGCCCCAAGTACCCATGGTCTCCACGGCAATGGGCACAAACTGGCAACGGTTGAATCATTAATTAATTCGTGAAATTGCCCACAATTTTTAATCGTCATTTAAAATTTTGACAAAATATGGAAAAATCAAATTATTTGTTAGAAATCTATAAAACTACGGGTCTCTTTTAACTTTATAAGTTTCGGATTCGGTTTCAGCCGAAACTACAAGAAGAACCGAAGGTTCGGTTACGGTTTCGGTTTCGGCTGAAAATCGTGTTTCGGTGTATCACTAAATTAATAATATACGTATAATATAGTACAAGAGCACGCACACTATGCAGTAGTTCAGACGGCCGAGTCACGCTCACCTTGAGGTTTCCGTCGGCGGTGAGGCGCAGGCGGTTGCAGGAGGCGCAGAAGTGCTCCGTCATGGACGAGATGAAGCCCACGCTACCGCGGTAGCCCGGCGCGCGCCACACCTGCGGGGGAGGGAGTATCACAGCTTATTGCAACATCATTTTTAGGACTTCCACTATCTAATCTAAGGGCTTTGAAGATCCGTGGCATATCTACTGTCGCGCCATTTTAAAAATGGCGGCCACGCATGAGACCTATATGTATAAAACGATAGCTGACATCAATGCAAACAGAAAACATATCATGAGACCAAACCCCGTAAAATGAGATATGAACGTTCAAAGTTGATCACATTACATCCATATTTTGTTCATAGATGTTTGAAGGGTCCACCCTTTATAGCAGAACTTTGTCATAATATTATTTTGCATAACAGCGGAAAGCATAAACTTAATTTCACAGAAAATCGTTTGGCATACCCTCATTTATCATAAGTACATTCAAAACTCATAATTTTGTAAGTCAGAAACATCATCTTTAGGCATTTTCATATCCCTAATAATTAAAAAGTAGAACCATCATATCGCAGAAAGCATCAGAGCATCATATTTTAGCTACTTTCACAGCATTATGCCGTACGGCATTTTACTATGGGGTCGAGCTGCTGACATTGAATCCATCTTTATTTTGCAAAAGAGAGCTGTCAGAGCCATTTATAATCTACGTCACCGCGAATCTCTCAGGGAACTTTTTAAAAGGATTAATATTATGACGGTACCTTGCCAAGTTATTTATGAAAATATTATGTATGTAAGAAAAAATCTACATCTTTTTTTATAAAATAAGCGATAGACATAATTTTAACACTAGAAATAAAGAGAAAATACATCAACCATTTTTCAGATTAGCCAAAGTACATACAGCTTTTAAGGGTACTGTGTTAAATGTTACAATAAAATACCTTGTGATATATTGCAATTAAATGAAAGAAAATTTAAAACTCACACTAAACGTACACTTTGTAAACAAGCATACTATAAATTAGAAGATTATATCCAAGATAAGAACGCTTGGAAAATGCTGGTCCTGCTCCATAGGACCATCTAGAGTCTAGACAAAATCAAACTGGTTGCTAATTTAATTGTCAAATTTATTCATTTTTGTTGACATTGATTTACATTCTGTAATTACTTTAAGTCACACCCTGACTTATTCTTGCCCATTCTTCTCCATACGAAAACTACCTTTTGGAATGGGCGACTAGAATAGATTTTATTTTGTTATAATTTTTGACGTTCAAAAATATATTTTATGTGCCTGTTTGAAATAAAAGCTTTGTCCTTTGACTTTTTGAAAGTTTACAGTCAGAATCGTCTTTTGGCATACATTTCATCATATCCATAATAATTGAAAGTCTCATCTATCACATTACAGAAAATTCATAGTATAAATAATTTTGTATTTGTTACCATAATAATAAAATTGATTGAACCCTTATTTTTTAACCCCCGACGCAAAAACGACGGGGTGTTATAAGTTCGACGTGTCTGTGCGTGTGTGTGTGTCTGTCTGTGGCATCGTAGCTCCCGAACGGATGAACCGATTTCGATTTTGTTTTTTTTTGTTTGAAAGGTGAATTAGTCGGGAGTGTTCTTAGCTATGTTTGATGAAAATCGGTCCAAGATGGCCGCCGCTACAAAATGGAGGATTACATATTTTTTCACAACTCTCTCAATATGGGTATCAAATGAAAGAAATTGAATAGCAGAATACTATAAATACACTATGATAAATTTCAAATCCAAGATGGCCGCCACCACAAAGTGGCGAATTACATTTTTTTTTCCACAACTACCTCTATATTGTAATATTAAAAAAAATATAATTTAAAGTGTGTGTGGATGTTATTATAAATGTAATTATGAAATGTGATTATTAAATGTGTGTGTTGTACTCCAAATAAATAAACAATAAGTAGAAGTGAAAATTCGGGCGCCAGGAGCACACACCAAACTATGCCAAGGATAGACTAACCTGCGGTAACTGGAAACTTTTAATCTTCAAGCGGGGAGTATCAATAAAAATCGACACAAAAGTTATTGAACGATTTTATTACCCGAAGGCTGCTGGTCTCAATATACAAGAAAATTCCTTTCTAATATTAACAGTTGGTGTAAAACTAAGATGGAATAGAAATTAATTCCTGTCCTGTCATTATTGCACTTTTGTCAATTTAAGTTAAGTATTATAAACCATACCATATTCCGGCGAATAATCTAACAAACCGAATGGGCAAACCCTGGTGATTTTGATCTTCGCGGGGACGTCAGGCGGTCCATGATATATGTCGGTAGGGGCTAGCGTTAAAAATTTAAGTCTTGAAGTAAAAATAAATAAGAAACGCCTCACGGCGTTTCTTTTCCAAAGGAAGTTTTTACATCAGTAGATGAATTAATCCAAAATATATAAGGTTCAAAAGATCCTTTTACAAAATATGGACAATCCCATTATGATGCCGACAAGGGCAAATCAGCCACCACATAATTAGGACTGTAATCCATTGGAAGTATCAACTTCCAGATTTAAATTAGGAGCTCTCAAACTACTCCATTCTATATAAAGCCTGGGTCGAAAAGTGCCCTGTCAAAATCAACTGACAGCATCAAAAAAAAGAAAAAATCAGTGTGACCACTACACGACTTCCGATTCAAAAAAATGAATTTTTACATGGCAACACCACCCTGTTGCCTACAAATTAAAGCAAAGAACGCGCTATCATGTAACAGGCTTAAAAGACTCGTTACAATATGGATGGGTATCAAATGAAAGGGCTTGACTAGTAGAATAATGTACACTATATTGAAAGTGAATGAAGAATATTAACTAACGAAATGAAAACTAAAAACTTGAAAATATTTTTTGTCTGATCAATGCCCTAGATTGATGAGGAAAGTGGAGTGATGACTGGTACCTACGACCACTGAGTTTGACCATTTTTACGAATGGAATTATCCTACTCAACAAACGTATTTCTACATCAGATAGTGTCGCAGTCCCATTTTATAAACCAGATCTGAAATATCTAATAGCTATGAAATACTTGTACGAAAGTTGAATATCTAAAGGAAGAACAAGAAAAAGGATATAATAAAACAAAAAAATCTGTTTAGTCTTTAAAATTATTCTTCATAATATATTTATTCAATGAAACTAATATATTAGAATATATAATCATTTATTTTTCTTGTAACAATAATAAAAATTGATTTTGAGATAGACAGATTAATTTTGTGTTTATTAGCAACTAGAAGACACAAATAAAATACAAATACAGTTTGACAAAGGATCTTAACTAAAATTAATAAAAATCCTCTGCCTAACCCTTCGGGAAATACAGGCGTGATGTTGTATTTGTGATTAATTAAACAAAACAAATAATAAAAAATAAAAAAAAAACAATAGCGTCTCCACCAAATAGAACAGGATCAACACATGTTACCCGAATAAATCAAGTAGCTGTGCGACAATATGAATTGTACGTTAAGTAAAAGTCTTTTAAATTTAGGTGCTTTATAAATCCTGCTGATAATTTCGTCAATTTTAAAATAAATGTTTTACGGCGATTTCTTGACGAAATATCAGTATTTATAGTACAGTGAGTTATTATATATTGGTAATATTAGTACTTACTGAAAACATGAAATTCCATCCTTTTTTCCGGTCCTGGAAGAGTGATTTTTGCACTTTTTAAACGAGCACGGAGGCATGTTTACGTTCCGAGCGTTAGAACAGTACTAAACGAAAAGGATGACCAATCTCTGATTTGGTCATTCTTTTGGTGAGGACGTTTTTTGTCGCTGACTGTGTATCTAGTTGATTTTAATGATCGAAGGTCTGAGCCCGGATATGAGGGGGAGGAGTCGACTGTACATTTTACGGCTAGTCATGTAAGATGCATTTTAAAGAGAATGACAGGCGGCAAATCTCCCGGTCACGATGGCCATGTTTTTCACGATATGCATGAGTCACTCATACTTACCACATGACTTGATGAAAACCATCGTAGTGCCTATTGTGAAGAACAGTACTGGGGATATCTCCCACAGGGGGAACTACCGGCCCGTATCTCTAGCAACGATAGTTGCTAAAGTGCTGGACGGTATGCTTGATTCCTGCCTGGATTAATACAATAAATTACATGACGCGCAGTTTGGGTTTAGACCCGGGTTATCCACGGAAGCTGCCATCGTAGGTCTCAAGCATACTGTCCAATATTATATGGATCGCAGGACACCGGTATATGCGTGTTTCCTTGACCTCTTCAAAGCCTTTGATCTTGTCTCTTACGATGTGCTCTGGAGAAAGTTAAGGAGCGCGGGTGTACCGGTGGGGGTGCTGAATATGTTTAAATACTGGTATTCTCACCAAACAAATTTTGTGAGGTGGAATAATACACTCTCTGAGGCATATGCGATGGAAAGCGGGGTGAGACAGGACAGCGGATTGACGTCACCCAAGCTTTTCAACCTATACATAAATGACCTCATCGTCGAGCTCAGTAGCAAGCTTGTCGGTTGTTCGATAGATGGCGTTTGCGTCAACAACATCAGCTACGCGGACGAGGTGGTGCTGCTGAGCCCGACGGTCAGGGGTCTGAGAGAGTTGTTACGAGTATGTGAGGCCTATGCTGGTGCACATGGCCTTGTATACAATGTCAAAAAAACGGAATTTATGATCTTTAGGGCCGCCGGTGGATGCTCCGAGTATTCACATAATATAACCCTAAATGGCTTGTGCATAAATCGTGTCACGAAATTTAAATACTTGGGGCACTTAATTACCGAAGGTCTTGAAGACGACCTGGATATAGAGAGGGAGCGCAGGGCTTTAGCGATCAGAGGTAACATGCTGACCCGCAGATTTTCCCGCTGCTCTGAACAAGTAAAGATAACCTTGTTGAAGGCGTATTGTCAAAGCTTTTATACGGGAAATCTGTGGGTCAGTCACACCAAAAGATCGCTGGATGTCCTGCGCATCCAGTAAGTATAACAACATATTCAGGATGATGTTTGTAATTTTTGATTTATTTTTAATCTTATATTATATATTTTAATTTTTAAGTCTCACTGTATAGAATTATGGATCAATTAGTTATCTGAAATAAATGAATTTTAATTTTATTTTAAACGAGAAAAAAAAAACAAATGCATTAAGTTTACGCTGCCTCACGTTAGCGTTATTGTATTATTTCCAAATACCTTTTTCTAATCAGAACTTTCATCCAATGCACTTTACAACACATAATCAAATCGATCAAATGCTCATACAAACTTGAATCGATTTATCGTGAGTATCGAGTACTGAGTCGTATGGTTACTTCACTAGTTACGTCGCGATGACAAATGTCAAAACGGGCCTTATATTTTTTGACAACTTTAATTATGCCAAATATGTATGCCATTGTAAATTCGGATATACAGGGTTATTGGAAAAACACCAACAACCTCTTAAGAGGTCATTGAAAAAAAAAACCAGCTGTTCCCTACATTTTGACGAGTTATACGAACACAAATGTAGGGTACAGCTGATTTTTTTTCGCGATTTCAGGTTTGGTCCCATAGTAAAAGTAGTTCATAGTGATGTGTACAATGACCTCTTAAGAGGTTGTTGGTGTTTTTCCAAAAACCCTGTAAAAACATTCGGCCAACAATAAATATATTAAATCATTTTTATGCCTTAAAAATATTCGTTCAAAGATTATGCCAAGTGTGTTATGCCAAATAAATTTCGGAGCATCAAGATTCTGCCAGATAGAGGGAACCCATATTGAAATAATTATTATTATTATAAAAATAATTATTATTAACTAGCTGAACCGGCAGACGTTGTTTTGCCATGTAAATTATTTCTTGCTGCCCGGCTCTACTTCGTTTGCGTGGCGTCCTACCCCTTACCCTACCCTACTCCTATCCTACTCCTACCCCACTCCTACCCTACTCCTACACTACTCCTACAACACTCCTACCCTACTCCTACACTACTCCTGCCCTACTCCTACCCTACTCCTACACTACTCCTACCTTACTCCTACAGTACTCCTACCCTACTCTACTCCTACCCTACTTCTAACCTACTTCTACCCTACTCGTAACCTACTCCTACCCTACTTCTACCCCACTCCCTTAGATATATTAATTTTTTCTCCGCGTAAGAACCATCCTCGTACTTCAAGGAATATTCTAAAAAAAGAATTAGCGAAATCGGTTCAGCTGTTCTCGAGATTTGCGCTTAGCAACACAATCAGCGATTCATTTTTATATTATAGATTGTTTGAAATAATTACCCTGAAAGTTTAAAGTAACCAAACATCCAACAAGATCTAAGCAAGTTAAACAAATATGGATTTTTTGTCAATTTTTGGAAGACTCGGGTCATCTTCGATTTCCGATTTGCAAATTTAATTTTTTCATTTCTTAAAGGACAATGGGTATCTCGTATGGGTCCCGTACCCAAAAATAAAATTGACGGTAGCTGTAGTAATATGAACTATGTTATGCCTTCTGTTTAATTAATCCTAGGAAAGAATGTCGGAATTCACTTGGAGAAAAAAGAAATGTGAGGAAGTAAGATTGATTTAATAAAGGGAAATATTTAACTTATTCTCAAAAACCTTATTGACCTGCTGATGATGGACCCTTTTGGAATTAATTGAACCTCCAAAAACTTTATGCACTTCTAATAAAGCACTATTTTTAAATAATTGAGCCTGTTTTTAACTTTCTGGCCTTTTGTTACAGTTGGTGGTAGTACAACTAAGCTAGGATACCCTGACCAAACGGGTTAGGTTAGGTTGGAACTGTGACCCCCCCCCCCCCCCCTCCGGTGGGTTCCCGCATTGTCGAGGCGGGGGGGCTCAGTAGCCGTGGTTTGGTCACCCACGGGGAAGCGAAGAGGAACTAGCGGCCAACAAGTAGGTTGCGGTGCCGCTTGGACGACATCGTAACTGAAGCGGGCCGCGATGTCGTATGGGAGGCATCGCAGCTGAGCGTTGGAGGCCGCGGTGGGAGAGGAGTGCCGGTATTTCGGTGCGCCGCTCTCCCTACCTTCCGCGGCCTTGACGGGGTCGCCACCGTCTGATGGCGGATGCGGTGGGGCCGCAGGAGAGGAGGGGTGTCGGTATGACGTTGGCCGCTCTCCCTATCCTCTGCGGCCGAAAATTGGCAGGCGGCGGCGGGGCCAATGACCTGACCCGTCGCAGGGGCGCCCAGACACGGGGTCGTCAGGCGCCCATGTACTGGTTTGGTCCCTGGGGTGGTCACGGCATGCTATGTGTTCTGGTGCGCGGGTGATGGGGAGTACTCCCCAGTGGAGGGTCCGCTGACTAGGATTAATTATACATGAGGGCAACAAAAATCAGCATCGATCATAATGCTACAATTAACTTTGTGTCTGGGTACGGTCTTACCCATTCTCCTTTATGGGCGAAGAACTACTTTATATAGTTGACGTTCGGTTGTACACTGTGTGTGCGCGTGAGGTGTACGTACGGTGGCGGTGTCGTTGGGCCGTGGCGGCGCGGTACGGCACCAGCTTGGAGCCGTCCCACTTGTTGTGTGTGTGTGTGCGCGTGAGGTGTACGTACGGTGGCGGTGTCGTTGGGCCGTGGCGGCGCGGTACGGCACCAGCTTGGAGCCGTCCCACTTGTTGTGTGTGTGTGTGCGCGTGAGGTGTACGTACGGTGGCGGTGTCGTTGGGCCGTGGCGGCGCGGTACGGCACCAGCTTGGAGCCGTCCCACTTGTTGTGTGTGTGTGTGCGCGTGAGGTGTACGTACGGTGGCGGTGTCGTTGGGCCGTGGCGGCGCGGTACGGCACCAGCTTGGAGCCGTCCCACTTGTTGTGTGTGTGTGTGCGCGTGAGGTGTACGTACGGTGGCGGTGTCGTTGGGCCGTGGCGGCGCAGTACGGCACCAGCTTGGAGCCGTCCCACTTGTTGTGTGTGTGTGTGCGCGTGAGGTGTACGTACGGTGGCGGTGTCGTTGGGCCGTGGCGGCGCGGTACGGCACCAGCTTGGAGCCGTCCCACTTGTTGTGTGTGTGTGTGCGCGTGAGGTGTACGTACGGTGGCGGTGTCGTTGGGCCGTGGCGGCGCGGTACGGCACCAGCTTGGAGCCGTCCCACTTGTTGTGTGTGTGTGTGCGCGTGAAGTGTACGTACTGTGGCGGTGTCGTTGGGCCGTGGCGGCGCGGTACGGCACCAGCTTGGAGCCGTCCCACTTGTTGTGTGTGTGTGTGCGCGTGAGGTGTACGTACGGTGGCGGTGTCGTTGGGCCGTGGCGGCGCGGTACGGCACCAGCTTGGAGCCGTCCCACTTGTTGTGTGTGTGTGTGCGCGTGAGGTGTACGTACGGTGGCGGTGTCGTTGGGCCGTGGCGGCGCGGTACGGCACCAGCTTGGAGCCGTCCCACTTGTTGTGTGTGTGTGTGCGCGTGAAGTGTACGTACTGTGGCGGTGTCGTTGGGCCGTGGCGGCGCGGTACGGCACCAGCTTGGAGCCGTCCCACTTGTTGTGTGTGTGTGTGCGCGTGAGGTGTACGTACGGTGGCGGTGTCGTTGGGCCGTGGCGGCGCGGGCTCGAGCGCGTGCGCAGCGGAGGCGGCGCGCAGGGCGACGCGGTACGGAACCAGCTTGGAGCCGTCCCACTTGTTGCCCGAGAACGGCATGAACTCGATGAACCTGCCGACACACACCACGTCATCGACGTCACGACCACGCATTCTAGCTAATTCTAAGTGCATCCCCCTATTTGCATACCTCACTTCTACGTCGCGGTCTCGTGTGTATTCCACAAAATCACATATTTCGTCATCGTTGAAACCTGAAATAAAGTACAAATTATTTTTATGGTACCAGTCAAATCTCTGAAGATAATGTTCGAGCAGCGTTAGTTTGCTGACGGTGGGTACCTTTCATGAGTACGACGTTGATTTTGACGGGCGAGTAGCCCAGCTGCAGCGCCAGGTCAATGCCCGCCAGCACGCGTGACAAACCCTGCACACATCAAATTATATTCAACTAAACCGCCCGGGTAGCCCGCGAAATTCAAATTTCTTACGTTTTTTTGCAATTTACAGGTAAAAGTATTAGGTTGATCAAAATAATATGATTCGCGACCGTAAAAAACAGACATGTTTTTAAAGAATTATAACCATGAGAATCATAAATCAATCAAAATCATCTTCTCTCTTACGGCCTTAAATATCATGATTTTACGGAATAGTCATTCATTAGGGTATTTCTAGTCCAGTCAATAAAGAAGTTATAGAGTACGTGAGCAGGGACTTAAGCGATTATTGAGCACACTTTTGAGTTATAAGGCTAGTGGGAGACAAACCGGGCGGCGCGCCATGCGCTCGTAGCGCTCGGGGCGCAGCGAGTCGAGCGACACGTTGAGCGCGCCCAGGCCGGCGCGCTGCAGCGCGGGCAGGCGCCGCGTCAACACTAGCCCGTTGGTCGTGATGGACACCGAGCGCACGCCCGCTTCCTCGCGTAGCCCCTCTGCAGACACAACAAACACGTGCTCGCTCTCCACAATATACAGTGTCCCAAAAGTCGTCAAGCCAGAATCGGGTGAAAGATTTTTCAAGAAAATCATTCAGCAACAGGCGTGTTCATGTGAAAGGTCTGCAGCCGTGTGAACGGCCGCTGTAGAAACAAGAAATGGCCAGACTGGCAGCGCGAGGCGGGGAGCGGCGCGGGTGCGGGGCCGCGCGCGATCGTGCCTGTCCGCAGTCGAGCGCGGCTTCCTCTCTCGGAGTATTTATGTTTCTGTGGCGGCTTCGTTCTGAGTGTTGTCGTGTCCAGTGTTTGTCAAAATATAATGGGTTGAAATATGATCATCAGATCACCTAATAATAATCACTTTATATGGCTAATATTCGCATAAGCAATATTAGCCATATAAAGTGATTTAACACATAAGTGTTAAATTGAATGATAGAATATTCATGTTCTCTTTTCTTTCCTTTGTAAAATATGCTATAATTATGTATATGCATCACAATACGCGCGGTCAGCTCGAACTAGTTTGAGATCCCCGCTCCCCGCGCGGGCCTCCCGCGCTCTCACTGCAGCCACTAGTTTTAACGAGCTATGGCGTGAGTAGCCCGCGCGCTCCCCGTGCCACGCAGCCCGCGCCGCTCACCGCGGTCGCCCCACTCCCCCGTGCCCACTTTGGACGCTCAAATGAAGTTCTTATGTTTGAGTACGTCGCGCCGCGCCCGCTTCGCGCCCGCGTTTGCAGTCTGGCCAAGCACTATGTGTGAATTCTTGGGTTGAATGTTCTTTGACCATGAAAACCGATATAGGATCAGATATTGAATCAGCGGTGTAATTGCGTAACCCACTAACAGTCGCTATGGCATTCATTTCGACAGTTCAACAACATTCATAGCGATATCTAACCACTCAAATGTCCGCCGGACGAGAGTGACTGCGATCGAAAACCGCAAAATGTCCGAACGGAGAGCTCAGTGGCCATGGCTTTCATTTTGACAGTTTAACAACATTCATTGAGTTATTTATGTTGTAGAGCAGACAAATTTTTTGAACTAAATGAAGCAATGGATTAGCAATGTCCTTCAACATTATTCATCACGTGTTACGCAATTAGAGTGCTAGGAATTGAAATCACGGGAGCTCGTTGGTGCATGTGGTGCAGTGGTACAGCGGTGCTCACGTATGATGTCGGCGAGGTCCTTGCGCAGCGTGGGCTCGCCGCCCGTTAGGCGCACCTTGTCCACTCCGGCCGCCACGAACACCCGCGCCAGGCGCAGCAGCTCCGCGCGCGACAGCAGCGCGCCGCGCGCCGACAGCGGCACGCCCTCCGCCGGCATGCAGTACTGACCTGCGGGACACGACGAAAGAGTGCTCTTATCTAGTAGTCTAGTACCAGCTAGGCCCAAGAATCCATCCGCGTGGAATGAGGAACCCAACATCACTATCATTCATATCGTTAGTTACTAATCATTCACTGCTGTCGTTTCATGCACACCATCTATTAGAATCCAGAAATCATAACTATTGTCAATTACATCATGACTGTATGGCATAAATAACAAATTAATTATCAGGAGGAGGGTCAGGGGGTCACGGCTAGCAGTGTCCCAGCAATCAGCAGTGCGTCTACAATGACACAATGCAAACTGTGATAGTGTCTTGTTATTACATCACATTTACACATACGTATTATAGCCGAATATCACATGCTCTGAGCTACTCTACTATTATAGGCAGACTTCGTTGGTGATAGTCAGCATAGTCTGTTCACGCGGGCGACAGGTGACGTCTTGCGGGGTGGTTACAATATCACATGCTCTGAGCTACTCTACTATTATAGGCAGACTTCGTTGGTGATAGTCAGCATAGTCTGTTCACGCGGGCGACAGGTGACGTCTTGCGGGGTGGTTACAATATCACATGCTCTGAGCTACTCTACTATTATAGGCAGACTTCGTTGGTGATAGTCAGCATAGTCTGTTCACGCGGGCGACAGGTGACGTCTTGCGGGGTGGTTACAATATCACATGCTCTGAGCTACTCTACTATTATAGGCAGACTTCGTTGGTGATAGTCAGCATAGTCTGTTCACGCGGGCGACAGGTGACGTCTTGCGGGGTGGTTACAATATCACATGCTCTGAGCTACTCTACTATTATAGGCAGACTTCGTTGGTGATAGTCAGCATAGTCTGTTCACGCGGGCGACAGGTGACGTCTTGCGGGGTGGTTACAAGTATTCGGACGGTGTCGTATCTTAAATCTGTACAGACTCCATCTATACATATAATTAATCTGTAGAAGGGTCAATTCTGTACATTGAAAATATTGAAAAAATAAATAGCGGGGGGTGTTGCTGGATCGATACCAAACCCAAATATGTGATTAAAAAAATTTTTGTCTGTCTGTCTGTCTGTCTGTCTGTATATGCAGGCATCACGTGAAAACTAACGGTTCGATTTCGATGAAACTTGGTATAATTATACCTTATTATCCTGGGCATAAAATAGGATACTTTTTATCCTGGAAAAATACGTAGAAAAAAAAATCTTATTTTTCGGTTTTATTCATAGACGTTGTTCTGTAGAACCGCGAACACGCGTTGCATTACCCGTAGTGGATAATTTTCCATTTCAATTTAAGAGAATACAGTTTCCTGTAGCTTTGTGTTACGCCATGACAATAAATAAGGCTCAAGGTCAGACCCTAGGAGTTGCTGGCGTAGATCTTACCGCGAGTTGTTTTTCACACGGGCAACTTTACGTAGCTCTTTCCCATGTGAGCAGTCCAAGAAATCTTCATGTTCATATTCCGGACGAGCTCACTAACAATGTTGTGTATGCTGAAGCTCTCAATTAACTTTCTGTCGCATTGTCACGATCACTTTTTTATTATTGCAAACTTTTCGTCATTGTCAGTAATTTACTGCTACATGCTACTTATCAAGGTCGGAATTACTATGAAAAAAATACTTACTACAGAACGCGAGCTCAACAGCAGTAGCTCAATAGAGGGATCTCCTTAATTATTATAGGCTTAGCCGTATTTGGGTCCAATAGATATTTATAAGATGTCATTGTCAGAGTTACTCAAAATGGAGAAATAAACCATCCACGCAAAGACCGACATCCGCGCGGACGGAGTCGCGGGCGGAAGCTAGTAGTCAATAATTGAAGATGTCCTAGCGAAACTTGCATCCAGTAACGAAACCGCAATTATTTTTTATGACCTTAGTATTAATATTTTGGAAAATAATTCAAGTAGCAGTAGATTCTTAATCCTTTTTACCGACTTCAAAAAAAAAACCGGCTTAGTGCGTGTCGGGCCACGCACAGTACAGGGTTCCGTTGTAGCCCGTTATCACAATATAGTACGATTCTGTTGTTCTTTATTCTGAATAATAGCTGCGCCCCGCGGTTTCACCCGCGTAATTGTCGATCCCGTGGGAATATCGGGATAAAAAGTAGCCTATATGTTAATCCAGCCTTTTGAGCGTGAAGAAGTAACAAACATATAAACACACACACACACAAACTTTCGCCTTTATAATATTAGTGTGATTATGAATTTAAGAAAAAAAAAGGTGGTAAAGAAATTAGGATTTATTTATATATTATATTTAGGTTATTATATTGTTCCATTTTGAATGAGTAATCGCGTACTGAATTTTAAATATGAACGTACTTAATTTTTTTTTGTTGGTTATTATTACCTATTTTCTTTATCATCGCTGTAATATTTTTAACACAATGTATTTTGTTATGAAATAAATATCTTATGACATATGACAATAACGTTAAATGAAAAAGGTGTCCAGAGTAAAACAAAACTTTAACACATAATGTAACCACAGAGGTGCAAGAAAATCTTAACACCGCGATCTACAAAAGTGACGTCCGGCACAACGCCATCTATTTTCGAATAGCGATACTAAACACAACAAAATATTTATTTTCGAAGATAATTATTTAAAGAGATTAGACATCACTACATAGTATAAAACAAAGTCGCTTCCCGCTGTCTGTCTGTCCCTATGTATGCTTAGATTTTTAAAACTACGTAACGGATTTTGATGCGGTTTTTTTAATAGATAGAGTGATTCAAGAGGAAGGTTTATATCTATAATACATGCATATTGTAGTAGAGAAAAGCCGAGAAATTCAAAGATTTGTACGTAATGTCGTAACAAACATATTTTTTTGCGCTTGCATTGTAAATGCTGGCTCAACCTTACGAGATAGATCAAATCAATGTATTACGGAATTGTATACAGGAAAAGTTTTTAACCAGTGCGCAAATTTTGACATAATAAACTTGAATGTATTTTAATAAACACGTATTTTTTGTTTTGATATGTTTCAATAGTAAAAAATTAAGTTAACGCTTACGAGACTTGTTTACTCAGAAATTTATTTTATGGACGTCGTTTGCCAGTCCGTCGACCGGTCGCCCGATTCACGCCGCGCGTCGACCGGTCGCCTGACGCGCCAGCTGCTATCAGAAGTACTCACGCGCGCTCGCTCTATGCGACGGCGGATTATTGACCCCAGTTTAGCGCTACAATTTTTTAAGTGTAGACTGTGTAAAGTTATTTGTAAACGTAACTTTTCGTAAATTCCAATTTATCCTTCATACCTTCATGGGCTTAGGACCATCAAAATGCAGAAAATAAATCATAATAAGTAAGAAAGTAATACGTTTTAGTCCATTCAAAATAAAACATTTAGGTATGATAGGTACTTAGACATGATACAATTTAGATTGAAACAATTGCATTTTGGCGTATTTAAAAAATTGGAATCAACTATCTTACAACAATGTCTAATCAAAGAGAACCTAACACACTAAGATTGTTTTTAATTTCTTCTTACCTCTACATTTTATTAATCACAATATTTTAGGTATTGTTCGAAGTGACCTCCTCCTTTTTCAAGGCATAAACGTGCACGTTTAAATAAGTAAGCATTTAGTTTGTTTAGGACACTAACACCACTAAACTTTTTACTTCATTGAAAGCGTTAATTATTTTTTCTTTCAAGTCATCTAGGCTCTGAGCCTCTTCTACATACACCCGGCATTTCACTTGTTTCATACACCTTGGTTTGCTGCTAAAATTGTCCTCTCATTAGGGACCGTGGGATTGAGGACCCTTGGGCTCGCATACGAGGTACGCTCTCCCTTTCGTATCTTCTTCGTGCTGCTCGTAAATTTTCATTGCTTAACAAATACACTCGCACCATTTCATAATACTCGCGGTGAGTAAAATGAGACATTGTCACTACGCTAGTCTAGTACGCGGCACAACGCGCAGGGACGACGAAGGCGGGCGCGACGAACATTCGACCTCCGCTTCCGCAAGTGACGTACTGCATGTGCACGCGTTTTGTTTATCAAACGCCGCGCCGGCGCCGCATGCCCCCGCACGGCCCGCACCGCACCCCCGTCTCGTGCGCTAGGCGTGGTCCAGCGGCCGGCGGCCTTCGCGTTTTCATTCATGCTCATTCATAGTATTACTATTAAATTATATCCATGTCTTGCTTATTTCAAATTGGGACAAAGTGGAAAAATGAAAAAAAAAAAGTCATAAACTAAAAATGGAAATGTGTTCTATTGCTTACACTGAGCCACCAAAAAAAATTTACGCAGTGGTTTAAAATTTATCCTGTACTTATATTAAAAATATCAATAAAAAAGTTCGGGATGGTATTATGTTTATCTCCTAAGGATAACCCACAATAACCATTTTTATCTTTTAGGTACATATTACAATAAAAATATGGGTTATTTACCAAGTTATTTTAAACAATATAGTATTATTCCTTATCCAATTAAACACATTAAATACGTTGTGCATTTCATACCACTGGGATACCAGCCGGAGTACGTCCGCCACATCAAGGCGGCGGCTGGGCGACCCGGCTGCGTGTTCCACGCGATCTTAAAGAAGACCCCAGACGTCCGGGTCTTATATGACACCACGGTATTCATATACATGCGTGGTGTCAAAATAGTTCCGCAAGCAACTAAAAAGTAGTTTACAGCCTGCGCCATTAAATTACTAATGGATCTAATCAAAGCGATTAGGCAGGGACAAGACGTGGAGACGGTCATCCTTGCCGGTCTACCCACGCCATTGACGCTCTACCATGGATAGACCGTTGAGGGTGATCCACTGGAATGCCCGCGGTCTAAGGGATAAGGTCGCCCCCTCCGCCACCTCCTTCGGGAACAAGACATCGACGTGGCACTAATAAGCGAGACGCTCCTGGAACCCGAGGACAAGATCAGGTTCCCGGGATTTCTCGCTTATAGGAAGGACGAACGGTCGGCTCAGTCGACGTACCGTGGTCTGGCGGTACTTGTGAGGCGAAGGGTCGTCCATCAAGAACTCCCCTTACCGTCGCTCAGCAGTACTCAGCACCTTTTACGCGCTGGGTGTGCAGCTACACGTGGCCGGCGAGGATGTCAACATCTACGCGTGCTACAAGCCGCCCGCGGCTCGCTTGGATCATTCCGAGCTGCGGGCCCTGCTTGGCAGCACCTCACGCGAGACCATTCTCGCTGTTGACTTGAACTGCAAGCACCCGGCGTGGAACTCGTGCATCACGAATACCGAGGAGAGACGACTCTTGGCGGACGCCGATGCCTTCGGCTATACGGAGTCCGGCCCGGAGGCGCCTACCCACTACCCGGACGCCAGGCAGTACATGCCGGACGTGCTGGACATCGTAGTACCGAGGGCTACACCGCCAGATCACGCAGTAAGTGATAGACGACGAGTTACAGACGGACCACCAACCTGTACTAGTCGTCTTATCGGGAATGCCGACCCGACTGAAGCCCATAGCACCACGCCGACTCACGGACTGGACTAAGTTCGCAGAGGAAGTGGAGACTACCACGCCGACTCGGCCTATCGTCACCTCCGCGGACGTAGACAAGAGAGCGGATGACGTCACTGTTTGCATCCAGAGCGCCTTGCAAGCGGCGACGAGCATGCAGCCGCAGGGGAGAGGGCTACTGCCGCCCCTGCCGACTCGCATTAATGATCGCCGAGAAGAGCCGCCTTCGCAAACAGTGGCAACAGCTCAGATGTTCGACGCTAAAAACGCAGCCAAACCGTCTTGCGGAGAAGGCCGAGCTCCAGGCGCAAACCGCCGAGGGCTGGGAGTACAGGATCGACGCCACGACGGACAGTTGGCCGTCGTTACACAAGTTGTGCGGCCAACTTACGAGTACCCCAGCCCCAGTGCGTCCGCTACTAAGCAGCAACGGGGCGCTCAAGAACGTAGCGGAGGACCGGGCGGAAGTCTTCGCCGAACACCTGGAGCGTCAGTTCCACCCCAACCCGACCAGCTACTCCAAACATGTCGCAGCAGTCGAGAAACACCTGGGAGACTACTTCGCCACGCCGATAGCTCCCGATGAAGATCCGATATTTTTCTCGCCGGGCGCAGTCAGACGCGCACTTCTTAGGACGAGGCCCAGGAAGGCCCCGGTGCTGACGGTATCACCAACACAGTGCTGCGCCACTTGCCGTACCGTATGGTAGCGGCGCTGGCGCGCCTGTTCACGGCGATACTGCGCACGGGAGCCATTCCCGCCTCGTGGAAGGAGGGGCGCGTCATGCTGTCCAACCCCACATCGCACCGCGTTCGGTTTTCGGGCGGAGCATAGCACGACGCTCCAGCTGTCGAGGGTACTGCACGACCTCGCAGCCGCGCTAAATAAGAAGGAATACTCGGTGGCAGTATTCCTCGACATGGAGAAGGCCTTGGACCACGTGTGGCACGACGGCCTCGTTTACAAGATGGCCAGATCCGACGCGCCCCGTGCGGCGGGCGGCCGCGCCACAGACTTATGTGTGTGTAGGCCAGGTAGCACGAGCGCGCGCACCATCCGCGGAGCGTTTTGATCGCGTTGGTTACTACACATTGCGGGCTCAAAAATGTCAATTTTTTTAACCGGTCATTTCCGAGATGAATGAATTTCGTAATTTTATTTATGGCATCAGGTGTAACCTTTTCACGACGTTTGCGCGTGGATGTCCATGCCACCCTGTATAATGACGGAGTTGTGCCCGAACATACCTACATAAAAAAAACCTTTATTAAATCCGAATAAATTGAGAACCTCCTTCTTTTTATTAGAAGTCGGTTAAAAATCATAATTCACTTCTCACCAAATCACCAAGTTAAATAAGTTGCTAACTTGATGAGATTAGAAAGAATTGCGAACGAAGAAGAAGTCTTAAGGTACAGTCAACAGCAAAAGTAGATGATCAAAATCAGAAATTCAATACTAATGAACGGAGTTCGCGTCAGAACTGTGTGGCGTCGAAGTGATTCAAACCACGCAACGCCACATCAACGCCACACAGAAATCACTTCGACGCCACACAGTTCTGACGCGAACTTCGTTCATTAGTATTGAATTTCTGATTTTGATCATCTACTTTTGCTGTTGACTGTACGATTCCACCAAAATAGTGTGCAGCACATTTGTTCACAAACATTTTGTGCAGAACTTCAACAGTACACGTACTGAGCTGCAGATCCGATAGTCTCCGTTTCCACCGGCAAAGCTGTGCGTTACTTTTGTACGCGCACAGTGTAGCACACTTGTGCGCGAACATGATGAAACAGGACAAATAAATCTTTTCACTCCGTTAGCGGAAGCAAGACTGAGTTTGCGAACAACAAGTGTGTACGCGTCGACGCGAGTCCACTGTTTGCATATGGTGCGCGCACAATTTGTTTTGTTTGCTTGAGTGAGTCGACCAGAAAAAACATTTGTGTCGTACACTGTGCCGCACAGTGCCGCACACTGGTGGAATCGCGCCTTTAGAACTTGACATCGCTATGGATTCAAACAATGTTGTTGAAATGTATATTGATACCCACGCTGATAAACAGCAGGTACAGTCAACAAACGAGATAAGTATGCAGGATCGTCGGATATAGTTGAAGTTTAGTAAGAAACCGATGGATGTTCTCGAGTAAAGGAGGTTTTTACTTCATACCGTTGTGGCCAAACAATGTACCTTATGAACAAAAGTACTGGTCCACAGGAAAAAAACGCAGATTCTGAAAAAATATATATTGGATTTATTTATACATTTGTACCACATGAAATTGTCGTTCAAAGATGTTGGTAACTTGCAACCCATGAATTAATTTGGCAATCTCAATACATTGTTCCGATGATGCGTTTCGTTACTTCATTTTATAAATGTAACATAAAGAAATTATCCTGAAAATATACTGATTATTATCTTATTTTTAACCGACTTCAAAAAAGGAGGAGGTTTCTCAATTCGACCGTATATATATATTTTTTTTTTTATGTGTGTTCGCGGATAACTTCGTCGTTTATGAACCGATTTTGATTATTCTTTTTTTGTTGGAAAGGAGATATGCCAAGGGTGGTCCCATGATAAGGAAACCAGGATCTGATGATGGCATCCCAGTGAAATCGAGAGGAACATTCAAAAATCGTAGGAGCGACTAGTGCGTTTGTTATTTTTTTCATTAAGTATTTTAAAGCACTACAATTTAATGAAGGTCTGAGGTCGATCTGATGATGGAGCCGAAAGACAGTCGAGGGGACTCCTCAACGATTTACAGCAGTTACCTTGTGTTTGGGCTTGATTAATTTGTATTGATGTGAACTTTACACCTAGATAGGTTGTGACTGTCATTAAGGGTCTGATGATGAAGACGAAGGACAGTTAAGGGAACTACTCAACAGTTTACAGTAGCTACCTTGTGTATGTTCACCGATTACTCGAAGACGGCTGGACCGATTCCAAAAGTTCTTTTTTTATTTGAAAGGGTATACTCTCGAGGTGGTCTCATTATCATCAAGTTGGAATCTCATGAGAAGATCCCATGGAAATCGAGGGAAACCCTCAAATTTTATAGGCAAACCTATAGCGATTTGGGTATTTTTTAAAGTAACTTGAGCATTTGCTCTCGGAAATCATCATTTGGTAAAGTGGAGCTGATAATGAAGACCATCGACGGCCATCGGAACAACTCAATGACAAATATTTCACGGGTTGCGATTCGATTACTTTAATATGGTTGCTAAGCAATTTATGCTCGTCACAATGCGTATGATGAGTGATTGTTTAGGAGTTTTCCTGGTTCTTACCGGGAGAACTCCTCAACAATTAACGTCCCCGGATCGGGAAAAGCAATATTTTGTAAAAGGTGATGAACAGTTGGCATTAGGCTATTGTAACTTAGATAAATTACAAACTGACCCACTAAAAAGTGAAAAATAAAAACATTTTTACAAAAAAAAACAACCGACTTCCAAAAAAAAACACTACAAATTGAAAAATAACTTTAATTTCGAAGTCGGTGTCAATAAACGAAAATGCGGAACCAAAGACACCGACTTCCGAAATTAAAGTTATTTTTCAATTTGTAGTGTTTTTTTTTGGAAGTCGGTTGTTTTTTTTTTGTAAAAATGTTTTTGTAATAAAATTTTTTTTTTTGCATTAATAAGACATTATTTTTGTGAAACATTTAGTGAACAAGAGTTTAAAAATACATTTATTCTTTCTGATGCGTTTGGTTAGCTTTCTGAAAGGCCAAAAGATTGTGGCCCAAGGCCCACATCTATTTTTTTTATTAGTTCTTATTAAGTACCAATAATGTCATCATTCCGTTTCGGTTCCTCGCCTTTGTTCGTTGGTTTCCCGTCTCTTGAAGTACTATTTCGTGCGTGAGTTCATAATTGTTGATTTGGCTATTCTTCCCTGGACTTTCGATTGATTTCATACATCTTAACGACCTAGCTAACCCATTTAGACTTGACACTTATTTAGTTTAGTTTGACAGCTGTCAGCTGTCACAGCTGTTATGAACGTTTCGTTGAACGCAGTTACGATGTGAGGTACCTAGTGATTTTTTATATTCTTTTATTTCTTAAGGACGCTATCACATTTTGAACTCGCTCAAGTTTAGGTATTTGAAACGCAACACAACAACATTACGCGCACGCACACATTGAACCCATTGTCCGCTCGATTTTATACGTTACTTAACTAATCTTGGTACTTGAAGGTATTATTTTTTAATTTTACTGGTATTTATTGAGTAAAGTTAGTTGTTAGTTCGCAATCGAATTTGGTAACTGTTATTAGTACTTACTATGTGTGATAATCACGTTTACAGTATTGTTGAAGTTCATCAGTCATTACGTACATTACCTATGTAGGTGCCGAAAAACGACCTTAACATTTTAGTATTACAAGGAACATCTACGTTTATCCTTCAGTCTGCTGTTAGTTTGAAAAGATGTAAGTACCTACTTTTAAATATTGTTTTTGATGACAATTGTTGGAGCAATACTTACATAATCAAATACTAGCCTGGGAGTTGTCGTAGAGTTTCGTAGAGATATTTAAAAATAATCATTCACTTAAGAAAACAGTACTTAAGTAAGTATTTTATTTACTGGGGCGAGAGTTATTATTTTTATAAAAATAAAAAACTTTGTAACAAAAAAAAACAGACTTCCAAAAAGTGAAAAATAACTTTAATTTCGGAAGTCGGTGTCTTTGGCGGATCCAAAGGCACCGACTTCCGAAATTAAAGTTAAAAAAAACTTAAAAAAAAACAACCGACCGACTTCCAAAAAACACTAAAAAGTGAAAAATAACTTTAATTTCGGAACTCCGAAATTAAAGTTATTTTTCACCTTGTAGTGTTTTTTGGAAGTCGGTTTTTTTTTGTTAAAAAGTTTTTATTTCTCGCTTTTTAGTCGGGTCTGTTTATAATGACGTATCTAACTTACAATAACCTAATGTCAACTTGCTCATCGCCTTTTACAAAATATTGCTTTTCTCAATGCAGGGACGTTAATTGTTGAGGAGTTCTCCTGGTATTCACCTAACAGCTCCATTTTACTATTCTCATTGTGACGAGCATAAGTTGCTTAGCAACCATATTAAAGTAATCGAATCGCAACCCGTGAAATACTTATTATTGAGTAGTTCCGGTGGCCATCTGTGGTCTTCATCATCAGTTCCACTTCACTAAACCGTGCTTTCCGAGAGCAAATCCACGAATTACTATAAAAAATACCCAAATCGCTATAGGTGTGTGTGCCTATAATATTTGAAGAGTTCCTTCGATTTTTCCAGGATCCCATCATTAGATCCTGACTTAATGACAATTGACCTGACCACCTGGAAAGTATATCCATTTAAACAAAAAAAGAACAAGAAACAAACATTTATTTTTCACTTTGTGGTTTTTTTTTTTGGAAATCGTTTTTTTTTTTTTGTAAAAAGTTTTTATTTTTCTTTTTTTAGTTGTACCCACCTACTGCAGACAAATGCATATAACACTACTTGCTATGTGAATATCAGTGACAGGAAGCTACTGAACATATCCGCGTATCCCTTTAGAGGGTACAGGCGTGATGTTATGATGTGTGATTGCGTAAACAATGCATAGATATGCGATAGCAGCAATCGCGGTTGATTTGCTGGCATTTATTGAAGAGTTCCGTTGTCTGTCTCCGAAAATCACTATCAGATCTTTACGAAATTTAAATGGGACTATTTTGAAATAAACCTCTTTCGAACAAAGAAAGAATTTTGCTAATCCGTCCGTCCGTATATGACGGAGTTACGCTCGAATATACAACCTCCTCCTTTTTTGAGGTCGGTTAAAAATACACTCGCCATCTTGAATAAAAAAAGGATGTCATATTCGTAATCACCACCCCAAAATCGACTATAGTATCGAATATCTAAAAAAAAATAGTTTTTGAGATTTTTATTTGATTATAATTTTTTAACACAAATATTTATACAGTCTTTATCCTTCATCTACATCCATTAAACAAAAAATTACAACTAAGTATTTATTTCTAAAACAAATTCCAAAAATCGTACTTAATTTTATTTCGGTTCGAAAAAGTATCAACATCGTACTGTGGAGTACACAAAACGGAACTCACTTTTTAACGTAATTATTTTTTGCGAAAAAGCTACATAGGCGTGCTTCCACGGGCGCGTCTGAGCGCGGAATGACCGACCGGCAAGTGTCCGCGGGTAGAAAATGTATGGAGAAATTTGAGAGCGTTTCTTATTTTTCTCATAAATTAAATGTTATTTATTTATCTACAAAATATTTAGCTTATCTTTATAGAATCATATATAGGCAACAATATCTTCTTATTTTTAAGTTAAAATATGCATTGGATTTAGCTATATTGGGTACTATTCAGACCCCTTTATATTTAATTTTTTGCGATTATTGTGATGGTAAAAACGTATTTGTGTGAAAATTTTGTATGGGGCTATTTAATTGCTTTGGGCCCAGTCTGGAGATGAATACATTATCTTTAATTTGAAACCAAGATATCCACGCAGTTGTGACTCCAGTTTGTTAAAATAGTACCTGAAAA
This sequence comes from Mesoligia furuncula, assembly GCA_916614155.1. Taxonomy (NCBI): domain Eukaryota; kingdom Metazoa; phylum Arthropoda; class Insecta; order Lepidoptera; family Noctuidae; genus Mesoligia; species Mesoligia furuncula. The sequence continues at coordinate 331,055 of OU744807.1, read as the reverse complement.
ACACTGTTATTCGTGGAAAAATGTTATAGCGTCCTTAATCTATCAAATATTGGATTTTAAATACTGCTAATAACACAATTCATTGCAAGGAATTTCACTTGTAATTTGTACCTCGGTACAAGTTTGGCCGAAAAACAAACACATCCTTTAATTTTATTAATAGAAAACAAACATCTCATTTATCAAATTAAATTTCAGTCGACAACATCCATCGGTTTCTTACTAAACTTCAACTATATCCTACGATCCTGGATACTTATTTCTTTTGCTGACTGTTCATTAAATACACTATCATATAAATGTAGCAAACACTGTATGTACATTGCCAAGTGCCAGCACTTGTTCACCTGCACACACATGCGCTTCGTCTATAATACACCTAATTTATCAATGTTTAACAACTTTACATAATAAACACTCCAAGGTCAGACAAATGTTCCGCTTCAGTGAATCAGCACTTTCGAATTTGTTACACTTTAATGAAGCCACATTAATTCATCAATTAATAATGTTTTTTTTTTATATGTTTGTGCACATGATATTTAGGAAGTCCTTGATATTAAAAAGCAAAGTACCTACTTTACAGGGATATGATTTTTTTAAATATACCTACTTATTTAATATGTTTATATTATTGACAGGTATATGATTAACTGTTGTTATCATAACCTGCATTTTAATGAGCGTGTTCATAAAATGAAACATACACAAATGAATGAACAGACTATTGTAGTTCTTTTAATTGGAAACAGTCTGAACTTAAGAAAAAACCGGGCAAGAGCGAGTCGAACTCGCGCACCGAGGGTTCCGTAACATCCGTGTTTATGCATAAGGCTCAGACCAACAAAAAAAGATAGACAGCGCGCCACGAACATTAAAACTGAAGCCACCTTTTTATCTATGTGTGTATCGAAGGCTTGCCATTTGTTAAATGTTTTCCCTATAATTTGGGGATATTTGTGCGGGTAGGGACTAGTATAATATTGTACGAGTAAGATATTGTTGAGTATGGTATTGGTAGGTATTAATTGGAAACCCAAAATATTCAATACATAAAAAATAAAATAGGAATATAACTCGAAGTAACAAATCATATTTATATGTATGTATTAATCGAATGGGGAAAATTTAAATCGTATTATGGCAACCCCCGCACCTTATGTCACTACTTACGTTCGTTGAGGTTTTTGTTCCAAGTAGGTAATCTAAAATTTAATATTATAGAAATGATATTATTTCAAGTACTTACAAGTGAAAAGTAATTCCGTGAGACTTTTTATGTGATTTGCTGTTGTTTTTGCAACTTTTCACTGCACAGGAAGGCATAATTATATTTTTTTAATCTATGTTAACTTGACGACGACTCGTGACGTACTAAGAGCGATGAGCATGGTTTTAGTGTAGGTGTGTGCGTGAGCGTGTATGTTTACTTGCAGGAGCATGGTTTTATGGCTTCACTTTTGATGTTCGCGGCGCGCCGTCTTTCTTTTTTTGTTGGTCTGAGGCATAAGGTTTATGTTTATGAAATTAAGTTTTTATTTTTATACTAGCTACGCCACGCGGTTTCACCCGCGTAAATATCGATCCCGTGGGAATATCGGGATAAAAAGTAGCCTATATGTTAATCCAGGGTGTCAGCTACCTCCATACAAAATTTTATCAAAATTGGCCCAGCTGTTTGAGCGTGAAGAAGTAAAAAACATATAAACACACACACACACACTCACAAACATTCGCCTTTATAATATTAGTGTGATTTAAGTTGATTGAATGAAAGGTAAATTTCGGTTTACGATTTATGACGTATTAAAAAAAACTACTTACTAGATCTCGTTCACACCAATTTTCGGTGGAAGTTTACATGGTAATGTACAGACGCCAGCACATCAAGCTACCCGAAACTGTCAAATTTAAATGCTATAGCGATAAAGTAGAAAATCTATTAAAAAATTAGACAGATTGTAGTAGGTTGATGTGCTGGCGTCTGTACATCACATATTTTTTTTAGTTTTATCATTCTCTTATTTTAGAAGTTATAGGGGGGGGGGGCTCACATTTTACCACTTTGGAAGTCTCTCGCGCAAACTATTCAGTTTAGAAAAAATGATATTAGAAACCTCAATATCATTTTTGAAGACCTATCCATAGATACCCCACACGTATGAGTTTGATGAAAAAAAAAATTTGAGTTTCAGTTCTAAGTATGGGGAACCCCCAAAATTTATTGTTTTTTTTTTTTCTATTTTTGTGTGAAAATCTTAATGCGGTTCACTGAATACATCTACGTACCAAGTTTTAACAGTACGGGCGTTTGTGCACTACAAGGAATTTTACTGTCCGGCAGTCCGATTTTTTACGGTCCCATATGGCACGCCATAATAAAAAAATAAAATCGGACTGCCGAACAGTAAAATTCCTTGTAGTGCACAAGCGCCCTACCTATAGTTTTTATAGTTTCGGAAAAAAGTAGCTGTGACATACGGACAGACAGACAGACATGACGAATCTATAACGGTTCCGTTTTTTGACATTTGGCAACAGAACCCTAAAAAGGGACATAGTTAATGGTATTGACGGGTGTAAATGCCTTAACCATGTCTCTTTTTGTTACTTAAATTAAAACTTGAAAAATTAATATTATGTCCTATGTCCAGCAGTGGACGTCTTTCGGCTGAAATGATGATGATGATGATGATGAAATTAATATTATGTGCATTGCCATATTCTGATAATTTGTATGATTAGAAAACGATTACATTTATAGTTTAAACAACTTAATGCATATTGTGACATGTCGTCTTAATGACCGTTTAATGTATTTTGATACAAACTTTTTTGTTAGGGATTTTGTATTAGTTCAGGAACATATGTTTCTTCTCAAGAAAAGTCAACATTTGTATTAGCTACTTTGTTAGCTTACAATATACACGCAGTTATTGATAATTTAAATGAGACTAGGTTAAGCGACGAAACAGTATTATCTAGTACTTTTATTATAACTGTAATTTATTCTTTAAACTAGAGTCGACAAAAGAGAAGCATAATAAGAATATTTTACTAGGTATATCACCAAAATATAAATCGCTTCTCTGGCAAAATCCTAGTCGAGGAAATGTTATTAGATAAATATCATAATTATAGATATTTTATGTTTTAGTGAAACCTGGTTAAAACTGGATAGAATGTTGTCTAATGTTAATAATTTTTCCAGTGCGTACAACAGGTCCTCAATTACTTTGATAATTATTATGTAATAAGTAGTTGTTTTAGATAGTTTTTGCTAGTTATTGCTTGCTCTGTTGATCGCTTATGTGAGGTAGCATGTGCAGAAGTTGAAGGCCATAATTTCTTATATGTTTATAGACCTCCAGCCTCAAACTTATCCTCATTTTTGATCATAATGGAAGAAATACTAAGAGTGGGTTGCATCAATAGCTCCGTCTTATACTTTGCGTCAAAGTTAAATTTAATCGTAACCATAACAATGACCATAGAATCTACTATCCGCTGTTGCACCATCATGTATTTTACAGTTAAAGTTAAAAGGGTGACAAGTAATAAGACGTCATATTTCCCCAACATGTAAGTTGAGTTTCAAGGGCAACACTTCAAGCTTGTTGTCATCACGCTTTCTTTGTTTGACACTAGTGATGTTACTCAGTCATTAACCGTCAGGCACTCGATTGTCACGATTAAGTAAATCAAAAACTCAATTTAAGTTGATCTAAGGTAGGTACTAGAGGGAAGTTCCTAGCAGCTTCGTACGTTTTAAACGCACACAAAAAAAATCTCAAGAAAAGAATCATAGCAAGAACAAAAATGCAGTAACCTATATTGGTAATTGTGGTGTTTGACAGATAGTTTTGAAGCGACCGACATCCGCCGGGGCAGCCATTATGGACGCCAAGTAAGTACTTAACAGTAATGTACCAAGGTGTTTAAGTAAGTGAAATTCGGCTAAGATTGGCTTTGTTCGACTTTGAAAGAGCGTTTTGTCCTACTCACATTCCACTGATATCAGATTGATCTGATAAAATCAATGACGATTTAATGACAAATTACACTTTATTATCTGACAGCACTAACCCACAGAATATGTATTTTCTCTTATTAAAACTCTGTGACTCTGTACACCACAGTATTATGACGGCTTATTACACGAAATATATTTATTACCTGATGGTTTACACAGCTTTCAGGACAATCCCAGAGCCCAGAAGATGGTCCAGATTCCTACAAGCACTTACTTCCTTCCCCTGAGCATGTGTTATTTTTATTAAAAGCCTGTGATGTCCTACTGCAGGGAGAAAGCCCTATTCTCTTTCCACTTCTCTCTGTTTAAAACTGCTAAGGACCAGTTCTTGTTGAAGGATTCCAGCTCATCCTGCCATTTCCATCTAACCCCTGTGCCGCAATGTTGCTTGCCATTAAAAGCAGCCCAATTTAGTGTGGCAGCTTTCCACGTGACATCAGTTATCTTGTTATGGAATGGATGGTCGTATTCCTAACCCAGTCTGTTAGTTAGATACCCAGAATACTCCATTCTGTAACCCTCTGGCAAACCTCAAGTGTAGACCTCTGTGCTGATTTGGCAAAGACCATATTTGTCCATGATATGTGAGGATGGGAAGTATGCATATGTCAATGAGTCTCCTCTTAAAAGGGATTGTACCAATAAGAAATGCAAGATTTTTAAGAGTTCGTTCAATAACTGTCACATCAGCCAAGCATGATGATTCAAAATGATCATCGAGGCTGACTATCGATGATGACTCTCTGTTCTTTGTTCCCAAGGACTACCTAAACTAAACAGGTATTGGGTACATTATTCAATAAACTAGTAGGTAATTGAATAAATACTTACATCGTAAATTACAACGTTCGGTCAGCGAAATACGCAGGTAGTTATGACGTCGTCCGAACGAGTCTACGAGCGGCGCCGCTGCGTCTTGGGTCGGTGCTGGCGCCTCTCTCGCGGTGCCGAGCTCCTGTTTGATGTGTTGCACATAATATATAATATGCTGTAAACTGCATGCAATGCAAGTAAGTAGATCATGTTAAACTGTTTTTACTAATTATTAACTTTAGATTTTGCCCTGCAGTGGGACAATACAGGCTAGTTAAAAAGATTTCCTGTAATGTAACTTTATTTACTTACTGTTTCCAAGTTTGTACTTACATTATTATAAGATCTGTTTAAATCGTCCACAAGTCGTTTTGATGCTAGAAATGATACTTCTTGATTGTTAACTCGTGTTAGAGAAATAATTTTATTTATATTATATCTCATCATAACTTAGTCTGTATCAATCAATTTTTTCTATCTCAATTTATTATTCTCAATGGTGTAACTGTAAATAAACCGTGTGAAGTTGTGACTTGTGAACCTGTGTTGTGAACACAGACTACTTAGAGATACTACGTATGTTGTGAACTGTGTCAAACTGTCAACTTCCAGTCTACCTATCAAAAAGTACTCTGTGCTGTCAATACAATACCCACAGACACTGACCTTGTATTATAGAGGTCAGTGCCCACAGAGCATGTAGATAGTGGTAGACCGCGAAATTCAAATTTTAACCAACCACCAATCTCTTACCTATGGAAAAGTGTTAATGGTAGAAATCTAACTTAGAAAGATGTATTAATGATTGTAATGATTATAATTATCTAAATATGTACCTGTTATTGTCGCGAATCATATTTTGATCAAGATACAACCTGACACTGACCATGTGCGTGTGGTGTGAGGGGCACTTTGTTAAAACTCTTTGAAAATGTGCCTAGGATTTAGTGAACATTCCCAAAGTATTGTGAAAGTTGGAATCAGATTTTGTGAAAGTCAAATAACCGAGTTATAGACTGTAAAGTTGGGCCCTCAGTTCTCACATAGAGGATTGAGGGCCCACGTGAAACTGATAAACTATGGACACTACAGAAAAAGTCTTTACGCCAAAATCTAAGCTAATGCCAAACAAAATTTGTGAAAACAAGATATTATAGCAAAACACTGTCCTACTTTGTATATCTTCGTACAAAATGGGCCCTCAATTCTCATACACGTAAAAGTTTATTACGCAAATAAAATGAAATCATTAACTGACAGCTACTATTTGATAGCATTTATGCTACTAAATAAATTGTGAAAATTTATGAAAGCAAGAACAGGCACTGACCTCTATAATACAAGTACGCGTACTTGTATTATAGAGGTCAGTGAAGAACAGGCCACCACTTTTTGTTGTTTGAAAGTTATGACATTAATAAAACTCGGGCCCTCAGTCCTCCATTTCTTTTGTTTTCGATTTATTACGCTTTATGAAAGATAAGACAAAATACAAAATTGTCTTTTTGTGAAAAAAATTGTGCAACAAATTCGATACCAGAAAGAAATTAGAAGACCCGTTATAGTATAAGAAAATCAAGTTTTATTTTTATTCTCTGAATTAGCAAATAGGGTGACCACAATTTAGAAACAGATTAGCAAATACTAGTTTCTTATTTCAAAAGATAAATATTATACGTAGTGTTTACTTGTTTCCGAATTAAACACCTAATATCGAAATTAAACTTGCCATTTAAAATGTACTGTATACTTTAGCATTTTTACTTTAATTAAATACTTAATTTCAGATTAACCACCGACTCAACTTAGCATTTATGGCAGTTATTATTATTATTATTTATTTGAATCAAAGGCCAACACGGACCAATTATAAAACAAACTAATACAATGATAATTAAATTAAATACAATAAAATACAATTTAAATACAAAAATACCATACCATTAAAACAAGTCAAAACAATTAAAACAATATTACCACATGGCAACCATAGAAGTTTTAGGCTAAATTTTAAGCCTGACAGTAGGACACTATCCACTAGTTTATAGCTTGCGATTTGACCGCGCCCTAATAAATTTTCAGTTAACCTTTGCAGCAATTATTCTATTACTTAAAAATGAAGTTTAGCGCTTGGCCACACTGGGGCGTAGGCGCGGGGCGGGCGCAGCGCGGCGAACTCAAACATATGCGCCCCCGTTTAGCCAAGCGCTTATTGATGTGAGTGCTGCTGAGTGATGCTGAGTGAGCGATTATGGCATAATTCGGAATACCATTAGGGGTTCTGTGTCGAGTCGGAAAACTGACCTCTATACTACATGACTCTCATGACTGTATGATAGAGGTCAGTGAGTCGGAATAAGGTAACTTCTCTTCCTAGTCTGTGGTCGGAATGTAGACTTAAAAAAAAAGACTTGAAGTCCATCATTGAGATAGGACTTTTTTATGTCAATGAAGTCCATAAACACTGACCTCTATAATAGGTAGTATTTGTATTATAGACCACTGACCTCTATAGTACAAGTACGCGTACTTGTATTATAGAGGTCAGTGATTATAGAGGTCAGCAAAGACTACAATATAATGGAGGTCAGTGTCCATAAGTCATATCAGGGATGGCGAATATTTTTAAATAAATATTAATTTTTACAAAATATACATTTCAAGCAGGATACAAAGGTCTAAAAAGTTAGTAGAAAACATTTTCGAAATGTCTTATTTAAAAAAAGATAACTGGAAATCTCTGTTTCTATGGAATATTTAAAATCGGTCTAATCTGGCTGTAACACAATTTTCCGAAAATGTTTTCTACTAACTTTTTAGACCTTTGTATCCTGCTTATGCGTATGAAGTTTCATTCAAATCGGTTCATTCATTTCGAAAAATAAGGGCTTGAAAGTTTGTATGAAATGCCGTTCGGCGTAAACGCTCTTAAGGGGGAAGCGCTAAGGTAGCCCGCGAAATTCAAATTTTCTTACGTTTTTTGCGATTATAATTCTGTAAATACGTATTTGTTACAGCCGCGAATCATATTTTAATCAACGTACAACTTAATACTGACCAACAAATTGCAAAAAACGTAAAAAAAAATGAATTTCGCGGGCTACCTTGGCGCTTTCGCCTTAAACCCGTACCGCCCATGAATCGTCATAGATGACGTCATGACATGCGCCATCTTGCGATAACAGCGACCATGCCTTAGAATAATATCACGTGAGCGCTGGTACAAATGACAGTTTGTGTGTGAGGCTGTGTCAGTGTGTTTTGTTTTGAGTTGCATCATCTTTAAATTAAACTAACGTGGCATTTTCGAAATTGTGCTTCTGGCTGACAGTCGCCACCTAACCAAAGAAGAAGAACTGAAGAAGAAATGTGGTGTTTATACAAGGAAATACTGTAATAATATCGTTTTTACATTGATTAATTACTGTGAGCGCGTTCACGAGCGTTCCGAATTGTTGACAGGTCTCAGCTGTCATAACCGTATTTATTTTGTAAGTGCTCTGTGATCGTATTATCTACATCGGAACGCATGTGAGATGATGTGAGCGATGTCGCTGTAAGCTATTATAGCTAATTCGTAATGCGGCCTTAGCAGTGTGACCATTTGTGGCAGATTTCTGCCATTTTGGCAGAATTCGCTCCTAAATTTTGTCTGTGGCAGATCATGCTGACGATTTACAAAAGTGGCAGATTTCAAGAAAACTCACATTACTTAATTTGAATTTTCAATGTATTCATCGTTTTTAAAGTAATTACATCAGTAATTACACCATAATTAGATTACTTACAAATAATTTTATCGAACTGGCAACGTCTGTTTCATAGCCAAATTATACGGGGATTTCCCGCTTATTCTGTTTTTAAACAAGTGCGTCATACGATTATGAACCGTAATCAAACTGGAATAGTGTTCATATTCTTATCTTTTTTATTGATTTGATTTCCAATGGACTTTTGATTTTACCTCATTCTCTTTTGATGTGTATCGTGTGCGGTTCTGTGTAACGAATCATAAGAGAATAGAACAAAAGAGGGGACTGTGTCATCTTTAAACCAACTAAAAACATGATAAAAAAGATATCAAAATCCATGTACACAACGAAAATGACGAAAATTTGGTGGCAAATGCGGATAGGTACGTAGAGTAAGTAGTGTATAGGTATAATAATGCATAAGAAAATTGTTAAATTTTTGATGATTAAAGAAATTTCATTGAATTTGTTGAGTACCTAGTTTTTTCCATTTCCATGAAGGCATATTTTTGGCAATTTTGGCGCCAAGTGTGGCAGGTTTTGCCAGATTTTTTTCCCAGTCTGTGGTAGATTCGCCATTTATAAGATGGTCACACTGTGCCTTAGTCCTCTCATACCATTGTAGTTACTTTACTCTTTGCCATTGACATAGAACCTATCTCAACACAATGTCTCATACCACAATAATTGACATGAATTTCTTGCATAATATTTCCTATCACAATGCATACCACAGAACACAGTCATATGCTTTTCAGTATACTATAGTCATAGATCATAGAGTATAATAGTAAGTATAAAGGAAGAAAGGAAGTATACTCTGTGATCCTTTCGGAGTATTATGTTCTGTCTGTGGTCTCATCCACAGAACATGGTCTCATCCTTAGAGTACTTTTCTTTGTCTAAGGTCTCATCTGTCTGCATCTGTCTGTCTGTGATTGTCAGATTTGATCTGTCTGATTGAATGGAAATTGAAGCCTAAGACTATTATACATTAGAATGCGGTGTTTTGGATTTCCTTTCCAATTCCAATTGTCCAAATAGCAACAAAACAATGTGTTCTTGGTTAGATGTTATCATTTTACTAAGTTAAAATAGGTAATAGTAGATAGCTAACATTCATTGGTTGGAGACAACATAATAAAAGTTAATTTTAACGTAATATTGCTGAAAATTATATAAATCAAATAATAAACCATTGCTTGAGGAAGAAAGATGTCTTTATTTCCGGCTTATGCACGAGATTTAAGTGAAACTAAAAGTGAAGGTGATTGTTAAAAACAAGTGGTTTTTATTTTAACAAAATACTGACATAATGTATTAGACAAATTGACAAGTTTGAATATTCATTATCCTTCAGAGGAGCTATGCAGTGAGTCGCTAGCGTCGGAGGCGCAGCTGTTGGCCAGCGACAACGACGAGGAGCGCGAGCCTCCCGGGGCGGCCGAGCCGGAAGTCGGCTCCGGTAGCTACGAGCACGACCTAACCGACCAGCAGGACTACTACCAGGACCGCAAGTTTGATGTTGGCAACTTGCGGGTCTCCACACTCTACTATCCTGGAAGACCACAGTATGTGAATAATTTGTGTTCTGATTAAAAAGTGGTAAAGCAAATGAAATCAACCTATTAAATTGAACACAGACATTAAAAACAGATCTTTACTCATAAAATTGCTTTACCACTTTTTACAACAACTCTCATTCCATTAAAAAAATATAAATGGTCCTTGTGGTTTAGCAATGACCATAGAGCTTTGTTTTATGGGACTTAGAATTTCAGATTTTGTAAGAGAGCAATCATCTACCATTCAGCTTTCATGGCATGCACAGTCCCGTTTTGTTAGTTAGACTGCCTTTTCCCCAATTTTGATAATTTTGTTCTAGGAACACTTAGGGTAAAACAAACTCACACTTTCCAAGGTAAAACAAACTCACACTTTCCCGTTTGATGGCAGAATAGTCGGCACCGGCTCAATTGCCAAAAAAAAAAACAGTGGCACTCCGGGAGTGCCGACAGAAGTGAAAACAAAACAAACAGAATTCTATGCCATCAAAATCAAAATATTTTATTTCACATAAACCTACATGGGCACTTATGAAACGTCAGAAGCTAGGTGCACAATTCCAATTTGTCGTTTCCTATGGAGAAGAGTCGGCAAGATCATTCGCTCTTGCATCCTATGTTGACGTGACGATGTTGGCTCCTATTTCTGTGTAAAGTAACCTAACCAAACCAAACCTCTCAATTCTCAATTCTTTATTGCATTCCACAATGTAGGCTTAGATGGTAAACATTTGCCAAAAGAACAATCATGGATCCTGTCGGGCACAGCAAAAGATAGATAGGTATGTGGAGAAGAGGACTTATCATTTATGTAATCTAACTTAATCTAAACACACTTATAATATAATTAATGTATACTTACTAATAATAATTTAACATTTTATTTTATGTATACTTCATTTTTTTAAGGATTTATCATTTAGATATTCGTTAACACTATAATAACATTTGCTTATTAATAGCTTTTTAATTTATTTGTGAATATATGGGTTTTTTTTTCATTTCTTATATGTATATTCGGGTAACATATTGTAAATTTTGATTGACATAACTAGAGGGCTTGTTGAGTGTATTTTTAAGTGGGATGTTGGTAAGTTGAGTCGTGTTTTGTGTCGGAGTGTGTATCTTGTTTGTATGTCTTCTCGTTTTGTGTAAAAGTCTTGGTGTTTGTGAGCGAACTTACATATTTCAAATATATAGAAACAAGGCAGAGTTAAAATATTCAGATTTGTGAAATGGGGTTTGCAGCTGTCTATTTGTTGTATATTTACTAAGATACAAATGAATTTCTTTTGGACCGTGAACAGTGCAAGTGCGTCTGTACTGTATCCCCACATTATTATGCCGTAAGTAAGCCATGCATAGGCGCAGGCGTAATAAGTAACGAGGGCAGTCAGTGAAATTGTGGTTTTTTTAACTTCACAAATAGCATATAAAAATTTTGAAAGTTTGGATTTTATTTTTTGTATGTGTGACTTCCAATTTATATTCTTGTCTATGGTTATGCCTACCTAATAATGTGAATTCATTGACTGTTTCTATTATATGATTATTAAAGGAAAAAACTACATTTAGAGGATTTTTCTGGTTGGGATGGAAAGTTATTAGTTTTGTCTTTGCAAAGTTGATTTCAAGATTGTGTTTGGTCATCCAGGTTACTGTTTTACTAAAGATTTCATTACCCTGACCAAACAGTACCCTGTTTAGGTTTATGTGGTCATGACATTGAGTGAGAATGGAGATGTTGTCCGCGAACAAAACGCACGGTCCGGATTCTGCTATAAATTTAGGGAGATCATTGATGTAAATGAGAAATAAAAGACATCCAATAACACTTCCTTGTGGTATTGATGCGTTAATCGCCTTTCTGTCAGACTGGAACTTTTGAAGTACATTTAGATTGTTATTGAAGTATTCCATTTCTACTAGCTGTGCTCTATTTTCCAGATATGATTTAAACCATTCATAATAAATAAAAAAACCAAACAAGACAACCGACTTCCAAAAACACTATAAGTAAAGTGAAAAATAACTTTAATTTCGGAAGTCGGTGTCTTTGGATTTGTATTTTAGTTTTTTGCCACCGACTTCCGAAATTAAAGTTATTTTTCACTTTATAGTGTTTTTGGAAGACGGTTGTTTTTTTTGGATTTATTTTTTATTTTTTACTTTTTAGCGGGTCAGTTTGTAATTTATCTAAGTTATAATAGCCTAATGTCAACTGCTTATCACCTTTTTACAAAATATTGCTTTTCCCGATGCAGGGACGTTAATTGTTGAGGAGTTCTCCTAGTAAGACCCAGGAGAACTGGAGCTGATTGAGAAGTCACCATCAGCTCCACTTCACCATACGCATTGTAACGAGCATAAATTGCTTAGCAGCTATATTAAAGTAATCGAATCGCAACCCGTGAAATATTTGTCATTGAGTAGTTCCGATAGCCATTTGTGGTCTTCGTCACCAGCTCCACTTTACCAAATCATAATTTCCGAGAGCAAATGCTCAAGTTACTTTAATAATAGACTTAGGCAAGAAAAATTTTTCTAAGGGCCAAGTTTATGTTACGCTTAGTCGTCCCGACTACCCGAAAAACGGTAAAGTAAGCTCATCAGCGCATTGTCTGAGTAAACAGGGTGGGAGTTCGTCTATACCGTGACTATTTTATTTTTTAGTGTTTTTAGCATAATATTTATTTCGTAAGGATTTACTGGAGTAAGGAACATTGTATTTTCAGTTTGTGAAAGCACTGGTATACTGTTTGATGTATAATTTGCTTGTACAGGACTTTCCTCGCCAATGGATGCAAAAAAGTTGTTAAAAGTGTTGGCTACTTCCTTTGGATCCGATGTTGTTTTATTGTTATTTATTTGTAGTTTTATGTTTTATGTGTCCTTTTTAGGGTTCCGCACCCAAAGGGTAAAAACGGGACCCTATTACTAAGACTTCGCTGTCTGTCCGTCTGTCCGTCTGTCTGTCTGTCTGTCACCAGGCTGTATCTCAAGAACCGCGATAGCTAGACAGTTGAAATTTTCACACATGATGTATTTAACATATAATTATTTGTCTATTGTAAACTTTCGATTGTTTATTAATTTTAAAAGACTATTTTAGCTCGTCTCGCCTGAAACACAGGACTAAGTACCTAGTTCAGGCACGTAAGTCTTAGCAATATAATTTTTATTTAAGCAAAACTGTACTAATTTTCATGCCTTATAATTTTGAATAAATATATTATTATTCTTCTTTTTTCTCGGAACCATTGGGTCCCGGTCCTTTGGAAGGCGTACGAGGGGCCGAAGCCAACTCGCAGAGGCCCCTTAGGAAATTTTAATGAAATGCGGCACCAACCGACGGTTATCCCTGTATGCGCTATGCAAGTGCACCCAAGGATAACCCCCGGTTGGTGTAGGACTATTGCAGGATATGGAAAAATAAAAAGTCGGACTATGGGTTTGGGTGGCTAAAGTGGACTGGTTACCAAGAACTATGGAATAACTACGACCCCTGCCTGATCAATGTTTTATATATACACGGATAAAATGGCAGGGGGTGACTTGCACACTCAACAATGGGCCCCCGGAAACGGTCGCTAGCACATAGTGACGTAGCAACAAGGGGGCAACATGTCCTGAGGTGCTTATGAGGAGTGGAGAGGTATTCCACGGCTATCAGGACAATCCCGGAAGTACGGTCAAGATCCCTACCAGCATCTTACTGGAATACTTCCTTCCTCCGAGCACGTTTGCTCTTGCGAATCTCCACTCAAGCCGGCCAATAAAGGCAAGAATGAGGTGGGAGCTCTGTTCATCGTCATTGTTCACTCCAGCCGGCCAATAAAGGCAAGCCAGAGGTGAGGAACAAGACTTCTCCCTGAAGATAGGGTCCGTGGGGTCGCTACTGCCCAACAGCTCGCCACATGCTGCCCTGCGGATTTCTGTATCTCTCTTGGTCTGGCTCCTCACCTTAGACCTGTTCCAGCAAAGTAAACTCTTCCGGTATAGGCCTATAGTTCGGAGCGCGCAAGCCCCACCACGGCGTCAACGTAGAGATACGGCGGCGGGGATATTATTATTATTATTATTATTATTTCTGTTGCCGCTATAACAACAAATACTAAAATAAAATAAATATTTAAGGGGGGCTCCCATACAACAAACACGATTTTTTTGCCCTTTTTTGCTCGATATCAAAAATGGCAACAGGTAGGCACTTGAAATATTCACAAAATACTCAGTTGTATTTTAACTTTAATAATAAATAATAAAATTAAAATAAAATAAATATTTAAGGGGGGCTCCCATACAACAGACATGTTTTTTTCGGCGTTTTAGCCTTGTGGTACGGAACCCTTCGTGTGCGAGTCCGACTCGCACTTGGCCAGTTTTTATTGTTTTATTGGTTCGCTCATTTATAATATTCCACATTGTTTTTACTTTATTACTAGATTTTTTTATTTTGTCAATATGTTGTAGTTTCTTTGCTGTTGTTACTGATTTTTTAAATATTTTTTGTAGTGAAGTGATAGTATTGGGTTATTTATTTTAAGTAAAAGTATTTCTAAAAGTCTCTTATTTTTGGAGGAACTTTTGATACCTTTGGTTAGCCATTTTTAGGGTTCCGTTGCCAAATGTCAAAAAACGGAACCCTTATAGATTCGTCATGTCTGTCTGTCTGTCTGTCTGTCCGTCTGTCTGTCCGTCCGTATGTCACAGCCACTTTTCTCCGAAACTATAAGAACTATACTGTTGAAACTTGGTAAGTAGATGTATTCTGTGAACCGCATTAAGATTTTCACACAAAAATAGAAAAAAAACAATAAATTTTGGGGTTCCCCATACTTAGAACTGAAACTAAAAATATTTTTTTCGTCAAACCCATACGTGTGAGGTATCTATGGATAGGTCTTCAAAAATGATATTGAGGTTTCTTATATCATTTTTTTCTAAACTGAATAGTTTGCGCGAGAGACACTTCCAAAGTGGTAAAATGTGTCCCCCCCCCCCCCCCCCCTGTAACTTCTAAAATAAGAGAATGATAAAACTAAAAAAAATATATGATGTACATTACCATGTAAACTTCCACCGAAAATTGGTTTGAACGAGATCTAGTAAGTAGTTTTTTTTTTTAATACGTCATAAATCGTAAACCTCAATTTACCTTTTATTCAACCAACTCAAATATAAAAAAAACATTTAGTTTCATAAACATACACCTATAGAGGTATGAGGAACAGAATGTAAAGTTCACTCAACCTCCATAGAAAAGGGAGGATCCTCCGACCAGACGGGTGTTGTGTCTGGCGGGCAACTGCCCGATGATTCATGTCGGGCTGTTGTATCTATGCTAGTTGCGCGGTAAACTCTGCTTGCGCGATGCAGGATTTGCGTGACGTCAGTATGACGCGTTGCGCGTGGCGTTGTAGATACCGCTACATCACTCCCCCCGGAGACCAGAGGTCGATAGTGGGCTGAGTCTTGTATCTTGCGATGTTTGCCAGGCCAGCTGAGGTTCCAGTGAGTCGGAACCGGTTGCCGCATAGTTTACGGTGAGTCGGAACTGTCTGCGAAGATGTCCCCAGTGAGTCGGGGTGGCGCTGCGTTAGTTGCTGATGAGGCTGAGGGTGATGACCAGGTATGCGCGGTCGCTGCATGCTGGTGGTCAGGATACCCGTTGAAGCCGTGGGTGCTGGCTGGCTGGGTGACTCGCCGCTCTAAAGCTTGCGGGAGTGATGGTGATGACGTCACACTGGAGTAGGTGCACGAAGGCTGCGCTGACGTTCATTTTCGGGGTCACCAGTATAGAGGTATGAGGAACAGAATGTAAAGTTCACTCAACCTCCATAGAAAAGGGAGGATCCTCCGACCAGACGGGTGTTGTGTCTGGCGGGCAACTGCCCGATGATTCATGTCGGGCTGTTGTATCTATGCTAGTTGCGCGGTAAACTCTGCTTGCGCGATGCAGGATTTGCGTGACGTCAGTATGACGCGTTGCGCGTGGCGTTGTAGATACCGCTACAAACCTTATACATAAACCCGGATGTTACGGAACCCTCGGTGAGCGAGTCCGACTCGCTCTTGCCCGGTTTTTTTAAAGTAGATTTTAATTTGATTTTTCGTAAGGGTATGCATTTGTTTAGAATATAAGTTAGCGTATCGTTAAATGCTTTGTAGTTATCGTTGATATTTTGGTCTTCTATTATTATTTTGTTCCAGTCTACGGCTTGTGATTCAGATTTAAACTTTAATATATCGACATCGTTAAATTATCTCTTTTTTGCGTACCAACTTGGTTGAGATGTGGTTACATGTGGCATAGAGATTTGTATTGCTGTTCCGCAATGGTCTGAGAATCCAAATTCTTCTATGGTTGTAGATATTTTTTATTGTGTTACAGTTTGTTATTATCAAATTAAGCATGTATATGTAGTTTTTTTATGTGTTGTGTAAGTTTAAACTCTAACATTAAGTCTATGAATTGACTAGTTTTCCTGTTGCTCTCTAAAACATATTAAAATCTCCCCCAATAATTATATCAGATTTATAATTTTTATTGTTTATGTTGTTTAAAATAATTTTTAATTGACTTATAAATACATCTTCCTCTCTTTTGTTCCAATATATCACTAGTAGTAATATATTTTCTTTGGGTAATTCAATTGCACATAATTCTATTACATATTCTATGGACATGTCTGTAACAGGGTGCGCCAAAGTTCACCTAAATTTTCAACTCCGATAATTGGAAATCCGAAAATATTCTTCCAAAAATTTTTCATCCTAACAATCACAATTCCTAACTACTCTGTCTCTAATTAATGTTCATAATTCCTAAGCATTCAACTTCATAATGTCAGTAGCAATAAATATCTATTATCTTTTATTTGTTTTCCTATATTTTCCCAACATAACCAATTTTTACACTATTATTCAAAGTCATATCTTTTTTGTTTAGATTTCTTTTTATAGATTTTTTTTTGTTTAGATTGTATTTATAGCGGTAACCAACATAATATACAAAAGTAACACATTTGTAATGACAACTTAGGGTGCAAGAGCGAGCGAAGCGAGCTCGGGACTTGGGGCACCCCGACTCGGACAGGTTAGGTTCGAAGGGAATGACGGGGGCTCGAGTGAGCGAGCAAAGCGAGCGAACGAGCCCCCGTCATCCCCTTCGTGTTAGGTTCCTTTAAACCCTGTAGATAGAAATAGGGGCCCCGCGAAGCGGGGCTCCGTCGACTACGCCTAACCACATATTTTTGTAGATAAAAAAAAACGTTGATTTCTTTTCTCGGCCACTATGATTTTGCGAACTTTGCGGTTTTCAAATTTACACTAAAAAGAGTCTATTCTAACCAAAAAAAGTAGCTACTATCAAAAAGCGCCGGGTGTGGAAGTACAGTGGTTCCATAGACACAACTCAGTACGTTATGTAAAGCATACCCCCAAATAATAATCATACCCTCAAATTAAAACTATAAATATCATCTTCTAATATTATGGCAATTATGTTTAGGGATAAAAGCGTTATGATAAAAAACAGTAGGAGTTTAAATATATTTACATTAATGATATTATTAATTACAATTTTCGGAAACATGAGTGTTATGAACATCGCCGGTAGCCGGTAGCACTACAAATAGTATGAATGAAAACTTTAGGATGAATTTTAGGAAGACTTCATTCGGATTACAAATCATTAGGAAGAACTATTTCGGGTAAAGAACTTTAGGTGAGCCAATATGGACCCTCTGTAACATCTTTCCTCTCTCTGAAATCGATGTGATCTTGGACCAGGATGCAGACGCCGCCACCTCCTCTTTCGGCAGTGTGATGCTGCTATTTTATATCCGCTTAATTGGATCATGGTTTGTTTTTCCCTCGATAACCAGGTTTCTGAAAAGCAAATTGCGTTATATATTGGGTTTTCTTCGATATAACCTTCAAGTATGTCTTGTTTATTGCAAATACTTTGTATATTTTGGAATAGAATGTTAAAAAGTTGTTGTTTGTTGTTGTTGTTGTTGTGTTGTGTGTTGTGTTGTGTTAAAGTGTTGTTGAAGTTTTTTTTTATCTAAAAAATATTTGGTTAGGCGTAGTCGACGGAGCCCCGCTTCGCGGGGCCCCTATTTCTGTCTACAGGGTTTAAAGGAACCTAACACGAAGAGGATGATGGGGGCTCGTTCGCTCGCTTTGCTCGCTCACTCGAGCCCCCGTCATCCCCTTCGAACCTAACCTGTCCGAGTTGGGGTGCCCTAAGTCCCGAGCTCGCTTCGCTCGCTCTTGCATCCTAAGTTGTCATTACAAATGTGTTACTTTTGTATATTATGTTGGTTGCCGCTATAAATAAAATCTAAACCAAAAAAAAATCTATAAAAAGAAATCTAAACAAAAAAGATATGACTTTGAATAATAGTGTAAAAGATGGTTATGTTGAGAAAATATAGGAAAACAAATAAAAGTATAATGGATGTTTATTGCTAAAGTTCATCACATCACACTAATATTATAAAGGCGAAAGTTTGTGAGTGTGTGTGTGAGTGTGTGTGTGTGTTTATATGTTTGTTACTCCTTCACGCTCAAACGGCTGGACCAATTTTGATAAAATTTTGTATGGAGGTAGCTGACACCCTGGATTAACATATAGGCTACTTTTTATCCCGATATTCCCACGGGATCGACAATTACGCGGGTGAAACCGCGGGGCGCAGCTAGTTTCAAATAAACTTGCGATAAAGTTTGTTCACCTCCTTCTACTAATGTATCCCAATATTTCCAAACGATACGAAATAAATGTATGGGTAGTGTCGGTAACACGATCAAAACAAGTGTATCGTGGTAAGAGGCGACCTTGTCGCATGACAGTACATGCAACAAGGAATGGATTACAAACCTTTTGGTGAAAATTATGATCAGCCGTTTTTATTTATTTTATATGGGCAGACTATAAATATTGAATAGGTATGTTTTGTCGATTTTCCCGGCTAGTCGGGCACATCTATAATTTATTTTTGTAATACTAAAATAAAACGAATAAATAGTATTATTTTTATATAAATATTTAATGCTTGAGGTTCAACGATTCGCTTTCTTCGCCATCTTGTTTGGGCTGGTTTAGGTTGATCCATTGTCATTTCGGGTCCGTGGCTTAGGCCCCCAGTGGTCGACGCACCTGTGGCCGACGCCCCCGATTCGATTAATTTAATTCAAAGTAATTTTTGATCAAATGTACTGTCAGGCACAAAAATTGTTTTACAAAAATATTAAATGTACTTAATATTGATTGTTGGCGATCTATTCTCTCTGCTATTTGATAGATAACTTTTGTTTAGCAAGGATAACTTTTGTTTAGCAAGGAAAAATACTTTATTAATAGGGTGAAACACTTTTCTCATTTACTGTACTAAGTGAAAAAGCACAAAAACAAAAATATTAAATTAATCGTATCGGGGGCGTCGGCCACAGGTGCGTCGACCACTGGGGGCCTAAGCCACGGACCCGTCATTTCTTCACTCATTACAAATAATCAAAGTAACAAAACAACAGCAATAACAAAATAATAATAAACGCGAGAAAACTTTCCAAGTAGAGTACACAAGTTGACTAGTTTATCCCAAGCGCATTCCAAATTCGGAATGACGGAAGGACATTATTACAAAATGGAGGACTGGTGATGTGCCCCTGACGGCAAACTCGA
Organism: Mesoligia furuncula; assembly: GCA_916614155.1. Lineage (NCBI taxonomy): Eukaryota > Metazoa > Arthropoda > Insecta > Lepidoptera > Noctuidae > Mesoligia > Mesoligia furuncula. Next base: position 311,198 of record OU744807.1, on the reverse strand, counting down.
CGCCCAGTAAGAAGGCATAACTCAAAATATCTTATTTACTAGTAAGGATGTTAAAATTTAGTTGTTTTTTTGTTAGTTGCTTATTTTCATGAATATAAGTTAATTTAATTGAATAAATCCTGATATAACATATTCTTGTACTGAAATATAAACTAAAAACCTCAGTAATCTCGAAAAAGAAAAGTTCGACATGTTTTCTTTTTTTTCAAGGTCGTAAAAAATAGCATATTATAATTTCAGTGTTTAAAAGTGTATTCTAGAAATTGAAAAAACTACTAAATTAATTCCCAAAATTTACTTATTTTTGACTCACTCCGTGTTTGGTATTATGAAACTCAACCGATGCAATGTTAGCGACAGTTTTGTATGACGAACGATATCTATCGTAAGTTATTTGGACTTTTTGGTACAGGGCGGTTGAATGACATTTATCGCAAGTTTATTTGAAAAACACTTTACTGACATTATGAAGTTGAATGCTTCGGAATTATGAACATTAGAGACAGAGTAGTTAGGAATTGTGATTGTTAGGATGAAAAATTTTAGGAAGAACATTTTCGGATTTCCAATTATCGGAGTTGAAAATTTAGGTGAACTTTGGCGCACCCTTTATTAACGGGGGTAACAGATTTTGTTTTTATTTCAGATATTTCTTTTTTGAGTTTTTCATTGTCTTTTATTAGGTTTTCTATTTTGGTGTCGACTTTTCCCAATTCAAGTTTCCTTTGATCATTTTGTTGTGATAGATAATTGGTTTTTTGCTCGAGATCTTGTGTGAGTTTGGCAATAGCTTTGTTAATTTCTATTTGTATAATGCTTCGTAGTTCAGAAATTATTGATTCGTTGTTTTCCTATAGACGTATCACAATCATTTGACTCAAACTTTGCAGTGAGAGTTCAGGTTGTATATTGGTATTTGTTGAAGAGTTTTTTTCATCTGGGTGGACTGTATCTCCTAGTAGACTGAGTTCATCAAAAGTAATTGAGTCATTGCTGGGGTAAGTAGTTCTTTTCCTAAGCGTGACATTGCATAATTCATTTAGTGAAGGTGCTTGCTGGTTGTGAAAAGCAATCTGTGGTCGTATGGGGGTGTTCGAGTTTCCTATTTTGGGCATTTTGCAGTGGCAATCCTGACATTCCCATGTTTTTTTCTGATCTGCAGTCATTGCTACCTCGAAATGGTCTCTGGAGACGTTTGCACACTCTAGGTCATATACAGGGTGTAAGGAGAACGCTTCCGAAGCCAGAACGTAGATTATATCCACCCTATATGCAAACGGATACCACTAACCTTTCGCTTTAAATTGATTATTTTCAAAATTTCATATTTCTTAAACACGCAATGGAAACCGTACAAAACGTGAGGTCACTGACACGCAAGGCAACGTCTCGCCACCGCGCATCGCGCGTCGCGGGCGCTGAGCGCTACGTACCTACGTCCGAGTCACGGGATTTATACGGAATTAACACACACCACTTTCAAAATGCCTACCCCTACAACACTTCACAAAATTTTGAATTTTAATCGCATTCGTAGCCCACTATTAAACATTAAAGTTGACATTTTACATTTTTAAGAGGCATTTAACGTACAACATTAAAGTTGACATTTTACATTTTTAAGAGGCATTTTACGTACCTGTCTAAATCCTTTGCGACCTTATGAGGTTTATCTCGAACTGTGCTCCATCCATTTCAATACATAGCCGGGCCCGTCGCTGTGTCGACCAGTGAACACGAGGCATTAATGTAGGATCCTCAACACAGTCTGCACGTAGTTTATTAAACACGCTCACTATTCTGCCCCGCATTTCATCAGCACTGTCACATTCCCGATCAAACACTCTTTCTTTCACATACCCCCACAAAAAGAAGTCCAAGGGGTTAAGTCGGGTGAACGAGCTGGCCAGGCGTGCGGCCCCAGCCTTCCGATCCAGCGGTCGTCAAAAAGCTCAGTGAGACGCTCGCGGACGGGGCGCGTAACATGCGGTGGAGCGCCATCGTGCTGGAACCATGCTCGACGAAATTCAGCCAGCAGCGATACATTATATACCCATTACCCATATTGAGGGAGTTGTGAAAAAAAAATGTAATTCGCCACTTTGTGGTGGCGGCCATCTTGGATTTGAAATTTATCATAGTGTATAGTATTCTACTATTCAAGCCCTTTCATTTGACACCCATATTAAGGGAGTTGTGAAAAAATATGTAGTCCGCCATTTTGTGGCGGCGGCCATCTTGGACCGATTTTCATCAAATATAGCTAAGAACACTCCCGACTAATTCACGTTTCAAACAAAAAAAAACAAAATTAAAATCGGTTCATCCGTTCGGGAGCTACGATGCCACAGACAGACACACACACTCACATACACACACACACACACACACAGACACGTCAAACTTATAACACCCCGTCGTTTTTGCGTCGGGGGTTAAAAATGGATCAAAATATATTCACAGCACTTGAATTCATCAAAACTATTGAAAAAACTTAGATATAATACCATTTTAAAACTAATGAACTAAAAACTTCAAGATACTTAAATAGAAAAAACTAAATAATTCTATTAAAAATTTAAAAAACCCCCGACACAAAATAATAATAAAATTAAATGTAATTGGAAAAGGATAAAATAATTTAAAATCCCCCACCTTAAAGAATTTATGTAACGAGACGAAAACAGATAAATTCATATGAAAGTCGGGGGACCTCTTAGAATAGAAGGTGTTCCACAGAACGGTCCCCCGACTTTCATATGAATTTATCTGTTTTAGTCTCGTTACATAATTTCTTTAAGTCGGGTTTTAATAGTACATTATGATACGTGTGTGCTATGTTGATCATTATGCTCGAGGCGGTATTATTCGCGCGAGCCGCAGGCGAGTGCGATAAGAAAGCCGAGAGTCTAATGATCGATGCACACGCGTTTCATACGACGTTTTTCAACACACTTGCGAGGAAAAAAACAGACTTGTATTGTTAAATATTATCTTGTATGGAAAATGGCGCGCTGTTTTTGTCTTTCCGCATAGCCAGCACTAGCAATGCGCGCGCAAGTGTAAATAAAAGCACTGACCACAGAGCATGTAAAAACAATTGTAAAAAAAAAAAAAAATGTAGTTTAGTTAGTATGGAATTAGAAAGTACTATTGGCATAGAGAAATATACCTACATTAGTTCAGTGAGAATCCGCAATGATAGAACGCCAGTCAGGGTCTTTTCCGTTTGGTTTCGGGTAGGGGCCACGGACAATTTTAGGTGGATAATTAAAATTTTCTTACGTTTTTGTAATTTGCAGGTCAGTATCAGGTTGCATCTTGATCAAATATGATTCGCGACTATAATATACAGAGCGTTAGGTTAAACGAGGGACATACTTTGAGGGGAGTTAGTACTCATGAAAATGAACAACTTTTAATATGGGATCCCTGAAATCGCGAAAAAAATCAGCCGTTTCCTACATTTATGTTCGCATAGCTCGTCAACATGTACTGAACAGCTGATTTTTTTTTTTGCGATTTCAGGTTCGGCCCCATAGTAAAAGTTGCCCATTTTCATGAGTACTAACTCCCCTCAAAGTATGTCCCTCGTTTAACCTAACGCTCTGTATATGTATTTACAGAATTATAGTCATTAGAATAGAATCTTTCTAGTTAGATTTTTTCCCTAAGAACTTTTCCATAAGAAAGATGTATTAATGATTCGAATGATTATAATTCTGTAAAGATGTAGGTACCTGTTAGAGTCGCAAATCATATTTTGATCAAGATACAAACCTGACATTGACGTGAAAATTTCAAACACCTTAAATTGTCCGAGGTCCCTGCGCATTCACCTTAACCTTTAAGTATGGATGTGGAGTCTCACAGGCTACTCGATGTTGTCGTTTTCTTAGTTTCACCTACTTTACCCCACTCCTCGCTATTGAGCGGCTCAGTAGCTTTTGTTTTAGATGTAAAACTACCAACGAGGGAGGAGGTTGCGACTTCCGATGACTATCACGTAAGTAATGACCATTAAAATATTGACCGGAGCCTGTTAGGCTACACGTCCATTGTTGCCCTATGATATATTTTATAAGGGCGATTATGTTTGTTTCCGATTTTGTAGTACAAAATCTCAAAAAACAATAAAGCCGGTAGTTCTAAATCAAAACGACCATCTACGAGTTCTGTTCAGGGCCCTGCGAGAAAAACTTTGCGTGCAGCAGATCCATCTTTCGAACAAAAGTGAGTGAGTTGTTCTTAGCTTCGGATCAGTCTGACAATGAAGAGAATATTGAAGATTTTTTTATATTGGAGTTCGAACTGATACAAAATCATGAAAGTGACAATTATGAAGATCAGGACCAGGACCAGGACCTAGGAGAAGAGTCAGGTAGTGATAGTTCGGACAATATTCCACTGTCGGAGTTATCGAAAAGTAACTATATTAGTTGTTAGTTGTCAAATTTTTTTATATTTGTTACCTGAAGTAGGTGTTTCGTGTTTTTGGTTTCTTATATATTATATTTTGAGAAAAAAAGACTCATTTTGTTAAAGGAATAAGTTTGGCTGTTTTTAATACCTAAAAATGTAACTTAAGTAGATTTAGACTGAAAAGTGCCATAATTTTTGATTTTTCAAATTTCTATAATTTTTGATATAAAAGTTGATTATATAAGCCCGTTAATTTGTTACTAAATCCCATAACTTTAATATTCAAACAGTTTTAAAGCGATCTTATATCAAATTCCCTAAAAAAAATGTGTGTGCATATAGGAGCCTGTGAGACTCCACATCCATAGTAGTGTTAAGAAAAAATGACGTCCATACTTAAAGGTTAAGGTAAATAAATATTAGTTAATTTTGGGACCAAGGACAATACAGACTATTAAAAAAAAAGTGAATTGATGAGATTAAAAAAGCGCGCATCTCCGACTAGTAAATCGTTATCTGTGGAAATAAAGCACATGTGGATTAAAGTAAAGAAAAAGCACGCGTTTTTAATCCACTGCATTATGGACCTAAAAGCGGTTCAATAAGAGCCACTTTACGAGCAAGTGTGTTGAAAAATTATTTTATACTTTTCCAATTACATTTAATTTTATTATAATTTTGTGTCGGGGGTTTTTAAATTTAATTATTTCATGCTTTTTGTAGGGACTCCTCAATTTTGTTTTATTTCATTTCTTTTATTTTCTTGCGTTTTTAGATCCAGGTAATTTGGTGTTTCAGATTGAAATTCAAAAACTTTAATTCGAGCGACGACTCATATAGGGTTAGTATTAGTAACATTGTTCTTATAACTAAGTGTTAGTAAACAACACAATACGATGGCACTTGTAACTGACAGCAGTGAATTATATACGGTCAGTCCACTCTGTCAACAATCATTTTCAGAACCTTGTTGGGGCTGGCCATGACTCGAGCCACCATCGATGCTGCGCGTTTGCGCATTATTGTGTACTAGCTTTTGCCCGCGACTTCGTTCGCGTGGAATAGTGACTTAACGATCTAATTAATTTAAAAATTAAAACGAATTTAGACATACAATTTTAGTATCTACTAATAATCGAGATCAAACTAAACTTACATTATACAACAACCAGACAACCCAACAAATAAACCTTTTAATCGACAAAACGACAAATACAACGGAACTAATTTTGAAAACAACCACCAGACAACCCAACAAATAAACCTTTTAATCTACTAATACAACGGAGCCAATTTTAAATTTACGAATTGATCAATCCACAATTCCACGACAGTACCGAAGCGCTCGGCCGATACCCAACCAAATGCGTGTAACGAAACCATAGCGCGATCTATTTCGATCCCAACGCCATCTATCGAGCATAGTGACAACTCGGATTATTTATCTATACTCCGTTCGGGCATTTTCTTTGTACTAAAAGTTTTATTATATTGATATTATTTTTTTCATACCTTTTTACTATTTATTTACTTTTTTCCGATGAATTAAAACAATAACATGAACCGAACTCGTGTAACGATCGACACCATTGCGCGATCACCAACTCGACATAATAATATAGTACTAATAGAATTGTCTATACTCCGTTAGAGCATTTTCTTTGTACTAAAAGTTGTATTATAATTATATTTTCATACCTTTTTACTATTTATTTACATTTTTCCGATGAATTTTCAGTACTGAATTGATGCCGACTCTTGACCAATAGATGGCGCTGTATGTCCGGAATAAATTTTATTATTTATTTTATTTTTTGTAATAAAAACTATCCTATGTCCATTCTCAAGTTCCAATCTATGTCTGTACCAAATTTCACACAAATCGGTTCAGTAGTTTAGGCGTGAAGCAAAGACAGACAGACAGACAGACAGAAAGACAGACAGACAGAGTTACTTTCGCATTTATAATATTAGTTTGGATTAAAACAGTTTACACGCGCCGCCGCAAACATCCCTGACGCACTGCAACGCCATGGCAACCCCATCAGTTTTCTGAATGCATTATTAAATTGGACACGAAGGGCTCCATACGATGCCCGCGAATATTTTTAGGTTTCAGAACAACTTTATTTCTCATAAGAATTGCATACATATTTCACTTACTGAGAAACAATATCTAAAACTAAGATTAATAATTAGAGCGCACAGATCTGATTATAAAATAACAAAACAAAATAGCAAAGAAAAAACATAACCAAAAAAAAGAAATGTGGGTAAACAGATAACATAAACTCGATCGATAGCCAAGCACAACATGGATGTATGAATTTGTGTTTAACTAGATGTGGCATTGATGGTATAGTCTGTTATTAGCAAATTTATTATTATAAGACTTTTTTATTTTTAGTTTATTGTTCTATTTAAGTATATAACATTTTGAGTATTGGATTTTATTTGATTTGTTTAATTTAATTAATTACTAATGTTTATGTTTAATTTAGAGGTTTATTGTTAATGTATATAATGTGTATATTTTATTTATGTTAATATATGTATTTAATGCAGTTTTTATTTATTTATTTATTTTTTTTCCTTCTTCCCTTCACCTATTTGTATGTATTAATTGTGTGAGTTTTTAGTAGCTTTTTGAACCGGGCATAACTTTTTTCTCCTTTTATTACTGATGGTAATTTATTATAAATTGTAACACCCTCAAACTCCAAAACGTTTGTATTATATTCATTATTTTTGTTTCCTCGTATATCTTTTCAGTTGGTGTCCGAAATTTATAGTTAAATAAAATTTTAATTAACCTATTCTGAACTCGTTGAATTGGATCTATATTAGTCTTCGCTGCAGTACCCCAGATTTCAATGAGGTAGTCGATATGAGGCTTAACCAGAGAATTATATATAAGATATCGCACTTTTCGAGGGAGACAATTTGTTATATTGCGTAGTACCCCTCTGTGAGTGGACTTAGTTTAAGTTTAATTTTTTCTAGGTGTTGCTTCCAAGTTAGGTTACTATCCAAGATAAGTCCGAGATATTTTTCTTTAGGTTTTTTTTTCAAGTAGTTTGCCGTCTATTTTAAGTTCGAAATTATCATTTATATTTTTATTTTTTGCTGCAAAGATTACATAATTTGTTTTTGTAATGTTAATAGTCAAAAGATTTGACTGAAACCACTCATTTAACAGATTCAGATCATTTTGAGCATCGGCTATTACAGCTTCGACTGAGGGTCCAAAGTAAAAGAGACTTGTGTCGTCTGCATAAAGGGAGATGTCTCCTTTGAGACCCAATTCACTGATACTGTTAATATAAATAAGGAACATGAGGGGGCCCAATATTGATCCCTGGGGGACGCCAAAATTCAGGACACAGGGATTGCTTTCATATTTACCTATTTTTACTATTTGTTTACGGTTCTCCATATATGATTTAAAAATTTCAAGTGCTTTGCCTGTGACACCGCTGAGTTCTAGTTTTTGTAATAATTTGTCATGACTGATTGTGTCAAAGGCTTTTTTAAGATCAATAAATATACCTATGGCAACTTGTTTTTGATCAATTTTATTTTTAATTTTGGTTACGAGGTCAATTGTAGCAGCGAGAGTATTTGATTGAGCTCTAAATCCGTACTGTTTACTATAAAAGAAACCTTTGGAATTAAGGAATGACTCTAATCGGTTATAGAGAATCTTCTCAAAAACCTTAGAAATCACCGGAAGAACCGATATAGGGCGGTAATTGCACGGGTCAAATTTACTTCCGGTTTTATGAATTGGTACAACTTTTGCAACTTTTAACTCGTTGGGAAAAATACCTCGTGCCATATGATAGTTAATGCAGACTGTTAGTTCCGTGGCAATAATGTCTTTTATGCATTTGATTAATTTTGTACTAATACCATCAATGCCAGATGCAGTATTACTGTCCAAATTTTTAATTATGGTAGTAACTTCCTTTGTAGTTACTGGTTTCAAAAACTGCAATTCTGTTTTATCAGTTAGTGTACACTCTTCTAAAATTTGACTGTCTTTTGATTTTTCAGGAATCATATTTGCTAGGGTTGAGCCAATAGTCGAAAAATATGAGTTAAAACTTTCACATATTTCTTTCTGGTCCGTAATAGTACCAGCTGCCGTTTCAAGTTTATCCGGTCCAGTTCTGTCATGCAGTTTGTTTTTCGACAAATCGTTTAGAAGTTGCCACATTTTTCGTGGTTTACTTGAATTTTCTTCAAACCTCTTTAGGTAATAATCACTTTTCGCTTTTCTTATGTTGTGTGATACTCTGGTTTTTATACGTTCATACTCTGCTTTTGATTCTGTGTCCACCGCATTTGCTTTATATTTTTGCCATAGTATGTTCTTGTTATTTATTTCTTCTAATAGTTCTTTTTTAATCCAGTCTTGCCGCGGAGGATTCAAAAGTTTAAATTTTGTGATTCTGCACTTATTTAAACAGGATTGTAATTTGCCTGTCAATTTATCATACTCTACGTCTTCATGATTTTTAGGATATTCATCCAGGCATCGATAAAGTTTATGGAAGTCTACTACGTTGTATTTTTGTTTTATGATAGGTGGTGGTTGGTATTGCTTTATCTCTAAAAGTATTTGTTTGTGGTCAGACATTGAAGATTCCATAGTGACAAGATGAAAATCATTTTCACTAAGTTACAAGAAACATGGTCTAACATTGTCTTGGTTGAGGTTGTTTCGCGGGTACAGTGTTTTGGACTTATTTTGTTCAGGATTTTGTAGTGGTTCTCTTTTAAAGTGTTCTTATACTTGCGTGTCGCTAAGTCCGGGTTGAGTAAGTCTAGGTTGTAATCGCCAAAGACTATTGCTCGTTTCAATTTGTGTAATTGTTGTGAATATATCTCGAGAAAGTTGTCCATATTCATTTTATTGGGCTTATAGATAGCACCGATATTTAGAGAGAACTTTTTCACGTATACCCAGAGATAATGAGTATCATCCACGCATTGTTCTTCAACAACGTGATGTTTGAGATTGTTGTGCACGAAAATTGACACTCCACCTCCTCTTTTATTGTGTCTATAATTATAGTAATGGGTATAGGAGGGTATCTGGAGCATTTTTGCCTCATCTTCGCTCTTAATCCAAGTTTCCGAAAGTATAATAATATGTACAGTTACTTGTAGGGAAGCGATAATACATCCGAGCTCATCGAATTTTCCAGGCTTGACAATACTGCGAGCGTTGGCATAGAAACATTTTAGAGATTTTTTTGTAAAAATAACATCTGAGTAATTGTTGGTTATTTGGTAAGTTATTTTCTCTTTGGACGAAGTTAGTTTTTTGGAGTTTCCTTTGTTGTTGTTTCTAGCGTTTCTTTAGATGTGACTATTTTGGGTATGCCCTTGATATACTTGATGTTAAGACCACTTTCTCCATTAGAGGTGCGTTGCTGAAGCTCTTCTTTTAAATTTTGAAGGTATTTTCGTTGATATGGAGTTTGATCCGAATATATCTTGATATGTTCCTTGTCAATCTTATTCCTATTTCGTAGTATGTTTTTTGCTGTGTCTTCAGACGAGAAACATACTTTTATTGCACGAGTATTCTCTGATTTATATTTTCCAAGACGAATATCCCTCCCACAAGTTGCACGTGTAGAAGGTGGAACAGAATGCTCTAAAGAGCGTCACCTTTCCGTCTGCTGTACAACGTGCAAACCTGCGAGCTATCATATTCGCACGCACGGAAAGAGCCCTCCGTTCCCTTTCAATGTCAGCATTGTCCTTAAGGTCAGTGGTGACCAAGTTAAGTTAAGTCAAGTTAAGTCTTTATTTGCCTTAAACATGGTATAAAGGTGTTACAGTTTGGTAATATAAAATCGTCCACATGTTTAACTATACAACATCATGTATCAATTGCATGCAAAATCCTCAGAATCAATTAGTAAGTAGAAATAAAATGTCACAGCTATAAAAACATTTTCCACAATACAATCATCATAACATAATATTATTTAATGTCAGAAATTATTCTCCACGAACAAAATTAAAAAGTCATAATTGTAAACATTATTCGCAACAGTTCTATAACATTACATAATATATCTTAAAGTAAAAAAAGTAAATCAATAATTATAAAATTAAAATGTCAAAATTATTAACATTATCGACGATCCAGTATGTCATTATTTGTTAATTATAATTTAATGTCAAAAAAATCCTTGATGTCATAAAAATTATGTTCATTCAGCCATTTATTCTGTTTTTAAAATAATTAATATTAAATAGCAATTTCATTTCTTGTGGAATTTTATTATAAATGCGTACACACATCACCAGAAAACTTTTAAGAGTACTTGGCTGATTTAGGAGTATCCTGTAATACAAGTCTACATGGATCCCTCTTACGAGAGAATAGCAACTAGGCAGGGATGGTAACTTGCAGTGCGTCTGGATGACGAAGGTAGAAGGGGGCCAGTGGAATGAGATTGTGGAGTTCTTGGGCACACTCACCGAAGTACAATCTGTAGAAGACCGACAAGCAGGCAACCTTGCGGCGATGAGCCAAGCTATGAAGCTTGGCATCCACCAGTTCTACGTCGCCAATGAGCCTCTTAGCTCTGCGTTCCACCGAGTCAAGCGCGGCAAGTTGGTATTTCGCTGAGCCATCCCAAAGGTGGCTGCAATACTCCATGCAGGATCGGACTTGCGCTTTGTATAGGGCTAAAAGCTATCCAGGCGTAAAGTATCGCTTCACCCTATTTAGGATGCCCAGCTTCTTGGCCGCAGTTTGGCCTTTATTCTCGATGGTAGCGCCGAAGTTGAGACTAGACGTCAACTCCATGCCTAGGAGCTCGAGCCGATCTGTTACAGGAACAGATGCACCCCGAAAAGTAGGAGTCTGGTCAAAACGACTCCTTTTGGCGGTAAAAAGACACGCTTGTGTTTTGGTGGCGTTAAAAGAGACCAAATTGTCATCACCCCACTGGGAGACAAGGCTTAAGGTCAAATCTGTCCGCTCTACCATGGCCTCTCTCAAGAAACGAACTTCGGCCCCGCTGGCTTTTGCGCTGGACAAGTATCTCTCTGAAACAGTACTGTCATCTGCGTACCCAACAATACCAGGCTGAAGAAGGTCATTGATGTGCAGTAGGAAAAGAGTTGCAGAGAGAACAGACCCCTGAGGAACTCCGGCATCAATAGCCATAAAGTCAGAGGAGCAGCCGTCAACGACTACTCTGATCGACCGCTCACTAAGGAAGTCTGATATCCAGCTACAAAAATCAGCGGGGATGCCATAAGCAGGAAGCTTGCTGAGTAGACCGGCGTGCCAGACCCTGTCAAAGGCCTTCGAGATATCAAGCGATACAGCAAGTGCTTCGCCGTGTTTCTCGATGACTTCGCCCCAACAGTGCGTGACATACACAAGAAGATCGCCAGTTGACCATCCCCGGCGAAAGCCATATTGACGGTCACTGAGGAGATTATTGTCTTCAAGGTAGGTCAACAACTTACTGTTCAGTACCCTTTCCATAACCTTGCACAGAATGAAGGTAATGGCGATTGGACGGTAATGGGCAGGGTCTGCACGGTCGCCCTTTTTGGGCACTGGTTGTACATTTGCAATCTTCCAGGATTTCGGCACCGTTCTTTTTTCAAGAGAGAGGCGGAAGAAGCGTGTCAACACAGGAGACAGTTCAGGCGCACCCTACCTCAACACTCTTGCTGGAATACCGTCAGGCCCGCTTGCCTTGGCTGATTGGCTGTGATAATGTCGTCCGGTGGTCAAAGATGGCGCTGCGTTAACATACTCGCCCCCCTTTAGAACCATAGCTCTCAACGTTGTATTCATCTTCTGGCGATGATGATGAGACCGGGAGAGGGCAGATCTTCGAAAACGCCCTCTCGACGACGCCAGTTGCTGTCTTGACACAAGCAACTCTGGCAACCTTGTCTCGTCCCGGGTACGTCAGCAGGATTCGTCCTAACCGCCATTTGAGGGGCGGTAAGTTGTCCTCTTTGATGAGCACCAAGGAACCGGGAGTGAGTGCACCATTATTCTCCTTCCATTTGATACGTCTCTGAAACTCGGAGATGTGGCCCAGCGCTTCCAAAAGTGCTGCCTGAGCTGCTCGACACGTAGGAAGCGGGATAAAGCGTGGGATGGCTTCGCCGTGATGTCTGCTTGTACGGGATTGATCCAGGTATAATTACGGGAATAAAGAAAAAATACGTTGCTTGATGTGAACGTGCAAATTTATTGTGACAATATCACAGATGTAGGTAGCCGGTCGAAAAAGTTAGAAAAATAAAACGATTAGCTATAATCTACGTAGCCTCAACATAAAACTGTAGGTATGCGAGTTTCTGTAGGCGCTTGCGGGAACATACCCCAGGACGTTGAAAGCCTGCCTTTCAACGACTAAGAATCTTCAGACTCCGGATATATCGGCAACGGACAAATCTTACTGAATGATCTGCGTAACAGACCACTAGAAGTCTTGATGTCGGCGACTCTGACTACTCCGTCTGTTCCTGGATACGTGGCAACGATCCGACCCAATTTCCACTTGAGTGGAGGGAGGTTGTCTTCTTTTAACAGGACCAAAGAATTCAGCTTCAAGGAGCCCTTACATGCTCGCCATTTCATGCGAAGTTGGAGCTCCGATATGTATTCTTTACTCCACCTGCTCCAAAAATGCTGTCGGAGAAGCTCAATACGCTCAAATCGAGTCAGAGAATTGATGGACTGGTCTCGATAATCAGGTGACGGCAGCGATGTCATAGGACGTCCAATCAAAAAATGTCCGGGTGTGAGCGGCGTCAGATCCTCGGGGTTCGATGATAACGGCGTCAGTGGTCTGGAGTTTAAAATGGCTTCAACCTGAACCATCATGGTGTATAGCTCTTCGTAGGTAAGGTTACAAAGGCCCAGCACTCTGACTAAGTGGTGCTTGGTTGATTTAACACCAGCTTCCGCAAGGCCAGCGAAATGAGGAGAATAGGCAGGAATGAAGTGAAAGTTAATTCTTTCCTTAGCCATTTCCTCGGACAGCGAATCGCAATTCGCCCTAAGAAACCTAGAAAGGTCATTAGATGCACCAACAAATGAGGTGCCATTATCCGAGTAAATATTTCTCGGCTTTCCTCTACGTGAGATGAACCTCTTTAAGGCCATAATGAAAGTATTGCTTGTTAAATCACCGACTAGTTCAAGATGAATTGATTTCGTAGAAAAACAAACGAAAATAGCTATATAAACTTTTACTAATTTACAGCCACGACCTTGACGAACAGCTGACTGAATAGGACCTGCATAGTCCAAACCTATATTTTCAAAAGGAAAACCTGCTAGAAGTCGCTGCTGTGGTAAATCTCCCATAATAGGACTTACTGTTTCACCTCTAAATCGGCATCAACGAACACATTGTTTACAGCACATTCTAGCTAAATTGCGACCTCGAATGGGCCAGTACGTATCTCGTATAGACGCCAACAATAACTGGGGTCCAGCGTGAAACAATTTTTTATGTTCATAATTAAAAAGTAACTTAGAAAAAGGATGACTAGATTGAATAAGAATAGGGTGCTTTTTATTATAAGGAAAATTCGAATGTTGTAATCTACCTTGAATCCGCATTATATTATTCTCGCCTAGAAAAACGTTAAACTTATTTAATTCACTTTTCTTGGGTAATGGTTTGTTTTTAAGTAGTAATTTATAGTCTTTAAAAGATTGACGTTGAGATAAACATATAATCAAGTTTAGAGCCCTTTCTAGTTCATGCACAGAAAGAAACCCGCGAATAGGTTTTTTTTTTTTTACATGCGTCAATAAGACGTAAAACATAGGCGACTGTTCGCTGAAGTCTTAAAAAGTTTGAAAACCGTGTAAAATCAATCAATTCATCAAATTCATTGTTATTGAATAAAATATGCAAGGAGACATCTAATTTCATTTCAGGCAAAATTTCATTATTAAAATTCATTAATTTAGAAGGCCATTAAGACATTTCATTCATTAAAAAACTAGGACCGGATCACCAATCATCTAAACTAGGTAATAAATTAATGTCCACTCCACGAGATAAATGATCAGCAGGGTTTTGGTCAGTCGGAACATGTCTCCACTCACAGCCACCAGTCTTATCTAAAATCTCGGCAACCCTGTTACGAACGAACGGCTGTAACTTATTTGGTAACATTTTGGACTGACTCCACTATTGTTTTAGGCACCCTAAAACAATAGTGGAGTCAGTCCAAAAGAAAGTGCGCCGCGCGCTGACTCGTAAGGCTGCCACAACCTTTTCAAAGATGCGAACACCTACAAGAGCACCGCACAGCTCAAGTCTGGGTAGGGTCGTCGGCTTGAGTGGCGCAACTCTGCTTTTAGCTAACAATAAACGCACTAAAACCTGTCCCTGCTTATTAACGCTTCGTACATACAGACAAGCGCCGTACGCGCGTTCAGACGCATCAGTAAAAATGTGAAATTCTAAAAACTCATAACAATCAATTAAAACTCGACGTGGAACATGAATTTCATTTAATTTAGGTAAATTAATAATCAGTTCATTCCAAAGCGCACTAATGTCCGGTGATAGCTGTTCATCCCAAGACAGTTTCTTCAACCATAACTTCTGCAGTAACATTTTCATAACAATTACACACGGAGCCAATAATCCAAGCGGATCAAAAACTTGTGAAACAATCGAGAGCATGTCACGTTTTGTGTTATTAAAATGAACTGACTAATCTGACAGTGGCTGCCAACCTAGGCCTAAGGTTTTGGTTGACTCAAATCCACCAACATTCAAATCCAATGAAGATTGGGGAAAGTCAGAACCAATTACCAATTGTAAGTCATTCGACTTCCACTTTCTTAGATTCATCTGCGCTGAAGCGAGAATTGAAGTAACTTTATGACGCAACTCTTTGACCTCATTGATGTCATCTCCTCCGGTGAGCAAGTCATCCACGTAAAAGTCGTGGAGGATGACGTCACCAATCTCCTTATCAATACACTCTAGCCCTAACTGCCGAAGACACCGGGTTGCTAGGTAAGGAGCGCTGGCCGTGCCATAGGTCACGGTATTAAGTTGATAAGCGTGTAATGGAGTTGACGGATTATCACGCCAAATAATTTGTTGAAGATACCTATCATTTGGATCAACAACATTGCCGGTACATTTTCTCAACATCAGCAGCTAGGATGTACTTATGTTGTCTAAAACGCAACAGGATTGATAAAAGATCATCCTGTACCACGGGTCCAATCATCTGGATATTATTAATAGAAATACCAGTATTAGTTAAACTACTTGCATTAAAAACCACCCTTAACTTAGTGGTGGCGCTGCTTTTGCGCAGAACTCCGTGATGCGGGATGTAAAACGCTTGATCATCAATAGTTTTACATCTAGACATATGACCTAAAGTTTCATATTCCATCATGAACTCTTTGTACATACTGCAGAATTGAGTTTTAGATTTAAATCTACGTTCCAGAGAAGCAAAACAATGTTTGGCTCTTGACAAAGATTCGCCTAAATTGTCCGGGGAACTTTTTAAAGGAATCCTAACACAAAATTGACCATTTTCCAAACGAGTAGTGTTTTTCATAAAATGCTCCTCGCATAGCTTCTCCTCTGAGGAATACGGAGACGACGTATACACTTCTTCAAGTTGCCAAAACTTTGAGAGTTGTTGATCAACATTGAAATTAAATTCATCATCACAGTCTGAACGCACCTTTATAAAATTACATTTTAAAACTTTGGAGGGAAGACAACTGTTAATTGGGCCTGAGACCAACCAACCCAATTTAGTCTCACAAAGAATTGGTTGCCCATCACCCAATTTAATTCGTTGAGATTCCAATAGATCCCAAAAGATGTCAGCACCCAGCAACATGTGAGTAAAAGTTGGGATCTGCGAGACAAACATCAGAAGGAATTTTAATTTTTAACAAATTAACATATTTACTTGGAATTTTATCTGTGATGGATGGGAGAACAAAACAATTAATATCCATACTAAAATTATTATTTAAAGATTCTATTGATACAGAACACATTTTATTGATAGAAGATGACGAGTTGTTGATACCTATAATAGAATTATTTACAGTCTTGGCAGTCAAACCCAGCTGGTGGTATAACCTCTCAGTCATGAGACATGACGTGCTGCCACTGTCAAGCACAGCACGAGCAACATATTGCTGACCATTAATACTCACGACCTTGACGAGTGCAGTGGCCAATAACACTTCACCATGTTCAACACTCGCGGACAGCGACACACCGGTACCTACACCTGTAGTAGTGGGCTGAGTGGAGACAGTCGCACTGCCATTTGTGTCGACAACAACACTGCTAGCAGAAGCACCATTTGAGTCTGACTTCAAGGATTTATCAACGTGAACAATAGTGTTGTGTTTACGACGGCATATTTTACAACTTGGCTTTTTGCAGTTGTTTGCATAATGTCCCAGATTAAAACAGTTGTAACAAACTTTGTATTTAGGTAATAACTGCAATCGAACTTCATTGCTCAACGATAAAAACTGAGGACAACTACTTAACTTATGAGCACCGTTACACATAACACAACTCTTAGGCTTATTTGAATCACCATCATCCTGTTTACTTGAACTTTCACCTGAATTATTTTTTAACCCCCACGCAAAAACGACGAGGTGTTATAAGTTTGACGTGTCTGTGGGGGTGTGTGTGTGTGTGTGTGTGTGTGTCGGATCGGTCCAAGATGGCCGCCGCCACAAAATGGCGGACTACATATTTTTTCACAACCCCCTTAATATGGGTATCAAATGAAAGGGCTTGAATAGTAGAATACTATACACTATGATAAATTTCAAATCCAAGATGGCCGCCACCACAAAGTGGCGAATAACATTTTTTTTTCACAACTCCCTCAATATGGGTATCAAATGAAAGGGCTTGACTAGTAGTACTATATGCTATTACAAATTTCAAATCCAAGATGGCCGCCACCACAAAATGGCGAATTATATTTATTTTTCACAACTGCTTCAATATAGGTATCAAAATGAAAGGGCTTGACAAGTAGAATAATGTACACTATATTTAAAGAGAATGAGGAATATTAACTAACGAAATGAAAACTAAAAACTTGAAAATATTATTTTGTCTGATCAATGCTCTAGAATGATGAGGAAAGTGGAGTGATGACTGGTACCTACGATCACTGAGTTTGACTATTTTTATCACGAATGGAATTATCCTGCTTAAAAAGCGTAAGTATTTCTACATCAGATAGTGTCGCAGTCCCATTTTATAAACTAGATCTGAAATACCTAAGATATCTAATAGCTATGAAATACTTGTACGAAAATTGAATAACTAAAGAAAGAACTAGAAAAAGGATACAATAAAACAACAAAATCTGTTTAGTCTTAAAAATTATTCTTCAACTATAAATTAATAATTATTTTTTGACAGATAAAAAACCTGATTAAACACCAAATTACCAGAATCTTAAAACGCAAGAAAATAAAAGAAATGAAATAGGTACAAAAATTAAGGAATCCCTACAAAAAGCATGAAAAAAAAAATTAAATTAAAAATTTATAAAACCCCCGACACAAAAAAATTATTAAATTAAATGTAAGTAATTGGAAAAGGATCAAATAATTAAAAAACCCAACTTAAAGAATTTAGGTAACGAGACTAAAACAGATAAATTCATATGGAAGTCGGGGGACCGTTCTGTGGAACACCTTCTATGCTAAGAGGTCCCCCGACTGCCATATGAATTTATCTGTTTTAGTCTCGTTACCTAGATTCTTTAAGTTGGGGGTTTTAATTATTTGATCCTTTTCCAATTACTCACATTTAATTTTATTATTTTTTTGTGTCGGGGGTTTTCTAAATTTTTAATTTAATTTTTATTAGAATCCTGTACCAACATTGACCTAACCTTGTATGAATTTTTACCTGTGTGTGAGTGTTTAGTATTCGTAGAAGCTTCCAATTCGAACGTTTCTAATATCTCAGCACGGTTTTTAATAAAAGTAATAAATAACTCAAACGTAACTTTAGAATTCTTGTCCAGGCGGCCCTTATACTCACCCCATTCACGATAAGTTTTACTATCTAATTTGTGTGTGACAATATAAATTAACAATGTATCCCAGTGATTAACAGGTTCATCTAAGGATTCTAGGGCACGTATATTTTTGTTAACGGCATCAATTAAACCTTTTAAATTAACTGACGATTCCTTTTGAAGGGTGTCTATTTGAAATAATGCAGAAACATGATGTTGAATAAGCAGGTGTTTGTTATCAAACCGCTCGCAGAGAAGATTCCACGCTACCGAATAATTTGCAGATGAAAACTGAATTGTGTTGATCACCACAGCAGCAGACCCTTCTAGGGATGACCTCAAATAATGAAATTTATTTATTTCATCCATATCATCGTTTGAATGGATGAGACTGACAAATGTGTCGTGAAACTCTAACCAGTTTGTATAGGAACCACTGAATTTCGGCAACTGAATAGTCGGTAATTTAACAAACTTATGATTGCTAGAGCGCGACATTACGTCACAGTTATCATTAGAATCTCTTTTCCTATTATTATCCAACATTTGTTGAGCTTTAGCTAGGGTTTTGTAATAAAGAGATTCAAATTCTTCGCGTTCCGACATCTGACCACTTAACTCATCAGTACTACACTCCAGCAATAATTGCACCTCATCATATTGGGCATACAATGCCACGAGTCTAGTAAAACGTAATTGCAACTCGCTTACCTCAGTAGGGCTCAAAGAAGAGGGATTCAAAGAATTTAAATAGTTCGAGAACACTGTCACCTTTCCTTTGCAACTCGCTCGTTTCCTAACGAGCTCTTTTAATTCCTTATCCTCTGGCATTGCGTAAGCTGGTGTGATCAACTTGGAATGTATATAAATAAAGTTATTGCAACGTTTAAATTACAATTACAAATGATGCAGCCTGAAATACGTACAAGATTTAAATACACTAACTTTCGAGTGAATTTACATAAATAATAATTTAGAATTTATAATAAACTATGCGTATTGACGGTTATATTGTACTAAAGTTTTATAATAACACTGCAATTGCAATGATTTCTATTGTCTATCTGTGTTAACTAATGTGATTACCCGACTATCTCAATAACTATAAAATTATTACACCGTAAAGCAAAATAATGCAGTTACTACAAAGAACTACTCTTTAACAATGTGTAAATAACAAAAATGAACTATAATTACTGATCAGTTAATAATTGCATTACAATTTGTAACCACTCACAGAACAAAGAAAAATGACAATAGGTATTTCGTACTAACCTGGCTATTGACGGCTGACTTACACTAATTATACCTGTTAAATAGAGTGTTGGGTGCACCAATTTGATGATAAATACGCCTTTTATCAGCTATTATGTATCCAGACCACGCAAATTCCAATGACCTTTTGAAGGACGTAGCAGAATTCACCGGCCGCACCGGGCGTCGACTATGATTTCTTGATGTCCACCAATTCTCTTCAATCCCTTTGTAACAATTCGCTGATCGGAGTAAATATTCTTCAAATCTCCTAATCCGGCTCGTAGGACCATGTGCGGGATTGATCCAGGTATAATTATGGGAATAAAGAAAAAATACGTTGCTTGATGTGAACGTGCAAATTTATTGTGACAATATCACAGATGTAGGTAGCCAGTCGAAAAAGTTAGAAAAATAAAACGATTAGCTATAATCTACGTAGCCTCAACATAAAACTGTAGGTATGCGAGTTTCTGTAGGCGCTTGCGGGAACACTGCTTCTGCAGGAGCCGTCAGAGGAAGTGACCTGGCGTCAGGGGCGCAAGGATCTACGGACATTGGGTGCATAGGACGGGAGTTCAGGATGGCCTCTATTTGTACTAAAACCGTGTTGAACTCCTCGTAAGTTAAATGGGCCTTTCCTATCACGCGCGTTATATGGTGCTTACAGGATTTGACTCCAGCTTCCCACAAACCGCCAAAGTGAGGTGCGTAGGGAGGTATACATTTAAATTATATTTGATTATTTGAAGTGTAATCAGTAATACCTTGACAGCTGTTTTGTAAAAATTCAGAAAATTCCCTGGCTGCACCTACAAAGTTTCTACCATGATCAGAGTAAATGAGGGTAGGTTTCCCTCTACGGGAAATAAATCTTTTTAAAGCTAGGATATAACTCTCTGATGACAGTGACGTCACAAGTTCCAAGTGTAATGCTCGTGTTGATAATCAAACAAATAAACATAGGTAGCATTTCTCTAACCTAGAACCTATGCGTAATCAACGCCACATTTAATAAATGGAAAACCTGATTCGAAACGTTCACTGGGTAGATTACCCAATTAATAGGTTGTATGGAGTTTGCCTTCATTCGACAACATCTGACACACTGATGCACAAGCTTCTTAGCTAGATTCCTACCACCTATTATCTACCACATTTGTCTTATATGTGATAACAAAAGCTGTAGCATATCATGATGGTTATGCCTAAGTATGGTGAACTGATGTTTACTACTTAACAGAATAGGATGTTTTTGATCGAAAGGTAAGTCTGAATTGCATAACCTACCCCCACTCTCATTATACTATTTTGATTCAAAAAAATATTTAATGAACATGGCTTACTAGACGATTTGTGGTTCCGTAATATGCACCAAAATAGAAAGCAAACCAAAATAGTTGAAAATTAGAGGTAACTTTGTGATAGTTTTCTATCGAGAAAATTTTATCGTACTTACTGTTTTCGTCTGGGTCGATCCTTACATTTATAATGAAGTTTCCTGCCATATACTCTTTTTCCAATTTGAACATGATTTACTACTGTTTCAATCTAATCTAAGATTGAAGATTTTTCTTTGAGCCCGCTCTTAAACACTTTGACGCGCGGGCGCGGTGGCGGTCGCGGTCACGAAATATCAAACACACAGCATATTATTCAAGTGTTCACGTACAAAACGCAGGTGCGGCGAACCAAGTCCACCGCGCCCGCACCCGTCACCGCGCCCGCACCCGTCACCGCGCCCGCACCCGTCACCGCGCCCGCACCCGTCACCGCGCCCGCACCCGTCACCGCGCCCGCACGTTCCTACGTGAACGAGCACATAGAGAAGCAACAAGAATAATTTGCCCAGGATTTTGTAATATCTTGATTTAAAAGGGTGTCTTGCCCGTTGTTCTCCATAGAGATCTGCGTTTTGGAATGGGCAACTAGCTTCAAGTGACTGACTAACTGACCGACTATTTAATTCTGACAATTCAAAAGTGCCTGTACATGGTTTAATTGAAATAAATGCTTTGAGTTTGATTATAAAGACTATTAGTGCCGCCTAGGGAGCGCCGCCATTACGGATATCCAAATACAATATTAGTATGTGTACAATTGTCTAGTAAGGTGTGAACGTGATACTCAGATACAACTCCGTGGCGCCGCGCACGGCGTTGGGCGCGGCGGCGCGTGGCGGCAGGGCGGGCCCGCGCGCGCGTCCGCGTCGCTACTACGCCGCGGCCGCCCCCGCCCCCGACGCGCTCGCTGACGCCGAACTGGCGCAGCGTACTCGCGCTTTCCGCGACATGCTCGCTGAAAACCCCACGGACGAAACTCTGTGGCTACGGTTTATCGAATTTCAAGTATGTGTCTTTTGGGTTCAGCTGTAATTAATTAGCGGACTAGCTGTCGCCCGTGGTCTCACTGGCAGTCAATCCTACACCTAATATGCAACAGGAGCGGTCGCGCGACGCCGACGCGGCACTGTCGGCGGCTGGCGAGGCAGCGGCGCGGCTGCGCGGCTCGCGACGCGTGCGCGCGGCGCTGCACCGCGCGCGCGAGCTGGCGCTGGCGCCGCACGCGTGCCTGGACCTGCTGCGGCAGGACCTCGTCGCCGCCGGTCAGTACACGCTGCCGCCGTGCCGAGATCGCATCTATTAAACCAAGGATGACTAAGGAATGATTTAGGTACTACGGGCTGTTGTCCGCAACTCCATGTCAATGCGCGTATTTTGCGTATGGAAGGAATGATTTATTCCAGACCGTCAGGGACGCGGGCCGCGTCCGTGTCTGCTCAATTCGTAGGGACCAAGACTCGGATGAGACACTTACGGTACACGGTGTAGCATAATAACAATTTATTTATTTCTTACCACAAATTACAGAGATAGAATTAATAGTCTGCAGACACAATTTCATAATTAATTTGTGGAAGACTGGTGCCTAAACTAAGTTTTAAAAAAAAACCTGTATGTCAGGTCACCAGGCCCCACTGGAGACGATCTGGTTCATATATCATATTAAAATTAATATCTCACACATAATATTGCAATACTGCTCAATAAACTTGAAACTTGAAAAAACGTGAAATAAAATAATTTATTAAGAATACATGCAAGGGAAGATGTATGTGAATGAATGTGAAGGCGTGTGGGGTGAGTGTGTGTGTTGTGGAGTGAGTGTGTGTGTGTGGTTTGGGGTGCTTGTATGTGCGTTGCAAAGGGAAATTTATGTCAAGATATAGTTTTGAAAAATCTTCAATTTGTGTATAATCTAATGTAATAAGCCAGTCAGTTATCTTCCTTTTAAAAGCTGTTTTGTTTAGGTTATGAACAGAGAGTAAATCATTTAGTCTGTTGTATAGATATGGGCCAAGAAAAGAAAAGAAATTTCTGGCAAATTTAGATTTTACTGATTTAGGTTGGCATATATTCCTTCTTCTGCTTCTCATGTTAGAAATATGATCGGTATTTATAAAAGAAATAAGAGATCGTTGTTTCAAAGCAACATGGAGAATAAAAAGCTGCCGAATTGAGAGGACTTTAGCTGTCTTATAAACTTCTACAGTGGAATGACGGAAAGGAAGCAACAGTGCAACTTTAACGACTGCCATTTGAGCCCTTTCCAGTGCTAAAAGGTTAGTTTTAAACGTTCCACCCCATGAAGTGATGCTGTATGTCAGGAGCGATTGGCACAAAGCACAATAAACAGATAGTAGTTGCTTAGAGTTAAGGATTGACCGAAGATTTTTAACCACAAAGATAAATTTCCGTATTCTGCTAGTCAGACAATTTATACAGAGTTGATATGACAGAGGGGCGTTAAATTACACTACGTACAGCTTGTCTATAAAGTCATGAAATTTATGTTTGAGGAACTAACATTATTCAAAAGTAGGCAACACTAAATCATAGTACATCGAATGTCAACGGCTGTCATCGACTTGTTTTGTAACTCGTTATCTATTGCATTTTTTATTGCTTTTCAAATCTACGTGGATAAAACTTCGAAGAAACGTGTTAAATACGAGGAAAACAAATAGAAGTGGAGCTCGGGAAATTATTTTTAAAGTGTATCAGCGATGTTTGTTAGAACACCAAGCTGGACAAATTTTATCAAATTTGGATGATATTTATGCTCGAACAGCAGTTAAGATAGGTATGTAATCGTGTTACTGTTTGTTTTTTATCTACGCGAAGTTACAAATTTACTAAATATACGATTTTAAAACTAAAATAAGGATTGTTTACAGTGCGCATTAATAGGTTAGATTGCAAATGTAAGTAGGCATATTGTAGTGCGACCAGAACTTTTGATACTTTTGGATGATCAAATTTACCGCTGATATTAGATATGAATAAGTTATATCATGTTTGACAATAAAGGTAGTGCTATCTATTTTCTGTTAGATATTACATTTTGTTTTTTTTTATTTTTATTCAGGAAAATCTGAGAGTACAGTGAGGCGTATTATAAATGAAATTATTATTATTGCTGGCCTTCAACAGCATTACTTCTGAAAAATGGAAAAACTGTTGCCGTCATATTGGAAACATAGCAGCAGCACTGACAGCAGTAGCGAAGACGTTGTTAGTGATGCAGCTGACAATGAAAATACTTTTTTTACGTAGAATATTTGGAATCAGATGATGAAAGTAATTCATTATTATGTTATGGGATATTTTTGATGAATAAAAAAAGTTAAAACAAACATTTTTCTTTTATTTACTAATTTTATTTGAACAAAAGAGACCATAGATTTGTGCTATCTGATCGTTTATGCAAACTAATGAAGGTCGGAAGGACAACATCGTGAGGAAACCTGGACTTATAATTAATATAAGTCTGAAATCGTCCGTTTTGCATCTTGCTTGAGCAAGCGTTGTGATCAATGCTCGTGCCTTCTCTGTTGAGAAGAGGCCTTTGCCCAGCAGTGGGACAGTAATAGGCTGGTATTAATATTTATAATGAAGGTAGCATCTTTGTCTATGGTTTCTGTAGATTTTTTAAATAAGACTACGGATTTTACGACTACCTTTTCTATCCAGTTTAAAAAAAAAGCTCGTTTTCATTAAAACCGGGTCTGCTTTTAGTACAAAATAATATGCTAGTATCAAAATCAATTTAGTCACACTATACAGGGTTGCTACGTGCACGACCGCAGCGCCCTCATTTTTTTTCACGACTTTATAGACAGACTGTATAGTATACGTGTATAGTATTAATTCAATATGGTACAAAAATAAAAAGCGCCAAAAATGAGTTTTTTTTTTCAAAAAACTAAATAGCTTACAAATCAGAGTAAAACGCAACCACCCTTTATAAATAGATTTGACTGACCTTAGATGCCTAGGTAACAAACTGGCAACGTCGCGTGCGCGCCGGAGCGCGGCGTGTGTTATCTCTGGCGTGGCGGGCGGGCGACTTAGGCCGCTCACGCTGGCTTTTATGTTAGGTAAGGTTGTAAAGTACGCACACACAAAAACACAAAATTTTTAAATTCTCGACGTGTCTGCCATTCATATTAATGCACAAATTATACCAACGGAGAATATTGTTATTTATTTTTCAAATTAAATCACTGTCCGTCGCTAAGCACTTTAATTTGTGAAATGCTAAAATAATCCTATTTTTTAGTTCAACAATTGGATTTACCTCTGAGGCATACACTTCACCCTTAATGTACCCCCACAAAAAGAAATCCATGTGAGTGAGGTCCGGAGATCGTGGTGGCCACCGAACAGGTCCGATTCGACCGATCCATTGCTGCCCAAACATTTCTGTGAGCCGTTTCCTGGAAGCCGCCACAGAATGTGGAGACGCACCGTCAGCTGGTACCGGTACCACAACTTGCGATGAACGGCTAAAGGCAGTTGGTCAGTATCATGTCAGTGTATTCTGACGCCGTGTAAGTTACACGAGGCATTGTTGAACACTTTAACACGTTGACTGCCAGACAACAGACACAATAGAAAATCTATTGTTCGCGGTCACCGGTGACCGCGGTGGCAGTCAAAGCCTTAATAACACACACACAACCAACGTTTAATTACGTGTCCTATCACAGTAAAAAAACAGTCAATCACAAAAAAAACACTAACTAAATAATAATAATCCCAAGTTACGTGTCCTGTCACAATAAAAAAAAAGAAAGACTGTCTTAAACTTATTTAGTGTCTTAGCACAATAACAAAACAAAATCATAATTGTCAGCGCGCGAGTTCGACAAAACAATAGCGGTGGCGGCGCGGCGGCGCAAGAGCTTCCGTGTTACGTGACGTTCCGAAAGGATAGCGTCGGCGCACTGAAAAAACAAGTTTTTTTTATCAAATTCGCAAGGATCTAGGATGCAATAGCAACACACTGACCTATTTCTATTTCTTTTACGCGCGAATGAAAGTGCAAGTGTGTGTGTACTTATTGCTTGTTTGCATTGCCAACTTTTTAGTGAAATATTTGGTTGTACTTGTGACTTGCGTCAGAGCGGCAACAACGTATCTTAGATTCTACTCAGATTATCGTTTTAAGGTGTATGACCTATGCGTATAGACATAATCAGCTGTTAGGAAAGATACAGCGTGTTCAAACGGGGCAAAAACTTAAAAAATCATTTGCCACTAAACTACTGCTCCTATTTAATTGATTTTTGGTACAGAGCTTGAAAATGGAACCTAGTATAGGCAGTTTAAAGGAAAGCCCCTCTGTCGTATCAACATTGTATGTTCGGTAAAGTTTAATTTAGAATCCAAGGTGACCCCTAAGTACTTAATAACCATATTAAGTACTTGGGGGTCTACTTTCTGCAATTTGGAACAAGAACAATCACCGTTATGAGGGAATGAACAGGTGTGAGCGAGAATGGAGAATGGTTGGAGAGATGACTGCGGACTGTTCCTTAGAGAAAATGCAATATACTTGGTTTTAATGGAATTCAAGGTAAGTATGTCATTTCTTAGCTAATCATTCACAGTGTTAAATCCAACCTGAGCATAGTCATGCACCTCTTTCCATGAGTCTGCGCTGAAAAAAAGCACTGTTTCATCCGCAAAGGTAATAATACGACCATTTTGAAGAGAGAGATTGCAGAGGTCGTTAATATACACCAGAAATAACGTGGGTCTCAGGATGCTACCCTGTGGAACTCCAAAAGCTACGGGAAGAGTGTCACTAAAGTGGTTATCAATTTTAACAATTTGCGTGCGGTTAGTTAAGTAGTCTTTGAAAAGTAACAATTGATTTTCACGTATACCGAGGTTTTCAAGCTTACGAAGCAAGATTGGGACCGACACTGTATCAAAGGCTTTAGCTAGGTCCAAAAAGATAGCTAACGACTTCTTTCGATCATCCATGTTAGAAGTAATAAAGTTTGTCAATTCGTGCTGAAGTGTCGTGGTAAATGAAAGACATCCGCTCTGGATAACGACTTGATTTATTGTGTCTTCACATAGATTGAGAGTACATGATCTTAACATATTGCTTACTTGGCTAATCCTAAATACGGTGTGGTTACACACATACATAAGAATACTAAAGATACTTACTTACATACACTACACCTCCGGGGGTAATAGAAAAAAAAAAAAACATAGAGCTTTTTTTTTTTTTTAACAACAATTACAATAAAATACAGAAATATATTATTAACTATGGTATAATTTAGTTCTATCCTTATGAATTAATTCAATTTTATTTTGTTTTAGTATTTTGACATTGGGGCCCATATCTTCTAACACAATATACGGGCCTTCAAAAATATTATCCAATTTCCTTGTTCGTTCACTTTTGACTAAAATTAAATCTTCTTTTTTATAAGTAACAGGATTACATTTCTTATCATATACTAATTTTCTATTTTCCTTACTAGTCTCTAAATTATGTTTTGCTTCTCTTAGCGCTACTTGTAGCCTATATCTTAAATCTAAAGAGTAGTCATTGGGGTTGTACAATGGATCTAATCTATTACAATTCTTAATATTATTAGGAATATTACACGGCCTGCCGAAAATTAGTTCGAAGGGCGTGTACTTCGTCTCTGAGTGGACGGTATTGTTATAACTGAAACACCAAAACGGTATCCAGTGTGACCAGTCATAGCCGTTGTTGCCTGAATAAGTCCTAAGAAAAGCGCCTAAATGCTTATGAGCATTTTCGAGAGAGCCGATTGATTGATGGTGGTATGCTGTGGACATTAATTTTTCTATTTTTAATAATTTGCAAACTTCAACCATAGTACTTGAAATAAATTCTGAACCTCTGTCAGTCGCTATAACTTTAGGTATACCGAAACGTAAAACAAAATTTTGTACAATTGATCTTGCTACAGTTACGGCTTCTTTATTTTTTATAGGATATGCTTCAATAAATTTTGTCAGTTCACACTGAATCGTTACAAGGTAACAATTTCCATCCTCGTCTTTATCTAAAGGACCTACCAAGTCTATAAATATTTTTTCAAAACCTGATGACGCAGTCGTTGTGATCGTCATCGGTTGTTTTGTGTACCTACTATATTTAGTCTTCTGACATGTGGAACACTTTTTTACAAAATCAAGAACATCATGATCGATACCTGGCCAGAAATATCGTCTCTTGATGTTGTTAGTCATTCTGCGGACACCAGCATGTCCACTGGTAGGCAGTAAATGATAGTCATTTAAAATATATTGTTTTTCATTATCGCTTTCTATTCTTTCTATTCCTCTTAGTATGCATACTCTCGGACCGGTCCAATCTTTTAATGTTTGTATTTCACTGCACAAACCTTTTATAAACTCTTCATTTTCATTATTTTTAACTATGCATACTTCTTTTACTTTTATATTATTGCTAAACTTCTCTAACTTAGTCACAAATTCGGCTCGCGAGAAATGTGCCCTAAAGTTGAGGTTTACACATAACAACATTTTACTAGGGATGTAAGCGAGACACTCGTCTTCAGCACTTATCAAATTTTCTCTTCTACATTTATCCACTTTATCTTTCTCATCCATTCTCCTTTTTTGTGCTCTAGTCATGACATTTACTTCCGAAATTTTCTCATTCATACTTTTTAATTCGCTCGAAGTTACATTTACTCTGGATAATGCATCCGCGACTACATTATCCTTCCCTTGCACATACACTATTTTAAAATCATACTCCTCAAGAACTAAACGAAACTTCAACAGCCTGCTAGAGGGATCTTTCATGCTAAACAAATAAATAAGTGGTTTATGGTCTGTCATTATAGTAAAATGCCTACCGTATAAATACGGTCTAAAGTACTTTACTGCCCAGACTATAGCAGTAAGTTCTTTTTGTATTGTGGGGTAGTTTAATTCTGCCTTATTTAATGGTCTACTAGTATATGCTACGGGTCTTAGGTCATTGTTACACAAAACTGCACCTATAGCTACACCTGATGCGTCAGTCTGTAAAATAAATTCGTTTGATTCTGTGAAATCTGGGTACTGAAGTATGGGTGGGCTAATTAACTTTTGTTTCAAGATCTCGAAAGAGTGTTGGCATTCCGCTGTCCAATTGAAAACTGCATTCTTTCTGCACAATCGATTTAAAGGTAATGTTATCTCAGCAAACGATGGTACAAATTTACGATAGTAATTGCAGAAAGCTACAAATCGCTTCACTTCATCTACATTTTTGGGTACTGGGTAATTTTGTAAAACTGTTGTTTTTCCTGGATCTGGTAATACTCCATCAGCAGAAACTAAATGTCCAAGATACAAAATTTCCTTTTTTAAAAATTGGCATTTGTCCGGATTTAATTTTAAGTTTACTTTTCTTAACCTTTCGAGTACATCTATCAAATTTTTATTATGAGAATTTAGATTTCGCCCAAAAATTATTAAATCATCGAGATAAATAAAACATTTGTCATACGTCAGACCAGACATAGCTATAGACATTACTAAAATTGCTACAGGAAGTTTTTAGTCCCATCGGAAGACGCTTTAATTGATACTGACCCGAGCTAGTGGAAAAAGCAGTATATTTACGAATGTCAGGGCATAAACTAACTTGATAATAACCTTGATTTAAGTCTAAATGAGTGAAATACATTGATCCTGAAAGTGAGTCTAAAATGTCAGTGATGTTGGGTAGTGGGAACTTATCGTCGACTATTACATCATTGAGTTTTCTATAGTCCACTACCAAACGCCACTTTTTACAATCTTCAGACTTTTTGGGAACGAGTAACACTGGACTGTTCCACTCGCTTGAGGACTCTTCTATTATATCGTCCTTCAACATTTGTTTAATTTGTCTGTCAATCTCTGGCTTCAATGATTGAGGTAATCTGTATGGTTTAACATAGGCAGGACTAACGTTTGGTTTTAGTGTTATGGATTGTTCGTAAACGTTGGTGGTGGCTAGCTTATCTCCTGGCAGAAAAAACACATCTGAATATTTTGTACAAATTGTTTCGAGAGAACTCTTTTCTTCAGAATTGAGATGGTTTAATTTTAACAACGAAAGTAAAGTTTCGGCCCTAATAGCATTGGCATTGGTCTTATCAAAAGATAAAATATCATATTTGCTTAAAAATGTTACTTCCGGAATAAAATTTTCTAATCTTACTTCTTTATCTCTAATATTAAGTATTCGGATCGGTATCCTACGATTTTTAGGTCTAACTATAGCTCCTGCTAAAAAAATATCTTTGTCTATTTCTCTCGAGCAAACAACACAATCATCCTCTGCATCAATACCTATTTCTACGAAATGGGTCGATTCACTTCGGGCCGGCAATACAAGACAATTATTAGTATTAAACGTTAAATCAAGTCTTGGCGAGATAGGTAAATAAATTAGTTTACCTGCATTATTAACTACTAATACGTTGTTAGCCAAATCGATATTACATCCATAAGTAGATAGAAAATCTAAGCCTAAGATACCAGTTGCCTTGAAGGGTAAATTTTGAAAAACGTAAAATTTATGAAAAAATGTGTCATTATTTTCTGTAACAAGTTTCAAGGTTACATATCCCAAAGAGTTGATCTGCCCTCCTATGCCGTTTATAGTAGTGCTGTTATAACTTATACGCATCGAATTGGGTAATTCGTCTTTCCTAATAATAGATATTGACGCACCGGTATCTACCAAAAAAGAATATTTTCTGTTATTACAGTAAAATGACACAAATTGACATCGTCCCTTACAAGCCAAAATATAATTATTAAAATCGAAAAAACTGCTTGTTAGTCAAATTTTGGGTATTTACATTTTCATTAGAAACGACCTCTTGCGGCGATGATTGCGCGTTTTGTATGGGTTGCGTTGAAAAAACATTATTACGGCTGTAATTATTTTCTCGCCTGTTACTACGATGGTAATATCGTCCGTAGTTACAATTCGCCTGTGAGTAATTTCTACCGGGGTTAGAATTTTGAAATGATCTTCCGTAACCACGGCGGTTATAATTATTAAAAGAACCATAATTGCGGCCACGTTGACCTTGACCCCTCGGTCCTGAAGGTGTAAACTTACCTCGACCTCTTCTTGAATACTGCATGACGTCCGGCTTAGAGGACGTAGAAGGCGTTGATACATCCTCGTCCTTAGCACCTTGTATAGCGTCCTTGAGACTACTATAGTTGCGAGCGGCCACGATGGTGCTTAGCCTTGAGTTTCTCAACCCATCTGAAAATCTCTTAATAGCCATTTTCTCATTTAATGGCTTCAGAATCGCGAACTTTGACGAATCTCCGTCTGCCTGTGAAATGGTTAAATCGGTAAAAAGTTGTTCTATTTCTGAACCATACTCGTCAATTGACTCAAAATTTTGGTTCTTATTTTGGAGGCGGGACTGAATAGCGGTAAATGATTTTGTAGTTAATAAATGTTTTCTTAAATCCTGTACTAAATTAGGAACGGTGTCATAGTTATTCGATAAACGGAGCTTAGCGTTTTCAGATAGGCGACCTTTAATTACGAATTTTATTAATAGTGTTTTTCCCAAATCGTCCAACATATCCGCATACATATCCACTGCATCGATCAATCGTTTCGTGGTGTCCTCCCTACCATCCATAAGGGGAATTAAATTACACGCCGTTCGAATGTCAAATTCCATTTTTACAATTTTTGTTTCACTAGGAGGGGAAGTACACAGTTGACTTATCTTTAAAAATACACTCTTAATATTATCAAAGGTGGTGGACAATTGCGTCACTAATTCGGGTTTTAAATCATGCGATAA
The DNA here is from genome assembly GCA_916614155.1 of Mesoligia furuncula. Taxonomy (NCBI): domain Eukaryota; kingdom Metazoa; phylum Arthropoda; class Insecta; order Lepidoptera; family Noctuidae; genus Mesoligia; species Mesoligia furuncula. Next base: position 279,256 of record OU744807.1, on the reverse strand, counting down.
CTTAGAATACAATAATTGCGCTTCACTAAATAAATTTTTAGCCTCTTTCAATTTATTTATCGCAATAGAACCCGTAAATCTAGCTTGTCATTTCTTTATTAAGTATTTACGAATGTCCACCAAATCTTCATATATTCTGATAAAATCATCGGCCATAATCTAAAAATAAGACATAAAGGAATGTAATGACATCATCCTAGCAACTAATTATCTTCACTACAATTCTTCTAACTGTCTTCCAAATGAGGAAAGCAATGCGAAAACATTCCATATATGGCACGGGGTGTCGGGTTCGGTGAGTCGCCGTGCACGATTTATGAACTATTACATATTAGTATAATAAAACCTTAATACTAATTACTTACTTGCAATAACTCAATTATGCATTTCGCATGCAATTTATTATTTATAAGACGTAAAGATAATGAAACTTATGCCTATAAGAGCATCACTAGACGTTTATGTATCACTTAAAAGTTCCGTATTATTGATTTTCATGATAGTTTATGTATTATTAATGTTTTTATCCTTTGTTAACACTATGCAGTTTCTCATGTAGAAATAAAAAAAAAAAATTATTTGTTCACTTATTACGTGTCACCACTCTTGAGTACCTACTTTTTCTCAATGTCACTAAACTGGTGTCAGGTTTTTTTTTCACTTACACGGGTTTATCGGCGACGTCATCACGGGGAGCGTGTTTCTTGAAATAGATTGAGGTCTGCCTGCGACGTAAGGACCTGCGGTTCATCTGCCTCTCCATCCATTTAACATGCACCTTCTTGTAATAATAACAGATAACATAGCATGCCGCTGCCAGTAGGACGATTGCGATCAGGGTGAGGAGGATATTTGTCGTGCTGATGCTGTAGTAGCCTTGCTCGGTTGTCGCACCATTTTTCCCATTACCAGCAGCCGTCTGCGCGATGATCGTCTCTTCTTTCGTTTGAGTGGATTGACACATGATTTACAACACAAAACCACTTTAATTACTTAGTAATATTGTCTGAATCTATAATCACATTTTTTTTTGTCCAAATTTCACTCGCGATGTGACCTTGAATGGCAGGGTCGCCATGAAGTGTCGTGGTAAATGAAAGACATCCGCTCTGGATAACGACTTGATTTATTGTGTCTTCACATAGATTGAGAGTACATGATCTTAACATATTGCTTACTTGGCTAATCCTAAATACGGTGTGGTTACACACATACATAAGAATACTAAAGATACTTACTTACATACACTACAGTGCACTGCCATGGCTGTCGATTTCCCTGCACGAAAACCGAACTGAAACTGGGACAGCAGCTTGTTTGATTCTAGATATTTCAGTAACCTGTTGTTCAATAGCCGTTCCAGAATTTTAGATAAGGCAGGCAGAATTGCTATTGGTCTATAATTATTAACACAGTGTCGGTCCCCATTCTTGTGAATCGGATGGATAAGTGCCTTTTTAAACGCAAGAGGAAAGGTACCAGATTCAATCGCCAAGTTGCAGATATGTGTAATCGAGGTAACTAAAAGATTCTTATGTGCAATGAGAAGGTTTGAAGAAATATGTCACAACCCACGGCGCAGTCCCGCTTGAGAGAGGAAATAATGGCAGCTACCTCGTGCTCATCAGTGGGCAGAATAACCATGGAATGGGAAAAGGTTATTAGGTGGGTACTAGTAGAGGGGTCATCATGACCCTGCTGTTGGGCGGTTATTTTACTAGCCAGGGTTGAGCCAATATTGGCAAAATTATTAACTTTGTTTAAGCAATGAACTGGTTGATCCTGCGGGCTCATTAACTCAGTCGGTGACGTTTTGGGTCTTGATCTATTCGAAACTTTATTTATTATTTTCCAGAGCGGCGGTTGTCCTTTCCCGCCTTTTTCACTTCTTCTCTTTCAAATTCCCTTTTAACTTTTTTCAAAATTTTGTTGCATTGGTTTCGATACCTAGTGTATGTTGTCTTTAATATTAAATTGTCAATATGTTTTTTTTATTTTTTTATTTAGATTGTCTCTGTTCTTTATACATCTTAAGAGACCTGGAGTTATTCTGGGTTTAATAATTGTTTTCTGCGAGGAGACTGTAATTATTTTAGTGTTTGACTCTACTACAGTTTTAAGTATGTGGACCAGTTGGTCAGCTGCTACGTTGGTATCATTTGTCTCGAGAACTGGTTGAAAGTTTGCTTTATTTAAGTCGGAAAGTAATCCAACTGAATCTATCCGTGAGATCATGTGTTTCAAGTGTCTAGGAAAACATTGATTCAACGAAAGGATGACAGTATAATGATCTGTGAGGGTTGTTTGAGCTATAAAAACTTTTGCAGGCAATTTTGTTTTCAGAATGACGTGATCTAGACATGTTTTCCCGTGGGTAGGAATAACGTGAGTCGGTAGCAAGCCGTAATACGATGTCAGATCATGGTAAGCTGAAGCATTTCGGTCATGATTTGAAGTACTGATTTCTATATTTATGTAACCGGTGAGAATAATGTTTCTACAAGAGTGAAATGATACAACGTCTGCTCAGTAGAAATATTTATGTATTATACAGGGTGAAATTGGAAACATGCGACAAATCGAAATGGGAGATTGTACTCATCATTATAAACAACTTTTACTATGGGACCAAACCTGAAATCGCGAAAACAAAATCAGCTGTTCCCTACATTTATGTTCGCATAACTCGTCAAAATTTAGGAAACAGCTGATTTTTTTTTCGCGTTTACTGCTTTGGTCCCTTAGTAAAAGTTGTTCGTAACGATGAATACAATCTCCCATTTCGGTTTGGCGCATGTTTTCAATTTTAACCTGTATAATAGTGTACACGTACAAACTTGGAGTAGCAATTTTTAACAAACCGACAACGTCTTGAAGACAACCTGGTTCTGAAGCTCGATGAGAACTGCCTTAGGAACTAGACGACACTCCAAACATCATGTTTCCATTCCGTTCCGTTAGAAATAAAACCAGTACTTTTGGCGGTAACTGTCAAATGAGATACTTTTAAACTTCATGACTACGCTATACAAAAATAATTTTAATCAAATCAAATACTTTAAATATATTTAGTGTTTGAAATCGATAAATCTTATTACTATTTGAAAATCATGACATTCGGCTGTTCAACACTGTGTTGCCTCCTGGCACACACACAACAATTTTACATAGTCAATTTTATATTTACTTTAAAAAAAATGTTCCTAACTATTAACCTACCATGTTAAAATTGAATATCAATTTATTAGTAGTATAAGAAATAACCAAACAAACGATGAGGGCGCCACTGCGCATACTTAATTATTCCTATCGGTTTCTTTTATTATTTTTTTCATATGCTAGCAAATCTAATGTAATAGTTAGATAAATATATTAGCTGTGTAACTCCTTCCTCAATACGTTTCTTCCCAACTGCTTACTTACGTTTCGTAAATTAGTCACAGTTGTGAAGTGAACCAACGCCATCTAGTTTATTTTAGAAAACTTGAACTCGAACGTTCACAGGAAAATAGCCATTAGGGTATCCAGCACTTTTGCAGGTGACCGTACATATAATGAGCACCTCATACAAAATCCAGGCGAGCAAGACACGCACCGCGCTCTGTTGTGAACTGACTAAACTGAGAGCAAGCAAACTCATGCGAGGATTGAGGCGCAGATGCAATAAAAAGCAAAACGCAAAAGCAAAAGCAAAAGCCAAAAGTAGCCACCCTATTGGAATGTGTTATAATTTTTGCAAATGGCGGCAAATGGCAATTCTGGTTTGACTTTTGTGAACTAAACAGATACAGAATACACGTCAATACGCCATGGAACGCGAAATAATTGTTCGCGTCGTCTAATTTTTCGCTTTGGCGATTTGCACTGGACAGCCAGATCACCCGATTTGACTGCTCCAGACTTTTTTTTGTGGGGTTACTTGAAGTCCCGGGTTTATTATGTAAATAAGCCTCAGACTCTTGAAGCCCTTAAAGAGAATATCCGACAGGAATGCGAGACCCTATTGCCGGAAGTTCTGACACAAGTGATGGAAAATGCCATAAAACGAGCCCGTATGGTCATCAATTTTGACGGCGGCCACTTGAACGATATCATTTTCTCGACTTAATGGAAACAATTCAAATTAAAATTAAATAAACATAATCCACGAATAGAACAACAATTTTTATAAGCAAAATAAAATGACAATAGAACAAGATCGAGTTACTTTAGCCCCACCTCGTATAAAGTAAGCGGTATTCGACAGGAGCGAGCGGTGCGACGGGCGGTACGGGCGTCGCGGGCGACGAGCTGACGGAGCTGTGGCTGCGCGCGCTAGATGGCGCCGCGCGCGCGGGCGCCGAGCTGGACGCCGTCGCGGGCGCCGCGCTCGGCGCCACGCGCGCGCACGCGTTGGCCTACCCGCACATCCTGTACGTCTACGGTGAGTACGGCCCGGCGCCACGCGCGCGCACGCGCTGGCCTACCCGCACGTCCTGTACGTCTACGGTGAGTACGGCCCGGCGCCACGCGCGCGCACGCGCTGGCCTACCCGCACGTCCTGTACGTCTACGGTGAGTACGGCCCGGCGCCACGCGCGCGCACGCGCTGGCCTACCCGCACGTCCTGTACGTCTACGGTGAGTACGGCCCGGCGCCACGCGCGCGCACGCGCTGGCCTACCCGCACGTCCTGTACGTCTACGGTGAGTACGGCCCGGCGCCACGCGCGCGCACGCGCTGGCCTACCCGCACGTCCTGTACGTCTACGGTGAGTACGGCCCGGCGCCACGCGCGCGCACGCGCTGGCCTACCCGCACGTCCTGTACGTCTACGGTGAGTACGGCCCGGCGCCACGCGCGCGCACGCGCTGGCCTACCCGCACGTCCTGTACGTCTACGGTGAGTACGGCCCGGCGCCACGCGCGCGCACGCGCTGGCCTACCCGCACGTCCTGTACGTCTACGGTGAGTACGGCCCGGCGCCACGCGCGCGCACGCGCTGGCCTACCCGCACGTCCTGTACGTCTACGGTGAGTACGGCCCGGCGCCACGCGCTGGCCTACCCGCACATCCTGTACGTCTACGGTGAGTACGGCCCGGCGCGGCGCGCGTGCGCGGGCGCCCTCTACTGTGACTTGTGTGCATTGTGCAGGCGGCTATCTGCGCGCGGCGGGGCTGTGGGAGCGGTTGGTGCTGCTGCTGGAGTTGGTGTGCAGCATGAACTTCCCGCCGGCCGCCTTCCCGCCGCGCGAGTCGCCGGAGCGACTCCAGGAGCGGGAGCTACAGTTGCAGGCCTTCGAAGACAAGGTATTGTCCTTCGAGTGAAGTGAAAAGTGATCGTTACATATCGGCGTTAGTAGTCTTATGCCTCGGCCACGAAAATAACGCCACGCTTGAGGCGTCAATTCGCTTCAAGCGTTATTTCTAAGCGTCAAAAGCAAAGCCACGAACTTCAAATATTCGCTTGTAGCGTGTACGTCGGTGGGGGAATGAATCAGTTCAGTACAGAAAAAGGTAACATGCTCTGTGAGTACAGAGTGAGCACGCGTCGACATTACACGTGAAAATGTCGCTGTCAAAAATACCTATAATAATAATGTTAATAAATCTTAAAAAAAAGTTTTAATTACTTTCCACAATTTTTTTACAACATTCCTAAACTTATGTTGCGGATGTGAACTCATCCATAAAGCAGGTCGATTTTAGATTGCAGTGATATATTCTTCAATATTCATATTGGATTAGTTACTATAAACGCGACAAAAACAAAACAATTTGTTTTAGACGCAGATGCGCAGGGCGCCGCTTCTATCGGAGCGCGTGGAGCGAATGTTTCGTGCACACTGTGGAATGTTCTCATAGAATTGTTTTCGACGCTCATAAAAAACGCGCGCCGGATTATCTGACGCTCGTGCAAATTCGCTCGTAGCAAACTACGCTGCTGCTTGCAGCGCTACTTTGTGGCCTCGTAGTTATTAGACATACATTTGTTTTTGACGCTCGACGCTGACACTTGCAGCGCAAGGCGAATTCGCTTGGAGCGTCGCATTTCGTGGCCCTCGGGTTAGATTGCTGCCTGACAGATATTTGTTGTCTGAGTAAAACATCCCTTACATAGTTTTTTTTTTTTTAAAAAAACGTGTTCAGATAAGCCGCATGACTTTGTAATATAATAGGAATTTAGTATGTAGAACGGTCGTGAGATGGAAATTTTATCTCTAGGTGGTGAAAAGGCGATTTCGTTTTTGTGAAAAATCTTATCCTACTTATAAGATTTTTATATTTTTTTCAAAACCCCGGTACTGATAAAACGATTCGTTCGTCATTCGATAAACTCGGGCCAGGTGACCGGCAGCGGTCTGCCGCTGAGCACGATGTGGACGCGCGTGGAGCGCGCGCGCGCCGCCGCGCACTGGCGCCCGCTGGCCGCGCCCGCGCCCGGCGCCGACCCTGCGCGCGCGCCGCTGCCGGCCGACGTGGCCGAGCTGCTGCGGCCCGCGGCGGGCCCGGGCGCGGCCGCGCTGCTGCTGGCGCAGGCGCTGCGCCTGGCCAAGGTGCCGCTGCTGCCGAGCGGCGGCTACGCGCTGGCGCCCGCGCACGGCGCCGGCTGCGCGCTGGGCGACGCGCGCGAGGCGGAGGGCGGCGAGGCGCTGCTGGCGCTGCTGCGCGCGGCGCGGCGCCTGCCGGACGCGCACGCGGCGCGGCCGCAGCCCGCGCGCGCCGCGCCGCTGGTGGCGATGTTCCTGGACCCGCCGCACTACTTCACGAACGACGCCGGTGACTATTGCAGTGTAGCTCCTCCAAATTTCCATTGATTTTTTTTTTCTGATTGATTGTTTTTTTCCATTATCTGTTTACTATCGCCTTCCCTGAAATTACATTGTTTGTTCGAACGTTTCTAATATTAGTCATCGTCTCTACTATACAGGGTTATTAGTGAAACATTAACGACCTCTTAAGAGGTCATTGTACTCATCATTATGAACAACTTTTACTATGGACTTAACCTGAAAACGTGAAAAAAAATCAGCTGTTTCCTACATTTATGTCCGTATAACTCGACAAAATGTAGGGAACCGCTGTTTTTTTTTTCGCTTTTTCATGTTTAATCCCATAATAAAAGTTATTCATAACGATGAATACAATAACCTCTTAAGAGGTTGTTAATGTTTTACCAATAACCCTGTATAATTTTACTACCAACTTCGTACCTACCGCCAGCCGCTCTGCCTCCGCTTTTTAGGGTTTTGTTGCCAAATGGCAAAAAACGGAACCCTTATAAATTCGTCATGTCTGTCTGTCTGTCCGTCCGTATGTCACAGCCACTTTTTTCCGAAACTATAAGAACTATACTGTTGAAACTTGGTAACTAGATGTATTCTGTGAACCGTATTAAGATTTTTACATAAAAATAGAAAAAAAAACTGGCCAAGTGCGAGTCGGACTCGCACACGAAGGGTTCCGTACCACAAGGCAAAAACGCCGAAAAAAACATGTTTGTTGTATGGGAGCCCCCCTTAAATATTTATTTTATTTTATTATTATTATTTATTATTAAAGTTAAAATACAACTGAGTATTTCGTAAATATTTCAAGTGCCTACCTATTGCCATTTTTGATATCGAGCAAAAAAGGGCAAAAAAATCGCGTTTGTTGTATGGGAGCCCCCCTTAAATATTAATTTTATTTTGTTTTTAGTATTTGTTGTTATAGCGGCAACAGAAATACATAATTTGTGAAAATTTCAACTGTCTAGCTATAGCGAATCTTGAGATACAGCCTGTTGACAGACAGACAGACAGACGGACAGACGGACAGACAGCGAAGTCTTAGTAATAGGGTTCCGTTTTTATACGGAACCCTAAAAACAATAAATTTTGGGGATCCCCCATACTTTTTTTTCCCCCTCAAACCCATACGTGTGGGGTATCTATGGATAGGTCTTCAAAAATGATATTGAGGTTTCTAATATCATTTTTTTCTAAACTGAATAGTTTGCGCGAGAGACACTTCCAAAGTGGTAAAATGTGAGACCCCCGTAACTGCTAAAATAAGAGAATGATAAAACTAAAAAAAATATATGATGTATATTACCATGTAAACTTTCACCGAAAATTGTTTTGAACGATATCTAGTAAGTAGTTTTTTTTAATACGTCATAAATCTTAAACCGCAATTTACCTTTCATTCAATCAACTCAAATATAAAACTTAAAAAAACATTTAATTTCATAAACATAAACCTTATGCATAAACCCCGATTTTACGGAACCATCGGTGCGCGAGTCCGTCTCGCTCTTGCCCGGTTTTTTTAAATCTCTGATATCTTATAGGATATTCATTTTAATGATAAAATAAAATAAAATATTTTTTTTTGTAATATGTAAAAGATAAAAATGGTTACTGTGGGTTATCCTTAGGAGATCGACATATACCATTACGGATTTTTAATCAGTCTTTTTAAGATATAGAATTCCGTAGTACATTAATTTGATCTATCTATTAAGACATCTATATACTTACTTCAAAATCAACCAAAGATGGTGTTATTTGCAGATGACACATCACTGATCTTTAAGCTAGACAGACGGGCACAAAATCTTGACGACGTGAATAACTCTATTCTTCTGGTCCAAGATTGGTTTACGGTAAATAATTTGGCACTAAATGAAAAGAAAACCAAATGCATTAAATTTAAATTACCTAATGTTAGAAGTACCGAATGTGACATCATACTGAATAGAGAAAAACTGGAATTTGTTGATCAAACGGTTTTTCTGGGAATCACGCTAGACGAGAAATTACAATGGGGACCTCATATAACATCTCTTGCGGGGCGGCTTAGCTCGGCCGCTTATGCTGTTAGAAAGATAAGACAGTTAACTGATGTAGAAACCGCGCGTTTAGTCTATTTTAGCTACTTTCACAGCATTATGTCGTACGGCATTTTACTATGGGGTCGAGCTGCTGACATTGAATCCATCTTTATTTTGCAAAAGAGAGCTGTCAGAGCCATTTATAATCTACGTCGCCGCGAATCTCTCAGGGAACTTTTTAAAAGGATTAATATTATGACGGTACCTTGCCAATTCAGTTATGAAAATATTATGTATGGAAGCAAAAATCTACATCTTTTTAATAAAATAAGCGATCGACATAGTTTTAACCAGTATTATATTATCTGTGGTTTTAACTATGTGTATCTGGTCGGCCGGGTCGTCGCCTGACTCTGCCGCCGCCCGCACTCTCGTAACCCACGGGACCGTCTGACGTACGTCCGCTGTGCAGGCTACCTGAGCTGGCTCACGGCGCTGTGGGACGCGGCCTGCGACTGGCTGGCGGGCGAGCGGCGTGTGGCGCTGCTGTGCTGGCGCCTGCGCTGGCTGCACGCGCTGCTGCTGTTGCTCGACCCGCAGGTGACGCGCACGAGGCTCCGACGGAGGACCCGAGCGCTGGTTCTCTTTAAAACGTTCTGCAGCATTTAAAAATTCGATTATACTTTTGCGGCAGGAGGAGTCGGGGCGCAAGGAAACACGGCGCATGCGCGGCGAGGCCCGCGCCGCTCTGAAGAGGTTCGCGGGCACGTCGCCGCTGCCGTTCGCCCAGTTCGCGCGCATCGAGCACGCGGCCGGCGACGTGCCCGCCGCGCGCCGCGCCGCGCTGCACGCGCTGCGGGCCGCGCTGCGGGACCCCGGCGCCGCGCCGGAGCTGGGCCTGTACGTGGCGCGCGTGTGCGGCGAGCTGGGCGACGACGCGCTGGGCGCCTGGGCCACGGCCAGCGCCGCGCTGGGCCTGGCGCCGCCGCCCGACGCGTGCCTGACCGCGCCGCCGCCGTGCGAGCTGCTGCAGCGCGCGCTGCGGGCGTGCGAGGCGCGCTGCGACGCGCTGGAGCAGCTGCCGGACGACGGGCGCGAGGCGCACGTGCTGGACGCGCAGCTGCCGGCGCCGGCCGAGTGGGCGGCGGCGCGCGCGCGCCTGGCCGGGCCCGCGCGCCGCGCCGAGCTCGTGCGTGCCGTGCGCGCCGCGCCTCAAGCCCAGGTGAGTGTGCACGCACGTGCCGGCGGCGCATTCGTATCGCGTAATTTTAAGTCCTGTTTCGTATCGCAGGGCGCGGCGGCGGAGCGCTACTGGGAGCAGAGCGCGTGCGCGCTGGTCACGGAGGCCGCGCGCGAGCACCGCCTGGCGCAGTACGCGCGCGCGCTGGCGCCGCTGTTCCCGCACAACGGCCTGCTGGCGCTAGGTACGCAGCGCGCTCCCGAGAGACGTGCGGGGACGGGCGCGCAGTGAACCGAACGTCTGTCCGCAGCCTGCAGCGGCGCCCCGCTGTGGGCCTGGCAGAAGGACGGCACCGCGGAGGAGCGCCTGCGCGCCCTGGCCGGCGGCGCGCGCACGCACCGCGCCGCGCTGGCGCACGTGCTGCCGCCGCTGCTGCGTGCCAGCCCAGCCTGGCAGCCGGGCGACGCCGCGCGCGTGGCGGCCGCGTGCGCGCGCGCCGGGCGCGGCGGCGCGGGCGGCGCGCTGCTGCACGCCGTGCGCCTGGAGAGCGAGGCGCGCGCGGGCCGGGCGCGCCCCGCCGCCGCGCTGTACGCCGCGCTGGACCGCCACCCGCAGCACAAGGTGAGGGGGCGGGCGGGGTGCGTGTCGTGTTGCCGTGGGGGCCGCGTGCTGCACGCCGTGCGCCTGGAGAGCGAGGCGCGCGCGGGCCGGGCGCGCCCCGCCGCCGCGCTGTACGCCGCGCTGGACCGCCACCCGCAGCACAAGGTGAGGGGGCGGGCGGGGTGCGTGTCGTGTTGCCGTGGGGGCCGCGTGCTGCACGCCGTGCGCCTGGAGAGCGAGGCGCGCGCGGGCCGGGCGCGCCCCGCCGCCGCGCTGTACGCCGCGCTGGACCGCCACCCGCAGCACAAGGTGAGGGGGCGGGCGGGGTGCGTGTCGTGTTGCCGTGGGGGCCGCGTGCTGCACGCCGTGCGCCTGGAGAGCGAGGCGCGCGCGGGCCGGGCGCGCCCCGCCGCCGCGCTGTACGCCGCGCTGGACCGCCACCCGCAGCACAAGGTGAGGGGGCGGGCGGGGTGCGTGTCGTGTTGCCGTGGGGGCCGCGTGCTGCACGCCGTGCGCCTGGAGAGCGAGGCGCGCGCGGGCCGGGCGCGCCCCGCCGCCGCGCTGTACGCCGCGCTGGACCGCCACCCGCAGCACAAGGTGAGGGGGCGGGCGGGGTGCGTGTCGTGTTGCCGTGGGGGCCGCGTGCTGCACGCCGTGCGCCTGGAGAGCGAGGCGCGCGCGGGCCGGGCGCGCCCCGCCGCCGCGCTGTACGCCGCGCTGGACCGCCACCCGCAGCACAAGGTGAGGGGGCGGGCGGGGTGCGTGTCGTGTTGCCGTGGGGGCCGCGTGCTGCACGCCGTGCGCCTGGAGAGCGAGGCGCGCGCGGGCCGGGCGCGCCCCGCCGCCGCGCTGTACGCCGCGCTGGACCGCCACCCGCAGCACAAGGTGAGGGGGCGGGCGGGGTGCGTGTCGTGTTGCCGTGGGGGCCGCGTGCTGCACGCCGTGCGCCTGGAGAGCGAGGCGCGCGCGGCGGGCGGGGTGCGTGTCGTGTTGCAATAGCTGACGTGTGTCCTGTTCCAGTGGCTGGCCGTGCGCGGCGCGGCGTGGTGCCCGGAGCAAGCGGCGACGCTGGCCGACGTGTTACTGGAGCGACAGCTGCGCGCGCACACGTTGCTGGACGAGCTCGCGCCGCCGCCGCACGCGTCGTGATCTGCTACAATAAACATATACCGAACATGAACGCTCCTTTCATTTTTTTCATTCATTTCTATTTTACGCGTCACTACGCGCCTTTGTAACATATCGTTTAATTTCTAATATCGAAGATGTTGTCCTTTAATAGGTACAAACTTCCTGACCAAAACTTTCAAATTTCTCATTACAGATCCTCTCAATGACTCGAATTAGGTATTGGTACAGTTAGAACATAGAGACATTTGACATGCAAAACATTACAATACAATATGTTGATTTGCATCCTCGTCAAAGTTCAGGAGGTTGTCATAAAATACATAAATAATCAATTGAAGTACGTTATGGGGCAATAACTAGTAAGCGCTGCTTTTTTGTTGTTGAAATTTAACAGTATTTCAGAATTACACCCTTAATTCAATACAAATAAAACAGAATCACCCGACTACGCACACAGCGACAATGCATGCAGCTGTTTTTCCCCGAAATGGTAGCGCCGTCGCCCCGCGTAGCAATGACCCGACCGGTAGCAATAATTTTACCTAATTTTATTTCGAAAATCACCTACATTATTGTCATAAATTTCGCTTGATAAAGAACTCATTTTTGAGCATCATTGGAATACGGAAATCTTACTAATGACAGTAATACTAGTGCGCCAAAGAAAAGTTCACTGACCTGTTATCAGATGATTAATAATATCCTTCAACCTAGTTTTCGTAGGGATTTTGTTTTTATTTGTGGATTAAATTGGTTGATTTGAAACTTTCCTTCCTACTTAACGGGCTTAGGGCCGGCAATAATACCTACCTTAGTTAGTGTACCGATCTACTAAGTCTAAAAATGATGTTTTCTACGTTTGATGAAATGGAAAGACGTGCTAGTTAAGTATAAGTACGTGGTGTACTTACTTTCAACTCTTAGGTAAACACTCGTCCATCCACAGGATGTTGGCGTCTTGGTGTTCCAGGAACCAGCGACCAAAATGTAACCCGCACGGCATTATCACCTGGGTGAATGTCTTGTGCCTTACGGTAGTGGAATGGGTGTTGCAGCTCACGCTTCAGTAGGCGCCACACTGTAGTGTGCTGCACTCCAAAGTGTTGACCAGCCTCCCGCGTGCTTGCCCGTGGGTCTCGCTGGAAGTATTCCAGGATGTCTTCCTGCAAGGCGACAGGCAGGCCTACGCTGCCGCGAGCTTGAGCATGCCGGGGAACGTCAAACTGCCGATGATCCCGCAGTCTCTGCGTAGCAGCCAGCATGACGCTCTGTGACGGGGTTCCCGATCGGGATACATTTCCACGAACATCCGGATGGCTCCACGTAGGCTGTCTCCACTGATGGCGACCATCTCCACCAACTCGGCATTTGAGTAATTGTCCGTCATCACACTTTGTAACTACGTCTCGATGTACGGAAATTCGCAAAGCGCACTCGCGAACACTTCGGCGAGTTCAATCACACTGTCGGCGCCGGCGCCGCGCCGCGCGGCGCCGGCGGGGAAAAGGGGCGTGGCTAGGAGCGGCGCGGGAGCGTGTGATTGGGGGATGGGATTGATTACCTACGAATTTATCGAATGAGAGTTGCATGAATGGTTTGCATTTGTGTGTGTGTGAAGCGCGGTTATAGGGCTAGTAACAGACGGGCCGCGTTTAAATACGGCTGGTTCACACTTACGGATTTCCTTAAATAAGAAAAAAAAATAAAAAAATACCTACTCATTTTATTGTTGATTTGGGTCGAGAATCATTAGCATAATTACGTCCTTGAATTTGACTAGGATGCAAATCAACACATTGTCTATTTAATGCTAGAGTATAATATTTATGTCTTACGGCATGCATTAAATGCTAGTTATATTCTTCATTAATTTTACAATACACTAGCTGTGACCCGCGGCTTCACCCGCGTTAATTTGAGGAAAAGAACCTACTAAAATATATTCCATTAATTTAACGATTATATTCACAAGCTACGAAACTGCTGGATCATTTGATGAAATTTGGTATGGGAATACTTTGAACCCTGGGGAAGGACATAGGCTACTTTATATCGACATACCACTCGGGCAAAGCCGCGGGCTGATGCTAGTATATACAATAAACAAAACCGGTTAAGTGCGAGACGGACACGCGCACCGTCCTCGGTGCGCGAGTCCGTCTCGCACTTCCGTACAAATTTGTAGGTATGTAACTACTACTAAGGAGAATGCTGTGGGACCGTACCAACTTGCGAGGGAGAGTGTCATACAACTAAAGGTAGTTCATAAAATTACTCCTATTTTCGAGTCTATGTATGTTTGTATATATGTATGTATATTTCTTTGGCACGCTCTGTAGCCTAAACGGCTTGATCGATTTCAACTTGAGAGGTGCCGTTAGATTCGTCTTAATTGTGAGAGTGACACTGGGTATATCAAAATTGAAAAAAAAAATTAAAATGGCCGATTTTTGGCGCAATATATCTTCAAAAAATTTTTTTTTCTCGAAACCTGTCGAGTGGGCTATCAAAATAAAGGGTTTTAAAAGGTGATTACAAAAATATATATAACTTATATGGTTAAAAGTAATTCGAAGTGACAAATCGTAAAAAACACGTACCAAGAACTAAATCGTTTGCGAAATCTTTCACATTTGTAAACTAAAAAGCTGGAAATAAAAAAAGTAATTTAAAAAATAAAAAACCCGACTGCGAAACTGAAAAGCTGCAAACAAGCCCATTTTAAATTAAATAAAAGTTGGAAGCAGGCGGGACCCATAACATTTTTATTACATTTTCTAATTGAAATGGGTCCCTGCTTCCAACTTTTATTTAATTTAAAATGGGTTTGTTTGTAGCTTTTCAGTTTCGCAGTCGGGTTTTTTATTTTTTATTAAAATTAGAGTTACGTTTTTGTTGTGAAAAAGATTCCAGGATTTCGGACACAAAAATAAAAGTATTTTTATTTACTTTTGTACGTATTTTCTCATAAGTCACTGCCATTGCACTTCATTTCACACTAGGTTTGGTTGTGACAGCGGACTTTTTACCCGACTGCGTCAGAAGGAGGGTTATGTTTTTCGAGTGTATGTATGTATGTATATTTGACACGCTCTGTAGCCTAAACGGCTTGATCGATTTTAGCTTGAGAGGTGCCGTTAGATTCGTCTTAATTGTGAGACTGACACTGGGTTTGTCAAAATTGAAAAAAAAATTAAAATGGCCGATTTTTGGAGAAATATTGTCTTCAAAAAATTTTTTTTTTCTAAAAACCTATCGAGTGGGGTATCGAAATAAAGGGTTTTAAAAGGTGATTACAAAAATATAAACAACTTATACGGTTAAAAGTAATTCGAAGTGACAAATGTAAAAAACACGTACCAAGAACTAAATTGTCTGCGAAATCTTTCACATTTATTTTGTAACTAAAAAGCTGGAAATAAAAAAAAGTTATTTAAAAAAATAAAAAACCCGACTGCGGTAAAAAACTAAAAAGCTAAAAACAAGCTCATTTTAAATTAAATAAAAGTTGGAAGCAGGCGGGTCCCATTTGGGCACGCCACAATTGCGGCGATAAGTCCCCTCTTTGAGGAGTGGCTAGGGAGGCGCCACGGCGTCCTCACCTTCCGCCTAACGCAGGTCCTCACCGGGCACGGCTGCTTCGGGAGGTTCCTGTCCAGAATAGGGCGGGAGGAAACGCCCGGGTGTCACCATTGTGTGGATCGCCCGGAGGACACGGTGGAGCATACGGTGGAGATCTGCCCAGCTTGGGCAGAGCACCGCCGTGTCCTCACGGAGGCGATCGGCGGCGGCGATCTCTCGCGTCCGGCCCTAGTCCGGGCCATGGTACGGAGCGAGAGTGCATGGGAGGCTGTCGCCTCCTTCTGCGAAGCAGTGATGCTCGCGAAGGAGGAGGCGGAGCGCGTGAGGGAGAGGCAATCCTTGCGCCCTCACGCCCCTAGCCGCCGCAGGAGACGCCCTGGGCGTCGGGAATCGATAGCCGATTCCCGGCCACCGTAGGCGCGGGCTTGCGGACGGCGAGCAATGGGCAGCTCGCCGTCCGGTAAGGACCAGGCCCGGGTCGACGGCGCGTTGTGTTCCACGCGCGCCTCAAGGAGATGTCAGCACCAACTGACGGGGTCCGCTAGGGCCGATGCCCGCCAGGGTCGCGGGTTGTTCGAAAGAGATACCGTGGCCCCTGGCACAGGCAACTGAAGGAACACGGGTGGGTTTTAGTCAGTAAGAGTCTGACACTCCCTTCCGCTCCGCCCAGAGCGGGAGGGGTCATTTGATGATTTCCCACCCAAAAAAAAAAAAAAAAAAAAGGCGGGTCCCATTACATTTTTATTATATTTTCAAATTCAAATGGGTCCCGCCTGTTTCCAACTTTTATTTAATTTAAAATGGGCTTGTTTTTAGTTTTTTTACCGCAGTAGGGTTTTTTATTTTTTTAAATAACTTTTTTTTCGTTTGGTACAGGTCGCCCTATATTTGACGGCATTCTCCTTTAAGGTTTTCGAATTTTTTCCTTTACTTGTGCTACTGGACGTTGCTTCTTGCCAAATTTCATGATTCTAGGTGAACGGGAAGTCCCTATAGGATTTGATTCCCTTGCCAGTGCCATATCAGACTATGCGGCATTAACGGAATATAAACGCCCATATCTTTTGATTACGTTGACTTAGAAGTTTGATTTTTCACTGCTTCAAGGGATTGTAGCCCTGAGTATTTGATATTAATTTCAACTTGATAAGTCCGCGCGTTCCTGAGAAACAGATGTGCATAACTCCTGCTTCCTCATATGTGACAGAATAATTCTACCTATGCCAATATTTAAGGCTTAATAGCTGCAATCAAAGTTCCCAGTCTTAATTTAGCTGCCACAAAATCGTTTAGTGCGAATAGAATAGAATCGTTTATTTCTGAGTACATGGTACATAAAGATCTTAATATTATACGGAATCACATATACTACCATTGCTGGTGTAGAAATATTAAATGAGTAAGTATCTAATTTACAAAGTCACATAGTTATAAATCATGCTATATTAAATAAAATTTGAAAATAAACAAACAAACAAAAAAATAAATAATAGTAGTACCTAATAATAATATGTGTAAGTACACATATTATTATTTCTACTATTATTTATTTTTTTGTTTACAAATAATGTGCTCCATAAAGTTATGGAGCACATTATTTGTATGCATACATAATTAAAAATTAAATGTTATTCAAAGTTAACTATTTTATATAATGTCAATATGCAATAATAATAATAATAATTTATTAAAAGTCAATAAAAAGTCATCGAACAATACTATGATAATGTCAAAAAATATTCCGAAAATGTCAATCCATATTTATTATTAATACAATGTCAATATTTATTACTAATATAATGTCAATATTTATTACTAATACAATGTCAATATTTATTACTAATACGATGTCAATACAAGTATCTACTAATTATACAATGTCAATATTTTTGATTTAAAAATTCATTAACTGAATAGAAACAGTTATCCAAAAGCCAAACGAAAATTAATTTCTTAAATTTATTAGTAGGCAACACTAATGCGTGTAGGTAGTTTATTAAAAAATTTGGTTGCCATGCAATAGGAATTCCTGCTGTATAAATGTAGTCTCTGTCTAGGTACCAGTAATTCGTTTGGATTTCTGTTCTGTACTCTTTTGGAAACGTGCTCATGTAATGGGAACAAGTGAGAATATTTCTTTACAAACAAACAGACTTCAAAAATGTATAGACAAGGAAGTGGAAGAATTTTTAGTGATTTAAATAAGGGTTTGCAATGTTCCAAATATCCCGCTCCATAAATTTTTTTTTGTGCAAGGAAGGCTCTGTTTACGTCTACTGAGTTACCCCATATCACTAGTCCATAACGAAGCACTGATGAGACATAATATCCGTGATATGCGTTAAGAGCTGTTTCTGTATTAGCTATGCGTCTCAGTTTTCGAAAAGCAAACACAAATTTGTCCAATCTTGTACAGACTCTCTTCACGTGCTCTTTCCAATTCAATTTTTCATCGATAACGATTCCTAAGAATAAAGTTGATGGTACTGGTTCTAATATTGTATTAGAGTATTGTATGTTGGCAGGTTTTATCGAGGAATTATTAGTTTGAAACTGTACTAACTTTGTTTTTTCAATGTTAAACTGTAAATTATTACATTCCAGCCATTTTATAGCGCAAAATAGTTCGTTGTTTGTGTCAATTTCTAAGTCATTTCTATTCAAAGATTTTATGGTCAGAGTAGTGTCATCCGCAAATAGTGTACAATCTTGTTTTAGGTTCATGCAAAGATCATTAATATATATAATAAATAATGGAGGCCCTAATACGCTCCCCTGTGGAACAACGCAACTATTAATTTTAACTTCTGAACAATATTCTTTTTTCACATTGTTGTCAATTTTTGAGATTACTGTCTTTTGCTGTCTACATGACAAATAACTTTTAAACCAGTTATGTGCATTGCCTCTTATGCCGTACTTCTCCATTTTGCAAAGTAAGCGATTGTGTGGGACAAAGTCAAATGCCTTGCGCATATCTAAAAATATTGATTGTACAGACATTCTGTTATTTAGAGCTTCGGTTATAAGTTTAACTAGGGAAAAGCAAGCAAGTGAGGTTGAACTATTTTTCCTAAAACCAAACTGATTATCTGTAAGTACTTATATTGTTTTTATTTAAGAAAATGATTAATTTTTCATACATTGCTTTTTCAAAAATCTTTGATATGATAGGTATAAATGTAATGGGCCTATAATTGCCCACATCCGTGGTATTACCTTTTTTGAATACCGGTTTAACGTATTAGCTAGAGTGACGCCACCCCGCTTCCTCATTCAATATAGGCAAACCAGTGAGGTTAGGGAATATAGGCAAACCAGTGAGGTTAGGGAATATAGGGAAACCAGTGAGGTTAGGGTTTTGGAATATAGTCATAAAAATAAGGCATAATAGCTGCACAAGGAAGGAAAGAACTGAACGATAATACTTAAGGGGGAAGCGCTAAGGTAGCCCGCGAAATTCAAATATTCTTACGTTTTTTGCAATTTGCTGGTCAGTGTATTCGCGACAGTAACAAATATGTATTTACAGAATTATAAACATTAAGATTAGTAATACAACTTGTTAAGTTAGTATAATTGTAAAATGTCAAAATTTCATGAAATAGTCAGTGGGATTACTTGGTCTTGGAGAGTTGCCATGTGTTGATGACTTTAATAATTATAATTCTGTTTCTGCTTTCGCCTTAAAAAGTGTTGAAACTACGATCAAAAAACGTGTGTGTAAGTTGAAGTGACGTCACCGCAGCTCGTAGGGGTCTTGCCAGCGGACAACGAAAGGATCATAGGGTTGGGTTCCGTTTTTCCTTTCGAGGTACGGAACCCTCAGAACCGGACAAGTGCAAATCGGTCCGATTTGCACTTGTCCGGTTCCGCACAACGACGGGTTCCGTAGTTAGGATGAATTTATCCCAAGAAGTTGAAAAACCACTGACCTCTATAATACAAGAGAGGTCAGTGTGAAAAACATGTTCTCCCATACTTTCCAACCGCAAATGTAAGTTTGGACGAACGAGAGATTTATCATGCTTTTTTAAGACCACAGAATTCTTATAGGTTTTCCTGTAATTTATAATTTATTTCATCTGTTTTAAAACTACATATTTTAAAAATATTAAATAAAATCATTAAGTTCAGTGCATCTTTTTCTTTCTATTTCATTAAGAAAAGGACAGAAGATACAAATAAATTTTAATATATTCCTGACAAATTAATCAGCGCTAAATTAACGTAATTTTAATAGGCAAGGTTTTAATCACGTCTAAACTTGTATGGAGTAGTGTCAGGCGCTGATTAATTTGAAATCGCTAGCGACACAATCTGTGTGTGGTCGTGTAATATTGAATCCCACAAAAACATTTCATGTTAAATGTTGCCAAGACGAGACCATGTAGCTCGCACTATCAAAAAGTAATCAGATCTCATGTAGAGCCAAGCTTCTAACTCTACACGCCCTAACTCTACAAGGCCTAACTTCAGAAGAAGAAGGTTCAAAAATACGACGAAGTGCTTCGAGAAAAGGTAGGTAGTGCCCTTGCGCTTCGCTTGGCTCGTCTTGGCTTGGGCACTCCCGTGCCCCCAGAATCGCCGGCGTCGTGGCTGCGTGTGTACATAGCATAATACCTAAACTTCTTTTTCATAAAATTCCTGAATATAATAGGTACTTCTTTCACGTTCTTTCGGTAGGTACAGATGTGATGGAAAATGACAATTAAAGATGTGTGATTGATATTGACAAAAAGAATTTTAGAGTTTTTGCAGACCATTTGTTATAATATGTTCGATACGTGTTTATATTAGGAAGTAATTTTGATTCTAAGCGTTGCAGGGAGACGATGTCATGAAGAGCGCGTTGTTGGCGGCTCTGCTGGTATCGGCCGCAGCACTCGCCGCCTGCGGTTAGTTCTGCTCTGTACATTCCTACACTCCTCTATAGTTGTTACGCTACATTATCTTCTATTTGTTCATTTACTAGCTGATCCGGCGAACTTCATACCGCCTCAGAATCAATAAATGTTGTGTTAATTTATTGATCAAAAAAGCCGTTCCATACAAAATGTATGAGAAACAAAAATCTTCTTTTTTTTTTCGTGCATTTTTCCCATGTGATAATAGTTATTCTGATAATCGGGGCGGAGACAAATCCAACAAATCAAAGATGATAAATATCGGCCAGCCGGTCCAGCCGTTCTTTAGTTATAAATGGTGTAACTATAACCCGACTTTGTTTTATAAATATAGATTTCATACTTCAAGCACATAAATGTACAGAGGCAGACTTAATGCCATAGGCATTTTCGTCAACCTTTGGGTGATGCAGAGACAACCAGTAGTAGGTGCAATGGGTCCATATTGGCTCACCTAAAGTTCTTTACCCGAAATTGTTCTTCCTAATGATTTGTAATCCGAATGATCAGTCTTCCTAAAATTTTTCATCCTAAAGTTTTCATTCATACTATTTGTAGTGCTACCGGTGATGTTCATAACACTCATGTTTCCGAAAATTGTAATTAATAATATCATTAATGTTAATATATTTAAACTCCTACTGTTTTTTATCATAACGCTTTTATCCCTAAACATAATTACCATAATATTAGAAGATGATAATTATTTATAGATTTAATTTGAGGGTATGATTGGGGGTATGCTTTACATAACGTACTGTGTGTCTATGGAACCACTGTACTTCCACACCCGGCGCTTTTTGATAGTAGCTATTTTTTTTGGATAGAATAGACTCTTTTTAGTGTAAATTTGAAAACCGCAAAGTTCGCAAAATCATAGTGGCCGAGAAAAGAAATCCCAAAGTTTTTTTTTTATCTACAAAAATATGTGGTTAGGCGTAGTCGACGGAGCCCCGCTTCGCGGGGCCCCTATTTCTGTCTACAGGGTTTAAAGGAACCTAACACGAAGGGGATGACGGGGGTCATCCCCTTCGAACCTAACCTGTCCGAGTCGGGGTGCCCCAAGTCCCGAGCTCGCTTCGCTCGCTCTTGCATCCTAAGTTGTCATTACAAATGTGTTACTTTTGTATATTATGTTGGTTACCGCTATAAATACAATCTAAACAAAAAAAAATCTATAAAAAGAAATCTAAACAAAAAAGATACCTGGTCTATGACTTTAAATAATAATGTAAAAGATTGAGAAAATATAGGAAAACAAATAAAAGTATAATAGATGTTTATTGCTACTGACATGAAGTTTAATGCTTCGGAATTATGAACATTAGAGACAGAGTAGTTAGGAATTGTGATTGTTAGGATGAAAAATTTTAGGAAGAACATTTTCGAATTTCCAATTATCGGAGTTGAAAATTTAGGTGAACTTTGGCGCACCCGGTGCAATCATGAAAATTGAGGAATTAATATTTTAAATATAAAGATGTGCCTAGGTACGCATAAATCTATTAAAACTATAAATATAATGTATAGATAATTAGGTATCTATTTAAAAATATAAGCACAAATAAATGAATATACTAAAAAGAAATAAGACAAACAACGAGAAAATATTAGCGTTGTGATGATACTGCCAGCTTTAAAGGATAATCGGTTGGTGGCCATCCTGATTTCCTGGGGGAGGGCGACAGAGAGATAGACTGAACGAAGAAGGAAGAGTGAATGAAGTCTGTGCGGTGAGTGCGACATTGGAGAAGACGATCGGTTGTGTGAGGAACGTTGATTTCTGTTGTAGTTGGCGTGAATCAGTGCCGTAATTAGCCTTTTATGCGCCCGGTGCGAGCTGCTATAACCGCGCCCTTAAAATATTTTCTAATCATAACCGATTCTGACAATAAAATGGATTGTCTCTATACTTAAATAAATCTATCATCCAAAAAATAAGTTTTTGTAAACTTAATTTTAAGTATGTACCTATTTGGTAAAGTTTTGAATAAGGAAGTTCAAATAAATTGCGTTTATAAATTAGGTGAAAAACATTTATTCAAAAATATTTGTCAAAATTCACAATTAGACAATACACAAATGACACCAAATACTGATCAGTACAGATAGTAAAGATTCAAGGCAAACCGTAAACCTTACTTAAGAGGGCCCTTCCCGGCGCGTCTATCGTCAACGCGAGCGTGTGCGTTACCCAGGCCAGATGTTGTCGAAAATGGTCATTTGAATCTTATAGATAATTAGTTTTCCGGCTTCTGTAATTGTTGCGCACATTTTTAAATTTGTTGCGCTTATAGTTTTTTAATTATTTCACAAAAACATTTCCTGCTGGGGTAACGTTACCCCAGCCAGACCTTTTTCTTTCTAATGGGAATATTTAAATAATTACAAGCTATAAAATTAGTTGTCTAGATGAAGTAAATGTTGTGCCTTATTTTGTATTTGTTCTTTCATCGGTTGCGAAGTTATTCGAGATTTTGCTGGGGTAACGTTTTTGGTTTTGCTAGATCTTTGAAATGGTTAAGCGGATTCTTATCATATTTTGTACATGGCTTCTTACCAATTAGTTTAAATTTGTTCTGCAATAAAAAAACCAAAATAATACATAGCTTATAGGTTATTTCATTAAATAGAAAAACACTTCAATTGGTCCCAGCACTCTCAATAAGAGCTCTAAAGACTTACTTTAAACGTTATTTTAAAGCTTGTAACTGCCTTCAAATGTATGTGAAGTTTCATTAGTATCCTGTAAGTATTTAACAAGTTAAGATGATATTGAGTTCTTCACGAGCACGGTCTTGATGCGCGCGGTGTTATTTGGCCACTGGATTGGATATATGAACTGAATGTTATGTCAATTATTAGTTTTTTAGTTCAGTTGTATATCAGTAAAATTTCAGCTCAGTACATTGGATAATTAATGAGATAATACGATTAAAGTCATCAGGAAGTGAATGACCGTGGTAACCCGACCAAGTTTAGGTGGTTACGAAAAAGCGAAAACGCAAAACATTATGGTACCTTCTAAAATATGTAGGATAGTGTTACAAATTTAGTACAGACATGTACACAAGTTTAAAAAAAACTACGTGATTATTAAATAATTTTTATTGACAGGTAATATAATCATTTCAATTGAACTTTTAAAGTATTATTAAACTTATACTTAAAAACAATCACAGATTAAAATTACAGATAGTAATTTTGCTTTTTTGAAATTTTCTATTATTTTTTAATTAAATTATAGATTTCAGTATACACAGTACACAGTTACAGTTTTTATTTAAATATACACATATTGGACTGTGTAATGATCACAGACAATACATAATATACTATGGTTTTTTTCTAGTCTATTCTCGTAGTGATTAATCCAAGAATTATTATTCACAAATAAAGTAGACCGGCAGAAAATACGATTTTGAAACAATCACAACAAAACAAGCAAGTTAGCACAGACTACACAACAAACAAAACAAATCCGTCATGACAGAAATCAGTGTGGCCATTTCATAAATAAAACCACCATATATCATTATTTGGTTTGTAAAGTTTTTTCTTCTAGACAGCATTTTAAGACAACTGAAACACAAAATAAGGGTTCTAAGACGACCCACTGACCGTTTTAACTAGTTTCAATCGTTATTATAAAATATTTTAATGAACATTAAAATAATCGCAGCTACTGAAAAGATGGGTAGGTATCTATTTAATCGGGCATGTGACATCACTGATCTTGCTGTCACTTTCTTTTGTAGAGCGCTATCTCGTTTTTGCAAAATTTGCCACTGTTGGCATTGGCAGCTATGAAAGCTAACTCCCCCTGGTGATTACGGAGCATGTTTAGTGCGATATGCAAACAATGCGCCCCTTCACCCCACCCCTTCCGCGTCCCACCGAACGACATGTTATATCAGTGATTTTTGAAAAGTTTGTGCAACTGGAAGATAATAATAATGTTTTCATAGTACTTACAGATATTATTATATTATTAATGTATTTAACAGTGTACGCGTCTGTACCGAAATTGTAAGGTGTATTATACTAAACATTTCAAAAGATAGTATAATGTTCTGCGTTTTCGCTTTTTCGTAACCACCTAAACTTTGTCGGGTTACCACGGTCATTCACTTCCTGATGACTATAATCGTATTATCTCATCAATTACCCAATGTACTGAGCTGAAATTTTACTGATATACAACTGAACTAAAAAACTAATAATTGACATAACATTCAGTTCATATATCCAATCCAGTGGCCAAATAACACTTCGCGCATCAAGACCGTGCTCGTGAAGAACTCAATATCATCATAACTTGTTAACGGGGCACCGAGCTTTTTATACTCAAAAACACGTTTTTATAACGGTTGTTTGAAGTAGTAAACAATTAAATAAAAATCTAAGGAATTAAATTGGCATTATTGGGCATATATACTAGCCAGTATACACAATGAAAACACGATTTGATAAAGTTGGCTCGATAGAATAAATTCACAAAGTTATCTCTAAAAAACACAACAAACGCTTAGTACGGCGTGAATACTTCGCGGAAGATCACCAGTTTTTGAATAATAACAAAACTACATGTTTTATATAACGTATACAATTTACATTTTCAAAATGTGTATTTGTTTAACATTAAGAAGGAAATACCTAAAGTCGCGCGAGTTTTGCCCATCTTATGCAGAGCTACCGCGCCGCCCTCCTGTCCGCTTTAGTCCTGCTTCGGCCATCGGACGGGGAGCTTGTGTCGCTTGCGCTTACGCACGGATTTAATAACGTAACGAAGAAAATTGTGTGAAAATTCACTGTAGCGTATTTGAAATGGGGAACAAAGTAAAGAAATCAAGGGAGAAAAGGGGTTGGCGAAAAACCAATGCTAAAAGCTTGCATGAAAAAATGAAGTAAGTAAAATTTGTATATTTACCTACTTATTTACTAATTGCCCTACTAGGTGATGTTATTTTTTTAAATAGGGTATATACAGTTTCCGGGGTAGGAAAAATTGACTAAATTGAATCTACTATGATTTGAATCATTCTCTTTATTATTTTTTCTATTTATAGGGTAAATATACCAGTTGTTGACATTTCACTGCAAATAAATTTGAATCATCTGATGACGAGAGAGAAAGACAAATTACAGATAGAAAATTTTGAGGATAAAGAGAATATTGTGGCTTCGTAAGTATAATCTTCCTACCTACCTATTATACCTAGTTATGAAAAGTACCTAGTTGTCACTTATCTACCTACTTACGATATTTAAAAAAATAGGTACACTGGAAAATTCTTTATCTTATTCTGTTTTATAGGGTAAATGTACCAGTTGTTGGCACTTCACTACAAAACAAAGAGTCATCTAAAGAACTGGTGAGGTAAGCGTATAAATAATAGGATGTGTCTAAGAAAACATTATAATAAATTAAGTATTTATAAATTAAGTACCACATTACCTTAAAAAAAAAAATTCATTGATGACACCGAGTCCAAAATTTATCAAACTCTGGAATTGTAAGTTCAGCAAGTAATTATTTTTATGAAATAAGTCTTACACATCCAAAAAATTTTTGTTGATGAATAAAGTAATTATAATTGAATCAAATGTTCTGTTTTATTACAGGATGCCAATTACACCGGAACAAAATTCTTGAATCAAATGTTCTGTTTTATTACAGGATGCCAATTACACCGGAACAAAATTCTTGTCTTTCAGTGCAAGGAGAAATAGACAGTGATAATGCTTTATTTTAACACGTGTACCAACTATTTTATAACTTTTTCCGCTTCTCTTCTGGCATAACAGTCGCGGAAGGCATAGCTTTTTTTCGTTTTGCTGACTCTTTCTTGTCTATTGCGTCTAAAATATATTGTGTTTGTGGCTCACGAATTTCTACTTTTCTGTCCAGCCTTGAATCAATTACTTCTAGTAGAAGACAATCAAAGTAAAATGTTTTTAATTTTGTTTCCATACTGTTCTTCCAGAATTCTTTATCTCTTTTTATTGTTTCTATTTTCATATCTTTTTCTGTCCACATTACAAATTAACATGATTCTTTCCTAGTAATGTGGAGCTGACCATGCATCTGGTAGAACCAATCGTGTTGTTTATTTATTGTCAAGTTCAGATTCTTCTCCAGAAACTAATTTGTTTTTGTGCTATACCTTCCCTGACTGTTATGTCCGTCTGGACTTGCCGCCAAAAACGGCAGATCAGGGTTGACGAATAGGCCACATTTCTGTATACCGTTGATGTATGCTTCTTCGTCGAGTTTTAGTAATTCAGCCAATTGTAGGGCGTATATAGGTTCAAACCCAATGATGCGTCGTAATTAAATCAAATGTAATGTAAAATGTACACATAGAGAAAATATTACCATGAAGTAAGTCCGATATTGATTATTATTGTTGCTTTTGTCCTCATAACTTTTTTCTATAAGATATGCGTAGGTACACACTGCTACATATCAAGGTATACATTTTCAGTATACGCTGATTGGTGCGTCTGTGTGGTGCCGGACTCAAAGAATAGCACCACCCCATACTTCCCGTGGGTGTCGTAAAAGGCGATTAAGGGAGACCGGAGAATGGGCAGCAGCGTTCTCTATGCATTACACCATCATACCTTACTGTGATCGCCAACCCGCCTACCAAGCGTGGCGATTATGGCAAACCCCTCCCAAAATTGGGGGAGGCCTATGTCCAGCAGTGGACGTCTTTCGGCTGAAATGATGATGATGATGATACGCTGATCTCGCATTGTATAGGATTTCCGTACAATGAGATCAGCTTATACTGGAAATATATAGCCTAATAGCCATAATATTATGCTGGGCAATTTTTGATCACTACTCTACTTTTCACAGGGTGTTCTACCCATGAATATTCTTCATTACACCTCGCTGGCTGCTTTAGCAGCTCGCTCCTCACAGGCATAAGCATAATCAGCCTATAATATTCCCACAGCTGGGACACAGGCCTCCTCTCGGTGACAGGGAGTGGGCCGTAATCCACCACGAGGGCCCAGTGCGGGTTGGTGGATGTCACATGTTATTGTCTACTAATTTTTGGTTCTAGGACATGCCTTTGTTTCCTCACAATGTGTCCTTCACGGTTTTGAGAGCAGTGGTGATGAAATAATTTACCCGAAGTAAAGCGCCTGTCTGGGTTCGAACCTACGCCCTACTACGGCTGAAGTACTAAAACTCGACGAAAAAGCTTACTTCAACGGTATACAGAAATGTGGCCTATTCGTCGATCCTGAACTGTTGTTTTTGGCGGCAAGTCCAGACAGACTAATAGGTGATAAAATTATTGAAGTTAAGTGTCCGTATTCGGCTAAGGACATAACAGTCAAGGAAGGTATAGCACAAAAACAAATTAGTTTCTGGAAACTCGAGAAGAATGGGAACTTGACAATAAATACACAACACGATTGGTTCTACAAGCTGCAGGGTCAGCTCCACATTACTAGGAAAGAATTATGTTTATTTGTTATGTGGACAGAAAAAGATATGAAAATAGAAACAATAAAAAGAGATAACGAATTCTGGAAGAACAGTATGGAAACAAAATTAAAAACATTTTACTTTGATTGTCTTCTACTAGAAATAATTGATTCAAGGCTGGACAGAAAAATAGAAATTCGTGAGCCACAAACACAATATATTTTAGACGCAATAGACAAGAAAGAGTCAGCAAAACGAAAAAAAGCTATGCCTTTCGCGACTGTTATGCCAGAAGAGAAGCGGAAAAGTTATAAAATTGTGAAAGTTGTAAAATTTGAACACGTGTTAAAATATCTTTTATCAAAAAAATTTTAACCGACTTCAATGTAACAGCAGATTCTCTAAAAAGTTTAAAATAACTACACACGTGATTTTTTTAGCGGTTCCAAATATTTACTCAGAAATCACGAAAAAAAAAAGCTATTTCATACATTTTGGAAGGAGCGACTAGAATCAATTCTATTTTAATATAATTTTTGACGTTAAAAAGTGCCTTTTATGTGCCTATTTGAAATAAATGCTTTAACTTTGACTTTGGTCAAGTAGGTTTTGAACTTTTGTATTAAACAGCTGATTTTTTTTTCGTGACTTCAGAGATGGTTCCATAGTGAAAGTTGTTCATAATCATGGGTAGAACAACCTGTATAAATTTGGAAGTAAAGTTCTTACCATGTAACTTCATTATCAGAAATTCAATAGAATCTGCTTGCAAAAACTTACTACGTAGTAACAAAAGTATTTTATTGAATCTACTTTGAAGAATAAATAATTAGAAATTGAAAATATAGAGTCGACTACTGGGACTTTTACCCTATTTATTTAGCCATTATGTTATTTTACGTTATTGAGATTTTGAGATCACTTTTAAGTTTCTATTGTACTTAGAATAATTATCATAAAAGGTAATTAATTGTAATAGTATTATTCTACTAAGTAAATTATACCTAATATTCATTTTTCATTGATCAGATACCTACCTACCTAACGACGGTAAATTATAAAGGAGAAGGGGACTTCTGGGCCCAGCAGTTAACTAGTTGAAACGTATATTAAAAAAACCGTTATATTTTTCTAAAGGAAATCACAAAGTATGGGACCATGTTTCTACCTAGAAAGCGAGAAAACTTAAGTTAATGAAACATAAATAATCGATTAAATAATTCCTGAATTACTACTAATCGATTATGAATAAATCGGTAAAATATGAGAATGTATGAAAATCGAGTGACAACTGACAAGTGCATGTCAAGTGGAATCGATTGAATAGATTCACAGTGAATTTTTTTCTTCTGGCGACACTTGTGCCTGACATCGTCAGTCACTGACTGACAGATGCACTCGTTCGTTTTCTTCCATTCTAAGTGCACACGTATTTTCCTTGTTTTATTGTTTACCCCACGACCTCGGCTTTGCACATTATAACGGACTATTTGACGGATCTTGCTACTCTAAATTACCTGGCTTTCTATTTTGGACAAGTGTTTACTCCTATCGAGTGGATATTGACGACATGGATCGCTGTGTAAATTGTACGATTGCGACTGGTCGCAGTAACTCTATTGGTAGAAGAGTCTTGGAAGATGAGGCGATTTTATCAGTTGCCAAGCATGTTGGGACTTGACCCAAGATGGGGTTCTTGGGAGACGTGCGATCGATGCACCAACCCAAGTTGGTCATTCCAGTGTTCGTACCTCCTGCACAATTTTTAGATGATATTCTCATAATTATTGAAGATGAATAATGCATGTTTTATACATGTATTGGTGTTTTATTTTACTTCCCCTTCTCCCTTTTTTATTTAGTTTTTAAAAGGTTGGTGCCTACTGCTTCTAGGTTACAGGATATTGGACGCAGAAACCTGTCTTCGACTGTAGCGACTGTCCAGGGCGCGGGAGAGGCAAACGTGTCAGATCTTCGACACGTCACAAGCTCCATACATAAAACCATTACACAACCAAAGCCATTCAAAGTATTTCGTACATAACATAAAAACTACAATGTTATAATATAACCTCACTTTTACTATAATTCATATAACTTGTTTCCTGGATAGCCAAATTTCACCAAATTTTCAGTGAGGCCTTGTTATTATATCCTCTTACAAATAAGGCTAGTTTGATTCAGTTAACACATGGGCCCAGGAATCTATGGAGCCATTCCCTTCTCCTTTAAAAATTGCATAAAATCTGAAAAAGGTTTCATATCGTGAATTTTTCCAATAAAAGTACCTATTTCAAAACGTTATTTTCATTTTTTTGTAACTATTGGTAGCACCTCGCTAGTCGATCGGCGCACGGCTCGTCGCGCGCGGCGCGCGATTCGCGCAGTGCTCTTATCTGTCTAGCCGTTCGCTCTCTTGCCGGTGTGCCTCACGCACACATACACGGAGCGCATAGAATACCTAAAATCGATTACCGCTAGAAGCTCGGTGTGCCCTTAAATATGTACTTACAGGATACTAATGAAACTTCACATACATTTGAAGGCAGTTACAAGCTTTAAAATAACGTTTAAAGTAAGTCTTTAGAGCTCTTATTGAGAGTGCTGGGACCAATTGAAGTGTTTTTCTATTTAATGAAATAACCTTTAAGCTATGTATTATTTTGGTTTTTTTATTGCAGAACAAATTTAAACTAATTCCTAAGAAGCCATGTACAAAATATGATAAGAATCCGCTTAACCATTTCAAAGATCTAGCAAAACCAAAAACGTTACCCCAGCAAAATCTCGAATAACTTCGCAACCGATGAAAGAACAAATACAAAATAAGGCACAACATTTACTTCATCTAGACAACTAATTTTATAGCTAGTAATTATTTAAATATTCCCATTAGAAAGAAAAAGGTCTGGCTGGGGTAACGTTACCCCAGCAGGAAATGTTTTTGTGAAATAATTAAAAAACTATAAGCGCAACAAATTTAAAAATGTGCGCAACAATTACAGAAGCCGCAAAACTAATTATCTATAAGATTCAAATGACCATTTTCGACAACATCTGGCCTGGGTAACGCACACAACGCGAGCACGGCCGAAAAGCTTGTTGTTTCATCCAACGCAATGTTTGAAAAAGAGGCAAAGCGAAAAGAAAGGGATAGCGCCTGAACGCTCGGTTGTCATTCGGTAACTTCCGCCGCTCACTCGCGGGCGGTCGCACGCCGCGCGGGGGCGGCAAGCGGGCTACGAGTAGTGAGAACGCGATAAATAGTGTTCGAAAATTTCCTAAAAATTGTTCCAGGAAATACGTGTTTTTGAATAAGCCTTACAAGTTTTTGGAAAACATATTTGTCATTTAGAATTTCCATTACATGTGCAAGGCTTCTATCGAAATGATTTCTTTTTTTTTACAATTTATGAGTACATTATGAACGGCCAAAGTTCAGGTAAAATGTATGCAAAAAAGCTGATTTTTGGAGGCTCATACTGAATTTGTTTCTTCAAATTTTTTATTTTTGCTTCCATAGAAGCCTAGATATGGTGCACAAGATATCTATTAATTCAAAAAAATCAAAGATAGATGTCTTATAACGACATAATCACGCACGAGCGTTTGTATGAAAAGTACGACGGGTTGGCCGCTCTTAAAGATTAACTTTACCTACGCGCTTTCTTCATTGCGAAGTCCTTGATTAAATTATGGCTAATTATTTTCCAGGCAACTAATAACTTAAAGGGCGACTAACTATTTGCTACTAAAAAAATAACTTGGCAGCGATTAAATACTTTAGCAATAATTATATTAGGTGAGCATCAAATAAATGCAAGGAATTATAAAAACTAAATAATGGCTGCTACTATTAAACAGGGCCAATTGAAATCATAGGCGAGGTAAGTACTATAAATTATGACATGGCGACTAATATTATCAGTGGGATAACAAACATTGTATTATAGGCAACTATAGGCATCTCTGAAGACTCATTCCCAGAAACACACAAGATTGAACTAGACAATTTAGGATGCAAGAGCAAGCGAAGTGAGCCCCCGACTCGGACAGGTTAGGTTCGAAGGGGATGACGGGACTCGAGTGAGCGAGCAAAGCGAGCGAACGAGCCCCCGTCATCCCCTTCGTGTTAGGTTCCTTTAAACCCTGTAGACAGAAATAGGAGTCCCGCGACGGGGCTCGTCGACTAGATACGTCTTATTATTATTAAAGACAATTAGTTAACTTTATATACTACCTCATTAAGTATATAATTTAAGAATGCCCTTTTTCTACTTTTTATCCGCCGTCAAGTTGTCGCCTAACAATAAATTAAGTTGCCACACCAAAAAATCACTGCCAATTTAAATTTAAACATAGCTTACAACTCAAAATAAAGCTGCTACTTTTTACTTAA
This sequence comes from Mesoligia furuncula, assembly GCA_916614155.1. Classification (NCBI taxonomy): domain Eukaryota; kingdom Metazoa; phylum Arthropoda; class Insecta; order Lepidoptera; family Noctuidae; genus Mesoligia; species Mesoligia furuncula. The sequence goes on along the minus strand of OU744807.1, from coordinate 247,214 downwards.
AATGCTACTTCACTGTAGCTGCCAATCTATTATTTTTGCTACCCATTTTAATTATTTTTAAAACCCTAAATCAGATTAGTTTGTCGCCGCGTTAAATACATGCCTTACAATGCGATTCAAATAAGAATAGGAACGTCAATGACCTCTATCTGTCAAATGTTGATTGAAAAGTACGGTTTGCAAAGACAACTTATTTGCGTATCAATAACTTTTTTTTGTTTAACCGAGTCTTAGATATGTAAATCAAAGTGAAAAAAAAAACAAAAATATTAGTCATAATTAGTTTTTTTTTTTTTTTAATTATGCTACTTTCTTTCTTATTTTCATTGTTGACAACAATTCACTAGAAAGTAACTAAGATGCCAGCCGCCATCCTCTCGTTGTTGGGTGTTACATGCTCCGTGGTTGTTGGTGTGCTTCTTCGTGAGACTGAGTGCTTGTGGACTGTTACTATTTCTTTCGTTAATTCTGTATGTTACGTGGTTGTTTCCTGTTAAATTTGTTATTGATGTTATTTGTTGACGATGACCACTCAAACAGTGATGAATTGAATAACTAAATTCAGATTAAAAATTATTTGTTTATGATTCGTAAATAATTAATGTTATTAAAAAAATATCTTGTTTTGCTCACCCTACCCAATTTTTTCGATTTGACAGCTATGACGTCACAACATGGCGCTAAGTCGATCCTATTCTTATTTGAAACGCATTGTACATTATCATACGACAGGAGCCGTGCTATAATGTCGCGTACAATCGATAAAATCGCTAGGCCCGATAATCTTCCTTGGTTCATCGTCGAGCGTAGGTACGTCTTTAACAATTTGAGCTTACTGAACGATCTTTCGCAGGAAGCTACAGTCACTGGCATTGTTGAAAAAATCTTTATAGCGACTACTACATTGGGAAACATTTCCTTTAAATGTAGCTCTACTATATCTTTAAGAAGACCTAGACTGACGTTCACATTTCTCAAATAATGTAGTCGCTTCAACTTGACTCTTCAAAGTTTCTAATTCGGCCAAAAATTCAGTAGTATTTATATCTGCAGAATATTTGACACTTACTCAAATCAGCAGATGAATGTTGTGTAATATTTGGAATCACCAAGTGAATTCAGAAATTATTTTATCCTTTGCTTCATTTATAATGAATTTTAAAGTTTTGTTGTGGGGTAAGATCGTAGCCGGCGTTTGAACTTTATCTCAAGTCGTGTCTCTTTACTGGTTTTTTACGCTTTTCAGGAAAATCGTCTTCGATATCACATTGTTCACAAACTTTTACGATTATTATTACGATCTCATCGTCTTTAATATTGATAATATTATTTATTTGTAAGAAGAATATACGCGGACGACGCGAATCCACACGTATAAATAAATAAATAATAGGTACCTATTGTTAGTGGCCCTGGTCTGGTCATTTCTGCGCCCCTCCAGGGTCTGCGCCCTGTGCCTGGGCAAATGTACTGAGAGTGGGGGCTAGATAACCAGGGGAAGATGGAGAATCAAGAAATGAAAACAAGGTGGTCAGCGCCCTTAGCTCTCTGCGCTGGCGTATGGGCAACCACTTTCTATTCATATTCATTTATTTGCATTCCACGATCCTATCTACAAGGTGTACCTAATTGAAATAAGTAATCGTTGTACTCATCATTATGAACAACTTAATCCCTTATAAGATCACTTCGTTGTCCGTCTGTATAGACCGTTTTTCCACAAAATACAGAGAGTACAGAAGTTAATCTACATACAAAGCTCGAACGTGTGTGCGTACCCATAGACGGACACGCACGACATCTCGGACAAGTGCCATCCACTTGAGTGAGACACGCAAAAATACAGCAACAAAAAATGGTTATCTAAGCTCGATTTATATAATCGTTTCCTATTTTGAATCAGTATAAACGAAGTAACTTTTTTGTAAGGTAAATTCACGCCACCAAATATTACGTAAATTAACATGATTTTTTGTTTGTGTACCTAGATATCGTGTTGTTTTTAGTGTCATTTGGTAGGTTTAGGTCTAAAACGGATAGGGCAAAATAAATTGTGTAAATAGGGCAATCCGTTTAGAAGTTAAGTTATTAGGGATTTTCGAGTGAGAATTGACAAAAAGTAAAGTTTTATATGTTTTTGTTCTGTAAACTTTTTGTATTGTAATACTATGTTTATTGTTTTGTTTTAATATTGTAGAATAAGCTCAACAATAAATGAAACAACTAGATACGAGTGCCATTATCACGATAGTTTTTTGTGCATAAGCCAAAGTTGACAAGCCGTATGAAAAGTGAAGGACCTACATATTTATGTGATTGACTTCTGTACTCTATGTATTTAATATCAATACTCAAGGCTGCAATCCCTTGAAGCAGTGAAAAAATCAAACTTACGCAATCAAACGGTACGGGCGTTTATGTTCCGAAATCAAATCTATAGGGTACTTCCCGTTGATCTATAATCATGTTTGGCAAGAAGCAATGTCATGTAGCACAAGTAAAGGAAAAAATCCGAAAACCGTAAATTGTAGTTACATTTCAAAATAACTTTAAAACTATTTACATAACTACCCACTTTGTACGGAACCCTAGGTGCGCGAGTCCGACTCGCACTCGACCGGTTTTTTTTCTTAACTTTACAACCGCAGTACTTTAATAACTTTGTCTTTAAATTGATACGTGAGTTTCTTTGTGTGTCAGAGAGCAGTGCGGTGAAAGCGCCGGCGACGGGAGAAGAGCGCGAGCCCGAGCAAGAAGAAGAGAGTGATTCTGCGCCTTTCATGGTAACGTTACTTACAGTTCGCGTCAAATAACCTAGCTTCAGAGCGACAAAGTTATTTGACGCGAACTGTCCCATACCATTAAATTACTGATTGCAATTTAAACCTGGTACGCACGGCTACACATCAACCTATAGGTACGTAACCAATATAAGCCGACTTCTGATTGTACAAAAACGTAGGTATATGTACCTGAAAGATCATCGATCGCTCCTTTCGAATGAAGGCTCGTACACACAGGCGCGACGCGACAGTGCGACGCGATTCTGCGATATATTATATCCGTAGAACAATTTCTATGGAAACGCGCGCGACACTGCTTACACAGCACAGGAGCGACTTGTTGCTGCGACGAGGAGCGTGAAACGAATGGACCACAGAAAAAAGAAAGAAGTTCTCTTTCCCGTTCTTAGTTATGTGGCTTAGTCGGTTTGAAGACGATCAGCTCTTTAACTTATTGGTGTAAATTATAGGATCTATAGGCATCATTGAACTGAGGTAAATAGGTGCCTATCTACACAGGGTGCATTTTTAAAGGTGCTTAGAATAGCAAGGCAAATCCGAAACTTTAAGAAACTAGCTTCTATAAGTTGAGATAAAACCCACGGGAACGTACTAGGTAGGTACCTACCGGGATATCAAAATCAAAATATTTTATTTCACATAAACTTACATGGGCACATAAGAACAGTGGTCGGAATAGGCTGACTATATTTAGGTGCCTAAGCTTCGGAGAACAGAGACAGAAAGTGGTGACTTCCTTACGACGACATTTTTTTTCCCGGTATTCGGGAAAGATCTTAAATAAGTTGAAAATAAACTTTATTTAAGATGGGTACAGGCTATTTTTACAAGCTTTTATTTAGCTTGCACTGTTCGTATGTAAGTAGGTATGTATGTAAGTTGTCCGTCTAAATTTGCAAACCATTTTTCGACCATTTGTTGTTATCCGATTGAGCTGAAATTTTGCATACTCCCTTAGTTCTGGTAACAATACAATGTGCAATACTCAATATTGTAATAATTTCAATATGGCCGCCGCTCCAAGATGTGGATTAGGTACATGTTTTTTCTCAACCTCCTTAATATGGGTATCAAATGAAAGGGCTAGAAGAGTAGAAAACGATAATGTTAATAACATCACACAAAATTTAATATGGCCGCCGCTCCAAGATAGCGGATTATATATTTTTTTCAATCCCTTTAATATGGATATCAAATGAAAGAGGGATTACTGAAGAGTAGAAAACGATAAAGTTAGTTATTGAAGAGTAGAAAACGATAAAGTTAGTAAAATTACACTAAATTCAATATGGCCGCCGCTCTAAGATGGTGGTTTACATTTTTTTCAATCCCCTTAATACGGGTATCAAATGAAAGGGCTTGAAGAGTAGAAAATGGTAAGTAAAGAACATCATACTAAATTCAATATAGCCGCCGCTCCAAGATGGCGGATTACATTTTTTTTTTTCAATCCCCTTGATATGGGTATCAAACGAAAGGGCTTGAAGAGTAGAAAACGATAAAGTTAGTAAAATTACACTAAATTCAACATGGCCGCCGCTCCAAGAGGGCGGATTACATTTTTTTTCAATCCCCTTAATATGGGTATCAAAAGAAAGGGCTTGATTATTAGAAAACGATAAATTTAGTAACATCACACTAAATTCAATATGGCCGCAGCTCCAAGAGGACGGATTAAAACAAAGTTTTACAAAACAAGCTGACCGCCGTTCATCGCTAAAAAAATGTTAATAATAAATCTTTAAGACTAAAAAGTAAAAAATAAAATGAAAATAAAAAAAAGTTTTTAAAAACAAGCTTTTATTTAAATAAAAACGTAACCTAAAAAAAGTAATCTATACATATAATAAAATTGTAGAAAAGTGGTGTCTGTACAATGGAAATATATTTAAAAAAAGTAGCAGGGGTTGTTATTATATCGATGCCGAACCCGAAAATGTAATTAATTTTTTTTTTGTCTGTTTATCTGTTTGTCTGCTGTGTTTGTGCACGCTAATATCAGAAACGGCTTATTCGATTTAGATGCGGTTTTCACTAATATATTGTAGTAAGCTTCACTTAACATTTAGTGTTTATTTCATGTCAATCGGTTCATAAATAAAAAAGTTATGTCAATTTAAAGAATCACGGCGAACATTTGTTAAGGTATTCTATCAGAGTACGTAAACGCCTCGCGCCTGCGCGTCCGTGGCTATATATGTATACAAGGTGTAACGGAAAGGGGGTATCAACCCTGAAGGAGGTGAATGAAGATGAAAAAAAAAATTTGGACCTCCCGTAGTAATAGCACATCAATGATTTACTATTACTATGGGAGGTCCAAATTTTTTTTCATATTTCGACCTATGTTCTTTGGGGAAATTTGTTCAGTTTCATGAGCACATTCACCTCCTTCAGGGTTGATACCCCCTTTCCGTTACACCTTGTATAAAGCGCGCTTAGAGCCGCGCCGCTGCCATAATTCCGATCCAGCCTGTCCCTTGCTGCCCTCTCCCAGCGACGCCCTAAGCCGAGGTCCGTACCCCACAGGGGGTGCCCTTAGCGTGTAGTCGCTTAGTTTTTAAGTTTATATTTAATGTAGTTAAGTTGTGTATTATGCCCTGGCTGGAGGCCTTAATTTATTGAGGCATCCACAGGAAAGCCAGGTTAAGCAGTCGACAACCCCTCAGGTTGAACTGCGAGATGACATATACATTTTATATAGATACATTTCAAAAGAAAACGCGCCGCTGCCATAAGGATTCAGTTATTCGTAGCGAACGCACGTATCCTGGAGAGTATAGGCGAATAGTTGGATTCGATTATTGCGATTCACTTGAATACTGACTGTTTGCATATTTCATTTATTTATATTTTAGGGTTTGTAGGTTAGGTTCTTTTTTAACCGACTTCTAAAAAAGGAGGAGGTTCTCAATTCGGATGTTTGTATTTTTTTTTTTTATGTTTGTTCGCGCATAACTCCGTCGTTTGCCAACCGATTTGAAAAATTATTTTTTTGTTGGAAAGATTATACTTCCCAAATGGTCCCATGAAAATTTTATCGAAATCGGACAAGCGGTTTTTGAAAAATCAACAAAAATCTAAAAAATTATCTACATTGTCTACATTAACGATCTTTTCGTTTACTCTGCATTGCGTTTTTTGTTCGTGCATAACTCCGTCATTTACGAACCGATTTTGCTGATGAGCAGTTGACATTAGGCTATTGTAACTCAGATAAATTACAAACTAACCCACTAAATAGTGAAAAATAAAAACTTTTTACAAAAAAAAAAAACAACCGACTTCCAAAAAACACTATAAAGTGAAAAATAACTTTAATTTCGGAAGTCGGTGGCAAAAAACTAAAATACAAATCCAGACACCGACTTCCGAAATTAAAGTTATTTTTCACTTTATAGTGTTTTTTGGAAGTCGGTTGTTTTTTTTTTGTAAAAAGTTTTTATCTTAATTTTCTTTAAAATTTTGTAAGTATTTGGTATAGGTTAGGCGGTTCTTTCCTTGATTATTGGGTATTTACTTATCTTAATTTTTATTTAGGGTTTTGTAAATAAATATTGTAAGCATTTATTATTGGTTAGGCATTTCTTTCCCTGATTTTCGGTATACTTATCTTAATTTGTATTTAGGGTTTGTATATAAATATTATAAGTATTTGGTATAGGTTAGGCATTTCTTTTCTTGATTTTCTTTATTAATTATAAGTTCATTAGCTTAGGTTAGTAATTATTTTTTCTAGCAATTCTTTTGTTTTATAAAGTTAGTACGTTTGTCTGTGTAGAAGAATAGCACCACCCCTTACTTCCCGTGGGTGTCGTAAAAGGCGACTAAGGGTCTCACCGGAGAATGGGCAGCAGCGTTCTCTATGCATTCCACCACCATACCATACTGCGATCGCCAACCCGCCTGCCAAGCGTGGCGATTATGGCAAACCCCCCCAAAATTGGGGGACGCCTATGTCCAGCAGTGGACGTCTATCGGCTGAAATGATGATGATAATGACGTTTGGTTTACACGTCTTAACACTTATTACTTAAACTGTGATAATTTTAGACTGTATAATAATCTGTAAATATTTATAATTTAATTGTTTACGATAGTACGTGTTTACTAAATAACTGTGTGTTAAGTAGTAAGTACTATTTTATTGTAAGAATGCCTCGAAGAAGATCCAACCTCTCCCAATGTAGCAGAAATGCTAAAAGGATGAGATTAGTTCGATCACAGGAATCAGAGGAAGGTCGTGAGGCAAAAGGCTCTCTGCACCAGGCTAGGTTTCGTGCTGCAGAAACTTCGACTCAGCGAGAATCTCGACTGAGTTCAAATCGTTCTCGAATGATGACAACTCGAAATAGGGAAAACGGGGAACAACGAAAGGCACGTTTATCTGTCGATCGCGAAGCTCACGCGCTATCGCGTGAGTCTGAGACTTTTGCTGTCAGGGAAATCCGCCTGAGCTCCCAGAGAGTACGGACAACAAATGCTCGATTCCAGGAGACACAGGACGAACGGGAAATACGTCTCACTGCCGATCGTGAAGCTCATACACTATCGCGTGAGTCTGAGACTTTCACTGATAGGGAAATTCGTCTGAGTTCTCAGAGGGTTCGGACAGCAAATGTTCGGTCTCAGGAAACACAGGAAGAACGAGAAATACGTCTCACTGCCGATCGTGAAGCTCAAGCACTAGAGTCTGAGACTTTCACTGAAATTCGCCTGAGTTCTCAGAGGGTTCGGACAGCAAATGCCCGGTCTGTAGACGGTATATGTAATTCAAAATATGCTGCCCGAAAAGTCACTATTCCACGCGGACGAAGTCGCGGGCACAGCTAGTTTAAAAAATAAAAAAACCCGACTGCGAAACTGAAAAGCTACAAACCAGCCCATTTTATATTAAATAAAGGCACTGATGTACGGTATCCATTATACAGGTGTACCTACCTATTACACAATAACAGTGCCTCAAGCGTTTAAAATTTATGTCTGTTTTAAAATGACAGTGTCACATAAATTTATTTTTTTCTTTTAGTTCGCGTTATTCTTTCTTTTTACCCGACTGCGTCAGAAGGAGGGTTATATTTAAATAAAAACTGGCCAAGTGCGAGTCGGACTCGCATACGAAGGGTTCCGTACCACAAGGCAAAAACGCCGAAAAAAACATGTTTGTTGTATGGGAGCCCCCCTTAAATATTTATTTTATTTTAATTTTATTATTTATTATTAAAGTTAAAATACAACTGAGTAGTTTGTGAATATTTCAAGTGCCTACCTGTTGCCATTTTTGATATCGAGCAAAAAAAGGCAAAAAAAAATCGCGTTTGTGGTATGGGAGCCCCCCTTAAATATTTATTTTGTTTTGTTTTTAGTATTTGTTGTTATAGCGGCAACAGAAATACATAACTTGTGAAAATTTCAACTGTCTAGCTATTGCGGTTCTTGAGATACAGCCTGGTGACAGACAGACAGACAGACAGACGGACAGACGGACAGACAGCGAAGTCTTAGTAATTGGGTTCCGTTTTTACCCTTTAGGTACGGAACCCTAAAAACGTAATTAGCTTTCAGTTTCGCAGTCGGGTTTTTTATTTTTTAAATAACATTTTTTATTTCCAGCTTTTTAGTTTACAAATCGCTGATTAAATGGGAAAATGACATTTCTTGCTAAAAATTTTTAGCAAAAAATGTCATTTTTCCATTTAATCAACGAAATGTGAAACATTTCGCAAACGATTTAGTTCTTGGTGCTTACGTGTTTTTTACGAATTGTCACTTCGAATTACTTTTAAACATATAACATATATATTTTTGTAATCACCTTTTAAAACCCTTTATTTTGATACCCCACTCGACAACTTTGGAAAAAAAAATTTTTTTTTCAAGGCATTGCGCCAAAATCGGCCAATTTAATTTTTTTTTTTCAATTTTGATATACCCAGTGTCACTCTCTCAATTAAGACGAATCTAACGGTACCAAGCTGAAATCGATCAAGCCGTTTAGGCTACAGAGCGTGCCAAAGAAATATACATAAAACATAACCCTCCTTCTGACGCAGTCGGGTAAAAACAAGCCCATTTTAAATTAAATAAAAGTTGGAAGCAGGCGGGACCCATACCATTTTTATTATATTTTCAAATTCAAATGGGTCCCGCCTGCTTCCAACTTTTAATTAATTACCCGACTGCGTCAGAAGGAGGGTTATGTTTTTCGAGTGTATGTATGTATGTATGTATGTATGTATGTATGTATGTATATTTCTTTGGCACGCTCTGTAGCCTAAACGGCTTAATCGATTTCAGCTTGAGGGGTGCCGTTAGATTCGTCTTAATTGTGAGAGTGACACTGGGTATATCAACATTGAAAAAAAATTAAAATGGCCGATTTTTGGCGTAATATGTCTTAAAAAAAATTTTTTTTTCTCGAAACCTCTCGAGTGGGGTATTAAAATAAAGGGTTTTAAAAGGTGATTACAAAAATATAATGTAACTTATATGGTTAAAAGTAATTCGAAGTGACAAATCGTAAAAAACACGTACCAAGAACTAAATCGCTTGCGAAATCTTACACATTTGTAAACTAAAAAGCTGGAAATAAAAAAGTAATTTAAAAAATAAAAAAACCCGACTGCGAAACTGAAAAGCTACATACAAGCCCATTTTAAATAAAGTTGGAAGCAGGCGGGACCCATACCGTTTTTATTATAATTTCAAATTCAATTTTTTTAGGTTACGTTTTTATTTAAATAAAAGTTTTTATGTAATTAAAACGACTTGAAATATTATTAATAGTGAAACGGGAAGATCTAGTAACCGAAATACTGACTACAGCCTGTCTATTAATGACAACATAATAAAATCAGACTCACAAGTCGCCGAGGCATTTGAAAAATTATTTTCAGATATTCCCGTTTCAACTACTAAATCACTAAACTCATCACCTTCTGTTGCTGAGTCTTTGCTTAAGGAAAATGTTAATGGTTGCGATTCGGAATTTAATTTTGAATATATTACCTGTAGAGATATAATTAAAACCTTTCACACTTTAAATGTAAAAAAAACTGCAGATCTGTGGGGTAATTCTGTAGAAGTAGCTAAGTCTATTATTGACATTGTGGCACCTACTCTAGCTCTTATCTTTAATAGTTGTATTGACAATGAGGAGTTTCCTGACCTTATGAAAAATAGTAAAATAATACCTTTGTTTAAATCAGGTAGTCCATCAGACCCCACAAATTGTAGACCTATTTCTGTACTACCTACCTTTAGTAAAATTTTTGAGAAATTAATTTTAGACCAAATGCAAAGATTTTTTAATAAACATAAATTATTACATAGCAAACAGTTCGGTTTCACAAGGGGTCGTTCAACTACTGATGCCGGTGTTGAACTTTTAGGACATATTTATAATGCATGGGAAGATAAATGCGATGCCTTGGGCATCTTTTGTGATTTGTCCAAGGCATTCGATTGCGTTCTTCACGAAACGTTAATCAGGAAACTCCGCCACTACGGGATCCGAAACACTGCTCTGGATCTTCTTACTTCATACTTGAGTAAAAGGATTCAGAGCGTTGACGTTAATGGAAAAGGATCACCCGGATCTATAGTAACAATGGGAGTCCCACAGGGCTCAATTCTTGGTCCTTTCTTGTTTCTTATTTATATTAATGACTTGCCGTACCTCATAAAGGATAATCATGATATAGTGTTGTTTGCAGATGACACATCTCTTTTGTTTAAACTTAAACGTCAGCAGTTGGTTACTGACGATGTAAATAGCGCGATCTCGAAAGTAGTCCACTGGTTCAATGTTAATAATTTGCTTTTAAACGAGAAAAAAACCAAATGCATTAAGTTTACGCTACCCCACGTTAGGCAGATGAAAACTAATGTGTTGATAAAGGGCGAGGAATTGAATCCTGAAGACAACACAGTATTCTTGGGCATAACTTTGGATGCTAAGCTTCAGTGGGTCCACATATAGATAAATTGTCAAAAAAGCTAAGTTCCTGAGCATATGCTGTTAGAAAAATTCGTAATTTAACTGATATAGAGACTGCCCGTTTAGTGTACTTTAGCTATTTTCATAGTGTAATGTCGTACGGTATTCTATTGTGGGGAAATGCCGCCGATATTCAGACTATCTTTGTTTTACAGAAGCGAGCTGTTCGATCAATTTATAAATTAAGTCCGAGACACTCTCTCAGAGACAAATTTAAAGAGATTAATGTAATGACTGTGCCTTCTCAGTATATTTATGAAAATCTTTTATATGCCCATAAAAACATAAAATTGTTTAAAAAATACAGTGATATCCATAATATAAATACTAGAAATAAACACAAATTTGTTGTACCTACAACAAGGCTCAAAAAAATAAGTGGCTCGTTCAGATGCCAATGTATACGCTTTTATAATAAGCTACCAAGCCACGTTCAAGATCTAAGCCTCAATAAATTCAAATCATTCATTATACGTAAGTTGTGCCAGAAAGCCTTTTATACCGTTAAAGATTATATTGAGGACAAAAAGGCTTGGGATTGAGCTGCTTCAAATTTCTGCATTTTGAATGACTCTTTTTTTAAATACACATTGACATTAATGATTTTTTTATAAACAATGACATTTGCTTACTTTGTAAAGTATTATATATATATGTATATATTTTTTTTTACATTGTGATTTGTGAATGTGAAGACGATGTGGGTCATTTTATTAATTTTTAATGTTTTATTTTTCTCTCTATTCTATTACTTGTTTTTTTTTTTTTCTCTCATGGTCTGGCAGTTTGAGTAATTTATGTGGCTTACCCAAATGTCCTTTCTTTGGTATTGTTCGTCGAATCGTTGAACTCCTTAAGTCTTGAGTTGAGCTGCACGATTTCTGACAAATGCGTGCACTGACTGGACAGGTCCTCTCAATCTGTGTGGTTCTTTCCTCAAAAGACCATCTCAGACATCGATCTACATGGTCTTCAATTCAATTCAATTCAATTCATCTTTATTGTGGATCATAGGAAAGTGTACATAATACAGCTGGTTTTAATTTTGTGTTTTGTGAACAGCTATGTCCTGCCCTTAGGGCGTACAATAAAATGTAGGTACATAAAGTGAGTTTACATGCATGTCGACAATAATATTAAAACAAATTTCAAAGTACATTACAAATTTTAAATCATTAAATATTTGTTGGAATAATAAATTTCAATAAATAAAACAGTTCGTAAATGAAACGACTCTCTTCTTCGTCATGCTTTTCAAGAGTTCTTCATCATGTTTAAGACGCATTATGTATCTACAAAAAAACGCATCATGACCTAGGCAGATTGTATCCTAACAGTGATTTGTCGGCAAAGAAGTCTTTCACAGAGTAATAACATTTGTTCACTAACAGTTCATGGAGATTCTTTTTAAATGATTTTATTTCAGTAATTGCTCTTATCGGCCTTGGAATGTTATTGAAAATACGCGGAGCCGAGCAAAAAACACTTTTGTGCAGGAAATCAGTCTTACTAGGCACTATGTCTAGCTTGTCCTGATGCCGTATACGCGTTCGATATTTAAATAGGTCAATATTATTTTTAACAAAAACTGCGACCTCAAAAATATATAGACACGGTAATGTTAATACATTCATCTTTTTAAAAAATGGTTCACAGGATTCAGTTTTTTGTAGGTTGTAAATTGCCCTGACACATCGTTTCTGTGCAACGAACACGCGTTCCTTATCAACACTATTGCCCCAGAATATTAGGCCGTATCTAAGGTTAGAGCTGATGTAACCATGGTATGCCGTTATTAGTGTTGGTAGATTTGTAATTTTTCTTAGTCTGTGAAGGGCATATGAGAACTTGCTTAACTTTTTACAGACATTGTCAACTTGATTTTTCCAATTTAGTTTGTCATCCACGTGTAACCCTAGAAATTTTGTTGTTTCTATTTCTTCGATGTCTTTATCCTGATACTTAATATTTAAAACGCCCGTACGTCGAGTTCTTATTTTAAAATTCATTATTTTGGTCTTGTCAATATTAATCATTAATTTATTTAAATTAAGCCAGTCATTTACTAATACTAAAGATTCGTTAATGTCAGATTCTAAATTAATTGTATGGTCATTAGTGAATAATACAGTGCTATCGTCAGCAAATAATGTCATGTCGTGATTTAATACTGAAGGCATGTTGTTTATATAGACAAGGAAGAGAGGGGCGGATAAGATACCCCCTTGTGGAACGCCAAGCTCTACCGTTCTGGATTCAGACGCATAAGTTTCTTCTGTTTTTGTGACTAGGTTTACCTTCCTGATCTCTGTAATCTGTTGCCTATTAGATAGATATGATTTTATGAGATTGTATGCATTGCCTCTCACACCGTATGCATATAGTTTTTTTAGGAGGATATTATGGTCAACACGGTCAAAAGCCTTTGACATGTCCATATATATTGCTACAGCCGGCAGTCCTTTGTCCAAATTTGTCATTATTTTTCCTAAGAAATTATATATTGCTACATTAATCGATTTATTTTTCCTAAAACCATATTGACTTGGAGAGAAAATATTATGGCTTTCGAAGAAGGTGTAGAGACATTTATAAATGACCTTTTCTAAAATTTTGGCAAAGATAGGTAATAGCGCTATGGGCCTATAGTTGCCCATATTTGTTCTGTCACCTTTTTTAAAAACTGGCTTTACAATTGAAATTTTTAATTTGTCCGGAAATATGCCTTCTTCTATGCACAAATTGATTATATAGCATAGGGGTTCTGATATTATATCAGCAACATCTTTAACAATATTTGTCGTAATTCCATCATATCCTGTACTGGTTTTATTTTTTAATGAAATTATTATTTTATTTATGTCTTCTGGAATTGTCGGAGTCAAGAAAATAGAATTAGAATTATATGTCAATTTATTTAAAGAGTTATTTAGTGTATCGAATTGTTTATTATTATTATTAATGTCAAGAAAAAAGTCATTAAACGTTTTAGCAATGTGTTTGGGATTGGTTATTATTTCGTCGTTGGTAATAATTTGTTCTACGCTATCGATCGGAAATTTATATTTGATCTCATTAATAACATTCCATGTTGCTTTGCTTTTATTTGTGGCAGTCCTGATGTAATAATGTCTTGGTCAGGTTATATGATGTCTTCATATAACCTGACCAAGATTATGTCTGGACTTTAAAAGAGACTGTGACCTCTGAGTTTGTTTCGGCCTTTCTTCTCAGAGTAGTCAGATAGGAAACGCCGACCTCATCTAGTTTTAAAAAAAACATGATTGACGTGTAAAAATGTTTGTACAAACTTACTTACAAAAATAAAATCTTTTATCATTTATCATTAAAAGCTTGTTTTTATTTTATTTTTATTTTCATTTTCTTATTAAACTTGCAATTAACAAATCTTAGGAATTTTCTCTAAACTAATCTAACTTAAATCATGTAGGTACCTATTAGAATTATCCTTAAACTAACCTTTGTGAATCAAATCTTTCAATACTTACATAACATTTGTCAATGTTTAACACCTAAGTAAAACTATTTTCTAATTGCTTTTATGGGACTTCGATATGTATTTCAAACGTAGGTACTGTAGATTTACGAAAATTCTTCCGGGATCTTAAACCTATTGCATCATCTTATTGTGAGATACACAAATTACGTATTTACTCTTTCCCTAGCTAACTAATCATCATCTTCATCATTCTCCTGCCCTTATCCCAATTTATTTTACTTTCTGACACGAATCTCGTGTCACAATTTGAGACTCAGCAATGCAGACACAGGATTGAACAAATTTTTTAGAGGTATCTATATTCTATACATATAGGTATAATAAAATTGTAGAAAAGAGGTGTCTGTACAATGGAAATATAAAAAAAAAGTAGCAGGGGTTGTTATTATATCCTGACAAATGCGTGCACTGACTGGACAGGTCCACTCAATCTGTGTGGTTCTTTCCTCAAAAGATCACTTCAGACACTAATCTACATGGTCCTCAAAGATTATGTCCGGATTTTTTATATACACATTGACATTGATGAATTTTATTTAGACAATGACATGAATATTTACTTAGTAAAGTTTTTTTTTTTTCTTTTCATTTAATTATTGTGAATGTGAGGACTATGTGGGTCATTTTTTTTTCTGTTTTCCTTCTTAGTTTTAATCATGATCTGGCAGTTTGAGTAATTTACGCGGCCTACCCAAATGTCCTTTCTTTGGTATTGTTCGTCGAATCGTTGAGCTCCTCAATTTCTGAGTTGAGCTGCACGATTTTTGACAAATGCGTGCACTGATTGGACAGGTCCACTCAATCTGTGTGGTTCTTTCCTCAAAAGACCATTTCAGACATCAATCTACATGGTCTTCACACGATCTGACCAAGATTTTGTCTGGACTTTAAAAGAGACTGTGACCTCTGAGTTTGTTTCGGCCTTTCTTCTCAGAGTAGGTAGTCAGATAGGAAACGCCGACCACATCTAGTTTAAAAAATATGATGACGTGTAAAAGTGTTTGTAAAAACCTACTTACAGAAAATAAATCATTTATCATTTATCGATGCCGAACCCGAAATTGTAATTAAGTTTTTTTTTGTCTGTTTGTCTGTGTGTTTGTGCACGCTAATATCAGAAACGACTCATTCGATTTAGATGCGGTTTTCACTAATATATTGTAGTAAGCTTCACTTAACATTTAGTGTTTATTTCATGTCAATCGGTTCATAAATTAAAAAGTTATGTCAATTTAAAGAATCACGGCGAACATTTGTTAAGGTATTCAGCGAACGCACGTATCCGAGAGTATAGGCGAATAGTTGCATACGATTATTGCGATTCACTTGAATACTGACATTTTGCATATTTCATTTATTTATATTTTAGGGTTTGTAGGTTAGGTTCTTTTTCTTAATTTTCTTTAAAATTTTGTAAATAAACATTGTAAGTATTTAGTATAGGTTAGGCGGTTCTTTCCTTGATTTTTGGGTATCTACTTATCTTAATTTTTATTTAGGGTTTGTAAATAAATTTTGTACTTAAGCATTTATTATAGGTTAGGCATTTCTTTCCCTGATTTTCGGTATACTTATCTTAATTTGTATTTAGGGTTTATATGTAAATATTATAAATATTTGGTATAGGTTAGGCATTTCTTTTCTTGATTTTCTTTATTAGGTATAAGTTCATTAGCTCAGGTTAGTAAATAAGCTCAGAAGCTCAAGCACTATCGGGTGAGTCTGAGACTTTCACTGATAGGGAAATTCGCCTGAGTTGTCAGAGGGTTCGGACAGCAAATGCCCGGTCTGTCGACGGTATAATTATGTATACCTAATTCAAACTATGCTGCCCGAAAAATCACTATTCCACGCGGACGAAGTCGCGGGCACAGCTAGTATAAAATAGAAGAAAAACATTACAAACATACATATATGTATATAACAGCTTTATACTAGTATCAATCACTTTATCTATATCTATACATATAATAAAATTGTAGAAAAGTGGTGTCTGTACAATGGAAATATATGAAAAAAAGTAGCAGGGGTTGTTATTAAATCGATGCCGAACCCGAAATTGTAATTAATTTTTTTTGTCTGTTTGTCTGTGTGTTTGTGCGCGCTAATATCAGAAACGGCTTATTCGATTTATATGCGGTTTTCACTAATATATTGTAATAAGCTTCACTTAACATTTAGTGTTTATTTCATGTCAATCGGTTCATAAATAAAAAAGTTATGTCAATTTAAAGAATCACGGCGAACATTTGTTAAGGTATTCTATCAGAGTACGTTCACGCCTCGCACCTGCGCGTCCGTGGCTATATAAAGCGCGCTGAGAGCCACGCCGCTGCCATAATTCCGATCCAGCCTGTCCCTTGCTGCCCTCTCCCAGCGACGCCCTAAGCCGAGGTCCGTACCCCACAGGGGGTGCCCTTAGCGTGCCTTACTGACTGTTTGCATATTTCATTTATTAATATTTTAAGGTTTGTAAGTTAGGTTCTTTTTCTTAATTTTCTTTAAAATTTTGTAAATAAATATTGTAAGTACTAGCTGTGCCCGCGACTTCGTCCGCGTGGAATAGTGACTTTTCGGGCAGCATATTTTGAATTACATATACCGTCTACAGACCGGGCATTTGCTGTCCGAACCCTCTGAGAACTCAGGCGAATTTCAGTGAAAGTCTCAGACTCTAGTGCTTGAGCTTCACGATCGGCAGTGAGACGTATTTCTCGTTCTTCCTGTGTTTCCTGAGACCGAACATTTGCTGTCCGAACCCTCTGAGAACTCAGACGAATTTCCCTATCAGTGAAAGTCTCAGACTCACGCGATAGTGTATGAGCTTCACGATCGGCAGTGAGACGTATTTCCCGTTCGTCCTGTGTCTCCTGGAATCGAGCATTTGTTGTCCGTACTCTCTGGGAGCTCAGGCGGATTTCCCTGACAGCAAAAGTCTCAGACTCACGCGATAGCGCGTGAGCTTCGCGATCGACAGATAAACGTGCCTTTCGTTGTTCCCCGTTTTCCCTATTTCGAGTTGTCATCATTCGAGAACGATTTGAACTCAGTCGAGATTCTCGCTGAGTCGAAGTTTCTGCAGCACGAAACCTAGCCTGGTGCAGAGAGCCTTTTGCCTCACGACCTTCCTCAGATTCCTGTGATCGAACTAATCTCATCCTTTTAGCATTTCTGCTACATTGGGAGAGGTTGGATCTTCTTCGAGGCATTCTTACAATAAAATAGTACTTACTACTTAACACACAGTTATTTAGTAAACACGTACTATCGTAAACAATTAAATTATAAATACTTACAGATTATTATACAGTCTAAAATTATCACAGTTTAAGTAATAAGTGTTAAGACGTGTAAACCAAACGTCATTATCATCATCATTTCAGCCGATAGACGTCCACTGCTGGACATAGGCCTCCCCCAATTTTGGGGGGTTTGCCATAATCGCCACGCTTGGCAGGCGGGTTGGCGATCGCAGTATGGTATGGTGGTGGAATGCATAGAGAACGCTGCTGCCCATTCTCCGGTGAGACCCTTAGTCGCCTTTTACGACACCCACGGGAAGTAAGGGGTGGTGCTATTCTTCTACACAGACAAACGTACTAACTTTATAAAACAAAAGAATTGCTAGAAAAAATAATTACTAACCTAAGCTAATGAACTTATACTTAATAAAGAAAATCAAGAAAAGAAATGCCTAACATATACCAAATACTTATAATATTTATATACAAACCCTAAATACAAATTAAGATAAGTATACCGAAAATCAGGGAAAGAAATGCCTAACCAATAATAAATGCTTACAATATTTATTTACAAAACCCTAAATAAAAATTAAGATAAGTAAATACCCAATAATCAAGGAAAGAACCGCCTAACCTATACCAAATACTTACAAAATTTTAAAGAAAATTAAGAAAAAGAACCTAACCTACAAACCCTAAAATATAAATAAATGAAATATGCAAACAGTCAGTATTCAAGTGAATCGCAATAATATCCAACTATTCGCCTATACTCTCCAGGATACGTGCGTTCGCTACGAATAACTGAATCCTTATGGCAGCGGCGCGTTTTCTTTTGAAATGGTCATCTCGCAGTTCAACCTGAGGGGTTGTCGACTGCTTAACCTGGCTTTCCTGTGGATGCCTCAATAAATTAAGGCCTCCAGCCAGGGCATAATACACAACTTAACTACATTAAATATAAACTTAAAAACTAAGCGACTACACGCTAAGGGCACCCCCTGTGGGGTACGGACCTCGGCTTAGGGCGTCGCTGGGAGAGGGCAGCAAGGGACAGGCTGGATCGGAATTATGGCAGCGGCGCGGCTCTCAGCGCGCTTTATACAAGGTGTAACGGAAAGGGGGTATCAACCCTGAAGGAGGTGAATGTGCTCATGAAACTGAACAAATTTCCCCAAAGAACATAGGTCGAAATATGAAAAAATTTTGGACCTCCCATAGTAATAGTAAATCATTAATGTGCTATTACTATGGGAGGTCCAAATTTTTTTTTTTCATCTTCATTCACCTCCTTCAGGGTTGATACCCCCTTTCCGTTACACCTTGTATATATAGCCACGGACGCGCAGGCGCGAGGCGTTTACGTACTCTGATAGAATACCTTAACAAATGTTCGCCGTGATTCTTTAAATGGACATAACTTTTTTATTTATGAACCGATTGACATGAAATAAACACTAAATGTTAAGTGAAGCTTACTACAATATATTAATGAAAACCGCATCTAAATCGAATAAGCCGTTTCTGATATTAGCGTGCACAAACACAGCAGACAAACAGATAAACAGACAAAAAAAATTTAATTACATTTTCGGGTTCGGCATCGATATAATAACAACCCCTGCTACTTTTTTTAAATATATTTCCATTGTACAGACACCACTTTTCTACAATTTTATTATATGTATAGATTTGGTATAGATTAGGCGGTTCTTTCCTTGATTTTTGGGTATTTACTTATCTTAATTTGTATTTAGGGTTTGTATATAAATATTATAAGTATTTGGTATAGGTTAGGCATTTCTTTTCTTGATTTTCTTTATTAAGTATAAGTTCATTAGCTCAGGTTAGTAATTAATTTTTCTAGCAATTCTTTTGTTTTATAAAGTTAGTACGTTTGGTTTACACGTCTTAACACTTATTACTTAAACTGTGATAATTTTAGACTGTATAATAATCTGTAAATATTTATAATTTAATTGTTTACAATAGTACGTGTTTATTAAATAACTGTGTGTTAAGTAGTAAGTACTATTTTATTGTAAGAATGCCTCGAAGAAGAACCAACCTCTCCCAGTGTAGCAGAAATGCTAAAAGGATGAGATTGGTTCAATCACAGGAATCTGAGGAAGGTCGTGAGGCAAGGCTCTCTGCAACTCGGGAACATCAGGCTAGGCTTCGTGCTACAGAAACTTCGACTCAGCGAAAATCTCGACTGAGTTCAAATCCTTCTCGAATGATGACAACTCGAAATAGGGAAAACGGCCCGGGGAACAACGAAAGGCACGTTTATCTCTCGATCGCGAAGCTCACGCGCTATCGCGTGAGTCTGAGACTTTTGCTGACAGGGAAACCCGCCTGAGCTCCCAAAGAGTACTAACTGCTCGATCCCAGGAGACACAGGACGAACGGGAAATACGTCTCACTGCTGTTAGTGAAGCTCATGCACTATCGCGTGAGTCTGAGACTTTCACTGATAGGGGAATTCGTCTGAGTTCTCAGAGGGTTCGGACAGCAAATGCTCGGTCTCAGGAAACACAGGAAGAACGAGAAATACGTCTCACTGCCGATCGTGAAGCTCAAGCACTATCGCGTGAGTCTGAGACTTTCACTGATAGGGAAATTCGCCTGAGTTCTCAGAGGGTTCGGACAGCAAATGCCCGGTCTGTAGACGGTATATGTAATTCAAAATATGCTGCCCGAAAAGTCACTATTACACGCGGACGAAGTCGCGGGCACAGCTAGTCATATAATAAAAATAAGTTAGAATATAGATTTTACGGTCTTCGAGTGCGTAAGTCTGTTAGAAATTTTAAACCATTTCTTTTTCCGTATTAAAGGCCTAGTAGAACACTAGGCCACATGGCTATAGACGCCACGCCACGGCACATGGCTATAGACGCAGACCACTGCTGGACACAGGCCTCCCCCAATTTTGGGAGGGTTTGCCATAATCGCCACGCTTGGGAGGCGGGTTGGCGATCGCAGTATGGTATGGTGGTGGAATACATAGAGAACGCTGCTGCCCATTCTCCGGTACGATCCTTAGTCGCCTTTTACGACACGTGAAGTCCGAACGAGACGACACGGAAGTAAGGGGTGGTGGTATTCTTTAAGTCCGGCACCACACAGACAACCACAAGAGCCAAGTGCCGTGTGGGGAAGCCACATGTGCAGAAGGAATTATTGCTAAACTACCTTGTCTTCAAAGTAGTCTTTAATCTTATAATAGATAGATCATATCATAGATAGATCGTATCATGTCCTAACCTAGGTCAAGGGTCTACCTATGTGCCAAAATGATCGAAATCCGTTCAACCGAGGAATGTTAACAGACAGACATCCAGTCGTTTTGGCCTTAATTTATAATATTTGTATCGATAGTGAAAAGTAGGTACCTACCTACTCAAAAGAGTTCCTGATTTGGATAAAAAGTAAAACTGGAACATTACCTAGATTAATAAAAAAAAGTATTTAAAATCACTAAAAAACCCGACTGCGGTAAAAGGCTTAAGTTAAAAAACAACTGAAAAGCTAATAACAAGCCCATTTTAAATTAAATAAAAGTCGGAAGCAGGCGGGACCATTTGAATTTGAAAATACCTACAATAAAAAAGGGATGGGCCCCGCCTGCTCGCCGCTCTTATGCTATTTACAGATACACTGACAGTCAGCCTGCACTACTAACTGCCTATCATGGATATGTTGCTTCAATCATACGCTACGGCATCATATTTTGGGGCAACTCTGTAGAAAAAGAGCTCACTTTTAGAGCTCAAAAACGCTGTGTGAGATCGATGTGCAATATACACCAAGTGGATTCATGCAGACTACATTTTATAAATTTAAAAATATTAACTCTCCCTAGTGTATAAGGTCGCAGTCGAATTGTATAATCCGCCATATTACATTACGGCTAGCCGTTATGTCTATGATCCACAATAAATTATTTTGAATTGAATTGAATTTGATTGCTTCCAACTCTTATTTAATTTAAAATGGGCTTGTTTTTAGCTTTCCAGTTTTTTTGTAACTTAAGTTTTTTACCGCATCGGGTTTTTTAGTTTTTTTAATTATTACTTTTTTTTTATTTGCAGATTTTTATTCTAGAAATGTGAAAGATTTCGCAGACGACTTAGTTCTTGCAAGGAGTTTTGGTCGTGAGAGTTATTTAATATCTTTTTTGGATCAAGTCCACAACATTTTATTGTACGTGATTTTTACGATTTGTCACTTCGAATTACTTTTAACCATAAAAGTTATATTGTAATCATCTTCTGAACCCTTCATTTTGATATCCCACTACTTCTAATACCATCGGTATTAGAAGGAAAAAAATTCGAACTTCACATTATGCCACCCCAAATCCGCCATTTAACTTTTTTATTATATTTTAATGTAGCCAGTGACACTCGCGCTGCCAAGACAAATCTAAAGACTTATAAATTATCCAAATCCGTTCATACGTTTAGCGGTTATGAGTTAACATTACAAAGAAACGGGCATACACACATATATACAAGACCCAAACTATGCCACAAAACCACAGTCTGTCCCAGCAGCCACCTTCTTAAGGTCGTCGCCTTCACCGGCTATTGGCCTTTCGACAAACATGGGTAGCCCATTGCTCTCTCTCTATGTCGGAAACTCCAGTTTAGTTTTCCGGATCAGTGCCGGTTCGAGACTAGTTTTAGGATGGATCGAGATCCAAATATGGCGTCCTTTTTAGAAGAGACTCCGAATATAGCCCGTGATAGAGCGCACTGAGCGACGTTAGGTAACAATTCGATGTGCGTGCGCAGATCGTAGTGGAGCATACAAGTGGGCGGCGCTGCGGCGGGTCACTGGTGTCGCTGCGCACCGCGCTCACGTCGGCGTCGTGCGTGAGCGGCGAGGGCGGCGCCGTGCCGAGCGAGCTGTGGGCGCTGGCGCCGGGCGCGGGCGCGGCGCGGCGCGTGGCGCGCGTGGCGCTGGCGGCGGGCGCGGACGTCACGCGCGCCGGGGACGCCTGGAGCGGCGCCGCCATGGATCTGGCCGTGCTGGAGCTGGAGGCGCCCTTCGGGGGCGGCGCGCGCTCGCGGCCTATCCTCATGGCCACGCAGCCCTCCGAGTGCGCGGCTAGCTCCACCTGCCACGTGGTGCGCGCGCTGGGCCGCACGCCGCGCCTGCGCATCGTGGACGCCACGCTCGTGTCGGGCGACGCGTGCGCCGAGCGCTCGCCGGGTTGGCCCGGCCTGCGCGAGTCGGCGCTGTGCCTCGTGGGACCGACGCTGTGCTCGGTAGGTGTGCCCGTCCGCCGCGGCCCGAGGGCGTCCCCGTCGGTCGGCGAGTGACGGTGTCTGTTCGCAGAGCGACTGGGGCACCGGCGTGGTGTGCGAGGGCAAGCTGTGCGGAGTGATGAGCCGCTCGTCGCGCGCGCCCGACGGCAGCACGGAGGCGGGCGCCGCGAGTGAGGCGTCGGAGCTGCAGGACGACACGTGCGGCGACACGCACGTGGCGCAGAGCGTCGCGCGCTGGCGCCGTTTCCTACATTGCGCGCACACGTTACGCGCGTGCGGAAGGTGAACTTTGCTTTTAATTCGAGCACTAGTAGGTTTAGTAACGGTGATTAAGGCTGGGTAAGTGGATATTGGGCGAGTGTGAGTGTTGTATGTTTTTGTGTCGCAGCGGAGGCGACTGCGCCCTGCTGTGCAGCGAGCGGCGCCTTCTGGACACGGACAGCGCGGACAGCACGACGGCGCTCCAAGCCACCGAAGCGACCTCCATGGAAACTGTCGAGAATACCGCAGACACCGAGACACCGCTGGTCCAGCCCCCCTCGTCTATGCTGCCTAAGCATACTGAATCTGGTAGGTGCCTACCTAAATGTTTCTATACCTGCCTACTTACTACAACTTTTATGCTTCAAGTACATGTAATACGCACTTGCAGACTGTAACTTTATAAGTTTGATCTGACTGTAATTGTACTTACTTGGAAATGTTTTGAAGCATAGGTAATGGTTTGTTTTGCGCTAGTGCTTCGTCCATTGCGGCTGTCAAGCATGAAGGCACCCACACGCAGCGGGCCCACCCACGCCAGCTTGAAGCCAGAGCCGCAGTCGTCGCCGCAAGCCTCGCCGAGGCCCGCTTTCGAATTCGAACCCAACCGGCCCGACTTTAAGGTAAAGTATGAGCTGCGCGTCCGCCGCGAGACGCCCCGTCTCGGGCGCCGCAGTGCCGCGACCGGGTGTTTCTAGGGTGGACCCGCGCGAACTTCACGCGTGTACTTGAAGGCGGGCGAGTACGGTGACAACGCTGCCGAGTACGGCGGCGAGGAGGCGCTACTGCCGACGAGTCCCAAGACCATCGCGCCGCCCACGCCCACCGAAACCGTGCCCGCCGGCCCCGGCGCCCCCGCAGCCCCCGGCGCTCCCGCAGCCCCCGGCGACCCCGGCGCCCCCGCAGCCCCCGGCGACCCCGGCGCCCCCGCAGCCCCCGGCGACCCCGGCGCGCCCACGGCCCGCACCGGCGACATGCAGGCGCGCGTGTCGCCCGCCGCGGGTCGCTCGCATGCCGCCCCGCGACCTGCCCTCGCGGCCTATTTCCTTTATGTACTTGTAGCGATTACAAACTTGGTGAATTAATTTCCAACTTATTTAGTAACTTCGATCCCGCCCTTAGAGAATATGTCGCGCCTCGTCATGCATCAAGCTACCCGAAACTGTCAAATTTTCCCGATCAACTTTGAGTCTTATGCTTTAGCGATAAAGTTGAAAATCTATTTAAAAAAAATTGACAGATTGTAGTAGCTTGATGTGCTGGCTTCTGTACATACTACACACGGCTACACATCAAATTCAAATTCTTTATTGCGAACTAAGTGTACCTACAGAATTTTGAACATGTTAACAATAATAATAATTGCCTGTTAAGGCATTGCAATTTAAATGGTTATAAATATTTTAAAAAAACCGGTCAAGAGCTAGTCGGGCTCGCGCACCAAGGGTTCCGTACCATCATGTTTTTAATTTTTCATCGGCGAGGCCTATATTCGTCAGAGAATTTTAACACTGTGCACTGCGGTGTAGAATATTGCAGTTTTATGTCAGCGCCATCTCTTGACCGATAGTGGAACTAATGTAATTATAGTTGATGATTTCTGAAAAAGTGTGCTATTTAGAGACTTCGTTTTATTTTTCCTGTAATCTTTACATAAACTTCTATCACAGAATAATTTCAGATTTTTCTCTTTGCAAACTTCGGAGATAAAGGGGTTGAACGGTATTTTTTTTTTACATTTTTCATCAAATTTCGAAAACTATGCGGCTTAAAATAAAATAGAAAAAAATGTATGAGAATGTGCAGACTGCGCTCTTTCATATGATACTCCATATGTCCAAGTAGCCCCACTTCGAATTTTTCAGACCCCCTTTCAGTCCCTGTTGCAAAAAATATAGGTAGGTACATTATATTTTTATTTCTTTCTTATTTGCAAAATAGTTGGGCAAACGTCATCTAAGACTATTCCTTCCAAATTTCAAGTTGATAGCATTAGTACCTAGTTCTTGAGATATCCAAGACAGACAGACTGAGTCTCACCAAAAGGATTTCGTTTTACCATTTCGGTACGGAACCCTAAAAATTGTGTAAAACTCAATAGTGCAGGTAAATTATATTATTTCTACACATAACCAGTATAAGTTGAGTTCTAATTGTACGAAAAATCTAATACTATGCGAGGTCAGCTAAAACTGGAAATGTATAGCTTGATGTGTAGCCGTGTGTACCTACATCCTGTAACAGTTGCTGGTTGGTATGACCAGCCAGAGTATCTATCTCTTTGTCTACGTGCTGTGCCATTGCGCAACCGTTATCTATCGACTGTCTCAGAAGTATCTGATGAAAATGTAAACAAACTCTGTTTAGGTATTTTTTACGTAATCAACAACAAATTGACAATAGAGGTCAATTTTATTGATTTTTCAGTTGCAATTTAAAAATGTTATTCAAGCATTAATTGTTGGAAAAAGTGGTGAGTTATAAAGTTTAAACTTTAATGTTTGGTGATTAATAGGTGATGATTGCAATCATCTATACTTCTTTAGATTTAAGTTAATCAAATCAAAGGGCTTTGTGGCACTAGAATTATCATCACAGGTATCTGAGTTTTCTAAATAAAGTATTTTGAAAAAGGCCATCATCATTTTTAACCCTCGACGCAAAAACGACGGGGTGTTATAAGTTTGACGTGTCTGTGTGTGTGTGTGTGTATGTGAGTGTGTGTGTCTGTCTGTGGCACCGTAGCTCCAGATGAACCGATTTTGATTTTGTTTTTTTTTTGTTTGAAATGTGAATTAGTCGGGAGTCTTCTTAGCTATGTTTGGTGAAAATCGGTCCAAGATGGCCGCCGCCACAAAATCGCGGATTACATATTTTTTCACAACTCCCTTAATATGGGTATCAAATGAAAGGGCTTGAATAGTAGAATACTATACACTATGATAAATTTCAAATCCAAGATGGCCGCCACCACAAAATGGCAAATTATAATTTTTTTTTCACAACTCCTTCAATATAGGTATCAAATGCAAGGGCTTGACAAGTAGAATAATGTACACTATATTGAAAGGGAATGAGATGAGGAATATTAACTAACGAAATGAAAACTAAAAACTAGAGAATATTTTTTTGTCCGATCAATGCTCTAGAATGATGAGGAAAGTGGAGTGATGACTGGTACCTACGACCACTGAGTTTGACTATTTTTATTACGAATGGAATTATACTACTTAAAAAGCGTAGGTATTTCTACATCAGATAGTGTTGCAGTCCCATTTTATAAACTAGATCTGAAATACCTAAGATATTTAAAAGCAATTTATGCTCGTCACAATGCGAATGGTGAAATGGAGCTGATGGTGGAAAACCGGGAGAACTCCTCAACAATTAACGTCCCTGCATCGGGAAAAGCAATACTTGTAAAAGGCGATGAGCAATTAGTATGCCATGTAACTTAGATAAATATTAGCAGACTCAACTAAAAAGCGAGAAATAAAAACTTTTTTACAAAAAAATTAAACTGAAAAGCAAAAACTAATAAACCTTTTTTATTTAACCTTATAAGCTCATAAACTAATGTAAGAATATCTAAGTAATTTTGAGACGTACGTTACGTAAAGCGTGATGCGCGGCGCCGGCGGCGGGCGGCGTGGCGCGACACGCCCGTCCGCCGGAAAATGCCGAGGGTTCACGAAGTTAATGTCAGCGAGACAGCAACTCACAGACTATACAATATAATGCAGGGTAACAGCAATCCGAACGAACGGGCACACACTGTCACACACATGAGGGCCAAAGAGTACTATAAGATACCGGGTAAGGGCACACGTCGTTACGAGTGGTCGTGCGGAGAGCGCTTTTTTACCGACTTCACAAAAAGGAGGAGGTCCTGTACTATGTTCGGATGATTGTATGTTTTTTTTTTTTTTTTAGGTTTCCGTACCAAAATGGTTAAACGAAACCTTTACGGTGAGACTCCGTCTGTCTGACTTTCTGTCTGTCTGTCACAGCTGGATATCTCAAGAACTACTAATGCTATCAACTTGAAATTTGGAATAGTTTATACACACGATATTCATGTCAATATCGGCGACTGCTTTAATCAGGGATGCTTTAAGGGCCCCTATCAGTTTCGCGGACAAAAAACAGAAAAATCAGTTTTTTTCAGCGCAAATTTCTCAATATCCTTAAGTTATCTAGTTTTTTTTAAATACACAAGTATTTATCACCTATCTATCTAGTAAGTGTACGAAATTAAGTTTTGATAACTACTTAATATAAATTCCAAAAAAAAAAAACTAACACGTTTTTACGTAATCACGAAACACCACGTTTTTCGATTGCTTTTTTAGCTAACTGGTAGCAAATAACGATCTGAAAAAAATCTTAAATACTAGGCATATACGTAGTACTTATATTAGTAAGTGTACGAATTATTTTTATTAAGTTTAATGAATTAGTACTTGTAAAAAAATGTTGACTACGCTGAAAAAACCCAATAAAGTCATGGGCAAAACCGTCTTCTACGCGTAAGGCTAAGAACTCACGGAGCGATTTTCGCCCGCAGCAACCGCCGCGGTCGCGGATCTGCGGTTTTATTTCAAAACTCACGAGACCGGTTATTCGCGCGGTTACGCGGCCGCCGCGGTTGCGATCATCGCCCGCAAACGTGGCGGGCGATGATCGCAAGATTGCAAGACGGGTGGTTAACGATCAGTTGAGGTCCAGACCGCCATGGACACACACCAGAAATGAGCCGTTGCGTTATACTTACTTCACAGAAGAATTTTAAAAAAAACTGGCCAAGTGCGAGTCGGACTCGCACACGAAGGGTTCCCTACCACAAGGCAAAAACGCCGAAAAAAAACATGTTTGTTGTATGGGAGCCCCCCTTAAATATTTATTTTATTTTAATTTTATTATTTATTATTAAAGTTAAAATATAACTGAGTATTTTGTGAATATTTCAAGTGCCTACCTGTTGCCATTTTTGATATCGAGCAAAAAAGGGTAAAAAAATCGCGTTTGTTGTATGGGAGCCCCCCTTAAATATTTATTTTATTTTGTTTTTAGTATTTGTTGTTATAGCGGCAACAGAAATACATCATCTGTGAAAATTTCAAATGTCTAGCTATCGCGGTTCTTGAGATACAGCCTGGTGACAGACAGACAGACAGACGGACAGACGGACAGACAGCGAAGTCTTAGTAATAGGGTTCCGTTTTGTACCCATTGGGTACGGAACCCTAAAAAGAAGGCCCAAAAGGTTCTGGGTGCATCCACTGATTAAGGACAGAGGAAACCCGAGTCAATAAAGAAAAGAATGGTGGCGCTGACATTTATAAATAAACCTGTATAATACTAACCATATTCTTTTTTATTTCTCTCGTCCGAATTTTCAAAATCTTTATTTAAAATAGTACAGACTTCCTCCCATGCTTTGAGCGTCAAATTCTTGTATTTGTATTCTTCCAAACTCTTGTCCCATAGAACTGGCCTTTCTTGTACTAAGGTAATTAAGAGATCTATTTCAATATCCATTTTATTAGAATATTATACTTATTGTTTGTTGACAACGTCACGATGCCACGTGTAATAACAAGTCACTGATGCAAAATGGCCGGATCTCTGTACCTCCTGCCGCGCCGCCCGCCGGCCCCCGCGGTCGCCCGCCAACCGATCGCAAAGCGCGCGGGCGCCACCCGCCGAGGCTGCGGGTAACCGCGGCCCGCGCGATTCTACGGCTAAGAACTCACGGAGCGATTTTCGCCCGCGTCCGCTGCGGTTGCGGGCCCGCAGCTTCTGTTGAATGCAAATATTTATATAAAAAATTAAAGCACATTTCACGACGCGTTTTACGCCCGCGGTGTACGCGGTTGTATGCGGCTCCCGCTGTACCGGCGGGCAACTAGTAGAATCGCGCGGGCCGCGGTTACCCGCAGCCTCGGCGGGTGGCGCCCGCGCGCTTTGCGATCGGTTGGCGGGCGACCGCGGGGGCCGGTAACGATAACGATCGATAACGATCTCTGTCCTTAATCAGTGGATGCACCCAGAACCTTTTGGGCCTTCTTTTTTTAATTCTTCTGTGAAGTAAGTATAACGCAACGGCTCGTTTCTGGTGTGTGTCCATGGCGGTCTGGACCTCAACTGATCGTTAACCGCCCGTCTTGCAATCTTGCGATCATCGCCCGCCACGTTTGCGGGCGATGATCGCAACCGCGGCGGCCGCGTAACCGCGCGAATAACCGGTCTCGTGAGTTTTGAAATAAAACCGCAGATCCACGACCGCGGCGGTTGCGGGCGAAAATCGCTCCGTGAGTTCTTAGCCTACTAGTTGCCCGCCGGTACAGCGGGAGCCGCATACAACCGCGTACACCGCGGGCGTAAGGCTAAGAACTCACGGAGCGATTTTCGCCCGCGTCTGCTGCGGTTGCGAGCCCGCAGCTTCTGTAGAATGCAAATATTTATATAAAAAATTAAAACACATTTCACGACGCGTTTTACGCCCGCGGTGTACGCGGTTGTATGCGGCTCCCGCTGTACCGGCGGGCAACTAGTAGAATCGCGCGGGCTGCGGTTACCCGCAGCCTCGGCGGGTGGCGCCCGCGCGCTTTGCGATCGGTTGGCGGGCGACCGCGGGGGCCGGCGGGCGGCGCGGCGGGAGGTACAGAGATCTTGCGATCATCGCCCGCCACGTTTGCGGGCGATGATCGCAACCGCGGCGGCCGCGTAACCGCGCGAATAACCGGTCTCGTGAGTTTTGAAATAAAACCGCAGATCCACGACCGCGGCGGTTGCGGGCGAAAATCGCTCCGTGAGTTCTTAGCCTAAAACGCGTGGTGAAATGTGCTTTAATTTTTTATATAAATATTTGCATTCTACAGAAGCTGCGGGCCCGCAACCGCAGCGGACGCGGGCGAAAATCGCTCCGTGAGTTCTTAGCCTAAGAGTTTATTGAAAATAACAAAAAGTTTTAAATATTTTAAAATTTGAGGTGTTTATCTACCAAACTCAATTTTTATATTTTTATTTTGACTACTAATTTAGTTGTAGTAAAATATCTAAATAATGCCTTATAAACGAATTTTTTATTAAGTAGTTATCAAAACTTAAATTACTAGATAGATAGGTGATAAATACTTGTGTATTTTTAAAAACACTAGATAACTTAAGGATATTGAGAAATTTGCGCTGAAAAAAAAAATGATTTTTCAGTTTTTAGTCCACGAAATTGATAGGGACCCTTAAGTGACTCCAAGTTGCGATGGGGGTTAGCGCAGATCTTCTCCTCTAAGTGCTGCCATATTTTGTAATCCAAGGGATTCAAGTCTGGACTAGATGATGGCCCATCCTCATACCTGATAAAGTCGATTCCACGGGTCGTGAGCCAGTTTTGGGTACTTTTCGCCTTATGAGCCGGCGCAGAATCCTGCTGGAATACCCAATGCCTGTTTTCGAACATTGTTTGTGAAAGAGGTTCCACAATGTTTGTTAGGACTGTGTTTTGATATACGAGGGCACTGGTTTTCACTCCTTTTTCACAAAAAAAACAAATCCGTTGGACCCAAGTAGGACACCCCAAGCCAAACCATGAATGCCGAAGGGTGAAGACACGTGGCACACGTATGCTCGCTTCTTCACTAGAGTGTGCATACACTTTATCATTTTGTTTGTTGAAACTCTCCTCAACATTAAACATTTTTTCGTCCGAGAAAAGTATTTCGCGCTATTTTTTTTCCCGCGTACTGCCTTAACAAAACCCGGCTTCTTTCGAGTCTGATTTTCTTCAGCCGTGCCTTAAGAAGATGTGCTGTTTTTTTTCTATAAGCACGCAGTCTTAGGTCTTCATTATGGAATGCAGAACCGGTTCTGTTTTAAAGAACCGGGATTTTCGGGACATTCTGGTTAAAGAACCGGGATTCCCGGTACTTTCGATACTTTAAGTAAGCCTTTAAAAGATGAAGTGTTGAAACGGAGAAAGTAAAAGAAAGACGAAATGACAGGGCAAAATAGAAACATTTAAATCAAATCAAATAAAACGTTTTATTTCTTGTTTTATTGGTAACTACGCATACTCTACCAGCAACATCTTTATTAACATTAATACATTTTTGTACCTAATCCTAGACAATATTTATCAAAAAAAAATTTATTAACACTTTGCGGGACACTTAACGCCTCTCGACGTAATAACAATAAAACTTCTATTGTGTCTCGTTCAGTGTCCTTCAATGTGTTAAACATCTTCTCCAAACAAATTAAATTAAAGCGTAGCATTAATCAGTCTCAATATTATTGATTAGATAATCTTAACCGACATTTTTTAAATTGTTATATTATTATTATTTATTATTATTAACATAATTCATCATCAACATTTCAGCCGAAAGATGTCCACTGCTGGACATATCCCCCAAGCACCTCCACTTCGACCGGTTCTGTGCTTCTCGCATCCATCGGGTTCCCGCGGCCTTCACAAGGTCGTCGGACCACCTTGTGGGAGGCTTTCCCACGTTACGTCTTCCGGTACGCGGTCACCACTCCAGAACATTTCGGCCCCATCGGCCATCTGTTCTGCGAGCAATGTGCCCTGCCCACTGCTACTTAAGTTTGGCAATTCTTCGGGCTATGTCGGTTACCTTGGTCCTCCTGCGGATCTCCTCATTCCTGATTCGATCACGCAGGGAAACTCCATAGCTCTCTCCATTGCCCTTTGGGTGACTTTCAGCCTTCTTATAAGGCCCATTGTGAGTGACCACGTTTCAGTGCCATAAGTCATCACTAGCAACACGCACTGGTCAAAGACTTTCGTCTTGAGACACTGAGGTATGTGGGACGAGAAGATATTGCGTAGCTTCCCGAACGCTGCCCAGCCGAGTCGGATTCAACGATCGACCTCTTTTTCGAAGTTAGACCTACCTAACTGGACAGCTTGTCCTAGGTAAACATACTCGTCCACGACTTCGGGTGTAGTGTCTCCGATCTTTATGAGAATGGGTGTTATATGGGCATTTGACATGACCTTCGTTTTGTCCATGTTCATTTTAAGACCTACTCTTTCGTAGGCTCTACTGAGGTCATCGAGCATTGTACTGAGGTCCTCCATAGTCTCAGCACTGTCTCACACCTCGCTGCAAAAGGATAGGTTTCGAGGTCTGATCCTGGAGTCGGACTGACATAGTGGCGTTTTCGTACCGACACTTCAGCACCTCGATGTACCGATAGTCGATCTGGCACCGTTGAAGAGACTGCAGCACAGCCCATGTCTCAATCGAATCAAAGGCTTTCTCGTAGTCCACAAACGCTAAGCAGAGGCCAGAGAGGCAGGTTATATTCTTCGGTCTTCTGTATAACCTGTCGCAGCGTATGTATGTGGTCTACGGTGCTAAAGCCTTTACGGAATCCGGCTTGTTCGGGAGGCTGGAACTCGTCAAACCTGCGCGCGAGACGTTTCGTGATGACTCTCGAAAACAGCTTGTAGACATGGCTCAGAAGTGAGATGGGCCTATAATTCTTAAGAAGGGCATTGTCGCCCTTCTTAAAGAAAAGTACCACCACACCTCTGTTCCATGCCTGCGGTGTTTTGCCCTCGAGTATGATGACGGAATCAAACAGCTTCTGAAGGGCCTTAAGAACGTGTTTTCCGCCGGCCTTCAGGAGCTCGGCCGTAATTCCGTCATCACCCGCGCGCCTTGTTATTTTTGAGCTGCTTCAGAGCCATCCTAATCTCGTACAGGCTGACGTCCGGGATGTCTTCGGTATAGTGTCGGGTCAATCTAGCTCTTGGGTCGTTTGCCAGATCCATAACGGGGTTTCTTGTTGACGTGTATAACGGTCCATAGAACCTCTCGATCTCTCTCAACAGCTCAGGTTTGGCGGATACGATCCTGCCATCATCGATCTTTAGTTTCGTAAGCTGGCTCTGCCCAAAGGAAGCAGTCTTGTTTGAGTCTTTTTTGCGAAGCACTGTCCACCACAATCACAAACACAACGCAAAGCACAACATTCCGAAGACGCGATGGCCGCCACCAGCCCCTCCCGCACCCTCGTGCAGCATGCTCTTGTAGCATGCATGCTTCTTGTGCATGCTAGGTAGCAAGTGTATTCCGCTTTAAGCGGTCGGGCTTTATGCTATAAAATTATAAATATTCGAAACGCGAAGTATCTTTTCCCGAAAGTACCGAAACAACCGGGACTTGGTTTAAAAAATCCCGGTTCTAAAAAGGACGCAAATTTCCGGGACATCCCGGTACTTTCGGTTCCGGGATTTCCCGGGACTATTCACTAGTCTTCATTCAACACCCTTTTGACAGTAGTTCTGATTAGTCCCATCTGCAAAGCCAACATTTTTTGCTTGCGGACAGGATTTCGTTGGATTCGCGCCTTTATTGCTTTGATAACCGCTGGAGTCCGAACAGTACGAGGTCGACCGATCCTTTGTTTATCTTGTAATCTTGAATCTTCCCTTAATCGTTTGATAGTACGATAAATAAATCTCAGTGAAATCAAATTTTTCAGCAGTTTGAAAATCTCAGTTGGCGCGTGACCGCAACGAAGCAATGCAATTACTGCGACTCTGTCTTCTTTGCGCGTCCGCTCCATTTTAGAAAATGAACAAAATTCCAGAAACCCTTTGTTTTTATTTTCTTTAAATATTCAAATTTCGAATGTCCATAATATTTTCCTCGGTTTGCATTCTAAATTCGAAATTTTACCTATGTGACAGAACATATTATGGCCCGACTAAGTAAGTACTTATCCCACCAAAAACATATAATGTTGAAAAAGAAGGCCAACTTCCTTACTTCATGTAGATGTTTGACCAGCAAAACAGTTGAAATCGAAACCAACGCCAAGTTTAAAAACCATTTTCTTTGCAACGGCCTTATTTCGCAATTCTGTTGTAAGTAATTTGTGTTTGAAACTTTTTAGATATCAATACAATAATATTGTTCCATTTACACTTGGCGGGTTTTCGTTGTGTTATAGTTATTTTTCATGCATATTATTTTATGGTTTTCTGAAAACCCGCCAAGTTTAAATGGAACAATATTATTGTATTGATATCTAAAAAGTTTCAAACACAAATTACTTACAACAGAATTGCGAAATAAGGCCGTTGCAAAGAAAATGGTTTTTAAACTTGGCGTTGGTTTCGATTTCAACTCTTTTGCTGGTCAAACATCTACATGAAGTAAGGAAGTTGGCCTTCTTTTTCAACATTATATGTTTTTGGTGGGATTTCATTTCTTTTTGCCAAGTGGGTAGATACACGTGTAGGATTAAATTGTATAGCCTAGGTTTTCTTTTTTTTTTGAAACTTGTGGTTTTTTATTATTTTTTCTCTTACGATGTGTTTTTTAGGGTTCCGTACTCAAAGGGTAAAAACGGAACACTATTACTAAGACTTCGCTGCCTGTGCATCTGTCCGTCTGTCCGTCTGTCTGTCTGTCACCAGGCTGTATCCCAAGAACCGCGATAGCTAGACAGTTGAAATTTTCACAAATTATGTATTTCTGTTGCCGCTATAACAAATACTAAAAACAAAATAAAATAAATATTTAAGGGGGGCTCCCATACAACAAACGCGATTTTTTTGCCCTTTTTTGCTCGATATCAAAAATGGCAACAGGTAGGCACTTGAAATATTCACAAAATACTCAGTTGTATTTTAACTTTAATAATAAAATTAAAATAAAATAAATATTTAAGGGGGCTCCCATACAACAGACATGTTTTTTTCGGCGTTATTGCCTTGTGGTACGGAACCCTTATTGTGCGAGTCCAACTCACACTTTGTCAGTTTTTTATTAAATGATGAGCCCGCTGCAGTCTGAACTGCGGCAATGTTTGGACGTATAGACCATACCCTATCAGCTGTTTTTTTTTAAACTTATTCTTTTTCACACATATGTTTTTTAAATCCGGTCTATAGAGCGACCTTAACCTGTTGTACTCAACAACAGCACTTTCTTGTGCTTTGATCTGGCTAGGATCGATATTTATTAAATGGTCACCACTCAAATTTTTTACCCTAGATAATGGTACGTAGGCTTGACCACAAATGAATATAGAAGAACCAATATCAATTAAAGCATTGTCCAAGTTCAAACATTGACTCTTATGAATGGTGATTGCGTAAGCTAAACATATCGGAAACTGCTCCCGGTAAACAAAAGCACGGCTCAAAACTTCAAGTTACAAATTGAAATATTAATTACTTATTGTTGCGTACAGTACGCAGGTACGCGATTAGTCGGTCTTTTGAACGAAATAAAACAGTTAAATACTTGTAAAAGTGTGAGACCTCGCGGCGCAAGTGTTCTGTGTCGCGGCGGCGACAACCCGCGGTAAAAATCGCGTTCGCGGTGGTGCGCGATCGGCGTGTGCGAGCTAGTCGAGTACTCAAGACACAGAACACTATACTCCTAGCGGAGACTCAAGACGAACTGCCGGCCCCGGCCGGCCGGAGCGCGTAGGCAATGGGCGAGTCCATGTTTTGCCAAACAAATGTGCGCTCTATGGCTGGTGTTGTAGCAGGACGCACGTTAACTCACTTTATTATTTTTATGTACTTATTTATTTTGATGGTTTTATTAAGGAAAAATTTTAATCCGCGTAAGATCGCAGTGGCGAGGTCTCAATATGTGGTTTATTAATAATAAAATGTTTTCCGTACGTAACATTCTCCCCCTCAGTGTCGACACGACACTCAAAACGATAATCTAAATTAAAATATACAAATAGATTCTAAAATATTGCTAACCTGGCTGCAGGACGTTTAAGTATGCCATTTTTAGTCCTAACGTCGACAACCCTTACGCGTCCGTCAGCACCGGGGTACACGGATTGCACGATACCTTTAGGCCAGCAGTTACAGGGGGAGTTAGGGTCAACTATTACTACCATGTCACCGATCTTCAATTGTGCACCCTCCTCTCTCCATTTTCGGCGTGGCACTAGATCGGGGAGCACCTCCTTCACCCATCTGGCCCAAAAATGATCAGCTAGGCGTTGGGAAATACGCCATTGTTTTCGCAGACATAGATCTTTGTCCGTAAACACTCCCGCGTCAGGTAAATTAGACGACGAACCAATGAGGAAGTGATTCGGTGTTAATGTTTCGTCGTCCCGAGGGTCCACCGAAACATGACCGAGGGGCCGGCTGTTGATCATATTCTCCACTTCAGCTAGAAGAGTAATCAGAGTCTCTTCGTGCGGAGCTCTTTCTTTCAGTACCACCCTAAGACTGGTCTTGACGCTGCGCACGAGCCGCTCCCAAGATCCTCCCATATGAGGGCTAGCTGGCGGAATGAAGCTCCAGGAAACTCCATTGTTCAGGGCTTCGTTCGTGACAGCACTTTTGTCTACAGCGTCGTAAGCTTTCTTTAGTTCGATTTCTGCGCCGCGCATATTGGTCCCGTTGTCAGAATAAATCTTCTTTGGCCAGCCTCTACGGGCAGCCATTGTGCGTAAAGCCATAATTAAGGAATCTGCAGTGAGAGACGGCACTACCTCAATATGTACGGCGCGTACTGTCAGACACGTAAATAGGACTCCATAGCGTTTTGGTCTTGATCTTCCAACTGTGACCTCTATTGGTCCAAATAAGTCAACTCCTGTAACGGTAAACGGTCTTTGGTGATGTGTGAGTCTACCTTCGGGCAAGTCACCTAGTCGTGGCGGCTTTGGTTTAGCTTTCCTGATGCGACAGATCAAGCACTGTGTCGCAACCGTACGCACAGTAGGACGTAGACGTAAGATCCAATATTTTTGACGCAGTTCGTTAACCACCAACTCGTTGCATCCGTGGCCTGCGCGGATGTGATAATACTTTACAATGAGTCGAGCCACGTGGTCATGTCCATCCAGGATCACAGGTGATTTTGTGTCCATCGCTACATCCTTTGCAGCTCCAATTCTTCCACCAACACGTAGTAGTCCAGTATTATCCAATACGGGTGTCAGAGTGCGTAGTCTACTATCGCGTTTTATTTCTTTATTTTGTTTCAACAGCAAGATGTCACTGAAGAAAGCTGAGGCTTGCGAACGCTGAAGCAATAATGTTTCAGTTCGTTTCATCAACTCGTCGGTAAGTCCATTTGATTTTATTTTCTTACATTTATCTATGAACAACAAAACGGTTCCAGTAGTTCGAAGCAATCGCAACCAACTAGAGAAGCGCGTCGGCTCCGGTACAGGTAAGTCGTTTACACTATTATTTTCATTTATTATATTGATCTTTTCTAATATTTCTTCATTAATTTTTATTTTATTTTCAGGTTCCTGAGGCCAGCAAGAGCGTGATTGATGTAAAAATGATGGACCGGTAAACCACGATGAGTTGCTGCTAAGCACGTAGTCAGTACTTTTAGTTCCTAAATCTGCCACGTTGACGTCAGTCGGCACATAGTGCCACTCGTCCGCCTTACTTAGTTCGTCAATTTCTCCTAGACGATTAGCGATAAAAACTTTATATGTTCTGCAATTATTTCTGATCCAGTGTAAAACAGTAGTTGAATCTGTCCAATAAAAAACAGAGTTTGGTTTTAAGCGATGTTCAATTTTAATATTATTTGCTAATTTGCATCCTAATAGAGCACCCTGTAGTTCCAGTCTTGGCACGGAAACCGATTTCGTAGGTGTAACTTTGGATTTACTAGCGATAAATGAAACAATAATATGTCCACTACTCGTTTCCTTACGCCAGTAAGCAACAGTCGCGTAGGCGCTCGGCGACGCATCGCAAAATACGTGTAGTTCTAAGTTTTAGTTACCTGCGCTCTTATCACTATCACAAAAATACCAACGCGGGATTCTAATATTATTAATATTTTTAGCTTGGATTATCCAACACTGAAATAAATTATTTAACTCGTCATTCAATTTCTCATCCCATTTTATATTCGTTTTCCAAGTTTCGCGCATTATTATTTTTCCTTTAATCGTAAATGGTATCAGATAACCATGAATGTCAAAAATGGACATGACAATGCACAACAACTCGCGCTTCGTTGGTCTTCTCTTTAAGTTTACAACATCAGCTGGTATACGCTTCAAGGTCAAATCGAATCCTAGCTCGTCGCTAGCAGGGTACCATAATAAACCGAGTGTCCTTTCCCATCGATCTTTATCGAAGGTGCAACAGACACTGTCACTCAAAGCTTCCTTCGGTACGTTTTCCAGAACATCCGGTACGTTGCTAGCCCAGTTTCGCATTTCGAATCCACCCCGCTGGTGAATAAAGGAGACTTCCTGAATCATTTGTTTTGTAAGGTTGACTTCGGGCAGACTATCGATATAGTCGTCCGTATAATATATAGCGTCGACAGCAGTCGGATAAGTATCATTATAACGTAATGCATTTTTATTTTTAATATGTTGTGCGATGAAAGGCGAGCAGTTCGCGCCAAATATTAATGACGTCATAGCATATTTATTTACGGTTTTAGTAGCTTCATCTGTAAATAAAAACCTAAGTGTATGTTGATCCTTTTCTTTAACTTTAATTCGGAGAAACATATCTTTAATATCTGCAATAATTCCAATTTGATTTTCTCTAAACCTAAACATAATTCCAAATAAAGATTGCAACAAGTCCGGACCTGTCAATAAGAAATCGTTAAGGGAACGTCCCTGTGTCTTCGCAGCAGCGTCGAAAACTAAACGTACAATGCGTTTCAAATAAGAATAGGATCGACTAAGCGCCATGTTGTGACGTCATAGCTGTCAAATCGAAAAAATTGCGTATGGTGAGCAAAACAAGATATTATTTTTAATAACATTAATTATTTACGAAAACATTTTTTTTTCAATTCCGCTCATGTCTGCATCACTGTTTGAGTGGCCATCGTTAACAAATAACAAATTTAACAGGAAACAACCACGTAACATACAGAATTATCGAAAGAAACAGTAACACCCCACAAGCACTCAGTCTCACGAAGAAGCACACCAACAACCACAGAGCATGTAACACCCAACAACAAGATGGCGGCTGGCATCTTCTTTACTTTCTGGTGAATTGTTGTCAACAATGAAAATAAGAAAGAAAGTAGCATAATTTAAAAAAAATACTAATTATGACTAATTTTTTGATGTTTTTTTCACTTTGATTTATCTAAAACTCGGTTAAACAAAAAAAAAAGTTATTGATACGCAAATAAGATTTCTTTGCAAACCGTACTTTTCAATCAACATTTGACAGATAGAGGTCATTGACGTTCCTATTCTTATTTGAATCGCATTGTAATTTCTTTTTCTTGGGGTTATCGACCCCGAAATGTGGTAGGTACCAAATGCGGTCGCTAGACTCCCCCTCGTTTACCTTCCTGGCGTAATTATTGCAAAATAAATGCTGAATGCGTTCGCGGTAACGCGACGCGTAAGTGTTGTCGGCTGACATCTTCCTGTCGATGGATTTTAACCGATTACAGGCGTTTTCATATGAATCAGGCATAACGAAGTTATCACATTTCCACGGTAATTCCACAAACCATTGGTTATTAATTATTTCACATGTGTTATTTAGTATGGTGATAGCACGCAACTCGTTCGCATTCTGTCGCGGTTGTTTTGATATACCTATTGACTCTAACGAAAATGATTTTTTTACAAACTCGTTCAACCCAGAATCACAACAATGTTGCGCGCTGTCATCACTAGTACTACGATCAGCTGACATGTTCAATATATTTATATTGTTTACAACACCGTGTACACACCACCCTAGCGGTGTCTTTGTAACATAAGGTTCATTTTTTCTATTACCCTTTAAACACAAGATAGGGGCAATAAGATCATAATTATCCTGTCCGATTAATAATTTGGGTTGTGCGTCACATTTGCACAAGTCGTAGTCAATATAGTCCGAATAATTACTAAAGTCCATACACGATAATCGTTGAATAGGTAAATTAAGTTCTTTCATTTTTCGAGCACACAAATTAAATCGATCGCCGGTATTACTAGAAATGTCAAAACTTACGTTTTCCGTTTGGCACACGAGCTCACCGGAGTCCCATGCACTGCGTGCGCGCATGGTGACTGTCTTACCGTGGAGTCCCGCCTGATCAGCAAGATCAGCAGATATTAACGTCACGGTGGCACCATCGTCAAGCAACGCGTGTGTGTGGA
The DNA here is from genome assembly GCA_916614155.1 of Mesoligia furuncula. Lineage (NCBI taxonomy): Eukaryota > Metazoa > Arthropoda > Insecta > Lepidoptera > Noctuidae > Mesoligia > Mesoligia furuncula. The sequence continues at coordinate 206,970 of OU744807.1, read as the reverse complement.
TATTGTCTTTAGGTCCATGAACGGTAACCGGCACTATTTTTAACAACACTTTAGGCACTGACGATACACTAACACTAGTGGACGCACTGGTGTGGGCGTGGGCAACGGTATCCTCGCGGCGCGACTCGTCGGGCGTCGATGGGTGCACGCGGGCTGCGTCCACCGCGGGGCGCGCCGTCTCTGGCTGCGCGGACGCTGCCGGCGCTGCCGGACGCGCGGTTGCGGGCACTGCAGCCGCTGTAGTCTTCGTCCAGTGAAGGAGATGATGATGCGGATGTCCACATTCACTGCAGTTGGGAGCGCTGCACGCGGCGGGTTCATTATGCCGTGCGCTTAAGCATTTGTAGCAAAGATGTTTAGCCCGTACAAATTGCCATCTATCGCGTCTCATGGCGCGTTTGAATTTGCCGCACTTGTCTAACGCGTGCGCCGGAGAGGTACGACAAAACATGCATTTATTGTCGTAAGTAGTAGTGCTAGTACTGAATGAGATTTTACATTAATGTTTTCGTATTTCTTTCTTACGTCGTTCTGACTGCTGAATATGTAGCTCACACCTGAGGTTGCGACGATAGTAGCTTCTCTGTATAGGAACTCCGATAGTATTTCCAGTTTGGGTGTAGAGCTGTCTTGTCTCTCGTACGAATACTCGGCCCATTTATTGATGAGGGCGGGCGGTAACTTTGAAAGTATTATAGACGTCGTTTCCGGACTTTGTAGGTATTCCTGTAACTTAATAGCTTTAACAGCTGTGACGTAGTTTTTAACTTTTATTGAGAAATTCACGATCTCTGTGTGGTATGCAGTCGGGAGTGGGTGAATTTTCTTGAGTTGAGTGAATATTTTATTAATTATACACTCTGGTCTACCGAATCGTAATTCTAAGGTGTCAATTATAGCTTGCGGTGTTGTGTTGCCGATGAGGAGCGATGACACAGCTTCTTTTGCGTCACCACGTAGACACTTTCGTAACCGCCAAATGTTTTCTGCATCGCTATAACTGCATAAGTGTGACGACTCTTTATATGACTCCTTGAACTGCAGCCACTGCATAGGGTCACCGTCGAACACCGGTAAATCTTTTGACGTTGCTAGGCGCGCAAGAAGTTCTCTGTTGTTATCACGAACGTTACTTCTAGTAAGTACTTGGTGCAACGCCTCCGTCAACTGGTTGATGCTGTCATCACGCGGCGGGCGCTCGCTGACGAAGTCCTGTTGCTGCTCTGTATGGTTCCAGGTTTTATTACACATCGGCACAGACATTTTTTCGCAATCGCTTTTCGCGACGCCATCTTGTTTGTCGAACCAAGATTCGACTATTCTCGAACTTTTCGAAACCGAGCCGTGATCCTCTTCTTGTAAATCTGCTAGATCGACTTCTAGTTTTTTCGAAAGCAAGTCTTTTTGAATTTGAGCGCGTTTTTGCGCTAAATCGAGGTCGATTTGTGCAACCGCAGCGCGTTTTTGCGTTTAATCGAGGTCGATTTGTGCTTGAAGTTGAGCCGCTTCATACTCTAGCCTTTTACGGGCCGCCGACGAACATGTGCTTTTATCACTTTTCACTGATTTTACTGGTAACTGCTCACTTTTAGTAGTCAGCTGCTCCGTGGCACGTTTACTACGTGTTTTAACACCCTTCGGGGGTGTGTGAAGCAGCGACATCCCTGCACACAGGTTTTTAGTTCGACTAAACGCGTGGCCGAGATCCGAGATCCGGCTAGAAGGACCACTTAATGTTGCGTACAGTACGCAGGTACGCGATTAGTCGGTCTTTTGAACGAAATAAAACAGTTAAATACTTGTAAAAGTGTGAGACCTCGCGGCGGCGACAACCCGCGGTAAAAATCGCGTTCGCGGTGGTGCGCGATCGGCGTGTGCGAGCTAGTCGAGTACTCAAGACGAACTGAACTGCCGGCCCCGGCCGCAGGGATGTTAGATGCCAACTCAAAAATTATGACACCGGTCTCTCAAAATTCAGGTACTTTAGAAAAAACCATGGTACAATACAACTTTTTTTACACGGATATATTATTTCGTCTGAGATACAACAATTTTTTTAAGTAGGTAACTCGGTTTGACACAGATAACCTGGTTAGGGACAAGACCGAATCTAGTATTCAAATAGTAGTCTATGGCCCGAACATTAAGACCTTTAGTTATTGTTCTGAGATTAAACTTACTTTATGAATACCACTGTTCTGAGGAATACCACTAGCATTCTCTTTCTACGAATACAACAGACCACTCACCACAGATTAGGCCTAGGGGCGCGGTCCAAAAAAGTTAAAACTTACCCTTGATAGTGTAAAACTGCATCATGCCGTTCGAAATTATGCCATAAATTGTGGAATGAATGAATGAATCCGATGTTTTATTCCCCCAGTCACAAACAAGCTAGAAGCATATTGCCTGTCAAGTCAACACAAACAAAGCGGCAATTTCATTCTAAGCAACAGTACATCGATTGTACAATCGATGTTTATGATTTAATATGAGGTTTAAATGCTAGATGTGAAAATTATGGTACTTTTGCGTACCATAATGGAAGTACCATGGTACATGGTACGAAGACCTGAATAATGGTGCGTATACCATAATCATGGTACGTATAACACCACTGCCCGGCCGGCCGGAGCGCGTAGGCAATGGGCGAGTCCATGTTTTGCCAAACAAATGTGCGCTCTATGGCTGGTGTTGTAGCAGGACGCACGTTACCTCACTTTATTATTTTTATGTACTTATTTATTTTGATGGTTTTATTAAGGAAAAATTTCAATCCGCGTAAGATCGCAGTGGCGAGGTCTCAATATGTGGTTTATTAATAATAAAATGTTTTCCGTACGTAACACTTATATTAGTTTTACTTTAAAAAAATATACTTTTAGTAGTAATAGAAATATGAATCTGCTTAACAAAACGATTTAAAAGGGGTTAAATAAGTATTCTTCAAAAATATTTTGCGTTTATATCATAAGATATACGTCATTTGACATGTTTTAAGGTTTTTAATAATTTATCTTTCTAAGAAAGTCTCATACTTACCTAAAAATTAAGGTTTTTTTTTTTAATACGGAACACGGATTACAGAATGTGTGATAGCCGAACTCACACTTGACCGCATTTTTATTTTTACTTTAGCTTCGTGCAAAATTACAAGTTTCTAGGCCGACTATAAAAAAATTTAATACCTACGGAACCCTCTGTGCGCGAGCCAAACTCACACTTGACCGCTTTTAAAAATTTTCTTTTAGTTTCATGGTAATGTCCAGTTCCAGCTTAAAAAAAAATCATACGGGACCCTCTGTATGCGAGCCAAACTCACATTTGACCTCTTTTTAAAATTTATCCTTTAGTTTCATGCTAATGTCTAGCTTCGTGCCAAATTTTAAGTTTCTAGGCCGGTTAGAAGTTTCTAGGCCGGCTAGAATAAAAATTTAATATTGAACCCTCTATGCGCGAGCCAGACTCACACTTGACCATTCTTTTAATTTTTCCTTTAGTTTCATGCTAATGTCTAGCTTCGTGCCAAATTTCAAGTTTCTAGGCTGGTTAGAAGTTTCTAGGTCGGCTAGAATAAAAATTTAATATTGAACCCTCTATGCGCGAGCCAGACTCACACTTTACCATTTTTTTAATTTTTCCTTTAGTGTCATGCTAATGTCTCGCTTCGTGCCAAATTTCAAGTTTCTAGGCCTACTAGAAGTCCCTAAACATTTTGATTAACTCTAAGTGAGTGAGTCAGTCAGTCAGTCAGTCAGTCAGTCAGTCAGTCAGTGCCACTTTAGCTATTTTGAAAAGTCCATAACTTTGAATCTATTAAAGCTACAGTTATGTAATTCGGTATTCGAACTAACAGCAGTCATGGTATTATGTATGTGAAGTTTGATTCGATTTCGTGTGACAATTAGTTAGATACAGGGTGGTCAAAAGTAGCTCGAAGCGGTTCGGGTAAATAATGCACGGCGTACGTGCGGCCACTTGCTGGAAATTGGCCTGCGCACTGCCGTGCGCTTCGATTATATTTTTTGCAACATAGTCCATGTTGCAAGGGGGTCTGAAAAATTTGAAGTGGGGCTACTAGGGCATGTGGGGAATCATATTATGAAAGAATGCAGTTTGCACATTCTCAAACATTTTTTCGTTTTTTTTAAGCCTTTTTACTTTGCTGCCTGTCCGCACTGGAGCGCAGCTGCGTTTTGCGTGTTATGTCGCAGTGCAGCAGTGTGACCAGATTAAATTTTACGAAAAAACTGAGGCACCTCAAAAAATATTGAATATCTTATCTGAATGAAATATAATAGACTAAATCCGGGTAATTCCCTGAACATCAATGTTCGCAAGGACGATCGCTACGGTATGACCATAGCTTTGTATCCAAAATATACTTCATAATTTCAGCCGAAAGACGTCCACTGCTGGACATAGGCCTCCCCCAAGCACTTCCACTTCGACCGGTTATACTATACTTATAAATATACTTACTTCCGCCAATATATACTCGTACCTACAAAAATACTAAATTACTGATGCTCGGAAAAGTCGATAAAATATAAGTAAGTACCGAAAAAAAAGTTATTAAAAAAAAATAAAAAAACCCGACTGCGGTAAAAAACTTAAGTTAAAAAAAAACTGAAAAGCTAAAAACAAGCCCATTTTAAATTAAATAAAAGTTGGAAGCAGGCGGGACCCATTTGAATTTGAAAATATAATAAAAATGGTAAGGGTCCCGCCTGCTTCCAACTTTTATTTAATTTAAAATGGGCTTGTTTTTAGCTTTTCAGTTTTTTTTTAACTTAAGTTTTTTACCGCAGTCGGGTTTTTTTATTTTTTTTAATAACTTTTTTTATTTCCAGCTTTTTAGTTTACAAATGTGAAAGATTTCGCAGACGATTTAGTTCTTGGTAGGTGTTTTTTTACAATTTGTCACTTCGAATTGCTTTTAAGTATATATGTTGTATATATTTTTGTAATCACCGTTTAAAACCCTTTATTTTGATACCCCACTCGATAGGTTTTGAAAAAAAAAAATTCAAATAAATATTTAATATGGCGTCCAGTAGTCGCCATATTGAATTTTCACTAACGTCATGTCTTTAGTGATACTCGCCGGACTAAGAGGAATCGATTAACGTGTGAATCATAAAAATCGGCCCAGGCGTTTGGTCTGTATAGTGCTTCAAAGGAACATATAAACATACATACATACATACATACATACATAGGCTGATGAACACATTACCACTCCTTTGCGTCGCGCAGTCGGGTAAAAAGTATTAAAATACTGAATCTGGTCACACTGGTCCAGTGTTTGCCTCCTAATATTAGTGTGATACGTAAGAGCTTGATTGGAACTGTAACAGTCACGCTCAGAGTCGTCAAGATCAGAGTGAGCGAAGCGAGCAGACCACGGTAGTTACTTACTTATCGGCTTGCACCGATTAACCAGGGATTATAACAGCTCGGTTATACCTTCCCCGGTAAGGCAGGTTAGGCTTGAACTGTGAGTGCGTCTCACGAGCCGATAATGTGGACCGCGGTTACCCGCGCAAGTGAAGTGTGCCCACTTTTGGCACGAATGAGCAGAGCGCGTAATCACAAGATGAGCAAGCACTTAAGACCAGCGAGCGAAGCAAGCCCATCTTTGACACGAGTGACCCGAGCGCGCTTACACTTGCCTAGAGCGAGTGAAGCGAACTATCTCACATGAGGAGCTAATGGCGCGAGCAAAAATTTTTGCCGAGCGAGCGAAGCAATCCGTACGACCCCACGATTGAGCAGAGTGCGCTTACTAAAGAGCGAGCGAAGCAATCGTAGTAAGTGCTTACACGCTTTCTCACGACAAGACGCGAAGTGCGGGCAATGACACCACTGCTGAGAATCGCGCTGTCTCAAGCGATGGGCGGGTGAAGCGACCCCTTCCACAAGCCACCCACGTAGAACAAGCCCACTGTCAAAACGAGCGAGCGGGGCGAACTCAGTTACCCCAGGAATGGGCGGAACACGCTTTCATTATGTGAAGAGCGAGCCAAGCGAGTCCCACATTGCAAGAAAAGTGAGTTGAGCGAGCCGAACCACAGCCGAACGAACGAAGTGATTACATTTTCGAAACTAGTGAGCCATCTGCTACGTTCATAAGCCAGTAAACTAACCTAACTCCGCTCCATTCTCTCGTGGCGAAGATTGCTCGCTTTGCTCTTTCATCTCGAGAGTAGTCTTCCTCCACTCGCTCGTCTTGTGGGTTGTGGAAGGCTCACTCCACTAGCTTTTCTCGGTTTAAGGCTGAGAATTGATCGCTTCCCTCGCTCGATTTAAGAATATGTTTGTGTGTTGCACTCGCTAGTCATGTGGGAGTCATTGCTTGAACGGGCGTACTTGGCTCAGTCGTTTCGATTGTGGGCTTCGCTCGCTCGACATGAAACTGTGCTCGCTACGCTGGGGTGAGTTAGAGAATCCCATCGCTAAGTCAGTTTAGATTGTCTCTCCTAAATACAGATTACTCAGTAATCTAGCTAGGACAGCAGCGATTCACCCAATTATTCGTTTTACTTAGACCATTTAGGTAATGCATACTTTGTAAGTCCCTCATGTACCTACTAAAAAACCTTTATGTACTTACCATAATAAATTATTAATATTATTGATGTGAATGCAGCCACCTTTCATTAGTTGAGATAGAGCAAGCTTGGCGTGATAGTGGCTGGCAAACTGCTAGCACTGAATAAGGACTGTTTTGAGAACTCCTCTCATTAGGTTAGTAGGTCATGCAGGTTACAGTTGCGACCAAACATTTTCACGAAATTAACGGCGCTAACTCGAGCAATTTTTCACTTGGCTAAGGAGGTGCGTCAGGTTAAGGCGTCCCCACTAGAGCCGCGCGGCTCCGTGAGGTCAAGCCGCGTGGCTGAGCCTTGTGAGTTTTTATAATGGGGACGCATTGCAAACAATAGCAAAAGCCTCACGAGGCCGGGTTTCGTGAAGCTTCGAGGCCTCGCGGCCCGAAGTGGGGACGCGCCTTTACGTCACAGATTTAACGGAACAATATGGTCGCATTAGTTCTAATTTTAGCCACATGAAAAAGCTTTATAGCTTTTTGGCCGACACGATGCCACCACGTTGGCTTGAATGGCGATTTATTGGAGACTGAACTATCTAAAAAACTTTTTAACAAAAAAAAAAATTAAACCGCCGAAAAATCTGAAAAGCAAAAAATAATACTTAAACCATTTTTATTTAACCTTAATAACTAAGTTCATATACTAATGTAAGTATACCTACCTAAGTAATTTTTAGTCGGCGCCAGCAAGCGATTTCTGGGGATTTCACGTTGCATTGTTAATTGATTCTGTTATTTCTTTAAATTTAAGGTAATTTAGTGATCTTTGTTCATTGATTGTTTGGCGCCGACTCAAAATTGCTTAGGTATACTTACCTACATTAGTTTAAGAACTTGGTTAAATAAAAAGGTTTAAGTACCTACCTAAGTATTATTTTTTGCTTTTCCGTTTAATTTTTTTGTTAAAAAGTTTTTATTTCTCGCTTTTTGAGTCTGCTTATAATTTATCATTTAGAATGGCATAGTGTCAACTTGCTTATCGCCTTTTACAAAAAAATATTGCTTTTCCCGATGCAGGGACGTTAATTTTATTGTTGAGGAGTTCTCCTGATATTCCACCATCAGCTCCATTTCACCATTCGCATTGTGACGAGCATAAATTGCTTAGCAACCATATTAAAGTAATCGAATCGCAACCCTTGAAATATTTATCTTAGAGTAAGTAGTTCCGATGGCCACCAAATCGCTATAGCTTTGCCTATATTTGAGGGTTTCCCTCGATTTCTATGGGATTCTCTCATCAGATCCCAACTTGATGACAATGGGACCACCTCGAGAGTAGAACCCAAAATCGGACTACTCTGTAAAAAGTTATGCGTGGTCAAAAATAATAAAAAAAAATTAAAAAAAAATATACGCGTCGACTTGAGAACCTCCTCCGTTTTTTTTCGACGGTTAAAAAACTATCATACTCTTTGCTTGTTTACCGCTAACCTACCTATTCGAAAATTCTAGTAGTGCTAGGGAACATATTATTAAATTAGGTAAGTATTTTAAGGCGAAAGCGCCAGGGTAGCCCGCGACATTCAATTTTTTTTTTTACGTTTTTTACAATTTGCTGAGAGCTGTCAACATTTCGGAACGCTCGTGAACGCGCTCGCAGTGCTTACTCAATGTCAAAACGATATTATTACAGTAGGTATTTCTTTGTATAAACACCACATTTCTTCTTCAGTTCTTCTTCTTTGGTTAGGTGTCGACTGTCAGCCAGATGCTCAATTTCGACAATGCCACGTTAGTTTAATTTAAAGATATGATGCAACTCAAAACAAAACACACTGACACATCAAAGTCAAAGTCAAAACATTTATTTCAAATAGGCACATAAAAGGCACTTTTGAACGTCAAAAATTATGATAAAATAGAATTGATTCTAGTCGCCCATTCCAAAAGGTAGTTTTCGTATGGAGAAGAATGGGCAAGAAACTCCACCGTTACTCTTTTAAAATGTTTTACAATATTTTGCATACGTTAATTATATAATAATATGTGAAGGACGATGCACCTAAAATAAAATAAAATTACTATACCAAAATTGGTAAAAGAATAAAAAATGAAAACATGACATAAATTAATTATCTAGGTAATAGATACATGGTGCTCACATATTTACAAACATGGTAAAAATAAACGATTTTCATTTAAATAAAAAATTTACAAGTAATAAATCAGGGTGTGAGTTTAAGTAATTACAGAAAATAAATCAACGTCAAAAAAAAGAAGAAAAAATCAATTTTACAATTAAATTAGCAACCAGTTTGATTTTGTCTAGACTCTAGATTGTCCTATGGAGCAGGACCAGCATGTCTCCAAGCGTTCTTATCTTGGATATAATCTTCTAATTTATAGTAAGTATGCTTGTTTACAAAGTGTACATTTAACTCAGACCAACAAAAAAAGATAGACAGCGCGCCACGAACATTAAAACTGAAGCCACCTTTTTATCTATGTGTGAATCGAAGGCTTGCCATTTGTTAAATGTTTTCCCTATAATTTGGGGATATTTGTTCGAGTAGGAACTAGTATAATATTGTACGAGTAAGATATTGTTGAGTATGGTATTGGTATTAATTGGAAACCCAAAATATTCAATACATAAAAAAGAAAATAGGAATATAACTCGAAGTAACAAATCATATTTATATGTGTGTATTAATCGAATGGGGAAAATTAAAATCGTATTATGGCAACCCCCGCACCTTATGTCACTACTTTCGTTCGTTGAGGTTTTTTGTTCCAAGTAATCTAAAATTTAATATTATAGAAACGATATTATTTCAAGTACTTACAAGTGAAAAGTGATTCCGTGAGACTTTTTATGTGATTTGCTGTTGTTTTTGCAACTTTTCACTGCACAGGAAGGCATAATTATATTTTTTTAATCTATGTTAACTTGACGACGACTCGTGACGTACTAAGAGCGGTGAGCATGGTTTTAGTATAGGTGTGTGCGTGAGCGTGTATGTTTACTTGCAGGAGCACGGTTTTATGGCTTCACTTTTGATGTTCGCGGCGCGCCGTCTTTCTTTTTTTGTTGGTCTGAGACATTTAATGTGAGTTTTAAATTTTCTTTCATTTAATTGCAATATATCACAAGGTATTTTATTGTAACATTTAACACAGTACCCCATAAAAGATGTATGTACTTTGGCTAATCTAAAAAATGGTTGATGTATTTTATCTTTATTTCTCGTAGACAGAGAAACTAATAGACGCAGTGACAATTCTTTTCTCGCTTACACAAGAAAGAGAACGAAAATTACACTACGAATGTTTTAGACAGAGATACAATTATCCATTTTTTTGTCCCTTACCTTGTAACCGGTTTATTCAAGGTCAGCAACTCAAATTGCGAAACTAACTTTGACACTTCATGCCCCATTGTGTTTGATGTTCAAGTTTTGCTTATTTTTATGTTATATTACGATTCTAATCCAGTGAGAAGACAAAGAAATTATCCGTATATCACATCGACGATTCTACAATGGTGCGTTGTCACAGTATTACAATATTTCCAATACTGTGGCGTTGTCGTGTTTTATTTCATGTAAAAGCGATAGTGAGAAGAAAATTGCCGGTGTGTCTTTTCACGCGTAAGTACGACTGTTTTGTCCCTAAATGTAATTTCTTAGTGATCATTATTTATTCCATAGCATGTCGGAACGATATGTTTCATTAAAACTCTAAACTTAATAGGATTTTGTCGAGTTTTTATCATTCATAACCTATAATTAATATCATATAAGTGTTGCCAGCGTCTGCTAAAAAATGCCCCGAGTCTCGATAAAAAGTATTGACTCGACAATTTAATGTAAACAAAAAAATATGAAATCCAATAATAGCATAGTATCTTTTAGGGGAAGCTTCTTAATCTATAAATATATTATATTATTTTAATTTATTCTTTCTCCTATTTGTGATCGAATAAGAATGACACATATTATGTCGTTACCAGTCGTTACAGAATAACTGAACTACCTGTGAGTATTAATAATATAGCTAAGTTTATCGTTAGTTTTCCAGACGATCCAGACCTTCGTATAAAATGGATCCAAGCAACTGGAAGAAAAGATTGGACTCCCACAAAATATTGCAAAATATGTAGCAATCATTTCCCAGAAAATTTACAAAAAAAAAAAGAAAACAGTTCTGCATTCTGACGCAGTAAGTACCAAATGCGGTAAGAATTTATTATAATTTTACTTTTTTCAGAAGATATTTCATAACTTTATGATTTACGTTGCAGATACAATATTTTGTTGAAAGCGATAACTCAACAATATCAAAGTCAGCGTCAGTGTCAATAATACAAGAGCCAGAAAAGTCCCTCAAGGTATTCTATTGACAACATTATTTGACATTCTTCTTAAATTCATAATATGCGTTCAACAGCGAGTCCACAGGTTAAACATAATTATTAATAATTTGATTGAATGTTTTAGATTTCAACACCTGAGGCGAGTGCTGTTCCAGTACAAGTTAAGAAAACAGCTATCAGATCCCTAAGAAAAAGTAAGAAATATGTTCACAAAATTAAAATTGTTTCGCAATCAATAATGTGTTTTTTTTTTGTTTGGAGTGTTTAGTATCTAAGTTGTATAAAAAGTAAAAATTAATAAATCTCGTGTTTTAATTAAATCCTTAAAATAATTTACCCTATTCCATCTAGCATTCCAAAAACAGGGGAATGTAGTTTTTATGGCAACATTATACGCACACATTGAAAAACTATCTCTGTCTCGACCGCGGTTACAGAGTCGGGAGTCCCTTCGTCTATTAGTTTCTCTGTCTACGTTATTTCTAGTATTAAAAAAAACCGGGCAAGAGCGAGTCGGACTCGCACACCGAGGGTTCCGTAACATCCGGGTTTATGCATAAGGTTTATGTTTATGAAATTAAATGTTTATTTTTATTTTTGAGTTGATTGAATGAATGGTAAAATGCAGTTTGCGATTTATGACGTATTAAAAAAAAACTACTTACTAGATCTCGTTCAAACCAATTTTCGGTGGTAGTTTACATGGTAATGTACATCATATATTTTTTTTAGTTTTATCATTCTCTTATTTTAGAAGTTACAGGGGGGGGGACACACATTTTACCACTTTGGAAGTGTGTCTCGCGCAAACTGTTCAGTTTAGAAAAAAATGATATGAGAAACCTCAATACCATTTTTGAAGACCTATACATAGATACCCCACACGTATGGGTTTGATGAAAAAAACATTTTCGAGTTTCAGTTATAAGTATGGGGACCCCTAAAATTTATTGTTTTTTTTCTATTTTTGTGTGAAAATCTTAATGCGGTTCACAGAATACATCTACTTACCAAGTTTCAACAGTATAGTTCTTATAGTTTCGGAGAAAAGTGGCTGTGACATACGGACGGACAGACAGACAGACGGACAGACAGACAGACAGACAGACAGACAGACAGACAGACAGACAGACAGACATGACGAATCTATAAGGGTTCCGTTTTTGCCATTTGGCTACGGAACCCTAAAAACATCCTCACACACACACGGTCATTTTTGACAGCGCTCACGGTGATCGATCCCGCCTAGGGTATTAGTGTTCTGTGACGGTGATATTATTATAAGGAATGGTCAGCGTTATCGCAAGATATTATTCGGTACGGGTTTAAGCACGCTCAAATCAATTATATCGATTACATTCCCAACTCGGAACGCACCCTTGATTGATTCACTTCACTCTAACTGATGACTAGGCAGCATGGTCCCTGACCCTAGCCTGTTCCACAAGGAACAAAAGGAAAAAAAAAATCACTTCACTTCACTTTGGCGGGATTTTTTCCTTTCTATTCGAGTCATTCGAGTGTACCGTAATAAATTTCTCTTGGATCTAAGATTTTTTTAATTTTTAGTAAGCTAACATTACTAAAAATGGACGTAACTGATATTGGGAGAGTCGCCAGCAGGAAAAGGATGAACACGGATGCCGAAAAGCTCAGAGAAAAAGTATCGCGTGAAACCGCTAAAATTATTAAACTGAAGGTTTGTTTTGTTTTAATTTCGAGTAGCTATTCAAAAATTTTGTACGCTTTACTATGCATGCATACTTATAAAACATTCTCAGTGGCTCCGCTCACAGCGAGGTAGTAATCTAGGAAGCTATCGGTGGATTCACAGTTTCACTGAAAGAGCGATTCTGATTCTGAGTAGTCACTAGCATGATGCTAGTAGTCACAGAACATATTATATAATGTACCCTGATGCTAGTAGTAGTAGCATCTGGTCGAAATCAACAGGTTTTGTCACTGCGGCGCGGGCGGGGGCGCGTGAGGTATCGTCCTAATAGAACGCGAATGCGCGATTACTAAGCGACGCGGCCACCGCGTGTTCGCGCGATAGTAAAAAGTGGGTGTCCGCGAATTCGTAATAATCGCGCGAATTTACGACGCGAGCAGACGCGAGCGACCGTGGAGTAAGTACCTAGTTTGGCAATGGCACGGTACCGGTCGTTACCAAAATTAGGACACTTATTTGAATTCAATTTGTTATCGTAAAGACCTACGCAGACCGGGACGGCATGGCAAGGGATTTTGTCGTCAGTCAGCGCACACTAGCCGCTTAGATATTATCACGGCATTCCAGCGGCTTCCCTGCTTCTCTGCCCCCGCCGCCTCACCACGCGATATGTCACAACGAGTGCCGGAGTTTTTGGCATGCCGTTGCCTACCGCAGGACGCCACGGCATCCCGCCGCGGGAGCCCGAGGCGCGTCTTTCAATGCCGTGCAATGAAATCCCTTTCGATGCCACGGCATCTTTTTAAAGCATAGCAATTTCTACTAATCGACATTCAAACGTATCGATATCGATACGTTTGAATGTCCATTAGTAGAAATTAAAATCCCTTACCATGCCGTCCCGGTCTGCGTAGACCTTTATATCTATGAGATAATAATATGTATATTTTGTCAGAAAGCATCAGAATTTATTTGTGAAAGCAGAACAGGCTCGTACCTACTAAGTGGGTGGGATTTCAAGGCTAACTAAGTCTAATAAAAGCTCGTCGGTGCGCCATGGACCAATTGAAATTTGACCAATTGGCTGCTTTGCAATGTGTGTACGTTTAAGTATATAATCTAAGTTACCAAATGATCTCAAAATTTTTAATACCTACTAAGTTATTTAAAAATAAAATGTTGGTACATACAACGAATGGATAACTGCTAATAGTTTTTATAGTGTTAAGGATGTCATTGAGAAAATGAGAAACAATGTTAATGTCAGTTGTCCTTTTGAGTGGTTATATCCAACGATTTTATATTAATTTTATTGTCTGTTATGCATATAGAAATTAGTTACCTACTTTAAAATTATATCAATCGTTTATTATATTAACTAATCATTATATCAATTAAAATTATAGGTTCAGTTGTTATATCTTGTAAATATTAGAGGTTTTGTAGTTATATCATATATTACTTACCCAAGTTCACCAATGTAGCATTGAAGTTAATTTTAATGGTTAATATTTACCTAATACCTACCTAGTAGACCTGGCTACCATCTTCCTCCAAACAGATGCAACGCATGCAAATATTGCGGAAGCTGGCGAAAAGTGTCTGGTGGCTCTTTACGGAGGCGTTGCAGGTACTCGGACACTGCACGATCTGAGGTTCCAAATTATTTGTGAAGACAGCGGCAAGTGCAAAAGTGAATCTGGCACGTTTGCCCCCTACTACCGAGGCTTCCTCTTTCCATGGGGTACGTACATACATAAACATACAAATAATTGGAACCTCAGATCCTGCAGTGTCCGAGTACCTGCAACGCCTCCGTAAAGAGCCACCAGACCACCAGTAGCCAGGTCTACTAGGTATTAGGTAAATATTAAATATTAATTTAATATTTACCTAATACCTAGTAGACCTGGGCTACGCGAGACACAATGGCTTTTTTGTGTCTGTAATTCCGACATACAAGGGGTTAATCCACATCTACATACAACAAAGACAAAAGAAAGAACAACGATCTACAAGTTTTTTTGCTATGGACGGAGAGGTTATATTACTTTTGGGGTCAATATTATTGCAAATGACATCCCCCATCGCCCCTCATAAGATTCCCGCCTAAATTCCAATAACCCTATATGTATACATGGGTCTTTTGCCTCTATAACCCATTTTACCTTCTTTTCGTTTTTTCGAGATTGCGAGTGAACTGTTAGTCTCACAGACTTTGTTTTGGGCTCTACTAAAAGCTAAATAAATGTACTATAAAATATTTTCAGTAACCTTTCTTCGTAGGGTAAGTGGTCCTGCCAATATTTCGCGAAATAAGTTAGTAAAACCTGAAAATTTCAATATTTGAGAAAATTTGGTCATCTTTGAAGTGCCATAGCTTGGCTCCTATGAGGTCAATAAAGCTGCAATTAGGCTCAAATTCTAGGTAATTTAATACAGTTTATAGGTGTAGAAAACATTGTTCGCAAAAATGCATAGTTTTGGCCCTGGAGAGCAAATAGTGAAAAAAGTCCCAAAATTTCGAAGTTTTTCTCGATTTTCTGTTTCCACAGGTTTTTCGAAGTTGCAAATTTGAATTCACACTACCCTAACAGACCCACAACATACCAAAAATGCAAAACTACATCACGCTTTGCGAATTTAATGTCTTTATCCGACGGCCTATTAGGTTCATATTGTATAATGTTTACATCAAAATATATGGGTGTGCGTGCGGTCAGGTGGCACAGGATACGGCGTACTGGGACCTGAAGGAGCGGCTGCAACAGCTGCAGGGCGCGCACGAGCGCCTGCAGCAGAACATGGTGGACGTGCAGATGCAGCACGAGGCCGCGTCCGCGCACTACACGCAGGAGCTGCGCCTGCGCCCCGACACGCTCAACAAGTACGTCGCTCGGCCGGAGGGAGCGAGCGGGAGCGAAGCCGCAGCAGGTACTGTACGCTCGGCTGCGCAGGGTGGCGGGCACGCGCGGCGTGTGCGACGTGCTGGAGGAGTACGGCGCGCGGCTGCGGCGCTGCGTGGCGCGCTGCCGGGCCGACCGCGGCGCGCTGCAGGCGGCCTACGCGCAGTGCGGGGCGCGCGTGCGCCTGCTGGCGGCCGAGCTGGCGCGCGCCAGGGACGCGCAGGCCTGCCAGCGCGACGCAGGTATGTCGACACGCCTCGGGTTTCTGTAGTGGAGTGGTTATGGTCTTATAATGTGAGATGCATGTTACTCCTGCAAAAGTTATAAATGCGAGAAGAGGGTCAAGTTTTTATGAGCTGTAGGTGATGATGATGCTCGAGCTGACCGAGGTCTGTCTGACGATGGGTAACCAAGCATTAGTTACTGAGACCCTCCGTGCCTCGGAAAGCATAATTAAGTATGTAAAACCGTCAAACTGAGATTGGTAAAACTTTTGAGTGATAACTCAAAAGTTTTACCAATCTCAGTAGGTATTATAGTTGTTACAGACATTCAGAAGGCAGAAAGCCAATGGGTGTCGTGATATCTAACGTTTTTTTTCTTGCTGAATGGAACTGCTATTAAAATACTAGTATTATTTTCATCCGGTTTGAATGGAAGCTAACATAGTTGGGAAAAGATAGTTGAATGATTCTTTAACAATCAAGTAGGTATTCAATCTCAATTTTTTTAAAATTATATTTTCATGAATTAGGCAAAAAACGCAACAATGACGAATTTCGGAATGAATTTTCGAAAATCCTTCCTTAGTGCTCATAATCAGCCTAATTATAAAGGATTATGAGCACTAAGGACACACTCTTCTCAGTGTGAGGTAGTGGACCTTAATCCACCAGGCGGGCAGCCCCGGATCTACGATTTTTTCGAACCGGGGCAAAACCTTGATAGTGGCGCCCCCTCCCTTCAGTGTTTGAGAAAAACTGTTAAAACTGCCAATGAGTAGCATTTTTGTGACCATTTTTGTTAAAATAATAATCCTTTAATAAAAAACTTTTTACTATAATTATAATAACTAATAACTTTCATTTGTGACATAAAACAGAAACACAGAAAAAATATATAACCGAAAGACTACAACTTTACACGGCGTGCTTTGATACGTTCATAAATCACTTAATATGTGTGTTAATGTAGTTTAGGTTCACTATTGTGTGTTCGGGAAACTTGTAAAAAATCACAAATGCGTCTGTCTTCGAATGGTGTTTATTAGCGACTGATGTACAGGTTCTTACGCAACATACCGCCCGCCAAAGGGACAACATGGCCCTTTAAAATACTACTAAGTGGACTGTATACATTAAATAGGAAAACTTGATAAGCAGTATGCAACGTTCCAATAATGACAAATTCAAACAGTCAAAATTACTGTAACTACGTATGAAGTTAAATTAAACATAATTATTTACTTATGCCTGCATGCAAAATTTAAATGAGGTTTGACAAAGTTACACAACAATGTGTAGTTAACAACAATCAGTTAGTGTCAACAGGCAGGGGACATAGTTTCGTGACAGATCTCTTCACAATGCTGTTGCCAGACTTAACGCTGTACCTACACTCGTGTGAGTCCATCATGACCGGGGGTGCTTGTCTACAATTCGGCCCAATAACAATTTTCCAGCCGGTATTCCATCAGTTTTGATTAGAACTATGTCACCAACAGAAAATTCATGTTGTCTTATGCCAGACAGAACGCTGTTGTAGACTTGTTAAATATTCGTCTTGCCATCGTCGCCAGATGTCGCCCACGAGCTTTTGAGTGTGTTGCCATCGTGTTAAGTTATGAATCTTTGTGTCTTTAAAATCTGGTGAGGGCACGACGAATGGGGCTTTATGTATCAAGAAATGACCAGGCGTGAGGGGTTCTATAGAATCTGCATCTGAGTCATCAATAGGACATAGAGGTCTTGAATTAAGACACGCCTCGATTTGGCGCAGTATTGTAGTCATTTCTTCGAAAGTCACGTTTGTTGTTAACACGCGTTTCAGATGAGTCTTCAGAGACTTCACACCAGCCTTCCAGAGGCCTCCAAAGTTAGGACTGTACGCCGGTATAAAATGCCACTGTGTACCTTCCAAAGCCAAATTGAGCGCAATGTCTTTCTCAAAATTCAAGTTAGCTTCTTGCCATGCTGCGGCTAAATCCCTTTCTGCACCAACAAAGTTTCTCCCTTGGTCATTCCACATATGACTGCATTTACCTCTTCTTGATACAAAGCGTTTGTATGCAGCAATGATTCCTTCTGATGTAAAGTCTCCTACCAATTCAAGGTGAATTGCCTTCGTAGACATACAAACAAATAAAGCAATGTACACCTTTTGTGTTTTCATGCCTCTTCCCCTTGAAATGAATATTTGGAATGGACAGGCATAATCGACGCCGCTGTGTAGAAATGCTATAGTGGGGGTTACTCTTTCCTTTGGCAGATCTCCCATGATCTGAGTTCGTGCACTAGCTCTTTGGTTTGCACACACTAAACATTTGCGGTTGAAGTTTTTTATTAATCCCTTAGCTCGAATGATCCAATATTTAGAGCGTAAAAAGCACAACATTAACTGAACACCACCGTGCAGTGTTTGAGCATGAGCATCTGCTATGAGTAAATTAATCAAATTGTTGTTATGTCCTAATATTATAAGATGTTTGCTTTTTTCGTCTAATCTTGCATGTCGAAGACGACCGCCCACCCTGAGGATACCATCCTGGTCTAAGTATGGGGTAAGTGTTTTAATGGAACTATTTTTCTTCACATTTTTGTTTATTTTTAATCTATTAATTTCATCAGCAAATTCTTCTCTTTGTACTAGCTGAATGCATTTTATCAATGATGTATGTAATTCTTCTGTTGTTAAACTTCCGCAATTTTCGTAAGTATCCAATTTTCTCATGTAATTAATAAATCTTCGACAATAAGTTATCACCTTTACTAATTCTTGTAAGTTATTAAATTGCTAAAATTTTGCTGTGAAATTATGTTCATCTTCATCTTGAATTTTAATGTTTATTTGTAATTTATTCTTTTTCTGTTCCAGGTCAGTGACGACTACATCAGGCTGTTTTAATATTATTTTCTTTTCAGATAACCATTTTGGACCGTTCCACCATAACTCTGATTGTTTCAGTTCAGCAAGTAACATGCCTCTCGACGCGATGTCTTCAGGAATGTCTTCTGACGCAACGTGGTACCATTGGTTGTTATTGAGATTTTCAGAGATTTCTGCGACTCGATTGGCTACGAATGTTTTCCATTTATGTGGTTCTCCGGATAGTCATGCAATAACGATTGTAGAATCCGTCCACGCAAACATTTGTGCTGTTGATATTCTCATAGCTTTTTCTATTTGATTCAATAATCTTGAAAGAAGTAGGATCCAGAAAGCTCCAAACGTGGTAACGATATAGTTTTTAGTGGTGCGAGTCTTGTCCTCGATGCTATTAGTTTTATTTTAATATGGCCGTCTTCAGATTCGACTCTTATGTATGCAACGGCTGCATAAGCTTTCATAGAAGCATCGCTGAAGTCATGAATTTGTACATTTTTTATTTCTGTGCTATAGGTTCCAAGCCATCGATCAATGTAAATGTTTTTTACATTTCTGAATTCTTCACGAATGCTCATCCACTCTTCTTGTAGTTCAGGGCTTATTATGTCATCCCAGTTGACCTTTTCCAACCACAGCTTTTGCATAAACATCTGAGCCATCACTACACTTGGGGCAATCCATCCCAAGGGATCGAATAGTCTTTGAACGTCTGACAAAATTGTTCTTTTTGTAATGTTAACGGAAGTTGTTGGTAGTTTCGATTGGTATTGAAATTGGTCTGTTCCCAAATTCCAAATCAAACCTAGTGCTTTTACAGTACCATCCATTTTGTTTATCTCTAGGTGTGCAGCAGAACTTCGTTTGTTGGTGTCAATGGATTTCATAAAGTGCGGACACTTAGATGACCACTTTGATAGTGTGAATCCACCCTTCTTTAATATGTTAGATACTTCTTTTGCAGATGTTATGGCTTGATCTGTTGCACCTTCACCCGATAACAGATCGTCAACGAGGAAATTTTCTTTGATAATTTTGACTGCATTTGGGTAATTTTGTCCTTCATCATCAGCAACTTGATGGAGTGTTTTCACCGCGAGATAGGGTGCTGATGCTGTTCCAAATGTAACTCGAAGCAAGCGATATTCCTTAATGCTGTCATGTTCCTCTTCTCGCCACAGAATACGCTGATAGTTATTGGCGTCTTCTGGGTATACACATATTTGTAGGTACATTTTTGTTATATCGCTGGCATAACAGACACGTTTCATTCTCCATCTCATTATAATATTTCTTAGATCTTCCTGAAGTTGAGGACCAACCATCAACTCATCGTTGAGTGAGACTTTGTTTGAGCCCTTCGCCGATGCGTCAAAGACCACGCGAGTCTTCAACGTTTCTTTATCCTTTCGGATGACTGCATGGTGAGGTAAGTATACAACTGTAGCAGTAGTAATTCCAATTGTAGCAGTCTGTTTTTGGCTATTTCTTTTGTATTTCCTTCGAGGCATGTTGGCTGTGGTGTTTTCAAAGGTAACTTTACCATGTATCTTCCCTCTTCTGACCGTGTGTGTGTTTCTTCATAAATTGTTTCACACAAATTTTCTTCTTTTGTCAAGTTTCTTTTTTTTTCTGTATCTATTTCCCAAAGAGATTTAAGCATGATATCCATGTCTACTTGGTGATGAAGAACAAGAGCAGAATCGTCTTGTGACCTTGTATTTATTTCACCGAAGAGAATCCATCCATGTTTTCTGTGCACATGGCGTACCCGGTGGACCCTTGATAAGTTTTTCTTGCACGATTTGAGAGTATTGTTTGACACCTAGAAGGATGTCTATAAGCCTGGTGTATCGTAGTTCGAGTCAGCTAGGTTGAATCCTTCTAGATGTCGCCAGTTATCAGCAGTAATTGTTTTAGGAGGGAGTTTAGTGGTAAGTTGTTTCGACATGACGAATGCTTCGACATCTATCTTGAAGTTTGTGTTCCAGCGGGAACCGACTTGCAGCTGTACCACGTGGTTTACATTTGTCTTTGTTGAACCCACTCCAATGATACTTCCTCTCGTTCATCGCTTGGTCAAATTGAGCATTTGAATTGCTTTCTCACTAATAAGTGCTATCTGCAAACCTTGGTCCACTAATGCGCGTAGTACAACAGTGTGGTTTTGCTCGTTTTGTACTGTCACTGTTGCTGTAGCTAATAGTGTTATGTCTTGTCTAGTACTGTGGTGTGAGGCGACCGTTGTATTCACAGTTACTTCCTTTTGTTCTTCTACATTGTTTTGAGCAGTCATCGGTTACGTGGAGGTCTCTTGTACCGAAGTCTCAGGTTCTTTGGTGAGATGTAGCAAGCTATGGTGACGCCTTTTGCATATACGACAGGACACTGGTAGTCTACATTTTCTTGATGAATGTCCTGGTACTAAACAGTTGTAGCATAGGTTGTTCGATTTTACATAATTAACTCATTCAATAGGTTGCAGTTTTGTAAATTCTTTACAGTGGCATAACGTGTGATTTTCTTTGCATAGAACACATGTTTTCCCTGACGGTGGCAATGACGAACTTGAGATATAAACAGCACGCTCTTTTATTGCTTTGCTTTGTGTTGCTGGTGTGATAAGCTCCAGTGGTCGGTATGTGGACTGTAGAAATCTTTTCAGATCATTCCATTTAGGTAAGTATTCAACATCTTCTTTGTATGCGTATTGTTCCCAATCCTTGTGTGACCAGAAAAATAATGATAGGATCCCATGAATCTAAGCGTACATTTAAATTTTGAAGGTTATTTAAACAATCTGTCGTGGTGTCCAATATACTTTTAATTAGATTAGGTGATTGAGACCTCATTTTCTTTTGATTTACTAAACTGTTTTAACACTGAGTTCATAATCAAACGTTTGTTTCCATATCTACTTTTTAAAATTTCCCAAGCTTGTTCATAATTATTGTGAGTTACCTGGATATGTTTCAATAAGGTCTCTGCTTCTCCAGTAACACTACACTTCAAATAATGTAACTTTTGTACGTCACTAATAGTTGTGTTCGTATGCACTAACGATGTAAACAAATCTTGAAACGTAGGCTATTCTTCATATTTTCCACTAAACGATGGTAGCTGCATTCTAGGTAACCTCACGAGCGTATTTTGTTGGTCAGGATTCGTCGCGATACTTGTATTATTTTGCGATGACGTTGTCCGTGCTGCTGTACTCTGTTCATTCAACGTATTACGTAAATCAGCCAACAAATTAAGATATAAGTCATCATAAATATAAAACTCCTCATTAACAAAATATGGTAATATTGCCTTTTGTTCCTTCGGCGTAATTTTCACCAAGGAATGATGAGCGCCTTTGAAAGTAAACCAATAATCTTCTATCGCCTTTATACGGGCTTCAATAATATATCCTTTAGTTAATCGTGATTTCGGGCATTTCTTGAGATTAACTTGAGTTTTTTGCAATAATGAAGCAGTATCTTCCAATACATTTAATACTTCCTTCGTAATAGTCATCGTTACAAATCCTTATCGCTCAGGAATGCGGTGTCCTATTGTTCTCGCGAGCCGGCCGCTCAACGCCTGCACTCGGTAACTGGTAATTGATCCGGCTCGAAGGACCATTTGTTAATGTAGTTTAGGTTCACTATTGTGTGTTCGGGAAACTTGTAAAAAATCACAAATGCGTCTGTCTTCGAATGGTGTTTATTAGCAACTGATGTACAGGTTCTTACGCAGCTACTTAAATATATGAAATGATGAAGCTAACGACGCAACAATGTGTTCAAAAACTAACTGGGCGTATGGAAATGGAAAAGTTTGTTTTTCAAATATATTATTATTAAGATTCGATTACTTGATAAAAACCTATGAGATTGTAGGAAAAGAGGCTTAATTTGTTCGATATTTCGAATTCTTGTCTCAAGGATTTGGCGCCCCCATGAAACTGCCGCCCGGGGCAAGTGTTACCTTGTAATAAGAGTGGTAGCGTTATAACCGGGGCCCCACCCTCTACAAGATCTATCTACTTTTAACCCCCTCCGCCTGCCAAACGATACTAAAGCCAACCCTTGTAGGTTATTGTAGTTTTATGTCAGCGCCATCACTTGACCGATAGTGGAACTAATGTAACTTTTATTGATGATTTCTGAAAATGTGTGCTATTTGGAAACTTCGTTTTATTTTTCCTGTTTTCTTTAGATACACTTCTATCACATAGAATTATTTCAGAATTTTCTCTTTGCAAACTTCGGAGATAAAGGGATTGAACGGTATTTTTTTTTTACATTTTTCATCAAAAGTCGAAAACTGTGCGGCCTAAAATAAAAAATAAAAAATGTATGAGAATGTGTAGACTGCGCTCTTTAATATGATACCCCACATGCCATTGTAGCCCTAGTTCGAATTTTTCTGACCGCCTTTCAGTCCCTGTTGCAAAAAATATACATATATTTTTATTTCTTTCTTATTTGCAAAATAGTTGGGCAAACGTCGTCTAAAACTATTCCAAATTTCAAGTTGATAGCATTAGTAGTTCTTGAGATATCCATCTGTGACAGACAGACAGTCTTACCATGAGGGTCCCGTTTTACCATTTTGGTACGGAACCCTAACAACTGACTTCCAAAAAAACACTGCAAAAACTTTTTTACAAAAAAAACCGTCGGAAGTCGGTTAAAAACAACAAACAATAAAAAACACTACTAAGTGAAAAATAACTTTAGTTTCGGAAGTCGGTGTCAAAAAACGAAAATGCGGAACCAACGGCACCGACTTCCGAAATTAAAGTTAATTTTCACTTTGTAGTGTTTTTTTTTGGAAGTCGGTTGTTTTCAACGGACTTCTAAAAAGGAGGAGGTTCTCAATTCGGATATTTCTACATTTTTTTATTTTTTTGATGTAGGTATGTTAGGGCTTTCTGTGTGGTGCCGGACTTAAAGAATAGCACCACCCCATACTTCCCGTGGGTGTCGTAAAAGGCGACTAAGGGGCGTACCGGAGAATCGGGGAGGGGCCCATAGGGCCGAAGCCTGCCGGGTCAGCGGGATTGTCCGAAAGGGTTACCGCTGGCCCGGAACATAAAGGGCTAAGGAAGGAACACGGGTGGGTTTTAGTCAGTAAGAGTCTGACACTCCCTTCCGCTCCACGCAGAGCGGGAGGAGTCATTTGATGATTTCCCAACCGCAAAAAAATAAAAAAATAGTGTCGTAGCGGAGAATGGGTAGCAGAGTTCTCTATGCATTCCACCACCATACTATACTGCGATCGCCAACCCGCCTGCCAAGCGTGGCGATTATGGCACCCCCCCCCCCCCCCCCCCCCCAGCTGAAATGATGATGATGATGATAATCATGTATGTTAGGGCATATCTCCGTCCGATGTGCATCTGGATTGAAGGCCAATTTTTTGAACCCTTGCGAAACGAAGTTAGGCTTATAGGGAAATTAGTTCAAAATAGTAAAAACTTAAAGCATAGGGCCATGAATTTCTTAAACGTGAATTAAAACTGTTATGATTAAATAACTGGGGCCCTCAATCCAGACGCGTGCATAAAGTGGCATAGCCTAAATCTCAGTAAGTACTATTTCTGGGTTAATAATTTTTATTTAAGAATTTAGTTAAGAATTTCTTAAATATTTTAAGAAATTCCCAAATCTGTAGAATAGGACATTAGGTACAGATTTATGGCGGTATATCTAGGGCTCTCAATTCATTATTGTCTGAACTGAGGAATCTGCAAAACATGAATTTATCTGAAGAAATACATAAATACGACTTTAACATATTTTAGTTAGATACGAGGTGCATTCAATAAGTACCTAGCCTCATCGCCAGAGGGCGCTGTAGTTTCAAAAGAGTTTTACCACAGTGTAGCACATTCTTTTTTAATTCTTTTTTCAAATTTTCATTCCAATCCCTTCATTTGTTTTAATTTGACAACTTATGGAAGCGAACGTATCGATCGGTTTTACAAAAATGGAAAAAGAGCAATATCGTTCGGTGATTCGATTCCTATTTTTGGAAGGGAAAACGCGCATCGAAATCAAAGAGCGCTTGGATGCTGTGTACGGTGACCCTTCTCCATCGATGGCCACCGTCAAGAATTGGTTCAACGAGTTTGCACGTGGCCGTACGTCGGTTTTTGATGAACCACATCCAGGTGCACCGAAAACAGCTGCTAAGGAGGAAAACATTAAAAAAATACATGATCTCGTATTGGCAGATCGCCGATTGAAGGTTCGGGAGCTAGCTGAGACTGTAGGCATTTCAGAAGGAACAGTGCATCATATTCTTCACGAGGAACTCGGCATGAGAAAGCTGTCGGCGCGATGGGTGCCGCGTTCACTCACACCGGAAAACAAGTGCAACCGTGAGACCACATCGGAGACGTGTTTGGCGCTGTTTAAGCGGAATCCAGCGGAGTTTTTGCGTCGTTTTGTGACCGTCGATGAAACCTGGATCCACTGGTACACACCAGAGACCAAGGAGCAATCAAAACAATGGATCCAGACCGGGGAACGTGCTCCAAAGAAGGCGAAAACTGTAAAATCGGCCGGAAAAGTTATGGCCACCGTTTTCTGGGATTCACAAGGTGTGATCTACATCGATTACCTCGAGAAGGGTAAAACAATTACAGGGCTTTACTATGCCGATTTATTGGGCCGATTTGACGCCGAATTAAAGAAAAAACCGGCCAAGTGCGTGTCGGGCCACGCACAGTGTAGGGTTCCGTAGTAGCCCGTTATCACAATGTAGTACGTAAAAAAATTAAATCGTCTGAATATAAAAAAATTAAAAAAAAAAAAAAAAAAAATCATATTTTGTTTTTCAATGCAAGTCTTTACCCGTTATAAACAAGCAACTACTTCATCTTAGTCACTTTAAAGGATTCATGCTAAGGATTTTGTATTTGGTACAAAATTATCCAACACCCAAGTTCAACGACTATTACCGCTAAACTAATAAAGTTATCTTAACCGCTATACTTTTCCTTTAAAGTTCATGAAATGCACTATCATCGTGAAATTTTCCACATTTTTCCAGCCAGCAGTTTAGGTTTTAGAGGGGGGGGGGACGCCCTACTGGAACAAAAATTTGCACTTTTAGGCTGGTTTTAGAGTCGCGCTGACCGCACGCTGACCGTCGGCGCTGACAGCCGAAACGTATGAAACGCACGCGCTGATAGCTACGCGTTATTCTAAAACGCTTCCTAGAAGTTCATACATTTCAAGCTGTCAGCGCCGACGGTCAGCGTGCGGTCAGCGCGACTCTAAAACCAGCCTAAAGTTTAATATTTCGTAAATGGAGCATTAAATTTAAAAATAATTTTAGCAACCCCCAAGTCATTTTAGAAGACCTATTCAACGATACCCCACACGATGGGGTACACGACGAAAAAAATATTCATCCTTACTTCACATGTAGGGGAGCTACCCTAAAAAAAAATATTTTCCAAAATTTTAATTTACCTCTTTGTCGGCGTGATTGATATACATATTGGTACCAAATTTCAGCTTTCTAGTGCTAACGGTCACAGAGATTAAGCGAGGACGGACAGACAGACGGACGGACAGACAGACATGGCGAAACTATAAGGGTTCCTAGTTGACTACGGAACCCTAAAAACGACCCCATCTGGCGAAGAAAAAAGTGCTGTTTCACCACGACAACGCACCGGTTCACACGTCTGCCGTTGCCATGGCCAAATTGGTCGATTTACGCTACGAATTGCTGCCCCATCCACCGTATTCTCCAGATTTGGCCCCTTGTGACTTCTTTCTGTTTCCTAATCTGAAAAAATCTCTCGCCGGGAATAGATATGGATCAAATGAGGAGGTCATCGCCGCCACGGAGGCCTATTTTGCAGAGTTTGACAAAAACTATTTTTCGGACGGGTTAACAAAGTTGGAGCATCGCTGGGCTAAGGCTGGTTTTAGGCTGGTTTTAGAGTCGCGCTGACCGCACGCTGACCGTCGGCGCTGACAGCTTGAAACGTATGAACTTCTAGGAAGTGTTTTAGAATAACGCGTAGCTATCAGCGCGTGCGTTTCATACGTTTCGGCTGTCAGCGCTGACGGTCAGCGTGCGGTCAGCGCGACTCTAAAACCAGCCTTAGAGTCGCGCTGACCGCACGCTGACCGTCGGCGCTGACAGCTTGAAACGTATGAACTTCTAGGAAGCGTTTTAGAATAACGCGTAGCTATCAGCGCGTGCGTTTCATACGTTTCGGCTGTCAGCGCCGACGGTCAGCGTGCGGTCAGCGCGACTCTAAAACCAGCCTAAGTGTATCGAACTAAAAGGAGACTATGTTGAAAAATAAATTGCCACTTTTCCAAAATTTTCGTTTACTTTTTTTAGGCTAAGTATTTATTGAATGACCCTCGTACCTATGTGAATTAGTTAAAAAGAAATAATGACACAAAAGTTAATTGTTAAGAAGTAAATGAAAGTCGAATTTGACTAAAACGTCTGAACTGAGAGCCCAACATTTTCGGCTTTATTGACTACGCTCAACCTCATAGATTAACGCAAATTAGAATAAGATTTTTAACAATTTCTGAACTAAATTGTAACATATCGTCCGTTTTTCTAAATGTCATTCTTTAAGAGAAAATTGATTTTTAACTTTTTCTAGGAGAAAATTATGTAGGATGACCATACTGTTCATAGTAAGTACTTGTACATTTTGTAAACCGCAGACGAAGCAGGCAGGACCCATTTGAATTTGAAAATATAATAAAAATGATATGGGTCCCGCCTGCTTCCAACTTTTATTTAATTTAAAATGGGCTTGGTTTTAGCTTTTCAGTTTTTTACCGCAGTCGGGTTTTTTATTTTTTTAAATAACTTTTTTTTATTTCCACCTTTTTAGTTTACAAAATAAATGTGAAAGATTTCGCAGGCGATTTAGATCTTGGTACATGTTTTTTTACGATTTTTCACTTCGAATTACTTTTAACCGTGTAAGTTGTATATATTTTTGTAATCACCTTTTAAAACCCTTTATTTTGGCACCCCACTCGAAAGGTTTTGAGAAAAAAAAAATTTTTTAAAGACAATATTGCGCAAAAAATCGGCCATTTAATTTTTTTTCAATATTGATATACCCAGTGTCACTCTCACAATTAAGACGAATCTAACGGCACCTCTCAAGCTGAAATCGATCAAGCCGTTTAGGCTACAGAGCGTGCCAAAGAAATATACATAGGTACATACATACATACACTCGAAAAACATAACCCTCCTTCTGACGCAGTCGGGTAAAAAGTAAGATTTACGTACAGTACGCGTCTGGGATATTATTTATCTGTGAAGTGAGCTCGGGTAGCCTTATTGTGTTTTTTGTCGGTGTCGATAAAGTCGCGAGGAATGTACGACTTCCGTTAAATCTGGTGCAGCTAAGTTCACAAACCCCTATGATGCTTGGCGCGTAAGTTTTGTGTGCTGTGTGTGGCAGCGCGGGAGTGTGCCGCGCGCGTCCTGGAGCAGGTGCGCCAGCTGGAGGCCGCGCGTGAGCAGCTCGGAGCCGCGCGCGCCCGCGCCGACGAGCGCGCCGCCGCCCGCGAGCAGCTCGCCGCGCGCCTGCGACAGGTGAGTACAGCACGCTCTGTGAGGCAACGCGGG
Source organism: Mesoligia furuncula (assembly GCA_916614155.1). Classification (NCBI taxonomy): domain Eukaryota; kingdom Metazoa; phylum Arthropoda; class Insecta; order Lepidoptera; family Noctuidae; genus Mesoligia; species Mesoligia furuncula. The sequence continues at coordinate 178,732 of OU744807.1, read as the reverse complement.
AGAGCGCCGCGCGCGTCCTGGAGCAGGCGCGCCAGCTGGAGGCCGCGCGTGAGCAGCTCGGAGCCGCGCGCGCCCGCGCCGACGAGCGCGCCGCCGCCCGCGAGCAGCTCGCCGCGCGCCTGCGACAGGTGAGTACAGCACGCTCTGTGAGGCAACGCGGGAGAGCGCCGCGCGCGTCCTGGAGCAGGCGCGCCAGCTGGAGGCCGCGCGTGAGCAGCTCGGAGCCGCGCGCGCCCGCGCCGACGAGCGCGCCGCCGCCCGCGAGCAGCTCGCCGCGCGCCTGCGACAGGTGAGTACAGCACGCTCTGTGAGGCAACGCGGGAGAGCGCCGCGCGCGTCCTGGAGCAGGCGCGCCAGCTGGAGGCCGCGCGCGCCTCCTCCAGCTGACGCAGGTGGCGTAGGTGGAGCAGGCGCGCCAGCTGGACAGTTCCCCACACACTCACTGAGCGCGTGTTGCAGGCGGACGAGGCGGCGGCGGCTATGCGGGACGAGGTCTCGCGCCTGGTGCGCCAGTTCGACGCGCAGACCGCGCACATGCAACAGACCATCGCGCGCCAGGAGGACGAGTCAGTATCTATTTACTTTACGTGGACGATTCCGACGCTAAAGTTTGCTTACCTTCTCCAACACTATGAGCCCACAATGGGCCCCTGCTCGTGTTGTCCCGTGACGCGACGTGTGCTCGCAGGGCGCGCGCGGCGGGCGCGGAGGGCGCGCGGCTGCTGCGCGAGGCGGACGCGCTACAAGACGAGCTGCGGCGCGCGCTGGACCAGCTGGCGGTACGTCAGCGCAGTTATTATTTTATCACTACTTAAAACACTGTACCCACATCACTGTTCTCCAAATCATAGTAAGTATACCTTATAATGTCAATATTTCAATAATTCTCTGTACCACAAAACTTTACAAACATTTACAAAGAACATCATTCATTTCGAACCCAAAAAATAAAGTGCCGGTCAGAAAAAAGGTCGTCGTTTCAGCCGATAGACGTCCACTGCTGGACATAGGCCTCCCCCAATTTTGGGGGGGGTTTGCCATAATCGCCACGCTTGGCAGGCGGGTTGGCGATCGCAGTATGGTATGATGGTGGAATAAATAGAGAACGCTGCTGCCCATTCTCCGGTAAGACCCTTAGTCGCCTTTTACGACACCCACGGGAAGCAAGGGGTGGTGCAATTCTTTAAGTCCGGCACCACACAGACACAGAAAAAAGGTACTGTTTTCTTATTGGAAATTGCATCCTAATGTGACTACAACATATATCTACAACTAACCCTCTGGCTGCTATTTGGGTGTGAAAGTACCAAAAATATACCTACCAATTTTTGCTAACATAAATATTTCAGTTATTGATTCGCTGGTTTTCAGTCCTAAGCCTGACAATCCCATGGTAAAAAATAAAATGAATATAAAAAAAAGTTTTATAAAACAAGCTTTTATTTAAATAAAAACATAACCTAAAAAAGAAAGAATAACGCAATCTAAAAAGAAATAAATAAATTTAAGTGACACTGTCATTTTAAAATATCGAAGCGCACGGCAGTGCGCAGGCCAATTTCCAGCAAGTGGCCGCACGTACGCCGTGCACTATTTACCCGAACCGCTTCGAGCTACTTTTGACCACCCTGTATTTAACTATTTGTCACACAAAATCGAATCAAACTTCACATACATAATACCATGACTGCTGTTAGTTCGAATACCAAATTTCATAACTGTAGCTTTAATAGATTCAAAGTTATGGACTTTTTAAAATAGCTAAAGTGGCACTGACTGACTGACTGACTGACTGACTGACTGACTCACTCACTTAGAGTTAATCAAAATGTTTAGGGACTTCTAGTAGGCCTAGAAACTTGAAATTTGGCACGTAGCTAGACATTAGCATGAAACCAAAGGAAAAATTAAGAACATGGTCAAGTGTGAGTCTGGCTCGCGCATAGAGGGTTCAATATTAAATTTTTATTCTAGCCGGCCTAGAAACTTCTAACCGGCCTAGAAACTTGAAATTTGGCACGAAGCTAGACATTAGCATGAAACTAAAGGAAAAATTAAAAAAATGGTCAAGTGTGAGTCTGGCTCACGCATAGAGGGTTCAATATTACATTTTTATTCTAGCCGGCCTAGAAACTTCTAACCGGCCTAGAAACTTGAAATTTGGCACGAAGCTAGACATTAGCATGAAACTAAAGGAAAAATTAAAAAAATGGTCAAGTGTGAGTCTGGCGCGCGCATAGAGGGTTCCGTATTAATTTTTTATTCTAGCCGGCCCAGAAACTTCTAACCGGCCTAAAAACTTGAAATTTAGCATGAAGCTAGACATTAGCATGAAAGTAAAGGAAAAATTAAAAAGAGGTCAAATGTGAGTTGGGCTCGCATTCAGAGGGTCCCGTATGATTTTTTTTCTAGTTCGAACTGGACATTACCATGAAACTAAAAGAAAAATTTTAAAAGCGGTCAAGTGTGAGTTTGGCTCGCGCACAGAGGGTTCCGTAGGTATTAAATTTTTTTATAGTCGGCCTAGAAACTTGTAATTTTGCACGAAGCTAAAGTAAAAATAAAAATGCGGTCAAGTGTCAGTTCGGCTATCACACATTCTGTAATCCGTGTTCCGTATTAAAAAAAAAAATAAGCTTAATTTTTAGGTAAGTATGAGACTTTCTTAGAAAGATAAATTATTAAAAACCTCAAAACATGTCAAATGACGTATATCATAAGATATAAACGCAAAATATTTTTTAAGAATACTTATTTAACCCCTTTTAAATCGTTTTGTTAAGCAGATTCATATTTCTATTTCTAAAAGTGTATTTTTTTAAAGTAAAACTAATATCATTAATATTTCAAATTGTAAGTTGAAGTTTTGAGCCGTGCTTTTGTTTACCGGGAGCAGTTTCCGATATGTTTAGCTTACGCAATCACCATTCATAAGAGTCGAGGTTTGAGCTTGGACAATGCTTTAATTGATATTGGTTCTTCTATATTCACTTGTGGTCAAGCCTACGTACCATTATCTAGGGTAAAAAATTTGCTAGCCAAATCAAAGCACAAGAAAGTGCTTTTGTTGAGTACAACAGATTAAAATTTGAATGGTCTATACGTCCAAACATTGCCGCAGTTCAGACTGCAGCGGGCTCATCATTTAATAAAAAACTGGCCAAGTGCGAGTCGGACTCGCACAAGAAGGGTTCCGTACCACAAGGCAAAAACGCCAAAAAATACATGTCTGTTGTATGGGAGCCCCCCTTAAATATTTATTTTATTTTAATTTTATTATTTATTATTATAGTTAAAATACAACTGAGTACTTTGTGAATATTTCAAGTGCCTACCTGTTGCCATTTTTGATATCGAGCAAAAAAGGGCAAAAAAATCGCGTTTGTTGTATGGGAGCCCCCCTTAAATATTTATTTTATTTTGTTTTTAGTATTTGTTGTTATAGCGGCAACAGAAATACATAATTTGTGAAAATTTCAACTGTCTAGCTATCGCGGTTCTTGGGATACAGCCTGGTGACAGACAGACAGACGGACAGACAGCGAAATCTTAGTAAGGGGGTTCCGTTTTTACCCTTTGGGTACGGAACCCTAAAAAACACCTCGTAAGAGAAAAAATAATAAAAAACCACAAATAACAAAAAAAAAGAAAACCTAGGCTATTTAATTTAATCCTACACGTGCATCTACCCACTTGGCAAAAAGAAATGAAATCCCACCAAAAACATATAATGTTGAAAAAGAAGGCCAACTTCCTTTCTTCATGTAGATGTTTGACCAGCAAAAGAGTTGAAATCGAAACCAACGCCAAGTTTTAAACCATATTTTCTTTGCACCGGCCTTATTTTGCAATTCTGTTGTAAGTAATTTGTGTTTGAAACTTTTTAGATATCAATACAATAATATTGTTCCATTTAAACTTGGCGGGTTTTGAGAAAACCATAAAATAATATGCATGAAAAATAACTATAACACAACGAAAACCCGCCAAGTGTAAATGGAACAATATTATTGTATTGATATCTAAAAAGTTTCAAACACAAATTACTTACAACAGAATTGCAAAATAAGGCCGGTGCAAAGAAAATATGGTTTAAAACTTGGCGTTGGTTTCGATTTCAACTCTTTTGCTGGTCAAACATCTACATGAAGAAATATATGTTTCTGTAAAAGCCCGAACTGCGGTAAATCTTAGGATTTACCGGTAAACGTTAGTTTTCAATGTATAACAATGCAGTTAATAATCAGAAACTATTTATTCAACAATACTATTACTATAATTATAAATTGTTATTAGTCAAGTCTTAATATAAATACTAGAAACAAACACAAATTTGTTGTACCTACAACAAGGCTCAAAAAAATAGTTGGCTCGTTCAGATGTCAATGTATACGCTTTTATAATAAGCTACCAAGCCACGTTCAAGATCTAAGCCTCAATAAATTCAAATCATTCATTAAACGTAGTTGTGCCAGAAAGCCTTTTATACAGTTAAAGATTATATTGAGGACAAAAAGGCTTGGGATTGAGCTGCTTCAAATTTCTGTATTTTGAACGTCCTTTTTTAGGGTTCCGTACCCAAAGGGTAAAAACGGGACCCTAAAGACTTCGCTGTCTGTCCGTCTGTCTGTCTGTCTGTCTGTCACCAGGCTGTATCTCAAGAACCGCGATAGCTAGACAGTTGAAATTTTCACAGATGATGTATTTCTGTTGCCGCTATAACAACAAATACTAAAAACAAAATAAAATAAATATTCAAAGGGGGCTCCTATACAACAAACGCGATTTTTTTGCCCTTTTTTGCTCGATATCAAAAATGGCAACAGGTAGGCATTTGAAATATTCACAAAATACTCAGTTGTATTTTAACTTTAATAATAAATAATAACATTAAAATAAAATAAATATTTAAGGGGGGCTCCCATACAACAAACATGTTTTTTTCGGCGTTTTTGCCTTGTGGTACGGAACCCTTCGTGTGCGAGTCCGACTCGCACTTGGCCAGTTTTTTTAACTGATAAGATTAAGAACGTTTAGCTTACTCCTACCTAGCGGAAAGTAGGTGTTATTAGTGAAAAGTATTTAGGGTACCGTTTTCACTTGTTGCAACATGGTGAACTATTATGGGATTTAGAATTACAAAGTAATCCTGATGACTTGCAAGCGCACTTCGTCGTCGAGCATTTTTTAAGGCAGTTGCATTTTTTGAATCCTTCCCCTCCGGTTAAAGAGAATTTTCGACAACTTCTCTTCTTCTTCTTCTTCTCTTCTTCTTTTTTTCTTTGTCAACTTCAACTTACTTCATTTAGCTAGCATTCTCAGTTTCCGAGACTTTCAGGGTTCTTTATGTGACCCTAATTCATTGCTCTCTAGTGTATTTAAATCTTTGATTTCGGACATTTATCGGTGTCTGCGGTAAAACCTAGGATTTACCAACTGAACGCCTCATTTACAGTTTCCAATAATGATCTAACGAATAAATAACTGGAATGAACTAACCTTACAAGCTGATTTACGGCACATTATAATGAGATGGAGAATGCATCCCATTTGTATAGTTGCGGACATTGTAAAAATTTACCGGCAGGTAATTGTCTCTACTGAAGATATTGACTAGGTACCAAAGATTATTGTGGAGACAAGATCCCAAAGACAAAATTCAACACCTGCGGCTTTTGAGAGTAACATTTGGCACGGCGTCAGCTGCATATTTGGCCGTCCGAATATTGCACCAAATAGCGCTAGATGAGGGAGAATGCTTTTCTATTGCACGAGAAAAGACTCTAGACGGATTTTTATATGGATGACCTGTTGACTGGCTGTCAAAACTCGGTGAAGCTGCCTCCCTTGAAGATACCTGTAACTAAAAGAAGTGTTATCTCGCATATTTCAATGTTGTTCGATCCATTGGGTTGGCTAGCACCTGCAATCATAAAAGCCAAGATATTAATTCAAAAATTGTGGTTGTCTGGAATTCATTGGGATGATGAGTTACCATCGATAGTGTTATAGGAATGGCTTACTTACTGCAGCGAACTCGAACAACTTGTGCAGTATCGGATTCTTAGGTGGTTATCAATCAACCGCGGTGATTCAGTAGAGCTGCATAGATTTAGTGGCGCCTCGAATCAAGCTTAAGCAGCAGTTAGTTTACATGCGTGTGGTGGATCAGCAGGAGGACATTTATTCTCGTCTGGTGACAGCCAAAACAAAGGTTACACCAATTAAGCAAGTTTCAATACCGCGACTTTAACTGTGTGGTGCAGTTTTAGTGTCGAAGTTGTTGAGTGAAGTAGTCGAAGTATTAAAAATTGAAAAACAAAAGATTCGTGCGTGTACCGATTCGACATTAGTACTCGCTATGTTGAGTAAACATCCATCCCACCAAAAACATATAATGTTGAAAAAGAAGGCCAACTTCCTTTCTTCATGTAGATGTTTGACCAGCAAAAGAGTTGAAATCGAAACCAACGCCAAGTTTTAAACCATATTTTCTTTGCACCGGCCTTATTTTGCAATTCTGTTGTAAGTAATTTGTGTTTGAAACTTTTTAGATATCAATACAATAATATTGTTCCATTTACACTTGGCGGGTTTTCGTTGTGTTATAGTTATTTTTCATGCATATTATTTTATGGTTTTCTCAAAACCCGCACATGTAGGATTAAATTAAATAGCCTAGGTTTTCTTTTTTTTGATATTTGTGGTTTTTTATTATTTTTTCTCTTACGAGGTATTTTTTTAGGGTTCCGTACCCAAAGGGTAAAAACGGAACCCCCTTACTAAGACTTCGCTGTCTGTCCGTCTGTCTGTCTGTCACCAGGCTGTATCCCAAGAACCGCGATAGCTAGACAGTTGAAATTTTCACAAATTATGTATTTCTGTTGCCGCTATAACAACAAATACTAAAAACAAAATAAAATAAATATTTAAGGGGGGCTCCCATACAACAAACGCATTTTTTTGCCCTTTTTTGCTCGATATCAAAAATGGCAACAGGTAGGCACTTGAAATATTCACAAAGTACTCAGTTGTATTTTAACTATAATGATAAATAATAAAATTAAAATAAAATAAATATTTAAGGGGGGCTCCCATACAACAGACATGTATTTTTTGGCGTTTTTGCCTTGTGCTACGGAACCCTTCTTGTGCGAGTCCGACTCGCACTTGGCCAGTTTTTTATTAAATGATGAGCCCGCTGCAGTCTGAACTGCGGCAATGTTTGGACGTATAGACCATTCAAATTTTAATCTGTTGTACTCAACAAAAGCACTTTCTTGTGCTTTGATTTGGCTAGCAAATTTTTTACCCTAGATAATGGTACGTAGGCTTGACCACAAGTGAATATAGAAGAACCAATATCAATTAAAGCATTGTCCAAGCTCAAACCTCGACTCTTATGAATGGTGATTGCGTAAGCTAAACATATCGGAAACTGCTCCCGGTAAACAAAAGCACGGCTCAAAACTTCAACTTACAATTTGAAATATTAATGATATTAGTTTTACTTTTAAAAAATACACTTTTAGAAATAGAAATATGAATCTGCTTAACAAAACGATTTAAAAGGGGTTAAATAAGTATTCCTAAAAAATATTTTGCGTTTATATCTTATGATATACGTCATTTGACATGTTTTGAGGTTTTTAATAATTTATCTTTCTAAGAAAGTCTCATACTTACCTAAAAATTAAGCTTATTTTTTTTTTTAATACGGAACACGGATTACAGAATGTGTGATAGCCGAACTGACACTTGACCGCATTTTTATTTTTACTTTAGCTTCGTGCAAAATTACAAGTTTCTAGGCCGACTATAAAACAATTTAATACCTACGGAACCCTCTGTGCGCGAGCCAAACTCACACTTGACCGCTTTTAAAATTTTTCTTTTAGTTTCATGGTAATGTCCAGTTCGAACTAGAAAAAAAATCATACGGGACCCTCTGAATGCGAGCCCAACTCACATTTGACCTCTTTTTAATTTTTCCTTTACTTTCATGCTAATGTCTAGCTTCATGCTAAATTTCAAGTTTTTAGGCCGGTTAGAAGTTTCTGGGCCGGCTAGAATAAAAAATTAATACGGAACCCTCTATGCGCGCGCCAGACTCACACTTGACCATTTTTTTAATTTTTCCTTTAGTTTCATGCTAATGTCTAGCTTCGTGCCAAATTTCAAGTTTCTAGGCCGGTTAGAAGTTTCTAGGCCGGCTAGAATAAAAATGTAATATTGAACCCTCTATGCGTGAGCCAGACTCACACTTGACAATTTTTTTAATTTTTCCTTTAGTTTCATGCTAATGTCTAGCTTCGTGCCAAATTTCAAGTTTCTAGGCCGGTTAGAAGTTTCTCAGTCAGTCAGTCAGTGCCACTTTAGCTATTTTCAAAAGTCCATAACTTTGAATCTATTAAAGCTACAGTTATGAAATTTGGTATTCGAACTAACAGCAGTCATGGTATTATGTATGTGAAGTTTGATTCGATTTTGTGTGACAAATAGTTAAATACAGGGTGGTCAAAAGTAGCTCGAAGCGGTTCGGGTAAATAGTGCACGGCGTACGTGCGGCCACTTGCTGGAAATTGGCCTGCGCACTGCCGTGCGCTTCGATATAATTGGCAAACATTTGTAGCCAATTTTGTAGTCAATTTGTCAGACATTTTGACAGTAGTAGACAGAAGCTAGTAGGTTCATATAAAATCAGCGGAAAACCCGGCAAATTGCGCCTCACGGGATTCAGATCAACTGAATTAATCTCTAACCAGTTATGGATGGAAGGGCCAGAGTGGCTGAAAAACAAAAACATTGATTACCTACAGCAAAAATACTGAATGCAAGACAGTGTTAGAGGAAAAGGCACAAAAGGTGAGCTACGTTACAACAGACGAATATTTAGCATTAACAGTGTGGACAAAATTCTTAACATTAAGAAGGTTGATTAGAGTAATCGCTTATTGCAGGCGCTTTATATATTGTAAGCGAAGAAGTGACAACACTGAACGATTTCTTTCTTGGTTAACTGCTGAATAACTTAACGAAGCGTTAACGGTTTGTTTTAAACAGTGTCAAAGGCAATATTTTAGTAGAGAAATAGAAGACCTCGTTAAAACAGGAAAGGTTCAAAAGAAAAGTGTACTTACCTCGCTTAATCCATTCGTCGATCACGAAGGAGTGCTCAGAGTGGGGGCACGCTTAGAAAGAGCCACAATCGATGAAAACATTAAACATCCGATTATTATACCCACCAAGTCTCATTTTACTAACTTGTTAATAGCAGATACTAACCAGAAGACGTTACACGGTGGACCCCAACTAATGCTCAATTATTTAAGGTCCAGATATTGGGTTCTTGATGCAAAAAATCGCACTAAATTCCATGTACGCAATTGCGTATCTTGTGTTCGTCATGCAGCTCATAAAAGAGAACAGCTCATGAGCTCATGGCTCAGTTGCCTAAAGCAAGAGTGACTGCTAGCCGACCTTTCCACCAAAGCGTTACTTTGTGTAAATTCTTTCATCACCACTGCTCTCAAAACGGTGAAGGAAAACATCGTGAGGAAACCGGCATGTCCTAGAACCAAAAACTCGAAGACATGTGACATCTGCCAATCCGTACTGGGCCCGCGTGGTGGATACGGCCCACTCCCTCTCACCGAGAGGAGGCCTGTGTCCCAGCAGTGGGAACATTATATAGGCTGATTATGGGTAGGTGGCTTTATGGTGTCATCACTCAAAAACACCCCGGTTTGGACGGAATTACGCACGTGGTTAGTTTAAGGTGTAAGGTCCGATGACGCGCGTGGTTAGTTTAAGATATTAGGTCGCAAATGAAAAGACCAGTGTCGAAGTTATGTTTGCTTCCCGTTAATAAATAAGGGAGTTTTTTTTTATAAATATGGTTTGTATTTAAAATTTAACGAACAATTTGTTAATATTGTGTTGCATGTTTTAACCATAATTGCAGGCAGGTATAACCAGTTGTACTATTTTAGTTATACCTATTATATTATTTATTAAATACTAGCTTCCGCCCGCGACTCCGTCCGCGCGGATGTCGGTCTTCGCGTGGATGGTTTATTTCTCCATTTTGAGTACCTCTGACAATGACATCTTATAAATATCTATTGGACCCAAATACGGCTAAGCCTATAATAATTAAGGAGATCCTTCTATTGAGCTACTGCTGTTGAGCTCGCGTTCTGTAGTAAGTTTTTTTTTCATAGTAATTCCGACCTTGAAAAGTAGCATGTAGCAGTAAATTACTGACAATGACGAAAAGTTTGCAATAATAAAAAAGTGATCGTGACAATGCGACAGAAAGTTAATTGAGAGCTTCAGCATACACAACATTGTTAGTGAGCTCGTCCGGAATATGAACATGAAGATTTCTTGGACTGCTCACATGGGAAAGAGCTACGTAAAGTTGCCCGTGTGAAAAACAACTCGCGGTAAGATCTACGCCAGCAACTCCTAGGGTCTGACCTTGAGCCTTATTTATTGTCGTGGCGTAACACAAAGCTACGGGAAACTGTATTCTCTTAAATTGAAATGGAAAATTATCCACTACGGGTAATGCAACGTGTGTTCGCGGTTCTACAGAACAACGTCTATGAATAAAACCGAAAAATATTTTTGTTTTCTACGTATTTTTTCCAGGATAAAAAGTATCCTATTTTATGCCCAGGATAATAAGGTATAATTATACCAAGTTTCATCGAAATCGAACCGTTAGTTTTCACGTGATGCCTGCATATACAGACAGACAGACAGACAGACAGACAGACAGACAGACAAAAATTTTTTTAATCACATATTTGGGTTTGGTATCGATCCAGCAACACCCCCCGCTATTTATTTTTTCAATATTTTCAATGTACAGAATTGACCCTTCTACAGATTTATTATATGTATAGATTAACTAGCAACTATTATTTTTTGTTTCGTTTTTTGTATAGTGGCTGCGATCGCGTCTTTAGTTGCGGCTTGATTTTTATTGTAATTGTACTGTGTTGAAAGTATTTCAATATTCTAGTGTTCTGTAAAGTGTGTAACAATCTTTATTAAGTAAGTATATAGACATTGTATGAACTTAGTTTGTTATACTATTGTCTCAGTTAGTTTTGTTTAGGTCAGTATCGTATTTCAGTTTATTATGGACAAAATATTAAGTCAAGGTGGGCGGTAATCTCACATTTTGTCCAGGGTGGGCGGAATGTTCAGTCAATAATCGCAAAGGTTTGTCCCATAGCTTGATAGATGGCGTTGCGCTGTTTAAATACGAGCTATGGTTTCGTTACTCACGATTAGCTATAAGGAGCGAAATATTATTAAATATATACCCAAAACAGCATCGTCTTTGTTTTATTACTATAATTCCTAGCAAAGTGAAGCATCTTGGTACGGCATTGTGTACAGTGGGCTGCATCAATTGGGTACCCCACTTGTATGAAAATTTTAATACAACTGGGGTACTCAATTGATGCAGCGCGCCATACATGTGCTATGGCTTCCCGACCACGTAAACTTCTGTTCCATCCGATGAACAGTCTTCTTCCGTTCCGTCTTGGGAACTCGTTTAATCCTGGCACATCTGCCCATAGTAGATGAAATTGTACTCGCGATTGTGTTTAGTCGTTATCCGTGTGTTTAGTAGATTCATAAGTCAGACTTCCCAAGAGTAACGGAACACTTGAATGATGTCTTTTGTAAATCTTACAAGTGTCCGTACCACAATACTCTAAGCCAGATAATTATAACGTAGGTACCTAATAATACGTATAATTATATAAAAACCTTAGAAATATGTAAATTCTAGTGAGAAATCTACAATTTACATATTTGTCATTTCTGTGTTACGCAATATTTTCTACAATTAAATGTGTACAATATTTTTAAAGTTCTGTGGTATAAGCCCCAGAGCTTCTCTTTCCACGTTTTGCAGTGCCATGAACTTAACAAAGAAGTCCATCCTAGTCTCTATCTTATCAAAAAATATTTTTGTACCATTAGGACGCTAAGAATACAATTGACCACATGAAACAGAAGGAGGTGACGCAAGTTGACGAGATTAAAACCCTAGAGAAAGTTATTAATGATAAAAGTCAAGTAAGTACTCAAAATCAGTACCTATCTAGTTAAATAAGGATTCCGTACCAGTACCAAAATGGTAAAAGAACTAATCTACTAGGGGTTTTCGGACATAACATAAGCTACAAAAAACTATCAATTGCATACCTATAATTACCATTAATTTTTTTTCATTTTAGCACGAGCAAGAAATGGAGACAGAAATAAGTTCCATTAGACAATGTGTGCGTCAAATGGAAACGGAGAAGCTGGAAGCGAGCGAAAAACTGCACAAGAGTGAGCAAGAGTGCGGCGCGCTGCGCACCGCGCTCGACGACCTCACTCGCGCCTCCGAGCTGCTGCGCGCGCAACTCGCCGACCAGCAGGCCGCGCACCAGGCGCAGCGGTGCGTAGCGACACGGCGCCCGCGCGCGACGTGCCAGCCGTGTGACGCGCGCGACGTGCCAGCCGTGTGACGCGCGCGCTCTTGCAGGGACGCCGACGCCGCGCAGCGGGCCGAGCTCGGCGCCGCGGCCGCCGCCAAGGACCGCGAGCTGGACGCCAAAACCGGCACCATCGCGCGTCTCATGACCGATCTCAAGAGCGAAAGCGACGCGCGGGCGCGCAGCGAGGCCGCGCTCGGCGCCGCGCGGCGCCAGCACGACGCCGAGCAGCTGGCCGCGCGCGCGCTCGAGCAGCAGCTGCGCGACGCCGCCGCGCGCCTGGAGCGCTCCGTGCAGGTGCGCCTGCCCGTGCGTCCCGCACCACCCGCACGACCCGCACGACCGCTCACGGCCCTTCTGCTTGCAGGCCAAGGACGACGAGCTGGGCGCGCAGATGACCATCATCCTCGACATGAGGGGCGAGAAGGTGAGCGTGCGCCGCGGCCGGCGCCGAGTGTGGTGAGGCGCGTGCTGTAAAGTCGAGTCGGTTCCCAGGAGCGGCTGCAGGAGCGGATCCAGGGGATGCAGAACACGATCGACAATATCCAAAAGGAGCTGACGGGCCGCCTCGCCGCGCCCAAGGGGGCCGCAGACGCGGGCGAGCCGCCCGAGCTGGACGCCGGGCCGCACGAGGCGAAGCCGCACGCGACGGGGGCGCGCGAGGCGAGGCCGCTCATGGCCGAGCCGCGCAGGCCGGAGCCGCGCCAGGCCGAGCTCTACAGCTTCCTCAGCGACGGCAGCGTGGACGGCGACGTGCTAGACGTGAGTGCACTCGCGCGCGCGCGCCTGCGAGCTGGGCAGCTCCTGACGCCTGTTGTGTTGCAGCCGCGCGAGGTGGGGCGGCGGTTCGAGGCGCTGCGCGGCGACGTGCGCGGAGTGCGGCTGGCGGCGCAGGTACGTGCGCGACACAAGCGAGGCGCTCTTACTGTGCACTGGCACGGGCGCGACACAAGCGAGGTGCTCTTACTGCGCACTGGCACGGGCGCGACAAGCGAGGCGCTCTTACTGTGCACTGGCACGGGCGCGACACAATTCGAGGCGCTCTTACTGTGAATTAAACATCGCTTTGCCAGTCTGTCGCTAGTGCATAGTGCTAAACTTAAAAGGGGAAGTTCGATTAATCTTATAAGAAAACAAACCCTTTTAAGGTCAATTTACACAATATATTATCTCAAGTGTTATTCTAAAGTACAAGTTATACAGTATGTTAAATAACAGAGGGCGTTCCCTTAAACTCGTTAATCTATATCATTAATAGAATAAAATAAAAATGTCAGCATAGAAAAATCAGCATAAAATAATCAAATTCAAAAAAATAATTAATTGACAATAAATTCGAAACCTCCTGTTTAAAATCAAAATAGTAGCGCGGAATAGTACTTGTAGTATGCTATCGTAGCACGAAGCAGACCGAGCGTCTCCGAGAGTTCACGAACCCGAGCGAGCCGACCGCCCGCCGCCCGCGCCGCGCGCCGCGCTGAATGGCGAGCGGCAACTTTGATAAAGGCGGCTTATTGAATTACAAAGGCAGTGCATAACACGTTGTCGGGTTGTTATCAGTAAAATTAAACATTTATGTAAGTATGTTTAGTTTTAGCAATAACATTTAACAACCCATCTCAAATGCCCGGCTGACAACCTTGGGCTTGGAAGGACCTATTCGCAAACATAGTAAATAAATAAATTCATGTACAGTATGCATCAATACTGCTTAGGCATGCTATGGTTGAAATTTCTGTGAACATGCTTCGCGCCGTCCCCGCACCCGCGCCGCAGGCCCGTATTTACATCTGTGTGTGTACACTTGCTAACGTCAAACGAAACAAAACATATCGTCATCGCTTTTTCACACACGCGGCGTAATTACGTATGACCTTGGTTGGTTCATACCACTACTAAAATTCACAACTTCATAACAAGTACTGCTAGCGGATAACGTAGCATATAGAATTAGTAAACACGCAGGCCTGGGTTCGAATCTCGAGATGGAACTTTGATTTATCTTTTCAACAATAATCTTATCTTTTTTTATTATTCGATAAATTAATACACGAGAATAATCATGTAATATTTGTTTTATTTGTATTATTATATTGTTATTGAAATATGCGGGGTAAAAATAACAAAAAATTAAGTGATTTCAAAAATTTTATTCGTTATAATTTGATAAATAAACTTTTAAAACAGTTTATTTTCTCATAAAGAACAATTTATTGAAGTAAAGCAGGTAATCAGTGAGCTACGACCATTAGACTTAAAATATTGTAACTATCTTAGTAATAAAATAATATTGTGCTTTAATTGCGGATATAGCTTAAGTATTCATTTTCAAAATTCATTTCGAAAAAAAGTTATTTTAAAAAATAAAAAACCCGACTGCTGTAAAAAACTGAAAAGCTAAAAACAAGCCCATTTTAAATTAAATTAAAGTTGGAAGCAGGCGGGACCCATATCATATTCAAATGGGTCCCGCCTGCTTCCAACTTTAATTTTTTTTAATTAAATTTAAAATTTAAATAATAAATTTAATTAAATTTTAATTAAATTTAAAATTTAATTTTAATTAAAGTTGGAAGCAGGCGGGACCCATATCATATTCAAATGGGTCCCGCCTGCTTCCAACTTTAATTTAATTTAAAATGGGCTTGTTTTTAGCTTTTCAGTTTTTTACAGCAGTCGGGTTTTTTATTTTTTCAAATATTTTTTTTTTATTTCCAGCTTTTTAGTTTACAAAATAAATGTGAAAGATTTCGCAGACGATATAGTTCTTGGTACATGTTTTTTACGATTTTTCACTTCTAATTACTTTTAACCGTATAAGTTGTATATATTTTTGTAATCACCTTTTAAAACCCTTTATTTTGATACCCCACTCAATAGGTTTTGAGAAAAAAAAATTTTTTTGAATATACAGGCTGTTGATTTGCATCCTAGTCAAATTCAAGGACGTCATTATGCTAATGATTCTCGACCCAAATCAACAATAAAATGGGTAGGTATTTTTTTTATTTTTTTTTCTTATTTACGGAAATCCGTAAGTGTGAACCAGCCGTATTTAAACGCGGCCCGTCTGTTACTAGCCCTAAAACCGCGCTTTCACGTACACACACATTCAAATGCGGATGAGAATCTATCATTCGATAAATTCGTAGGTAATCAATCCCATCCCCCAATCACAGTGAGGCAATCCGGGTACTTAGTCTCCCGCGCACCCTAAGCCACGCCCCCGCTGCCCCGGAACTAACAGTGTAATTGAAATCGCCGCAGCGTTCGTGCGCTTTGCGAATTCCGCTTCTCGGTACATCGTTGAGACGTAGGTTCAAAGTGTTCAATTCAAATGTCGAGCTGGTGGAGATGGTCCGCGGTGGAGATGTCCGTCGGGAAATGTTTCCCGATCGGGAACCCCCTTCACAGCGTCATGCTGGCTGCTATGCACCACACCAGTGTTGCGCATACTGAAGCGTGAACTGCAACACCCGTTCCACTACCCCAAGGCACAAGACATTCACCCAGGTGATAATGCCGTGCGGATTACATTTTGTCGTTTTCGACACTTTAAAAACGAATGTGTTTGTGTTGTTAAGCTGAAGGAAAACCAGTACGTACTACCTAAGTACGTGGCAAGTTTACCTCCGGTAACATAGGTAGGTAATTTATTTATTTGTACATTTTGTAAATACGTTGTTAGCTTAATCAATTTCATTAGTGTAAATAAGTTATTTCAAATTTTTAACTACCTACGCCAATAATACCTAAGAGTCGAAAGTATACCACGTCCTTACACTTAACTAGAACGTCTTTCCATTTCCATCAAACGTAGAAAACATTTTTAGACTTAGTAGATCGATCACCAACAAAGGTAGGATTATTGCCGGTCCTAAGCCCGTTAAGTAGGAAGGAAAGTTTCAAATCAACCAATTTAATCCACAAATAAAAACAAAAACACTACGAAAACTTTAGCTTGAAGGATATTATTAATCATCTGATAACAGGTCAGTGAACTTTTCTTTGGCGCACTAGTATTACTGTCATTAGTAAGATTTCCGTATTCCAATGATGCTCAAAAATGAGTTAATTATCAAGTGAAATTTATGACAATAATGTAGGTGATTTTCGAAATAAAATTAGGTAAAATTATTGCTACCGGTCATCGCTCGGCGGCCCGACGGCCGCCGGCCGGCCGGGGAATTACATGGCAGCTGCATGCATTGTCGCTGTGTGCATAGTCGGGTGATTCTGTTTTATTTGTATTGAATTAAGGGTTTAATTCTGAAATACTGTTAAATTTCTACAACAAAAAAAAAGCAGCGCTTACTAGTTATTGCCCCCTACCGTACTTCAAATGATTATTTATGTCTTTTATGACAACCTCCTGAAATTTGACGAGGATGCAAATCAACAGCATGTATAATATTACGCAAAAAATCGGCCATTTTAATTTTTTTTTAATTTTGATATACCCAGTGTCACTCTCACAATTAAGACGAATCTAACGGCACCTCTCAAGCTGAAATCGATCAAGCCGTTTAGGCTACAGAGCGTGCCAAAGAAATATACATACATACATACATACATACACTCGAAAAAAACATAACCCTCCTTCTGACGCAGTCGGGTAAGAAGATTGAAACTATAAACCTCAAAATAATCCTTATAATTCCTAAATAATTACGGATATGACACAATAATATTTTAATATTACTAAAATCAATTTGTAATTTATAACTTAATACGTTGTATAACCCCCATTATTATCCATGCTATCAAGTAAACGCTGGCGTATGGATCCTGTAATGTTTAAACATAATATATCTTCATATTTCCTTGCAATGCAACTTCATCTGGTAGGTAACTGGTTGGTTAAAACCACTTGTTTCTTATTCACTGACTATACTCTTCCTTATATCTTTTGACCCTCCGACTCACAGTAGGTAATTTCTCTAAAACAAAAAAACCGGGCAAGAGCGAGTCGGACTCGCGCACCGAGGGTTCCGTAACATCCGGGTTTATGCATAAGGTTTATGTTTATGAAATTAAATGTTTTTTTATATTTTTGAGTTGATTGAATGAATGGTAAATTGCGGTTTACGATTTATGACGTATTAAAAAAAAAACTACTTACTAGATCTCGTTCAAACCAATTTTCGCTGGTAGTTTACATGGTAATGTACATCATATATTTTTTTTAGTTTTATCATTTTCTTATTTTAGAAGTTACAGGGGGGGGGACACACATTTTACCACTTTGGAAGTGTCTCTCGCGCAAACTATTCAGTTTAGAAAAAAATGATATTAGAAACCTTAATATCATTTTTGAAGACCTATCCATAGATACCTCACACGTATGGGTTTGAGGAAAAAAAATATTTTTAGTTTCAGTTCTAAGTATGGGGAACCCCAAAATTTATTCTATTTTTTCTATTTTTGTGTGAAAATCTTGATGCGGTTCACAGAATACATGTACTTACCAAGTTTCAACAGTATAGTTCTTATAGTTTCGGAGAAAAGTGGCTGTGACATACGGACGGACAGACAGACAGACATGACGAATCTATAAGGGTTCCGTTTTTTGCCATTCGGCAACGGAACCCTAAAAAGGAATATTGTAAGGCTACTAGCAAAATTATAAAATATTAAGTAGTTACTTATTACTTTTTTAAACAAAATTATTTTGAAAATAGTTCAAATGTTACAAAATTTTTATTTTATTTATTTATTTTAAAACACATACACTATCATCACAGGCTTACCTTATACAATAGTGCACGCACATTTTAATAACAACAAGGTATAAGATAGACTAAAAAAAAAAGAAGTGACTAAATGATTATATTAAAATTTATACATAATGCTATATTCTATTCATCATTCCAAAAGTAAATAAATAAACTCTTGGAAATATTATTTTTTTCTTCTATTTAGACCGTATAGTAAATATAAAACGTTTAATAAAATAACTACAAGGATCAGCAGTTAAACTTTAATTAGCTAAATGTTAGATAAAATAATTAAATCATAATACTCACAGTCAGTCCGGTTTCATCAATTATTTGTGATATAATATTAAGTCCACTTTTACGCTGCGCGATAATATCCGCTTTCATCTCAAAGCTTACATTTCAAAATGAACTATTACACAGCTATTATAATAGATTAAACACACGTCACTAACCTACAATAGGTATCAAAAACCAACCAAGAACGAACAACATTCTATTAGACGCGGTGAATGAGCCGTAAGTTACCTGCATCTGTCTACCATACCTAATTTATTTATTTAGATTTCTGTGGGTATACTCAAAGTTTTACGAATTATGTGAACAAGACGAACATGACACGGAACTATATTCAAAAGCGTGATTATTCGAGTAATATGCGGGTGTGTGTGTCAAATTACTCATTAAAAGAAGGTCGTAAGTCAAACTAAACGTTAAGCAATTAGTTTTAAACATGCCTATGGACTTTTGGCGTGGATAGTACCTACCTATCTAAGCCACGCTTCAATAACACGCATCACTGAAGTGCCCTCTGGCAAGTTTTTCTTTAAAATTTTAAAGGCTGCGACGTGACTTATGTTTAACAGGCGGCCGGCTCTTCTAGTGCTTGAACCGGGCTCCTCCTCAAAATGCCTTAGCACGTTCCCTTCCTGCCGCACAGAGATCACGGGTCGGGGGCCACCAGAACGACGCGGCACTACCGGTTCATTGTTACGAATACGCACCAGGGCACTCACAATAACACGAGAATTCCTCGGGTGATGTGCATTGGGGTACCTCTTAGCATACATTCTCAGAGCACGTGCACCATCATAATTACGCTCAGCATAAATGAGCACCATGTTAACATACTCCTGAGCACTGAACTGATAATGCGGCATTTTTCACACAAGAATGACGCAAGATGTTGCAATGCGAAAATAATGCACGTCCGGTCAGCGCGTGAGATTAGTTCCGAATAAAATTAGGTGGACATTCGGGGGCAGGGGGCGGGGCTAGCCGTATCAATTAGATCGCCGCATATGCGGCCCGTCATTCATAAATAAATTGCGACATTGCTGTCCTTCAAGTACGCGTGTACAGTGTTTCTTTAACGTATCAATTTAACATTTTTAGTGAATATTTCGATATAAAAAATAATAAAAACATTTTGTTTTCGAATGGTAATATTTTTTTTAGCATGTATGAATGCTAAACTATTGCGGGTTAACGGGAACGCCCTCTATTAGTTAACATACTGTATAGTTATTACTGTAAAGTGTCACAAAACCTGTTCGGTAGTTTTTGCGTGAAAGAGTAACAAACATTTTTTCTTTTCCTTTAATAATAATGTTTTTTTTTTACAGTAAACGTCAGAGCCCAGTTGGTTATTTGTCTGAATTAGGTTTAACCTCTCTGCTTCAGGCTAGAAAGTGCATAAACAATAAATGCAACAAATTAACAATATATATATTTTCAACACACTTGCTCGTAAAGGGGGTCTTATTGAACCGCTTTTAGGTCCATAATGCAGTGTATTAAAAACGCGTGCTTTTTCTTTACTTTAGTCCACATGTGCTTTATTTCCACAGATAACTATTTACTAGTCGGAGATGCGCGCTTTTTTAATCTCATCAATTCACATTTTTTTTTAAACAGTCTGTATTGTCCTTGGTCCCAAAAGGGACCACGGACAATTTTGAGGTGAATGCGCAGTCGTAGACCGCGAAATTCAAATTTTCTTACGTTTTTTTCAGGTCAGTGTCAGGTTGTATCTTGATCAAAATATGATTTGCGACTATAACAGGTACTATTTTACACAATGATAATCATTCGAATCATTAATACCTACATCTTTCTTATGGAAAAGTTCTTAGGGAAAAAATACTTGAAAGATTCTATTCTAATGACTATAATTATGATATTATAGTCGCGAATGATATTTGATCAAGATACAACCTGATGCTGACCTGCAAATTACAAAAAACGTAAGAAAATTTTAATTATCCACCTTAAATTGTCCGTGGTCCCTTCCGAAACCAAACGGAAAAGACCCTGACTGGCGTTTTATTATTGCGGATTCTCACTGAACTAATGTGGTACTTTCTAATTCCATACTAACTAAACTACAATTTGACATACGACAACACTACGATCAGTCTAAACATTATTTTGTGTTTATTATATTTTTTGTATAGGCTGTTTATAGGTTTTGTCAGTGCCATAGACTAATATATTTAAAATAAGAGACAGTGCTTTTATTTACACCTGCGCGGGCATTGCTAGTGCTGGCTAGCACGGCGCGCGGCAAAACAAAACTAGAGCGCCATTTTCCAAACAAGTTAATATTTAACAATCATATTTGATCAAGATACAACCTGATACTGTGATAAAATTTTAATTATATACCTTGAATTTTCCGTGGTCCCTTCCGAAACCAAACGGAAAAGACCCTGACTGGCGTTCTATTATAGCGGATTCTCACTGAACTAATGTATATTTCTCTATGCCAATAGTAGGTACTTTCTAATTCCATACTAACTAAACTACAATTTGACATACGACAACACTATGATCACTCTAAACATTATTTTGTGTTTATTATAATTTTTCTATAGGCTGTTTAGAGGTTTTAGGCCATAGACTAATACATTTAAAATGAGAGTCAGTGCTTTTATTTACACCTGCGCGTGCATCGCTAGTGCTGGCTAGCACGGCGCGCGGAAATACAAAACTAGCGCGCCATTTTCCAAACAAGTTAATATTTAACAATACAAGTCTGTTTTTTTCCTTGCAAGTGTGTTGAAAAACACCGTATGAGACGCGTGTGCATTGATCATTAGACTCTCGGCTTTCTTATCGAGCTCGCCTGCGGCTCGCGCGAATAATACCGCCTCGAGCACAATGATCAACATAGCACACATGTATCACAATGTACTATTATCCCTTGTTTATCTTGTAATCGGTTGTAAACCTTTAGCAGATATTAGTAGAAAAATTAGTAACAAATTTCTGGCTTGGTTTTAAAAACAAAGCCAGAATAATTTTTAGGTTTATAAATAAATATTATGTTTTTTGACAGGGGTCTATTTCGCTGTCGCAGGTGAAAGATGATTTAAAGATAAAGAATCGAACGTTTTTTAAAAACAAACGGTTCGATAGTAAACTAAAGAAGTTCAAGTAGATGAACCATTGCCGTCAGAGCCACCGTGACCACTTCTAAAGTACTGGATTATTTGTGTTTTTATTTGTTATAAGTACCTATTGATTGATCTCATGCATTATATAAGTTTATTAGATATGTGTTTGATTACCCTATTGAACTATACCACGGAATAGCAGGCTACCAACGACGACTATATATTATGGCTACGTATAATGAACGTTCAATGAGGCTAGACTTGAGGTAGAGTAAGGTCGCATTAACTGGCATATACTGGGGTTATCTGAAATCCGAAGACAGGGGGAAGACACGATAACCCTGGTGTCAGGCCACCTATTCTACTTCAGCGTAGATAATCACCTCTCCCAAGGCGGTGTCGGCTTTCTAGTCAACAATAAGGAACTCGCTAGCAGCGTTGTTGAAATCAGTAGTGTGTCGACACGGGAAGCGTGCCGTGTACTGAAACTCACCGACAGGTACCGCCTGAAAGTGAAGGGTATATACGCCGACTTCGACATGCTCTGACGAGACAGCTGAGGCCATGTAAGCTAAGGCAATGCATAGTACGACAAAGGCCCACTACAACGTCGTTATGGGGGACTTTTCATTGCCAAAGTGGGATTACAAGAACCCGGCGAATGGGAAGTCGGGACTGTTCGGTTTGGGGCGCAGAAATCACAGGGGGCAAATGCTGGTCAACTTTTTTGTTGTCGCAGGGGCTCTTAATGAATTCGTTTTTCGAAAAGAAACCCCCAAAGGAAGTGGACCTGGCAAAGTTCCGATAACATGACAAGGAACGAGATAGACTTCATCATGACGGATAGGAAGCATAAATATTTAGAGATGTCTCCGTGCTTAGTAGGTTTAATACAGCAGCTGAGAGATTCCGCATAATGAGGCCTACACTCCGACCTACGTGGCTCCAAGCCGCTCTAGGATCCTAAAAGTTTCAACTGGAACTTCAAAATCAATTCGCCCTGTTGGAAACCACAGGCACTATCGACGAGAATGCTGACGAGGTGGTCAAAGCACTACGCGGCGTGTCCCGCAGACTTTTCCCGTCGCAACAAAAAAGGAAGGTGTCCAAACTTTCTTTGGAGACTCTGACTTATGGGAAGGTGCTTGGTGCAGTGGACATCTTTCGGCTGATTATTGATGATGATACCATATAAAATAATAATAAAATTTATATATGACATGCTGGCTCAAAACTTCAAGTTACAATTTGAAATATTAATGATATTACTTATAGTCCGATTTTTAATTAGCTGGAGTAAAGTGACACTTCTTAATAACTCATTCCGGACTGAGTTTAGAGATATGTATGTCAAATAAGTTTCGTTTGTTACACTATTCTGTACTAGAAAAACAAGATTTGGTTGATGGCCGCGAAAAAACAAAAAGACGCCAATTTCAGTCATTTAAGTAACACATAAGCTGTCATTTTACTCCAGCTAATTAAAAATCCGACTATAGTTTTACTTTAAAAAAATATACTTTTAGAAATAGAAATATGAATCTGCTTAACAAAACGATTTAAAAGGGGTTAAATAAGTAATCGTAAAAAATATTTTGCGTTTATATCTTATGATATATACGTCATTTGACATGTTTTAAGGTTTTTATAGTTACCGGCACGTAACTTGGCAAGAGATTTTCGTAGTGGGGGAAGTTCGCGCATATAAAAATGTATGAAATTGTGCGTGCGCAAACTTCCCGCACTACAAAAACTCTTGCCAACTTACGTGCCGCTACTTGTAATAATTTATCTTTCTAAGAAAGTCTCATACTTACCTAAAAATAAGGCTTATTTTTTTTATACGGAACACGGATTACAGAATGTGTGATAGCCGAACTCACACCTGACCGCAGTTTTATTTTTACTTTAGCTTCGTGCAAAATTACAAGTTTCTAGGCCGACTATAAAAAAAAATTAATACCTACGGAACCAAACTATACGCGAGCCAAACTCACACTTGACCGGTTTTTAAATTTTTCTTTTAGTTTCATGGTAATGTCCAGTTCCAGCTAGAAAAAAAATCATACGGCACCCTCTGCATGCGAGCCAAACTCACATTTGACCTCTTTTTAATTTTTCCTTTAGTTTCATGCTAATGTCTAGCTTCATGCTAAATTTCAAGTTTCTAGGCCGGTTAGAAGTTTCTAGGCCGGCTAGAATAAAAATTTAATATTGAACCCTCTATGCGCGAGCCAGACTCACACTTGACCATTTTTTTAATTTTTCCTTTAGTTTCATGCTAATGTCTAGCTTCGTACCAAATTTCAAGTTTCTAGGCCTACTAGAAGTCCCTAAACATTTTGATTAACTCTAAGTGAGTGAGTCAGTCAGTCAGTCAGTGCCACTTTAACTATTTTGAAAAGTCCATAACTTTGAATCTATTAAAGCTACAGTTATGAAATTTGGTATTCTAACTAACAGCAGTCATGGTATTATGTATGTGAAGTTTGATTCGATTTCGTGTGACAAATAGTTAGATACAGGGTGGTCAAAAGTAGCTCGAAGCGGTTCGGGTAAATAGTGCACGGTGTGCGTGTGGCCACTTGCTGGAAATTGGCCTGCGCACTGCCGTGCGCTTCGATAACTTTGAATCTATTACAGCTACAGTTATGAAATTTGGTATTCGAACTAACAGCAGTCATGGTATTATGTATGTGAAGTTTGATTTGATTTCGTGTGACAAATAGTTAGATACAGGGTGGTCAAAAGTAACTCGAAGCGGTTCGGGTAAATAGTGCACGGTGTACGTGTGGCCACTTGCTGGAAATTGGCCTGCGCACTGCCGTGCGCTTCGATGTTTCCTGGACAATTGCTAACGCCCATTTCCTTTTGCCCGCTTCCAGAATTAATTCGGCTGTGGCGAGTTTGGACTTTTGGAGATTGGCCTGTACCACACAATACTGGTGGGGCATGCCTTCACCCACATCGTTTGTCCTGTTTTCACCGGGGACCACCTTAGCAATATGCTACGGTGGACCTCGCTATAGAATCCCATCTTTTCCTTACTGGGCTCTCAGAACTGAACGCATCGTGACCCTCATGGTCCAGCTTGGCCCTCAAACAATTTTTGCACGTCGGAGCGACTCCAGCGAGCCAGTCTGGACACTTAGTTCTGAGGTGTGGACCTGCGCAGTGACCTACACACGTCCACTGGGTCTTCGTGACAGATTCGTTTTCCATGTCCAAATCTCAGACACCGCGAACACTGTATAAGCGGGGACTGGTCTGCCACCTTAAGTCGCTGGATATCGATATGGACTGTACCAACTTCTGTTAGCCTGTTCCATATAATTGGCGATACGCTCAACACAATGTACGCCATGTGTGGGTAGCCAAGCCTTCCTTCTATATTTTACTACCACTCTTTCGTTCTCTTCGCTCACATCTTTAAATATGTGCTGGTTTTGGGAACGAAGAGCCTTGAGTACATCCTCATCTGTGTTGTATTGGAGGACTCCACGTATGATTACTAGTGGGTCTTTATTTCTTACCTTCTCAACGTTCAGTTCTGTTCCTGCTCTCTGTATTCTATCCTTTACTCTAATGATCTCTGTTTGTGTATTGCACCCCACTATCACTTTCCTATCTCTTCCTTTCCTGATCTTATCTATTTTTACCCGACTGCGTCAGAAGGAGGGTTATGTTTTTCGAGTGTATGTATGTATATTTTTTTGGCACGCTCTGTAGCCTAAACGGCTTGATCGATTTCAGCTTGAAAGGTGCCGTTAGATTCGTCTTAATTGTGAGAGTGACACTGGGTATATCAAAATTGAAAAAAAAATTAAAATGGCCGATTTTTGGCGCAATATGTCATCAAAAAATTTTTTTTTCTCCTAACCTATCGAGTGGGGGTATCAAAATAAAGGGTTTTAAAAGGTGATTACAAAAATATATATATAACTTATATGGTTAAAAGTAATTCGAAGTGACAAATCGTAAAAAACACGTAGCAAGAACTAAATCGTTTGCGAAATCTTTCACATTGGTAAACTAAAAAGCTGGAAATAAAAAAGTAATTTAAAAAATAAAAAAAACCCGACTGCAAAACTGAAAAGCTACAAACAAGCCCATTTTAAATAAAATAAAAATTGGAAGCAGGCGGGACCCATACCATTTTTATTATATTTTCAAATTCAAATGGGTCCCGCCTGCTTCCAACTTTTATTTAATTTAAAATGGGCTTGTTTGTAGCTTTTCAGTTTTGCAGTCAGGTTTTTTTTTATTTTTTAAATTACTTTTTTACTCCTTCTTCTTTGGCGTTTACCGCTTTTCGAATCATTTCAAACACCTGCTCCCCGGTGTCTTTCTCATCTTTTGAAGTAATGACCACTGAGTGCATAGCCGTTGTCTCTGGGTGTTGCCTCCTCGGAGAACCGGCCACCACACTAGCGTATGTCTTTCCTTCCTCTCTCGTCTTTTGCTCTCTCTCTATGACTTCCTTCAATTTTTCCATCTCCTTTCGGTTTTCCTCGAGTTGCCTTCCATGCTCTTCTAATTTTTTCACCAGTTCGCTATCTTCTTTATCCTTTCCCGAGTCTTTTGTTTTTGGTTCCTGTTCTTCGGAAGCTTTTGCTCCTTTCTGCTTCTCCTTCTTTCACAAGTTGAAAAAGCCGTTCTATGGCATGAGTGACTTCTGCTTTAATGTCAGTTCTCAAGTTGCTCGAGTTTCCTAGGTGCAGCTTAGCCTTTATTATGCATGCTTTTGCTTCGGCCAATCTGTTTGCGTACTTTGGGTTGTCTGTTTTTGGTGAGGTGCTCGAAGTTTCAACAGATGCAGAGCGTGTCTGCAATTCAGCTTCAGTTTCTGCTTCGAGGGAGCCACCGGGGCCGTCTATGGTGGTGTCTTCGGGGACAAAATATTTTCCTCTGACCGTCCAGCTTCCCAATCTCCTATACTTTTCACTCGCTCTGGTTAGGTTCGCTTAGGTTTTATTTTTTTTATATTAACCCGTAATCACAGGGCGTTGCATGTTTCCTCTGACATGATCAGAGACCTTTTTTGTCTAGGGGGTATATTTATTTATTTCAAACAGTCCTTACATTTTACCTTACATTACTTATTACTACATTTATTTCACGATTCAAAACAGAGTTTTTCAACGAATTCTTATAAGCAACTTCTTATCATATCGTTTAAATTATACAATACTTTAATTTTAATTACCCACTTTACTTATCTAACAATATTTTTCATTATATAGTTCTTTGAGTTAGTTTTATATTACCATATTTTTCATTCGCTGATTAGAAAACAAAATTATTTTTACTGTTTTCTTATTACCTACTTACTTTAACAATTTCTTTTTATTAGGGTTCCGTAGCCAAATGGCAAAAACGGAACCCTTATAGATTCGTCATGTCTGTCTGTCTGTCTGTCTGTCTGTCCGTCTGTCTGTCTGTCTGTCTGTCTGTCTGTCCGTCCGTATGTCACAGCCACTTTTCTCCGAAACTGTAAGAACTACACTGTTGAAACTTGGTAAGTAGATGTATTCTGTGAACCGCATTAAGATTTTCACACAAAAATAGAAAAAAAAACAATAAATTGTAGGGTTCCCCATACATAGAACCGAAACTCAAATTTTTTTTTTTCATCAAACCCATACGTGTGGGGTATCTATGGGTAGGTCTTCAAAAATGATATTGAGGTTTCTAATATCATTTTTTTCTAAACTGAATAGTTTGCGCGAGAGACACTTCCAAAGTGGTAAAATGTGTGTCCCCCCCCCTGTAACTTCTAAAATAAGAGAATGATAAAACTAAAAAAAATATATGATGTACATTACCATGTAAACTACCACCGAAAATTGGTTTGAACGAGATCTAGTAAGTAGTTTTTTTTTAATACGTCATAAATCGTAAACCACAATTTACCATTCATTCCATCAACTCAAAAATAAAAAAAAACATTTAATTTCATAAACATAAACCTTATGAATAGACCCGGATGTTACGGAACCCTCGGTGCGCGAGTCCGACTCGCTCTTGCCCGGTTTTTATTACCTAAATTTGACAATTTTAACCTTATCCCATGTCTTATGGTGAAGCGTCAATGCTTTTTTCAACGTAAAAAATGAAATAATAACATTTTAGGATTTTTTCTTATAATATAATATGTCAGTGTTTCAAATTAAATATTTTAACTTCTCAATTGATGAATCCTGGCACCAATATTTTTGTCGCAGCGCCCATGTATCGGAACTTTCTTGAGTTTTCTCGCTAGATGCCGATAGATGGCCTTCGCGACGGTTTTTTTTAGTGTGTGTTCCGCCTCCCGGACAGAGACAATGGGTGTGAATCGCTCTGCATTTTGAATATTCCTTTTTGGTGAAATCTTGATGATACTCGTAAAATAATCGGACCTGCATCTGTGCTTTGTTGAGAACTTATAGTGCAGTGTTGATTTTTGGAGTTTCAACTATCCCACCGGTGCATCTAAGAAGATTTGCGAGCCGGCCGGCCGCTACAGACCTACCGCCATCATGCGTTCATGAACGAGATATCTTCCCATCACCCTGGTTCTGAGTGGGATCTCTGGATTGTAAAGGTATGTGGGTTTTGCTGCTGTAAATTTTGGTATCGGTTCATAAAGGGATTCATCAATAGGGAAATTATCTTATTTTTGAGGTCCGCCATTATGCTCGTGAGTTAAGTTCTTATTTCGAATTTTTCTCACCACACTCATCAAAGGTGCAGGCTATTTACACGCCTCACCATCTTACTCTGCGCTTAACTTATTTTTATTTTCTGCTTATATATTTATATGTTTATGATATATAATTTACAAATATATATTAAACATAACTTATTTATCTATTTCAGTTTACAACTGTCTTAACTATTTGCACACAGTACTCTATAAATTTTTGTCTTAATTGCTCGTTTGCTACTATTAAATGTATATTCCCAGGTTTTATGTCACAATCAAGTGCTTGCTCTGTTTCAAATCTAAGCTTTGCGTAGACTGGACAGCTAAACAGGAGGTGTGGGACAGACTCCGCGACCCCCGGCTCACAAATGCACGATGGGTCCCCCTTACACTTGAACCGGTGCAGGTATTCTGAGAACCCACCGTGCCCCGTCATCACTTGGGTCGTCAAGCCTGCCGGTTTGATTTTCCTCACCATTTTAAATCCTTCCACCGCGTCTGGGAAGAACATCCTAGTGACAGCCGCTGTTTGTCCCGTTTGATAGCGTACGTTCCATTCGTCGAGAGACCGCAAACGAATGTGCCTCTTGACGAATGAAACTGGGCAACTGTCGTATTCGGGTTTCTTCTTGAAGTGCAGTGCAGCTTCTTTTGCCAGCTGGTCCGCGCGCTCATTCCCCTCCAGTCCTGCATGTGCTTTAATCCAGAACAGGGAGATTTCCTTGTTCTAGAGTCTGACATGTTGGATGTGTGCTCTAGTTTCGACTGCCAAGGGGTGGAGGGAATATGGGTTTACGACCGTTTCCAGGGCAGAGCGTGAGTCACTAAGAATAGCAAAACTAGCCTCGCTTCGTCGCAAGATGATTTTTGTGGCGTGACATATGGCCAGGAGTTCTGCCTGGTAGACCGTGTAGTATGATGGCAGCTTAAGTTTGAGAGTTTTGGTCTCGGCTTCATTGCTCCAAAGAGACAATGCTGCTCCGACTTTGCCCTCAATCTTGCTGCCATCGGTGTAGATCGAGACTGCTGCATGGGAATTCAGATTCTCCTGGTCTACCAGACTTATGAAATCGAGGCGCATATGTCTTGCCGGGTGCTGGGTTTCAGCGAAGGGCAGTCTGCGCTCTACCTCTCTGTCTGCTAGTGCTGGCTGGGGTATTCCCCTCTTAGCCTCATACAACGATGCTGCCTCCCGGATCCGGATGCCGAGAGGCAGTATCCCAGCCAGCATCAGCGCCGAGTTCAATGAAACGGCCAATTTCCAGCAAGTGGCCGCACGTACGCCGTGCACTACGTGTGTGCTGCGTGTGGAGGGTTCCGTATTACCCGAACCGCTTCGAGCTACTTTTGACCACCCTGTGTCTAACTATTTGTCACACGAAATCGAATCAAACTTCACATGCATAATACCATGACTGCTTTTTTTTTTTTTGCGGATGGGAAATCATCAAATGACTCCTCCCGCTCTGGGTGGAGCGGAAGGGAGTGTCAGACTCTTACTGACTAAAACCCACCCGTGTTCCTTCCTTAGCCCTTTATGTTCCGAGCCAGCGGTAACCCTTTCGGACAATCCCGCTGACCCGGCAGACCATGACTGCTGTTAGTTCGAATACCAAATTTCATAACTGTAGCTTTAATAGATTCAAAGTTATGGACTTTTCAAAATAGCTAAAGTGGCACTGACTGACTGACTCACTCACTTAGAGTTAATCAAAATGTTTAGGTACTTCTAGTAGGCCTAGAAACTTGAAATTATCACGAAGCTAGACATTAGCATGGAACTAAAGAAAAAATTAAAAAAATGGTCAAGTGTGAGTCTGGCTCGCGCATAGAGGGTTCAATATTAAATTTTTATTCTAGCCGGCCTAGAAACTTCTAACCGGCCTAGAAACTTGAAATTTGGCACGAAGCTAGACATTAGCATGAAACTAAAGGAAAAAATAAAAAAAATGGTCAAGTGTGAGACTGGCTCGCGCATAGAGGGTTCCGTATTAATTTTTTATTGTAGCCGGCCTAGAAACTTCTAACCGGCCTAGAAACTTGAAATTTGGCACGAAGCTAGACATTAGCATGAAACTAAAGGAAAAATTAAAAAGAGGTCAAATGTGAGTTTGGCTCGCATGCAGAGGGTCCCGTATGATTTTTTTTCTAGCTGGAACTGGACATTACCATGAACCTAAAAGAAAATTTTTAAAAGCGGTCAAGTGTGAGTTTGGCTCGCGCACAGAGGGTTCCGTTGGTATTAAATGTTTTTTATAGTTGGCCTAGAAACTTGTAATTTTGCACGAAGCTAAAGTAAAAATAAAAATGCGGTCAAGTGTGAGTTCGGCTATCACACATTCTGTAATCCGTGTTCCGTATTAAAAATAATAAGCTTAATTTTTAGGTAAGTATGTGACTTTCTTAGATAGATAAATTATTGAAAACCTTAAAACATGTCAAATGACGTATATCATAAGATATAAGCGCAAAATATTTTTTAAGAATACTTATTTAACCCCTTTTAAATCGTTTTGTTAAGCAGATTTATATTTCTATTTCTAAAAGTATATTTTTTAAAAGTAAAACTAATATCATTAATATTTCAAATTGTAACTTGAAGTTTTGAGCCGTGCTTTTGTTTACCGGGAGCAGTTTCCGATATGTTTAGCTTACGCAATCACCATTCATAAGAGTCAAAGTTTGAGCTTGGACAATGCTTTAATTGATATTGGTTCTTCTATATTCACTTGTGGTCAAGCCTACGTACCATTATCTAGGGTAAAAAATTTGAGTGGTGACCATTTAATAAATATCGATCCTAGCCAGATCGAAGCACAAGAAAGTGCTATTGTTGAGTACAACAGATTAAGGTCGCTCTATAGACCGGATTTAAAAAACATATGTGTGAAAAACTTAGACAAAGAAAAGTATAGACGGCGGGTATCTCCATTTCATTTCCACAAGAAAGGGATAAAGTATTGAGTTATTATAAGTAACAGAAAAGGATAAAGCTATACTATTTCCGTCTCTCAGTGCGTGCCAGTTTTTTCAAGGCAGCTACTCATGTAGCCAATGTTAGTTAAGTTAGTTTTTTGTCTCATGTGCGGCCACGCTACCCGATGCTCTATAGATTTCTTACTCTAAGGTGAAAAAGAATAAGTTTAAAAAAAAAACAGCCGATAGGGAATGGTCTATGCGTCCAAACATTGCCGCAGTTCAGACTACAGCAGGCTCATCATTTAATAAAAAACTGGCCAAGTGCGAGTCGGACTCGCACAAGAAGGGTTCCGTACCACAAGGCAAAAACGCCGAAAAAAACATGTCTGTTGTATGGGAGCCCCCCTTAAATATTTATTTTATTTTAATTTTATTATTTATTATTAAAGTTAAAATACAGCTGAGTATTTTGTGAATATTTCAAGTGCCTACCTGTTGCCATTTTTGATATCGAGCCAAAAAAGAGCAAAAAAATCGCGTTTGTTGTATGGGAGCCCCCTTAAATATTTATTTTATTTTGTTTTTAGTATTTGTTGTTATAGCGGCAACAGAAATACATAATTTGTGAAAATTTCAACTGTCTAGCTATCGCGGTTCTTTAGATACAGCCTGGTGACAGACAGACAGACAGACGGACAGACAGCGAAGTCTTAGTACTTGGTTCCGTTTTTACCCTTTGGGTACGAAACCCTAAAAACACCTCGTAAGAGAAAAAATAATACAAAACCACAATTATCAAAAAAAAAAGAAAACCTAGGCTATACAATTTAATCCTACATGTGTATCTACCCACTTGGCAAAAAGAAATGAAATCCCACCAAAAACATATAATGTTGAAAAAGAAGGCCAACTTCCTTACTTCATGTAGATGTATGACCAGCAAAAGAGTTGAAATCGAAACCAACGCCAAGTTTTAAACCATTTTCTTTGCACCGGCCTTATTTTGCAATTCTGTTGTAAGTAATTTGTGTTTGAAACTTTTTAGATATCAATACAATAATATTGGTCCATTTAAACTTGGCGGGTTGCAAGAAAAATAACTATAACACAACGAAAACCAGCAACGAAAAGCAGCGAAAACATTGAAACTATGTATACACGCCAGCACATCAAGCTACCCGAAACTGCCATAGCCATAAAGTTGAAAATCTATTAAATAAGTTTGACAGCTTGTAGTAGCTTGATGTGCTGGCGTGTATACATAGTTTCAATGTTTACAAATGATTTATTTATTAAATTCTTTTTTCATACAAATTACTAAATTATCGTCATTATGGTCTGTGAGGTATGGTTAATTCTTCAAAATACCATTTCAATATGGTCTTGACATGATCTGACCAAGATTATATCTTGACCTCTTGAGTTTGTTTTGGCCTTACTTCTCTGATTAGTCAGATAGGAAACGCCGACCTCATCTAGTTTTTAAAATATGATTGACGTATAAAAGTGTCTGTACAGACACCAGCACATCAAGCTTAGTTTTTAATTCTTCTAATATTATTACCCTCTTTTATAAAATCAATTAAACATGGATCGATTTTAAACTGAATGTTACTTGAATAAATCGATTATTTTGTCACACCACTATATTAATTTCGTTAAAAAGTGGTAACACTTAAGCTGTCATTTTACCCAACTATAGTAAAGGTACTCAGCAATAGATGGCGTTTAATACAAAATAAACAAATTTTCTAGATCTATTTATGAAAATTATTTAATTCTAATTACTGAGTAAATATAGATAATACATACGAAAATAAACTGAAGTTAGGTCCAGTAGTTTTACCATAACGAGACTTGCAGTAACGTAATGCGCAACTCGGCATATTTCCATATAAAATATTTTTCTTTTGTTGGACACGAATGCGTCAATGCGACTTGACGCGCAGGCGTACCATAAGTAGACTGAGAGACTTGTTACTGTTTGTAACAAGTATCGGAACACTGTTTTGTTCGCAATGTCCCGTCTATTGTAAATACTTTAATGTCTTTGGTTTTTCCTTGTATTTCCGCGCGCCTGCGCGGAAAAATTTTGGATTTTTCACAGAATCGCAGGTCTCGAGGAGGGTGTCTTGCTAGTTATATAAAATCACTATGTCACCACTTTGGATTCGGAGTAAATCAGTTTTTTTTTTTTTTTTTTTAGGTACCGCGTTCCCGAATTTTCCCTTTTTTGGTGTTAATTTACACAATATTGCACCTTTCACTAAACTTTTTTCAGCAACGTGTTTGCCCCGCGATTGCGCGTGTTTTGATATACGACACGGGTAAATTGGAGCACTTTTTGGTAATTTTCACAATTTTAACATGCGGGGCGTAGCGTTCGTGGCGGCGGTTGAAGCCAGACTGGGTTCGCTCGGGTAAGGTTCGCTCGGGTTAGGTTCGCTCGGGTAAGGTTCGCTCGGGTTAGGTTCGCTCGGGTTAGGTTCGCTCGGGTTAGGTTCGCTCGGGTTAGGTTAGGTTAGGTTTTTTTTTTTTTTTTGTTTTTTCTCTTCTACCTCCAACGTAATTGGAGCCTATGTTAGGCTTATCATTCATTCTAGTTCTCGCAATTATTCCTCTCGTACTTTTATTCTTCATACTTTATCTTTCTTTCATTCTATCTTCTTTCTATCTCTAAGGGTAGGACGCCCTTCTACTTCATCCCTATTCTGTACTTTATTCCATTTTTTCATTTTTATTTCGGGTTTAACACAACAAGGAAACTTTTAATTCTTTTACAATGGTTCTTATTCTAGTTCCTAATATTATGACACGTCTTTGTATCTTCTTACAATCTTTTAAAATATTCTTATTACTAATACATTTACTTAGGTCTACTTTTATTTTCTATTCCGTGACGCCATTACAATTGTTTGTTTGCACTATTACAACCATCTTATTATCTAATAAACTCTTCTTCCTTCTATCTACCTTATTCTTAGGACTACTTCTATTTTCTATTTCTTAATACTATTACATTTTGTGGGTTTAAATTATATAATCTTTCTTATTTCTATTTCAGTTACTACGGCTATTAGCACTAGTTTATCACTAAATGGAAAGTATATTAACAATTAAATATATAACCAGTTTTTCAGTGTTTCTTTGTATGTTGTTACGACTGTTTTCAATGCTTGACCGTAATATTCTATATGATATTATGTAAGCATTTTTACTTAGGCTGTTTGTTCCTATTTATTACTTTACCGCAGATTTTTACACAATATTCCAAAAACACTTCTCTCTTTTTCCCTTTCATTATGGGCCACACATTTTCCCCATCCAGTTTGGTGTCGAGTACGTGTTCAGCCTCAAGCCTTTCCATGTCGAATACAGGACAGCTGAACAATATATGTGGCACCGTCTCGGCAATGTCGGGATCACATATGCACGATGGGCTCTCTTTGCGCTTGAAGCGATTCAAGTATTCCGAGAACCCACCGTGCCCCGTCATGATCTGGGTAGTCATATTGTTAATATCCATCTTCCTGACTATCCCGTACGCCGCCACCGCATCCGGGAAAAACAACTTCGTCCCTGAAGCCGTTTCTCCAGCGCAGTATCTCCGGTTCCACACGTCAAGAGTTGCCATTCGGATGCATCGCTTGACGTATGAAACCGGGCACAGGTCGTAGTCGGGCTTTCGTTTGGAACCCTCAGCGGCTCTCTTGGCTAGTTCGTCGGCCCTCTCGTTTCCTTGCAACCCCGCGTGGGCCTTGATCCAGAACAAGGTGACAGTCTTGTTCTGGATCGACAGGGACCTGAGGTTGGCCCTTGTCTCTACTGCCAGGGGGTGGTGCCGATTATGGTTTTGTAACGTTTGGAGGGCCGCCATAGAGTCACTGAAGATTCCGAACGACTGCGCTTTGTGCTTTAGTATCTCCCTGGTTGCGACGCATATCGCTAGGAGCTCAGCCTGGTAAACAGTGGAATAGTGAGGGAGAGCAAGCTTGATAGTTTTGGTTTCGGCGCCACCGCTCCATATGGACAGTGCCGCTCCAACCTTGCCACCAATCTTGCTCCCGTCCGTGAAGATGCGAACTTCATGTTCGCTCTGGGCATCTAGTTGCTCTTGGTTTACCAGGCTTATGAGCTCAAGCTCAGCGCGCTCTGCTGGGTGTGGAGCTTCCATTGCCGAGGCGGTCTGCTCGACGCTCCTGTCACCAAGTGCCGGCTGAGGCACCCCTCTCC
The DNA here is from genome assembly GCA_916614155.1 of Mesoligia furuncula. Classification (NCBI taxonomy): domain Eukaryota; kingdom Metazoa; phylum Arthropoda; class Insecta; order Lepidoptera; family Noctuidae; genus Mesoligia; species Mesoligia furuncula. The sequence continues at coordinate 143,268 of OU744807.1, read as the reverse complement.
TGGCCTCGTATAGCGATGCCGCTTCGCGGACTCGCAGATCAAGAGGTAGTATCCCAGCCAGCACCAGTGCGGAGTTTAAGGAGACCGTCCGGTATCCCTTGCACAGCTTTTGTGCGATACCGCGCTGGACCGCTCCCAACTGCTTCTTGACGCCCAGCTTGTCGACGGCCGGAGCCCACACGCTTGCGGCGTAGGTAATTACTGGTTCGACGGTGGCCACATATATTATTCTAATGACATCGCGGTTTAACCCCCAGCTGGTCTTTGCTGCCCTGGTTAGTTGCTTGTGGATGCCTATTGCCTTCCTGCACACATTTGCGACGTGTGCGTTGAATGTCAGCTGCTTGTCGATGGTGACACCCAGGATTTTGATCTCGTTGGACATGGCAATGCCGATCCCGCCCATGCTCAACCGCGGGGTGTCGTACTTCAATTTGCGCGTTATGACCATTGCATTGGTTTTTTGAGGGGCAAATTTGAGTTTGTTTTGAGCACCCCACGCCTGGACATGTTCAAGAGCGGCATTGGCACGTCCCTCGATCTCCAACGCTGTGTCACCATCGAAAACCAGCACAACGTCGTCTGCAAATGCTTGGCAATAGTCATCCCTAGCTTCCAAGCTCTTAAGAAGCGGGTCCAGCAGCAAATTCCAGAAAAGCGGTCCCGCGATGGAACCCTGGACACAGCCCTTGCTTGTTGCCTTACAGTACTCCTCACCTGCGTATCTGACCCTAACCCTCCGGTCTTTGAGGTAGCTGTCGATGACCCTCCTCAGGCCTACTGGACACTGTTCCTCGGCCAGGCGGACTCTTATGGCTGGCCACCATGCGCTGTCGAAGGCTCCCTCTATGTCCAATGATACCAGTACTACAATTTTCTTTAGTGCCAGCTTACTGCGTATGTGCTGCATTAGTGCATAGAGGGAGTCCTCGGTGCTTCTCTGTGGCATGAATCCATACTGCCGGGTACTCATCCTGGGGATCAGATGAAACCTGAGGCGGGCCACCAACATCTTCTCATATATTTTGCCGAAGATCGGTAATAGGCCGATTGGTCTGTACGCCTTTGGGTTGCCGTAATCTGTTTTGCCAGGCTTCTTTAAAACTATTACAGTCGCTTCTTTCCAAATTTCCGGGAAGAGGTGGCTTCTCAGGCAGCCATTGAGGAGAGCCAAAGCCACGTCAGGGGCTCCTCTAACGGCCTGGCAGCAAATGTCGGCCGTAAGGCCGTCTGCTCCTGGCGCTTTTTTAACATTGAATGACTCGCACGCTGTCATCAACTCGGCCATCGTGAATGGTGGTTCACAAGGCTCATCTTGCTCCCCAGTATTCACGACATCGGCCTTTTCTCTGATAAGGCGATGGCAGGTGCTGTCGGTTTCCGATTCGTCCTCTGGGTAGAATGTTTTCGCCAGTAGTTCGACCGAGCCTTTTGCATTCAGGACCGCCCCGTCCTTCACCAACGGCTGATCCTCACCTCTTCCCTTGGTCCTTCCTATCACCCGGTAGATTCCTTCCCAAACCCCTTCTTTGTCCTGTCTTGAGCAGAAGTTCTTCCAACTCTCGACTTCGTCCTTGGCTGCTTCCGTCTCATACTCAACTTTCCGTTTCAGGTACTCTTCGACGACCTTCGATCTTCGGACTGGTGCAGCATTCCTTACTCTGTTTTTCAGGGTGGCGACCTTTTTCTTCATTCCCTCGAGTTTCTCGGACCACCACGGCAAAGTAAACACCTCGTTGGTTTTCTTCGTCGGCATTGACGAAGTGCATGCATCTTTTATTGAATTGATAAATAATTTCGTTATTGGGTTTAATTGTTCGGCTGTATCTAATTTTTCGATTTCTAGTTTATTTATTTTGTTTGTCTGTAATAATTGGCCGAGTTTCTCACGAAACTCGGGCCAATTTGCTTTTTTTGTATTAAAAATTCTGGTTGTTCTACTAATTTGTATACCTTTGGATCTCTTTACTTTGATGTTGAATACAATGCCGTTGTGATCCGAGCTCGTGAGGCCCTCGTCTACCCTCCAATCGTCAACTAGGTCTAGGATGTCCGTAGAGCATGCCGTTATGTCGACGTGGCTGCAATATCTTATGCCTCCTCTGATAGTGTCGAAGGTCGGAATTTCCCCTCTGTTGAGTATGTTTAGGTCCAGCTCATCGAGAACTCCGGACACTTCTTCTCCTCTGCGGTCGATGGTCAGGCTTCCCCACCAGGTACTTTTTGCGTTTGCATCTTATCCAAGAATCCACATTCTGGAACCCACCTCCGCCTCAACGCGTTTGAGATGATCGAGGTATGGTTCAATTGGCTGGTCTGGCTCAAAGTAAAAGGAGACTAGTGTGATCTTCCAAGCAGTGGTTCGGATCCCCACCACGGTGATGTTGTTCGTGGTGAGTTTCGGGTACTGATCTACGATAAGGTCTTGATCGAAGACCGCTATTGCGGCCTTAACAGTCCCCTCTCCGGTGTCTATGCTCTGGAAGATCCGGACGCCTCTATGACTCCTCATTACTTTGGCCCCGCCTACGTATGGTTCCTGGAGGAGAGCAATGGCGACCCCGCGCTTTTTCGCTTCGGTAAGAAGCTCGTTGGTCGCCAGTCTTTTCCGCTGGAGGTTGGCCTGTACAAGTCTGTAGGGGTTTGGGTTTCCATGGGTGCCCTTAGCAATATGCTACTGTAGCTCTTGCTATTTCATCCCACCTGTGGCGTACCTGACATTCCGAGCTAAAGGCGTTATGGCCAGCGTCTCCTAGCTTGGCTCTTGTGCAGTTCCGACACTTTGGCAGGGCACCCGTTACAAAGTCAGAGCATTCCGACCTCAGGTGTGGCCCGCCACAGTGGCTGCATAGGTCAACAGATTCCTTACAGAAACGTTTGCCATGCCCGTAGCCTAGGCAGCGTGTGCACTGTACCAGTGGGGTCTGGTCTTCGACCCTCACACGCTGGAGGTCCACGTGCAGGCACCCGAGTTCTGTTGCCCGCCTCCAGATGATCGGCGAGACGCTGACCACAACGTGGCAGGTGTGTGGGTTCCTCGTCCTCCTCCGGAACTTCACCACCACCCTGTCCTCTTCCTTGTCGAGGTTGTGAAAAACTTCCCGGTTCTGGTTTCTCAGAGCTTTACAAATGTCCTCGTCTGTATTAACCGAGAGGACGCTCCTGAGTACCAGCATGGGATCCTTGTTTTTCACCTCCTCGACATGGAGGTCCTTACTTTCCCTTGCCAGTCTTTCCTTAACTTTGTCCCTTTCTGTGGTGTTTTGGAAGCCCATGATAATCTTTCTATCTTTAGCTTTCCTTACCTTTTCGACCTTCACCCAGCCTTCCTTTGCGTCAGCCGCTTTCCGCACCCTCTCCAGGACTTCGTCCCCAGACTCTGTCTCGTCCGTGGAGGTAACCACTATAGAGTGGAGCGTACTTCGCGTCGGGTTCGCTTTTCCGCTGCGGGTTACACTTGCATAGGTGTTGCTGGCTGCAGCCATACTAGCCGTTTCCACACTGTGTCTGTGCTGGTCAATTGCTGCTTTCAGCTCCTCCATCCCTTTAGAGTGGCTCTCCAGCAGCAAAGAGTGACTCTTTATTTGAGCCTGTAGTTCACTACTGTTAGGGTCGGCTAGGCTGGTGAAAGTAAGGTCAGCTGCGACGCCTTCGGACTGTGTATTGTCGGGCCCCACTCTTTTTATCTTGGCCGATTTTTCGGCCTCCTTCACTAACTGGAACAACCGGTCCAGCGCCTCGGTAATGCCGGTTTTTATTTCTGTTTTGGTGTTCCTCGAAGTGCCGAGCAGGATTTTTGCTCTGGTCAGGCAGGCCCTTGCTTCTGCCGACCGATCCGCGAAATGTGTTTTCGGTGGCGAGTGCACCTGTACGAGCCTCTGTTGGAGTGGCTTCTGTAGTTTCGCAGGGCCAGCCTGCGCCGTCTTAGTGACTGTGGTAGGGGGAAACGTTGGGTTCGCGCTGGAGGGACCCGCGGCTTCCCACTCTCCAACGCTGCGTCTCACATTAGGAGGCGATATCGGTTTTGGTGATTCGCCCTCGTCCGGCTTCGCTTTGATTGGGGTCCTCATTGCATTCATCATCGTTGGGGTTAGGTTAGGTTAGGTTAGGTTAGGTTTCTCCTCCAGTGAGGAGAACCTGTCGGCCCCCAAGGTGCCAACGGCACAGAGAGGGCGGGGTCGTGCGTTGGCGAGCGGAGCTCCCGGTCGGCTGCCGGGCCGCGACCGAGCGGGTCGCTTCGTGCCGATCTCTCGGCCCGCAACGCCATTGCCCATAGCGCGTCCGACGGAGGGCGCGGAGAGTGACCCCGGGCCCTTGCTGGGGTCCAACAAGGCGGAAGAGAACGCTGCCAAGCGGGCGCAAAGGAAGGCTGTCGCGGCTGACGAAGTCAGCGAGTTGGCCCGACAGGCCCGAGAGCGGCGATCCGCTCGGATGGCTGCCGGGGGGAACGTATCGGCGGTGGCGCTCAGCCGCCAAGTTATGGACGGCGTGGATGTCGTCCTGAAGGTTGCCACCAAATCCGGCAGCCTGAAGGGCACGTTCACGCGCGCCCTAAAGGAGGCGGCTGATGATATTAAGGAGGCGGTAGGGGTCCTCCTCAATCGTACGAGCACGGAGGAGACGGCGAAGTTATGGGAGGAGAATAGCCGTCTCCGATCCGAGCTGGAGGACCTCAAACGGCAGTTTGCCGCCCAGAGGGCAACTCCCCCGGCCGCTGGCACCTCTCCCGGCGCGGCCCCGGCGTTGGTCCCGTTCTCGGCACCGTCATCGGCTCCTGCACTTGCGGATGCGGAGGTAGAGAGGATCGCGCGCATATGCATGATGCAGTGCGGGAGTATGGTGGGTGCCCGGTTGGAGGCCATAGAGGCTAGACTTCTCCCGGCCGAAAACCTTCGCCCACCGCTCGCTGCGGACAGACGGAGGGAGGAGGGGCCAGCAAAACCGGGGCCAAAAGCCGCGGTGGCTGGGCCGAGTCAGACCGGAAAGGGGGCCAAGAAGTCCGCGTCCACTTCCCGGACGCCCGCGCCCCGGGCGGCCGCACCACAGGCGACCGCAACCCCGGCGAGCGCATCCTCGGCGACCGCACCTGGGTCCACCACGGAGACCTGGACGACGGTCGTCAAGAGGGGCCGCCGTAAGAAGAAGACGGCGGCGCCGCCACCGGTACCCGCTGGAGCACCGGCGCCGGCATCCAAGAAGGCTCAGGGGCCGCCTAGGGTCAGAGCCCCACGCTCCGCGGCTGTAGTAATTACGCTGCAGCCCGGAGCCATCGAAAGGGGCATATCCTATAAGGCGGTCCTTATGGAGGCAAAAGCCAAAGTCGCGTTCCCCGACCTTGGCATACCGTCCGGCCTCAGACTGAGGCCGGCGATTACGGGGGCGCGACTGCTAGAGGTGTCGGGTGCCTCTAGCGGTGAAAAGGCGGACGTCCTGGCCGCCAAGCTGAGGGAGGTCCTCAACCCGGAGGACGTTCGGGTGTCCAGGCCGATGAAGACCGCTGAACTGCGCGTCGACGGTCTGGACGACTCGACGACTCCGGCCGAGGTCGTGGCGGCCGTCGCAAGAGCCGGTGGATGTCCGCCCGCGGACGTGCGGACGGGCGAGGTTCGCGTCGATGCTTCCGGGCTCGGCGCGATCTGGGTGCGGTGCCCGGTGACGGCGGCGAACAAAGTCGCCGACGCTGGGCGTCTGTTGGTGGGGTGGGTTGCAGCGAGGGTGAAGCTGCTGCAACCCCGGGCCTTGCGGTGCTACCGTTGCCTCGACGTTGGGCATGTCAGGGCACGGTGCACCTCCGTAGACCGCAGCGAGCAGTGCTATCGCTGCGGTCAGGTCGGTCACAAGGCGGCCCAGTGCTCCGCGGCGCCAAACTGCAGCCTCTGTACAGCTGCAGGGAGGCCCGCTGGGCACAGAGCGGGCGGAAAGGCCTGTGGCGTGCCAGCCAAGAAAGGGAAGAGAAGGGGTGCCAAGGCTGCCGGGGGCTCTTTACCCCCCCCTCAGCCTGGCTCCTCTTCGGCCGACTCCCGGCCTAGGAATGGTGCGGAGGGAATGGATTGCGCATAAATGGCGCTGTACCATTTCCTCCAGGGCAACATCAACCACTCTGCTAGAGCTCAGGATCTATTGCTCCAGAGCATGGCAGAGTGGTCGATTCACGTGGCGGTGGTTGCCGAACCGTACTTTGTCCCCCCCAGGGATAACTGGGTGGGAGACCTGGACGGTTTGGTAGCCATCATTGGCGGGGCTCTTGCCAACCCATCCCGAGGTCACGGCTGGGTGGCCGCCCTCGTGGACGGCATTGGCACGGTTGGGGCGTACTTTTCGCCCAACAAGAGCCTCGCCGACTTCGAGAGGTTCCTTGTCGAGTTGGGTGCCGTCGTGGGCCGACTCCACCCTCGCCCTGTGCTGTTGCTGGGGGATCTCAACGCCAAGTCTGCGGCGTGGGGATCTCCAGTGACCGATGCTAGGGGCGAGGTGCTGGAGGAGTGGGCGGTCACAACTGGCTTGACCGTCCTAAATCGGGGATCGGTGCACACGTGCGTGCGGCAGCGGGGCGGGTCTATAGTGGACGTCTCGTTCGCTAGCCCCGCTGTCGCGAGCCGTGTCCGCGACTGGCGTGTCGCCGCGGAGGTGGAGACGTTGTCGGATCACCGCTACATCCGTTTCGACGTCTCCGCCCAGACCGCCGGCGGCCGCGGTTTACCGGCCCCGCGTACGGACGGTCCGCGCTGGGCGCGTAAGCGCATCGACAGGGAGCTTCTCGAGGAGGCCGCTGTTGTCCAGGCCTGGTTCCGGGAGTCGGCAACGGATGGACCCGTCGACGTCGAGCAGGAGGCGCTGTGGTTCCGCGGGGCGATGACGCAAATCAGCGACGCGTCCATGCCCCGGGTCCACGCACAGTCGGCAAGGCGCCAGGTGTACTGGTGGACCGCCGAGATCGCGCAGCTGCGCGTCGCGTGCGTGGCGGTCAGGCGCCAGTACACCCGATACCGGAGGAGACGTCGTCGGGTCCCTGACGAAGAAGCCGCGCTGTATGAGGTGTACCGCGCGGCGAAGAGGACTCTGTGGCTGGCCATCGACGAGGCGAGGACGCGAGCCAGGGAGGAGATGTTGGAGACTCTAGACGGGGATCCGTGGGGACGCCCCTATCGCGCGGTTCGAGGGAAACTTCGAGCCGCGGCGCCCCCACTTACGGAGAGTCTCCAACCCGAGCTGCTGGAGGAGGTGGTCGCAGCCCTCTTCCCGGCTAGAGCGGAGCACACACCGCCGCCGATGGCTTTGCCCACAGCCGCAGAGTCCACTGAAGAGAACGCCATCAGCGTCCCAGAGGTGACAGAGGCAGAGATGGGGGCAGCCGTGATGCGGCTCCGGGCCAAGAACGTGGCTCCGGGGCCCGACGGGATCCACGGCTGCGTATTAGCCCTCGCTCTGAAGGAGCTTGAGCCCCAACTGAGAGGACTCTACACAGCGTGCCTTGAGCAGGGCCAGTTTCCCACTTTGTGGAAATCTGGTCGTCTGGTCCTGCTCAGGAAGGCCGGGCGCCCCGCGGACTCGCCGTCCGCGTACCGGCCCATAGTGTTGCTAGACGAGGTGGGTAAGCTGTTTGAGCGGATAATCGCAGCCCGCCTCGTCGGCCACTTGTGCGGAGAGGGGCCGGACCTGGACGGTAATCAGTTCGGTTTTCGGCAGGGGCGCTCCACCATTCACGCTGTGTCGCGGGTGAGGGTCCTGGCGGAGGAAGCGGTGGCCCGGGGCGAGGTGTTGTTGGCGGTGTCCTTGGACATCTCCAACGCCTTCAACACCATGCCCTGGAGTACTATTCGGGAGGCACTGCGGTATCATCGGGTGCCTCTCTACCTCCGCCGCATCATTGGGGCTTATCTGTCGGAGAGGAGTGTCACCTACATGGGACGCGATGGCGAAATCCAGCACCGCATGTCGTGCGGTGTTCCACAGGGCTCGGTCGTTGGCCCGCCCCTGTGGAACATCGGGTACGACTGGGTGCTGAGGGGTGAGCTCCAGCCGGGCGTGGAGCTGACGTGTTATGCCGACGACACGCTGGTCACTGCCCGGGGGAGCTCGCACAGGGAGGCAGCGTTGCTAGCGACGGCTGCGGTGTCACAGGTGGTGAGCCGCATACGTCGCCTGGGCCTGGAGGTGGCCCTCAACAAGTCGGAGGCCATGGTGTTTCATGGCCCCCGGCGGGCGCCGCCGCCCGGCTTACACATAGTGGTCGGGGGGGCTCGGATCGCTGTCGAGTCTACCATGAAGTACCTGGGATTGGTGCTCGACAGCCGGTGGGATTTCGGCCCCCACTTCCGGCGGCTGGCGCCCAAATTGTTGGGCGCGGCTGGGGCGCTGTCAACGCTGCTTCCCAATCTGGGGGGCCCGAGCGCCGCCTGTAGGCGGCTCTACGTGGGGATCGTGCGATCGATGGCCCTGTATGGGGCCCCGATCTGGGCGACTGACCTGACGGCCGGCAGCATCGCAGTCCTGCGGAAGCCGCAGAGAGCGATGGCCGTCAGAGTCGTCCGCGGATATCGCACGATCTCCTACGAGGCGGCTTGCGTACTGGCTGGATCCCCGCCCTGGGACCTGGAGGCGAAAGTGCTCGCGTCGCTGTACCGGTGGCGCGAGGAAGCGCGGGCGCGAGGCGAGGGGCTGATGCAGCGCCATATGGAGCTGCGTCGGTCTCAGCTTCGCGAGGTCCTGGTGGCGGAATGGCGGGACAGGCTCTCACGCCCTACCGCCGGCCTCAGCACTATCGAGGCGGTCCGGCCAGTACTCGAGCCCTGGCTCGGGAGGAGGCACGGCTCCCTGTCGTTTCGGGTGACGCAGGTACTTTCGGGGCATGGTTGCTTCGGGAAGTACCTGTGTCGCATAAACAGGGAGCCGGACGCCCGGTGTCACCACTGCGTCGACTACCGGGAGGACACGGCGTGGCATACGCTGGCAGAGTGTGCCGCTTGGGAGGAGCCGCGCCGTGCCCTCATCACAGAAGTAGGCAGTGACCTGTCGCTGCCGGCCGTGGTCGAGTCGATGGTCGGCAGCGAGGAGTCCTGGGACGCGGTGGTTTCCTTTTGCGAAACAGTCATGTCGCAGAAGGAGGCTGCGGAAAGGGAGAGGGAGATCTCGTCCACTCACCCTGCCCGCAGCAGGCGCACCGGGCGTCGGCGGAGGGCGGACAACGCCCTCTTCCAGCCCCCCTAAATGGGTCCAGGGGCGACGGACTCGGGGACGTCCGCCGCCCCCCACACATCAGGACCCGAGGTGGCGGCGCGTAGTGTTCCACGCGCGCCCCTCTTAGACGTCACGGGGGGAGTCAAACACCTCACTCCCCCCCCTGACCCGACGAGGCCCGCAGTGGCGGGCCGGCACCAGCCGGGGGTTGCGGAAGGATCGAACGTTCCCGCGACCCCTGGCGTAGGTGTGAGATGGAACACCGGGGTGGTTTTTAGTCAGTAAGAGTCTGACAGACCCCGTCGCCCGCCCCAGGGCGGCGGACATCCATGAGGATTTTCCACCCCGGAACAAAAAAAAAAAAAAAAAAAAAGGTTCCCCCCCGGTGGGTTCCCGCATTGTCGAGGCGGGGGGGCTCAGTAGCCGTGGCTTGGACACCCACGGTGAAGCGAAGAGGAACCCGAGGAGGGGCCGCTCGTCAGGGCTTTTGCCTATAAGCCGACGACGTAGCGGCCAACAAGTAGGTTGCGGTGCCGCTTCGGCGACATCGCAACTGAGGCGGGCCGCGATGTCATAACGGAGGCATCGCGGCTGAGGGTTGAAGGCCGCGGCGGGAGAGGAGTGCCGGTATTGCGGTGCGCCGCTCGCCCTACCTTCCGCGGCCTTGACGGGGTCGCCACCGTTCGATGGCGGACGCGGTGGGGCCGCAGGGGAGGAGGAGTGTCGGTATGACGTTGGCCGCTCTCCCTATCCTCTGCGGCCGAAAATTGGCAGGCGGCGGGGCCAATGTCCTGACCCGTCGCAGGGGGACCAAGGGTGCCCAGACACGGGGTCGTCTGGCGCCCATGTGCTGGTTTGGTCCCTGGGGTGGTCACGGCGTGCTATGTGTTCTGGTGCGCCGGTGATGGGGAGTACTCCCCAGAGGAGGGTCCGGTAACGGACAGCCGCGGCGGGTTCACGGATGAGTGCTAACGCGTGCCCGTGTTCCCGCCGTAAGCGGCAGAGGAGGACACCGTGGAGTTTTAGTGGGTTAGAGTCCCACATAACTGCACTATCTCCCCGTGGTAGTGCAGAATGCATGAGCATTTCTCCACGTTAAAAAAAAAAAAAAAAAAAAAAAAAGGTTAGGTTAGGTTGGGGGACCACCCCACAGTGCTTGCGTCCACGTCGCGTCCCCTGGAAACGGCCCAGTTCTGACCACCGTAACGGAGTGGCAGACTGGGTACGGCCAAAGTGCACTGTGCATTCGCAACTTGTTTTTAACCCTATTGTCTTGTTTGTTTGCGAACCCGCGGGAAACATGTCGAGTCCTGCGCGGGACGCCTGCGGGCGATTTTTAAAACAAAAAGGCCCTTCTCAGGGCCAACCCAAAGGCCCTTCTCAGGGCCAACCCAAAGGCCCTTCTCAGGGCCAACCCAAAGGCCCTTCTCAGGGCCAACCAAAAGGCCCTTCTCAGGGCCAACCAAAAGGCCCATCTCAGGGCCAATCCGACGCTTCAGCGTCAGAGACTAGCCGCGCGCCGTCTGCGGCTAGTTTCTTCGGAGGGGCGGACGAGTCGTCCGACAACGACTCACTAATTAGTGTGTCGGACGCGGACGACTACCGATCGCGGAAGCGAGTCCACCGGAGCGGTGGGTCCGAGGGCTCCTCGGCCTCGGAGTCGACGCGGTTGCCGAAGGCTAAAAAGCCGACGGTGGCCGCGGAGACCCATGTCGTTGGGCTGGCGAACGCCCAACGCCAGCTGGACCTGGCTCGGCGAGCTCAGCTCCAGCAAGAGCTGGAGGAGCGGGTCGCCGCCACAGAGAAGCGGGCGCACGCCGCACGGGCCAAGTCCGGGTACGGTGCGTCCCGCGTTCTCTACGCGGACCATTCTCTGGCGGAGCTAGAGAGAATGGCGGAGGAGGACGAGAGGGAGATCGTGGAGGTCGCCTCGAAGTCCTCCAACCTAAAGGGCACCCTACAGAAGGCCCTGAAATGCAGGGCCGCGAGTATGCGCGGTGTCGTCGCGGAGCTGGTCCGTCGCAAGACCACTGACGAGACGCGGCAACTGCAGGCGAAGGTGGATCGCCTGCAGTCGGAGGTCAGCCAGCTTCATCAGAAGCTGGCTGAAGCCACGGCCCGGCCACAACAGGCCAAGACGAGCCCTGCGGCAGAGGGCCCTGCCTCCAACCTTGAGGATATCATCCGCAAGGTCGTAATGGAGGAGAGGGCCTTCACAAGAGCCTGCTTCGCGGGAATAGAGGACCGGCTCTTGCCGGAGAAACGCCTCCGACCGCCGCTTGCGGCGGATACGAGGCGGTGTGAGCCGGGGCCGTCCTCCTCCCAGACGGAAGATGCCCTTCTCCCTTCCACGACCCCGTCCAACGAGTGGACGGAGGTGGTCCGTAAGGGGAAGGGCAGGGGCAAGAAGACGACGACGGCCGTTCCTGCAGTCCCTGCCACCACCGCTCCCAGCCAAGCACAGAAGGCCGGCAGTGGAAAGGGGACGGGGAAAGGGAAGGGGAGGGGAAAGGGGCGACTAGTCCCCCCAAAAACCGCGGCCGTCGTGGTGACCCTCACCGCGGAGGCTGTGGACCGGGGGGAGACGTACGCGTCGATTCTGTTGCGGGCGCGTGCTAATGCCGATCCTGCCCAACTGGGGATCGGCAGCGTGTCTTGCCGGCGGACCCAAGCCGGGGCTCGAATATTCGAGTTCCCGGGGGCAGAGGGGAGTGCCCATGCGGACCTCTTTGCAGTCAAGCTGCAGGAGGTCATCGCGGACTCGGCGAAGGTGGCCCGACCTGTCAAGTCGGCGGCCATAGAGGTCACCGACTTGGACGACTCCGTCACCAAGGAGGAGGTGGTGGCGGCGGTCGCGGCGATAGGGGGCTGTGGCGTCGCAGCGGTCCAAGGCCGGGACATAAGACCCGGCCGCGGCGGCATGGGCACCATTCGCCTCGAGTGCCCAGTCGCCGCTGCCAAAGCCGTCCTTGCCAAGGGACGGCTGACAGTCGGGTTCAGCTCGGGTGCAGTCCGGGCACTCGAGGATCAGCCTCTGCGGTGTTTCCGGTGCTTCGGCATCGGACACACCCGGGCCCTGTGTCCGTCCTCTGTTGACAGGACGGACATGTGCTTCCGTTGTGGCAAGGAGGGCCACAAAGCCGCCTCCTGCGAGGCCGCCACGCCGCACTGCGCGGTGTGTGCCGCCAGTGGCTGCCCGGCGGACCACGTCACGAGGGGTAGGAACTGCAATCCTCCCCCTAAGAGGGGCAAAGCGCAGGCGCCGACCGGGCCTGCTGCTGCTGCCAAAAGCAGTGCGGTGGCTGCGGTGGCGGCGGAGGGGGGTGCGATGTCCGACTGATGGACAGGGTCGAACATCGCATACTCCAGGCGAACGCCAACCACTGCCGGGCAGCCCAGGATCTGCTGATGCAGACCATGGCTGAGTGGTTGGTGGACTTGGCGGTGGTCGCCGAGCCTTACTCGGTCCCTGGCCGTTGGCTGGGCGACCGGGACGGCTTGGTGGCGCTGGTGTCGCGGTCTTCCACGGACTCCCCTCCCCTCTCGCTCTTAGAGAGGGGACCGGGATACGTGGCCGCCGCGTGGGGAGACATGGCCCTGGTTGGGGTCTACTTCTCCCCGAACCGCTCTCTCTCGGACTTTGAGGATTTCCTCGAGATCCTCACCGCAGTCGTAGGGAGGGCGGCGCCGCGCCAGGTCGTGGTGCTGGGCGACCTGAACGCCAAGTCGGCGGCCTGGGGCAACCCGGCTGCCGGTTGCAACGTCCGGGGACGCGCCGTCGAGTTTTGGGCGGCCTCATGCGGTGTGTCCCTCCTCAACAGGGGGGCGGTCCACACGTGTGTGCGGCAACAGGGAGGGTCGGTGGTGGACGTGTCGTTTGCCACCCCCGCCTTAGCCGCCCGCGTCGTCAACTGGCGGGTAGAGATGGTGGAGACCTTGTCGGACCACCGATATGTGCGGTTCGACATCTCCACCCAGGGGGGGAGGATGGCCCGTGCCGGGCAATCTCCCTTCCCGCGGTGGGCACTCACCCGCCTGGACCGGGAGGCAGCTGAGGAGGCGGCCTTTCTCCAGGACTGGCTGTCGCCCCCTGTCGATGTCCTGGACGTGGACGCCGCAGCGGTCTGGCTCAGGGGGTCCCTGACCGAGGTGTGCAACTCCAGCATGCCTCGGTCTCGCCGTCCGCCTCCCCGTCGCGCCGTCTATTGGTGGACGGAGGAGCTGACGGGTCTCCGGGCCGCCTGCGTGGCAGCCAGAAGGGCCTACGCGCGGAGCCGACGGCGCAGCGCCCAAAACCGAGTCCGGGCAGAAGAGGACCGTCTATACGCCTCTTACGTAGAGGCGAAGAAGGTCCTCAAGTCTGCAATGGGCGCTGCAGAAGACTCGGCGAGGGCCGAGATGCTGGAGGGTCTCGACAGAGATCCTTATGGGAGGCCATACAAGGCGGCGCGGAACCAGCTACGCCCCTATGGTCCCCCACTGACGGAGACCCTCGAGCCAGCGTTGCTGGATGGGGTGGTCCGGTCCCTGTTTCCGCGCAGGACCGACTTCACCCCACCAACGATGGATCCCCCGCAAGGGGCGGCTTCGCCGGAGGAGGACGTCCCCCCGGTGACGGCGGCGGAAGTCCGCGCGGGGGTTCTCAGCCTCCGCGCGAAGAAGACGGCCCCCGGACCAGACGGCATCCCCGCACGGGTGGTGGCGATCGCCGCCTCCCAAATGGAGGACAGGTTTCGGGACCTCTTCAGCGCGTGCTTTACGGCTGGGAGGTTCCCGAAACTTTGGAAGGAGGGGCAGCTGTGCCTCCTCCGAAAGGAGGGACGCCCGGTGGACTCCCCCTCGGCATACCGGCCCATCGTCCTGCTCGATGAGGTCGGTAAGATGTTCGAGGGGATCGTCGCGTCCCGGCTTGATAGCCTTTTGCGGGGGGTAGGGCCGGACCTGTCGGACGCCCAATTCGGTTTCCGTCGAGGGCGTTCGACGATCGATGCGCTGGCCCTGCTCAAGGGCCAGGTGAGGGAGGCGGTGGAGGCGGGGGACGGAGTGCTGGCGGTGTCGTTCGACATCGCAAACGCCTTCAACTCCGTCCCCCACTCGACGATATTGGAGGCGCTCCGGTATCACGGAGCGCCCCAGTACCTGCAGAACCTCCTGGCCAGCTACTTGGAGGGCCGAGAGGTCCTCCTCGTGGACAAGACGGCCACGGTGAGGCGGTACGGCGCAGAGTCCGGTGTTCCGCAGGGGTCAGTGCTGGGGCCCCCCCTGTGGAACATCGGGTTTGACTGGCTCCTACGGGGAGTCCTCCTCCAGGGCACGAGTGTCATCTGCTACGCGGATGACACTCTCCTCACTGCCCGGGGGAGGAACTTTGGGGACGCGGCCTGTCTGGCCTCGGCTGGCGGATCCTTGGTCGCAGAGAGGATCCGCCGCCTGGGATTGAAGGTGGCGCTGCACAAGACCGAGGCCGTGTTCTTTCACGGGCCTCGGCAGCGCTGCCCTCCCGACGCCCACATTGTCGTAGAGGGCGTCCGGATAGGGGTCCAGCCCCAGATGAAGTATCTGGGCCTGGTGCTGGACGACAAGTGGCGCTTCGGCCCGCATTTCAGCGGGCTGTCGACGCGCCTGTTAAAAGCTGCGGACGCCCTCTCCTGGCTCCTCCCGAACCTGGGGGGGCCCAAGTCGAAATGCCGGCACCTGTATGCCGGAATCCTGAAGAGCATGGCCCTATATGGGGCCCCCATCTGGGCGGACTCCCTCCACAGGAGGGAAAATGCGACCGCCATGCGCAAGCCCCAAAGGGCCATTGCACAGCGGGTGGCGAGGGCCTACCGCTCGGTGGGCTTCTCGGCGGCGTGCGCTCTGGCCGGCACCCCTCCCTGGGAGTTGGAGGCATGGGTGCTCGCCAGAGTCTACGAGTGGACTGCACACCGGAGGGCGCTCGGGGAGCGCCCCGTCGCCGAAGAGCGGGAGGCCGTGCGGCGGGAGGCGAGGGACGCAATCGTCCTCCACTGGACGGAGGACCTCGCCACCGCCACCTTTGGCCGCCGGACGTTAGACGCGCTCGGTCCGGTCCTGCGGAGCTGGCTCGAGCGGTCCCACGGTTTCCTCTCGTTCCGTCTGGTGCAGGTGTTGTCCGGACATGGCTGTTTCGGATCGTACCTGCACCGGATCGGGAGGGAGGAGACCCCGGCGTGCCACGACTGCGGCGCGGCGGAGGACACGGCGCAGCACACGCTCGAAGTGTGCCCGGCTTGGTCCGAGCTGCGCCGCGGTCTGACCGCGGTTGTCGGACAGGACCTCTCGCTTCCCTGCGTGGTCAACGCCATGCTGGAGAGCGAGGGGGCCTGGTCAGCGTTTGCCTCCTTTTGCGAGGACGTCATCTCGCAAAAGGAGGAGGCGGAGCGCGCGCGGGAGGATGACCCTCTCGCTGCGCCGCTCCGCAGACGAAGAAGGGGTCGGAGAAGGCGCAATCCTCTCCCTCCTCATGGTGGCGATGGGCGGGCGACAGGCGCGGGGGCGCCTCCTCCCGCATTGCACCCATCACCACCTTCTTCTTCGTTGGTCACTCCCGGGCCCGTCCCCCTCCCCACGGGGGGGGGTGTGAGGGGTCCGCCCTGAGGAGCAATCGTCGGCGGAGGACTGGACGTTAAGGCTGTGCCGGTTTCCCAGTCCCCCGCCACTCAGACGAAGCGGGAGTGCCGCTGGGTTATTTTAGTGGGTATACCGGGTCAGACCGGGGAGTCCCACATAGCCCCCCATCCCCCGATGGGAGGGTATGCGTAACGCATTTTTTTCCCAGCGCAAAAAAAAAAAAAAAAAAAAAAAAAAAGGTTAGGTTAGGTTAGGTTGGGGTCTACCATGAAGTACCTGGGATTGGTGCTCGACAGCCGGTGGGATTTCGGCCCCCACTTCCGGCGGCTGGCGCCCAAATTGTTGGGCGCGGCTGGGGCGCTGTCAACGCTGCTTCCCAATTTGGGGGGCCCGAGCGCCGCCTGTAGGCGGCTCTACGTGGGGATCGTGCGATCGATGGCCCTGTATGGGGCCCCGATCTGGGCGACTGACCTGACGGCCGGTAGCATCGCAGTACTGCGAAAGCCGCAGAGAGCGATGGCCGTCAGAGTCGTCCGCGGATATCGCACGATCTCCTACGAGGCGGCTTGCGTACTGGCTGGATCCCCGCCCTGGGACCTGGAGGCGAAAGTGCTCGCGTCGCTGTACCGGTGGCGCGAGGAAGCGCGGGCGCGAGGCGAGGGGCTGATGCAGCGCCATATGGAGCTGCGTCGGTCTCAGCTTCGCGAGGTCCTGGTGGCGGAATGGCGGGACAGGCTCTCACGCCCTACCGCCGGCCTCAGCACTATCGAGGCGGTCCGGCCAGTACTCGAGCCCTGGCTCGGGAGGAGGCACGGCTCCCTGTCGTTTCGGGTGACGCAGGTACTTTCGGGGCATGGTTGCTTCGGGAAGTACCTGTGTCGCATAAACAGGGAGCCGGACGCCCGGTGTCACCACTGCGTCGACTGCCGGGAGGACACGGCGTGGCATACGCTGGCAGAGTGTGCCGCTTGGGAGGAGCCGCGCCGTGCCCTCATCACAGAAGTAGGCAGTGACCTGTCGCTGCCGGCCGTGGTCGAGTCGATGGTCGGCAGCGAAGAGTCCTGGGACGCGGTGGTTTCCTTTTGCGAAACAGTCATGTCGCAGAAGGAGGCTGCGGAAAGGGAGAGGGAGATCTCGTCCACTCACCCTGCCCGCAGCAGGCGCACCGGGCGTCGGCGGAGGGCGGACAACGCCCTCTTCCAGCCCCCCTAAATGGGTCCAGGGGC
Organism: Mesoligia furuncula; assembly: GCA_916614155.1. NCBI lineage: Eukaryota > Metazoa > Arthropoda > Insecta > Lepidoptera > Noctuidae > Mesoligia > Mesoligia furuncula. Next base: position 126,274 of record OU744807.1, on the reverse strand, counting down.
GACGGACTCGGGGACGTCCGCCGCCCTCCACACATCAGGACCCGAGGTGGCGGCGCGTAGTGTTCCACGCGCGCCCCTCTTAGACGTCACGGGGGGAGTCAAACACCTCACTCCCCCCCCTGACCCGACGAGGCCCGCAGCGGCGGGCCGGCACCAGCCGGGGGTTGCGGAAGGATCGAACGTTCCCGCGACCCCTGGCGTAGGTGTGAGATGGAACACCGGGGTGGTTTTTAGTCAGTAAGAGTCTGACAGACCCCGTCGCCCGCCCCAGGGCGGCGGACATCCATGAGGATTTTCCACCCCGGAACAAAAAAAAAAAAAAAAAAAAAAAAAAAGGTTAGGTTGGGGTGGGGGACCACCCCACAGTGCTTGCGTCCACGTCGCGTCCCCTGGAAACGGCCCAGTTCTGACCACCGTAACGGAGTGGCAGACTGGGTACGGCCAAAGTGCACTGTGCTTTCGCAACTTGTTTTTAATCCTATTGTCGTGTTGAGTTTGCGAACCCGCGGGAAACATGTCGAGTCCTGCGCGGGACGCCTACGGGCGGTTTTTAAAACAAAAAGGCCCTTCTCAGGGCCAACCCAAAGGCCCTTCTCAGGGCCAACCCAAAGGCCCTTCTCAGGGCCAACCCAAAGGCCCTTCTCAGGGCCAACCAAAAGGCCCTTCTCAGGGCCAATCCGACGCTTCGGCGTCAGAGACTAGCCGCGCGCCGTCTGCGGCTAGTTTCTTCGGAGGGGCGGACGAGTCGTCCGACAACGACTCACTGATCAGTGTGTCGGACGCGGACGACTCTCGTTCGCGGAAGCGAATCCACCGGAGCGGTGGGTCCGAGGGCTCCTCGGCCTCGGGGTCGACGCGGTTGTCGAAGGCTAAAAAGCCGACGGTGGCCGCGGAGACCCATGTCGTTGGGCTCGCCAACGCCCAACGCCAGTTGGACCTGGCTCGGCGGGCTCAGCTCCAGCAAGAGCTGGAGGAGCGGGTTGCCGCTACTGAGAAACGGGCGCACGCCGCCCGGGCCAAGTCCGGGTACGGTGCGTCCCGCGTTCTCTACGCGGACCACTCTCTGGCCGAGCTAGAGAGAATGGCGGAGGAGGACGAGAGGGAGATCGTGGAGGTAGCCTCAAAGTCCTCCAACCTAAAGGGGACATTACAGAAGGCCCTGAAATGCAGGGCCGCCAGCATGCGCGGTGTCATCGCGGAGCTGGTGCAGCGAAAGACCACCGACGAGACGCGGCAACTGCAGGCGAAGGTTGATCGCCTGCAGTCGGAGGTCAGCCAGCTTCATCAGAAGCTGGCAGAAGCCACGGCCCGGCCACAACAGGCCAAGACGAGCCCTGCGGCAGAGGGCCCCGCCTCCAACCTTGAGGACATCATCCGCAAGGTCGTAATGGAGGAGAGGGCCTTCACAAGAGCCTGCTTAGCAGGAATAGAGGACCGGCTCTTGCCGGAGAAACGCCTCCGACCGCCGCTTGCGGCGGATACGAGGCAGTGCGAGCCGGGGCCGTCCTCCTCCCAGGCGGAAGATGCCCTTCTCCCTTCCACGACCCCGTCCAACGAGTGGACGGAAGTGGTCCGTAAGGGGAAGGGAAAGGGCAAGAAGTCGACGACGGCCGTCCCTGTCGTTCCCGCCACCACCACTCCCAGCCAATCGCAGACGACTGGCAAGGGAAAGGGGACGGGGAAAGGGAAGGGGAGGGGAAAGGGGCGACTAGTCCCCCCAAAAACCGCGGCGGTCGTGGTGACGCTCACCGCGGAGGCTGCGGACCGGGGGGAGACGTACGCGTCCATTTTGGTGCGGGCGCGTGCGAATGCCGATCCTGCCCAACTGGGGATCGGCAGCGTAACTTGCCGGCGGACCCAAGCCGGGGCTCGAATATTCGAGTTCCCGGGGGCAGAGGGGAGTACCCATGCTGACCTCTTTGCAGCCAAGCTGCAGGAGGTCATCGCGGATTCCGCCAAGGTGGCCCGGCCGGTCAAGTCAGCGGCCATAGAGGTGGCTGACTTGGACGACTCCGTCACCAAGGAGGAGGTGGTGGCGGCGGTCGCGGCGATAGGGGGCTGTGGCGTCGCGGCGGTCCAAGGCCGGGACATAAGACCCGGCCGCGGCGGCATGGGCACCATTCGCCTCGAGTGCCCAGTCGCCGCTGCCAAAGCCGTCCTTGCCAAGGGACGGCTGACAGTCGGGTTCAGCTCGGGTGCAGTCCGGGCACTCGAGGACCAGCCTCTGCGGTGTTTCCGGTGTTTCGGCATCGGACACACCCGGGCCCTGTGTCCGTCCACTGTTGACAGGACGGACACGTGCTTCCGCTGCGGCAAGGAGGGCCACAAAGCCGCCTCCTGCGAGGCCGCCACGCCGCACTGCGCGGTGTGTGCCGCCAGTGGCTGCCCGGCAGACCACGTCACGAAGGGGAGGAACTGCAATCCTCCCCCTAAGCGGGGCAAAGCACAGGCGCCGGCCGGGTTTGCTGCTGCTGCCAAGAGCACCGTCGTTCCTGCGTCGGTGGCTGCGGAGGGGGGTGCGATGTCCGACTGATGGATGCGGTCGAACATCGCATACTCCAGGCGAACGACTTGGCGGTGGTCGCCGAGCCTTACTCGGTCTCTGGCCGTTGGCTGGGCGACCGAGACGGCTTGGTGGCGTTGGTGTCGCGGTCTTCCACAGACTCCCCTCCCCTCTCGCTCTTAGAGAGGGGACCGGGATACGTGGCCGCCGCGCGGGGAGACATGGCCCTGGTTGGGGCCTACTTCTCCCCGAACCGCTCTCTCTCGGACTTTGAGGATTTCCTCGAGATCCTCACCGCAGTCATAGGGAGGGCGGCGCCACGCCAGGTCGTGGTGCTGGGCGACCTCTCGCTTCCCTGCATGGTCAACGCTATGCTGGAGAGCGAGGGGGCCTGTGCAGCAGTTGCCTCCTTTTGCGAGGACGTAATCTCGCAAAAGGAGGAGGCGGAGCGCGCGCGGGAGAATGACCCTCCCGCTGTGCCGCTCCGCAGACGAAGAAGGGGTCGGAGAAGGCGCAATCCTCTCCCACCTCATGGTAGCGATGGGCGGGCGACAGGCGCGGGGGCGCCTTCTCCCGCATTGCACCCATCACCACCTTCGTCGGTCATTCCCGGGCCCTTCCCCCTCCCCACGGGGGGGGCGTGAGTGGCCCGCCCTGAGGGGCAATCGTCGGCGGAGGACTGGACGTTAAGGCTGTGCCGGTTTCCCAGTCCTTCGCCACTCGGACGAAGCGGGAGTGCCGCTGGGTTGTTTTAGTGGGTATACCGGGTCAGACCGGGGAGTCCCACATAGCCCCCCATCCCCCGATGGGAGGGTATGCGTAATGCATTTTTTCCCAGCGCAAAAAAAAAAAAAAAAAAAAAAAAAAAAAAAAAAAAAAAAAAAAAAAAAAAAAAAGGTTAGGTTGGGGTGGGGGACCACCCCACAGTGCTTGCGTCCACGTCGCGTCCCCTGGAAACGGCCCAGTTCTGACCACCGTAACGGAGTGGCAGACTGGGTACGGCCAAAGTGCACTGTGCATTCGCAACTTGTTTTTAACCCTATTGTCTTGTTTGTTTGCGAACCCGCGGGAAACATGTCGAGTCCTGCGCGGGACGCCTGCGGGCGGTTTTTAAAACAAAAAGGCCCTTCTCAGGGCCAACCCAAAGGCCCTTCTCAGGGCCAACGCAAAGGCCCTTCTCAGGGCCAACCCAAAGGCCCTTCTCAGGGCCAACCAAAAGGCCCTTCTCAGGGCCAACCAAAAGGCCCCTTCTCAGGGCCAATCCGACGCTTCGGCGTCAGAGACTAGCCGCGTGCCGTCTGCGGCTAGTTTCTTCGGAGGGGCGGACGAGTCGTCCGACAACGACTCACTGATCAGTGTGTCGGACGCGGACGACTCTCGTTCGCGGAAGCGAATCCACCGGAGCGGTGGGTCCGAGGGCTCCTCGGCCTCGGGGTCGACGCGGTTGTCGAAGGCTAAAAAGCCGACGGTGGCCGCGGAGACCCATGTCGTTGGGCTCGCCAACGCCCAACGCCAGTTGGACCTGGCTCGGCGGGCTCAGCTCCAGCAAGAGCTGGAGGAGCGGGTTGCCGCTACTGAGAAACGGGCGCACGCCGCCCGGGCCAAGTCCGGGTACGGTGCGTCCCGCGTTCTCTACGCGGACCACTCTCTGGCCGAGCTAGAGAGAATGGCGGAGGAGGACGAGAGGGAGATCGTGGAGGTAGCCTCAAAGTCCTCCAACCTAAAGGGGACATTGCAGAAGGCCCTGAAATGCAGGGCCGCCAGCATGCGCGGTGTCATCGCGGAGCTGGTGCAGCGAAAGACCACCGACGAGACGCGGCAACTGCAGGCGAAGGTTGATCGCCTGCAGTCGGAGGTCAGCCAGCTTCATCAGAAGCTGGCAGAAGCCAAGGCCCGGCCACAACAGGCCAAGACGAGCCCTGCGGCAGAGGGCCCCGCCTCCAACCTTGAGGACATCATCCGCAAGGTCGTAATGGAGGAGAGGGCCTTCACAAGAGCCTGCTTAGCAGGAATAGAGGACCGGCTCTTGCCGGAGAAACGCCTCCGACCGCCGCTTGCGGCGGAAACGAGGCAGTGCGAGCCGGGGCCGTCCTCCTCCCAGGCGGAAGATGCCCTTCTCCCTTCCACGACCCCGTCCAACGAGTGGACGGAAGTGGTCCGTAAGGGGAAGGGAAAGGGCAAGAAGTCGACGACGGCCGTCCCTGTCGTCCCCGCCACCACCACTCCCAGCCAATCGCAGACGACTGGCAAGGGAAAGGGGACGGGGAAAGGGAAGGCGAGCAGAAAGGGGCGACTAGTCCCCCCAAAAACCGCGGCCGTCGTGGTGACGCTCACCGCGGAGGCTGCGGACCGGGGGGAGACGTACGCGTCCATTTTGGTGCGGGCGCGTGCGAATGCCGATCCTGCCCAACTGGGGATCGGCAGCGTAACTTGCCGGCGGACCCAAGCCGGGGCTCGAATATTCGAGTTCCCGGGGGCAGAGGGGAGTACCCATGCTGACCTCTTTGCAGCCAAGCTGCAGGAGGTCATCGCGGATTCCGCCAAGGTGGCCCGGCCGGTCAAGTCAGCGGCCATAGAGGTGGCTGACTTGGACGACTCCGTCACCAAGGAGGAGGTGGTGGCGGCGGTCGCGGCGATAGGGGGCTGTGGCGTCGCGGCGGTCCAAGGCCGGGACATAAGACCCGGCCGCGGCGGCATGGGCACCATTCGCCTCGAGTGCCCAGTCGCCGCTGCCAAAGCCGTCCTTGCCAAGGGACGGCTGACAGTCGGGTTCAGCTCGGGTGCAGTCCGGGCACTCGAGGACCAGCCTCTGCGGTGTTTCCGGTGCTTCGGCATCGGACACACCCGGGCCCTGTGTCCGTCCACTGTTGACAGGACGGACACGTGCTTCCGCTGCGGCAAGGAGGGCCACAAAGCCGCCTCCTGCGAGGCCGCCACGCCGCACTGCGCGGTGTGTGCCGCCAGTGGCTGCCCGGCAGACCACGTCACGAAGGGGAGGATTTGCAATCCTCCCCCTAAGCGGGGCAAAGCACCGGCGCCGGCCGGGTTTGCTGCTGCTGCCAAGAGCACCGTCGTTCGTGCGTCGGTGGCTGCGGAGGGGGGTGCGATGTCCGACTGATGGATGCGGTCGAACATCGCACACTCCAGGCGAACGACTTGGCGGTGGTCGCCGAGCCTTACTCGGTCCCTGGCCGTTGGCTGGGCGACCGAGACGGCTTGGTGGCGTTGGTGTCGCGGTCTTCCACAGACTCCCCTCCCCTCTCGCTCTTAGAGAGGGGACCGGGATACGTGGCCGCCGCGCGGGGAGACATGGCCCTGGTCGGGGTCTACTTCTCCCCGAACCGCTCTCTCTCGGACTTTGAGGATTTCCTCGAGATCCTCACCGCAGTCGTAGGGAGGGCGGCGCCGCGCCAGGTCGTGGTGCTGGGCGACCTCTCGCTTCCCTGCGTGGTCGACGCTATGCTGGAGAGCGAGTGGGCCTGTGCAGCGGTTGCCTCCTTTTGCGAGGACGTAATCTCGCAAAAGGAGGAGGCGGAGCGCGCGCGGGAGGATGACCCTCTCGCTGTGCCGCTCCGCAGACGAAGAAGGGGTCGGAGAAGGCGCAATCCTCTCCCTCCTCACGGTGGCGATGGGCGGGCGACAGGCGCGGGGGCGCCTTCTCCCGCATTGCACCCATCACCACCTTCGTCGGTCATTCCCGGGCCCGTCCCCCTCCCCACGGGGGGGTCATGAGGGGTCCGCCCTGAGGGGCAATCGTCGGCGGAGGACTGGACGTTAAGGCTGTGCCGGTTTCCCAGTCCCCCGCCACTCGGACGAAGCGGGAGTGCCGCTGGGTTGTTTTAGTGGGTATACCGGGTCACACCGGGGAGTCCCACATAGCCCCCCATCCCCCGATGGGAGGGTATGCGTAATGCATTTTTTCCCAGCGCAAAAAAAAAAAAAAAAAAAAAAAAAAAAAAAAAAAAAAAAAAAAAGCCTCCTCGCGGCGCACCCTGGGCAACGTCAGCACCAATTGCCCACTGGTTCTGGTGGACTCTTGGGGCTGGCGGCTAATTTTCAACACACGGGGAAAGGTCATGGTTCCAATCACCGATCATCCTTGATGGTCGGTGAAGGGAACCGGGCTACAGACGGACGGTCATACGTCCACTCCACCTCTGCTTACAGAGGGTCGTGAGTGGGCGTAGACTGGGAAGGAGCGGTTCGCGCCGCTGTACCCACGGGAAGGTGGGTGGTGGAAGGTGTCCAATGTCCGCGCTGCGTCTGTCCGGCATCCGGCGGCAGCGTGGGGACGCCGGGGCGGTGGTTGGTTCTGCCCAATCGTCGGCCACCCCGTAATCCTGAGTTCAGGACCGGGGGTCCGGGCCACTGAGGCTCGGGCCGCGAGGAAGACAACCTCTCTAAAAAATTACCCCAATCCCAAGGTCTAGCGTGCCGAGGGGATGAATGGCCGGAGGGGATCCGGTCGTTAGCGCGACGAAAAGGGACCTCACCCTTAAAAAGGAACAAAATGGAAAAGACTACTGAGAAAACTATTCCCCAGGCGGGTACCCTCCTACCCAAGGAGGGACAATCCCGTCCTTCTTCGGAAGGCAGCCCCTTCGTATCTGGGGGGGGCACCACTAGTCTCGCAGGCCGGCTGATCACCGCTGACCTGCGTCAACCTGCGCCGCAAGAAAAGGAGCTCCGGGTTAGCCTGGAGCGACTGTGCGACGCAACAGAACCGTTTGCCGTCGTTGACGGCAACAAGAGCCGAGGAGGCTCATGTCCAGAAATGGACAAAGACGTGCAGGGGTGCGCCTCCAAATGTTGGAGGAAGCGCCCACGAAGCAGGGACTCGGGGTCGATGGGGCTTTCCTCCAGTGAGGAGAATCTGTCGGCCGCCAAGGTCCCAACGGGACAGAGAGGGCGGGGTCGCACAATGGCGAGAGGAGCCCCCGCTCGGTTGCCGGGCCGTGATCGAGCGGGTCGTTTCGTGCCGATCTCTCGGCCCGCAACACCAGCTCCTGAAGAGGGTCCGATGGAGAGTGTAGAGAGCGACCCCGGGCCCTCGATAGTGGACCTGAGCGAGGGCTCCTCGCTGACCTCGTTGGGGTCCAATAAGGCGGAGGCGAACGCCGCAAAGCGGGCGCAGCGGAAGGCGGTGGCGGCTGACGAGGTCAGCGAGATGGCCCGACTGGCCCGAGAGCGACGCTCTGCTCAGGCGGCTGCCGGAGAGAGCCTGTCGGCGGTGGCGCTCAGTCGCCAAGTTTTGGACGGCGTGGACGTCGTCCTGAAGGTTGCCACTAAATCCGGCAGCCTGAAGGGCACGTTCACCCGTGCCCTGAAAGAGGCGGCTGATGGCATCAAGGAGGCAGTTGGGGTCCTCCTGAACCGCACAAGCTCAGAGGAGACGGCGAAGCTGTGGGAGGAGAATGGCCGTCTCAGATCTGAGCTCGAGGACCTCAAGCGGGAGCTTGCCGCGCAGAGGGCGGAATGGCAGCGGAGACGTCCTGCGGCCACCGGTTTCGCTCCCATTACTGCCCCGCCACCGTCGGCCCCGTCGTCGGTCCCTGCCCCTACACCTGCGGATGCGGAGATCGAGAAGATCGTTCGCATCTGCATGCTGCAGTGTGGGGGTATGATGAATGCCCGTCTGCAGGGCCTAGAGTCGAGGCTCCTCCCGGCGGAGACTCTCCGGCCGCCGCTAGCTGCTGACAGGCGGAGTAAGGGGGAGCCCGCTAAGCTGGGCCCGACAGCCGGGAAACCCAAGGGGACCAAAAAGCCCGCGGAGGGGTCCAAGGAGGTGCCGAGAAAGCCCGTGGAAGGCACGTCCGCGCCCCTGCTGACCGCACCCCCGGCGACCGCACCCCCGGCGACCGCATCTCCGGCGACCGCACCTGGGGCCACCACGGAGACCTGGACGACGGTCGTCAAGAGGGGCCGCCGTAAGAGGAAGACGGCGGCGCCGCCACCGGTACCCGCTAGAACACCGGCACCGTCATCGAAAAAGGCTCAGGGGCCGCCTAGGGTGAGAGCCCCACGCTCCGCGGCTGTAGTAATTACGCTGCAGCCCGGAGCCGTCGAAAGGGGCATCTCCTATAAGGCGGTCCTTATGGAGGCGAAAGCCAAAGTCGCGTTCCCCGACCTTGGCATACCGTCCGGCCTCAGACTGAGGCCGGCGATTACGGGGGCGTGACTGCTAGAGGTGTCGGGTGCCTCTAGCGGCGAAAAGGCGGACGTCCTGGCCGCCAAGCTGAGGGAGGTCCTCAACCCGGAGGACGTTCGGGTGTCCAGGCCGATGAAGACCGCTGAACTGCGCGTCAACGGTCTGGACGACTCGACGACTCCGGCCGAGGTCGTGGCAGCCGTCGCCAGAGCCGGTGGATGTCCGCCCGAGAACGTGCGGACAGGCGAGATTCGCGTCGACGCTTCCGGGCTCGGCGCGATCTGGGTGCGGTGCCCGGTGGCGGCGGCAAACAAAGTCGCCGACGCTGGGCGTCTGTTGGTGGGATGGGTTGCAGCGAGGGTGAAGCTGCTGCAACCCCGGGCCTTGCGGTGCTACCGTTGCCTCGACATTGGGCATGTCAGGGCACGGTGCACCTCCGTAGACCGCAGCGAGCAATGCTATCGCTGCGGTCAGGCCGGCCACAAGGCGGCCCAGTGCTCCGCGGCGCCAAACTGCAGCCTCTGTACAGCTGCAGGGAGGCCCGCTGGGCACAGAGCGGGCGGAAAGGCCTGTGGCGTGCCTGCCCAGAAGAGAAAGAGAAGGGGTGCCAAGGCTGTCGGGGGCTCTTTACCCCCCCTCAGCCTGGCTGCCCTTCGGCCGACTCCCGGCCTAGGAATGGTGCGGAGGAAATGGATTGCGCATAAATGGCGCTGTACCATTTCCTCCAGGGCAATATCAACCACTCTGCTAGAGCTCAGGATCTCTTGCTCCAGAGCATGGCAGAGTGGTCGATTCACGTGGCGGTGGTTGCCGAACCGTACTTTGTCCCCCCCAGGGATAACTGGGTGGGAGACCTGGACGGTTTGGTAGCCATCATTGGCGGGGCTCTTGCCAACCCGTCCCGAGGTCACGGCTGGGTGGCCGCCCTCGTGGACGGCATTGGCACGGTTGGGGCGTACTTTTCGCCCAACAAGAGCCTCGCCGACTTCGAGAGGTTCCTTGTCGAGTTGGGTGCCGTCGTGGGCCGACTCCACCCTCGCCCTGTGCTGTTGCTGGGGGATCTCAACGCCAAGTCTGCGGCGTGGGGATCTCCAGTGACCGATGCTAGGGGCGAGGTGCTGGAGGAGTGGGCGGTCACGACTGGCTTGACCGTCCTAAATCGGGGCTCGGTGCACACGTGCGTGCGGCAGCGGGGCGGGTCTATAGTGGACGTCTCGTTCGCTAGCCCCGCTGTCGCGAGCCGTGTCCGCGACTGGCGTGTCGCCGCGGAGGTGGAGACGTTGTCGGATCACCGTTACATCCGTTTCGACGTCTCCGCCCAGACCGCCGGCGGCCGCGGTTTACCGGCCCCGCGTACGGACGGTCCGCGCTGGGCGCGTAAGCGCATCGACAGGGAGCTTCTCGAGGAGGCCGCTATTGTCCAGGCCTGGTTCCGGGAGTCGGCAACGGACGGACCCGTCGACGTCGAGCAGGAGGCGCTGTGGTTCCGCGGGGCGATGACGCAAATCAGCGACGCGTGCATGCCCCGGGTCCACACACAGTCGGCAAGGCGCCAGGTGTACTGGTGGACTGCCGAGATCGCGCAGCTGCGCGTCGCGTGCGTGGCGGTCAGGCGCCAGTACACCCGATACCGGAGGAGACGTCGTCGGGTCCCTGACGAAGAAGCCGCGCTGTATGAGGTGTACCGCGCGGCGAAGAGGACTCTGTGGCTGGCCATCGACGAGGCGAGGACGCGAGCCAGGGAGGAGATGTTGGAGACTCTAGACGGGGATCCGTGGGGGCGCCCTTATCGCGCGGTTCGAGGGAAACTTCGAGCCGCGGCGCCCCCACTTACGGAGAGTCTCCAACCCGAGCTGCTGGAGGAGGTAGTCGCAGCCCTCTTCCCGGCTAGAGCGGAGCACACTCCGCCGCCGATGGCTTTGCCCACAGCCGCAGAGTCTACAGAAGAGAACGCCATCAGCGTCCCAGAGGTGACAGAGGCAGAGATGGGGGCAGCCGTGATGCGGCTCCGGGCCAAGAACGTGGCTCCGGGGCCCGACGGGATTCACGGCTGCGTATTAGCCCTCGCTCTGAAGGAGCTTGAGCCCCAACTGAGAGGACTCTACACAGCGTGCCTTGAGCAGGGCCAGTTTCCCACTTTGTGGAAATCTGGTCGTCTGGTCCTGCTCAGGAAGGCGGGGCGCCCCGCGGACTCGCCGTCCGCGTACCGGCCCATAGTGTTGCTAGACGAGGTGGGTAAGCTGTTTGAGCGGATAATCGCAGCCCGCCTCGTCGGCCACTTGTGCGGAGAGGGGCCGGACCTGGACGGTAACCAGTTCGGTTTTCGGCAGGGGCGCTCCACCATTCACGCTGTGTCGCGGGTGAGGGTCCTGGCGGAGGAAGCGGTGGCCCGGGGCGAGGTGTTGTTGGCGGTGTCCTTGGACATCTCCAACGCCTTCAACACCATGCCCTGGAGTACTATTCGGGAGGCACTGCGGTATCATCGGGTGCCTCTCTACCTCCGCCGCATCATTGGGGCTTATCTGTCGGAGAGGAGTGTCACCTACATGGGACGCGATGGCGAAATCCAGCACCGCATGTCGTGCGGTGTTCCACAGGGCTCGGTCGTTGGCCCGCCCCTGTGGAACATCGGGTACGACTGGGTGCTGAGGGGTGAGCTCCAGCCGGGCGTGGAACTGACGTGTTATGCCGACGACACGCTGGTCACTGCCCGGGGGAGCTCGCACAGGGAGGCAGCGTTGCTGGCGACGGCTGCGGTGTCACAGGTGGTGAGCCGCATACGTCGCCTGGGCCTGGAGGTGGCCCTCAACAAGTCGGAGGCCATGGTGTTTCATGGCCCCCGGCGGGCGCCGCCGCCCGGCTTGCACATAGTGGTCGGGGGGGCTCGGATCGCTGTCGAGTCTACCATGAAGTACCTGGGATTGGTGCTCGACAGCCGGTGGGATTTCGGCCCCCACTTCCGGCGGCTGGCGCCCAAATTGTTGGGCGTGGCTGGGGCGCTGTCAACGCTGCTTCCCAATCTGGGGGGCCCGAGCGCCGCCTGTAGGCGGCTCTACGTGGGGATCGTGCGATCGATGGCCCTGTATGGGGCCCCGATCTGGGCGACTGACCTGACGGCCGGTAGCATCGCAGTACTGCGAAAGCCGCAGAGAGCGATGGCCGTCAGAGTCGTCCGCGGATATCGCACGATCTCCTACGAGGCGGCTTGCGTACTGGCTGGATCCCCGCCCTGGGACCTGGAGGCGAAAGTGCTCGCGTCGCTGTACCGGTGGCGCGAGGAAGCGCGGGCGCGAGGCGAGGGGCTGATGCAGCGCCATATGGAGCTGCGTCGGTCTCAGCTTCGCGAGGTCCTGGTGGCGGAATGGCGGGACAGGCTCTCACGCCCTACCGCCGGCCTCAGCACTATCGAGGCGGTCCGGCCAGTACTCGAGCCCTGGCTCGGGAGGAGGCACGGCTCCCTGTCGTTTCGGGTGACGCAGGTACTTTCGGGGCATGGTTGCTTCGGGAAGTACCTGTGTCGCATAAACAGGGAGCCGGACGCCCGGTGTCACCACTGCGTCGACTGCCGGGAGGACACGGCGTGGCATACGCTGGCAGAGTGTGCCGCTTGGGAGGAGCCGCGCCGTGCCCTCATCACAGAAGTAGGCAGTGACCTGTCGCTGCCGGCCGTGGTCGAGTCGATGGTCGGCAGCGAAGAGTCCTGGGACGCGGTGGTTTCCTTTTGCGAAACAGTCATGTCGCAGAAGGAGGCTGCGGAAAGGGAGAGGGAGATCTCGTCCACTCACCCTGCCCGCAGCAGGCGCACCGGGCGTCGGCGGAGGGCGGACAACGCCCTCTTCCAGCCCCCCTAAATGGGTCCAGGGGCGACGGACTCGGGGACGTCCGCCGCCCCCCACACATCAGGACCCGAGGTGGCGGCGCGTAGTGTTCCACGCGCGCCCCTCTTAGACGTCACGGGGGGAGTCAAACACCTCACTCCCCCCCCTGACCCGACGAGGCCCGCAGTGGCGGGCCGGCACCAGCCGGGGGTTGCGGAAGGATCGAACGTTCCCGCGACCCCTGGCGTAGGTGTGAGATGGTGTGAGGGGAGGAGGAGTGTCGGTATGACGTTGGCCGCTCTCCCTATCCTCTGCGGCCGAAAATTGGCAGGCGGCGGGGCCAATGTCCTGACCCGTCGCAGGGGGACCAAGGGTGCCCAGACACGGGGTCGTCTGGCGCCCATGTGCTGGTTTGGTCCCTGGGGTGGTCACGGCGTGCTATGTGTTCTGGTGCGCCGGTGATGGGGAGTACTCCCCAGAGGAGGGTCCGGTAACGGACAGCCGCGGCGGGTTCACGGATGAGTGCTAACGCGTGCCCGTGTTCCCGCCGTAAGCGGCAGAGGAGGACACCGTGGAGTTTTAGTGGGTTAGAGTCCCACATAACTGCACTACCTCCCCGTGGTAGTGCAGAATGCATGAGCATTTCTCCACGTTAAAAAAAAAAAAAAAAAAAAAAAAAAAAGGTTAGGTTAGGTTCGGTCCGGCCAGTACTCGAGCCCTGGCTCGGGAGGAGGCACGGCTCCCTGTCGTTTCGGGTGACACAGGTACTTTCGGGGCATGGTTGCTTCGGGAAGTACCTGTGTCGCATAAACAGGGAGCCGGACGCCCGGTGTCACCACTGCGTCGACTGCCGGGAGGACACGGCGTGGCATACGCTGGCAGAGTGTGCCGCTTGGGAGGAGCCGCGCCGTGCCCTCATCACAGAAGTAGGCAGTGACCTGTCGCTGCCGGCCGTGGTCGAGTCGATGGTCGGCAGCGAAGAGTCCTGGGACGCGGTGGTTTCCTTTTGCGAAACAGTCATGTCGCAGAAGGAGGCTGCGGAAAGGGAGAGGGAGATCTCGTCCACTCACCCTGCCCGCAGCAGGCGCACCGGGCGTCGGCGGAGGGCGGACAACGCCCTCTTCCAGCCCCCCTAAATGGGTCCAGGGGCGACGGACTCGGGGACGTCCGCCGCCCCCCACACATCAGGACCCGAGGTGGCGGCGCGTAGTGTTCCACGCGCGCCCCTCTTAGACGTCACGGGGGGAGTCAAACACCTCACTCCCCCCCCTGACCCGACGAGGCCCGCAGTGGCGGGCCGGCACCAGCCGGGGGTTGCGGAAGGATCGAACGTTCCCGCGACCCCTGGCGTAGGTGTGAGATGGAACACCGGGTTGGTTTTTAGTCAGTAAGAGTCTGACAGACCCCGTCGCCCGCCCCAGGGCGGCGGACATCCATGAGGATTTTCCACCCCGGAACAAAAAAAAAAAAAAAAAAAAAGGTTCCCCCCCGGTGGGTTCCCGCATTGTCGAGGCGGGGGGGCTCAGTAGCCGTGGCTTGGACACCCACGGTGAAGCGAAGAGGAACCCGAGGAGGGGCCGCTCGTCAGGGCTTTTGCCTGTAAGCCGACGACGTAGCGGCCAACAAGTAGGTTGCGGTGCCGCTTCGGCGACATCGCAACTGAGGCGGGCCGCGATGTCGTTGTAACGAAGGCATCGCGGCTGAGGATTGAAGGCCGCGGCGGGAGAGGAGTGCCGGTATTGCGGTGCGCCGCTCTCCCTACCTTCCGCGGCCTTGACGGGGTCGCCACCGTTCGATGGCGGACGCGGTGGGGCCGCAGGGGAGGAGGAGTGTCGGTATGTCGCTGGCCGCTCTCCCTATCCTCTGCGGCCGAAAATTGGCAGGCGGCGGGGCCAATGACCTGACCCGTCGCAGGGGGACCAAGGGTGCCCAGACACGGGGTCGTCTGGCGCCCATGTGCTGGTTGGGTCCCTGGGGTGGTCACGGCGTGCTGTGTGTTCTGGTGCGCCGGTGATGGGGAATACTCCCCAGAGGAGGGTCCGGTAACGGACAGCCGCGGCGGGTTCACGGATGAGTGCTAACGCGTGCCCGTGTTCCCGCCGTAAGCGGCAGAGGAGGACACCGTGGAGTTTTAGTGGGTTAGAGTCCCACATAACTGCACTATCTCCCCGTGGTAGTGCAGAATGCATGAGCATTTCTCCACGTTAAAAAAAAAAAAAAAAAAAAAAAAAAAAAAGGTTAGGTTAGGTTAGGTTAGGTTAGGAGGAGGACTGAGGAGCAATCGTCGGCGGAGGACTGGACGTTAAGGCTGTGCCGGTTTCCCAGTCCCCCGCCACTCGGACGAAGCGGGAGTGCCGCTGGGTTATTTTAGTGGGTATACCGGGTCAGACCGGGGAGTCCCACATAGCCCCCCATCCCCCGATGGGAGGGTATGCGTAACGCATTTTTTCCCAGCGCAAAAAAAAAAAAAAAAAAAAAAAAAAAAAAAAAAAAAAAAAAAACCCCCCCAACCCTTTTTTTTTTTTTTTTTTTTTTTTTTTTTTTTTTTTTTTTTTTTTGTGCTTTTCCCCGTTCATGGGCACAACGGGATCTTGTTACTCTACTTTGCTCATTCGTTCCAGTTCTCGCATTTATTCCTCTCGCACTTTCATGCTTCATACTGTATCTTTCTTTCGCTCATGCTCACATTCTTAGCCGGGTGGGACTCCCGCTATTCTATCTACTCAGACTTTTCCATTTATCTTTATTCAGGGGTATTTAAGTACACAACTTTCTTTTATTATCATTTACATTGATACTTTTAAACTTATATCTATTCCATAATTGTTTCTTAATGCTAATTGTTGTTTATTCTTAGTAACAAAACTTATAATATACTGTTTCTTAGTATCTTATTTATACATTATTTCTTATTTCTATATTATGCTATACCTATACTTTCTTGTTCTATTACAATTTAGTTACAGAAAATTTTGAGCCTATTTTCTAACAGTTTTAGTTTACAGTTCAATTTTCTATTGTTTTTTCTAACACAATGAGGGTTCCAATTTGATGTTCTTATCATTGGTTTTGGGATACGTGTTTTGCGTATGTGCGTGTCAAGGGTATTTAATTACATAACTTTCTTTTATTATCCTTTGCATTGATTTTTATACACTTATTAACTTATATCTATTCCATACTTATATTTCTAAGTGCTAATTTTATTTATTCTTAATAACAAAACTTATAATATAAGTACTGTTTCTTATATCTTGTTTAAACATTATTTCTTATTTCTATTTTATACTATACCTATACCCTCTTATTCTATTGCAAATTAGTTACTAAGTGTTTCAAGCCTATTTTCTGACATTTGAGTTTATAGTTAGGTTATCTATTATTTTTCTAACGCAATGAAGGTTTCAGTTTATTGTTCTTATCATCGGTTTTGGGATACGTGTTTTGTGTATGTGCGTGTGTTTTACTATCAATTTTTAAATACAAGGTGATTTGCGGCAATAACATATATATATACTAAGATTATACATATTTATTGTCGTTTCTTATTCTGGGCTTATTACTTTCCTCATTTGTTTTAGGGGTTGTGTAGGGTACGTGTTTGGTGATATGCTTGCGTTTTGATATACTTTGTATATATTTATTATATATTTTATATATCTGTGTTTTTTGATGATGTTGCTGTTCTGGTGTGTTCCTGTGTGCGTTCCTGTGTGTGTTCTTGTGTGTGTTCTCATTTGTTTTAGGGGTTGTGTAGGGTACGTGTTTGGTGATATGCGTGCGTTTTGATATACTTTGCATATATTAACTATATATCTTATATATCTGTGTTTTTTGATGGTGTTGCTGTTCTGGTGTGTTCCTGTGTGCGTTCCTGTGTGTGTTCTTGTGTGTGTTACGTACATCCTTGGGAGCTGTTTAGGCGTATGCCGTTGTCGCCCGAGCCAGATAGTCCCATTTCTTGCGGACCGGACACTCCACGCTGAACGCGTTGTGGTCGATCCTCTGAAGCTTCGAGTGCATGCAGTTGCGGCACTGCGGTTCATTACCCGCAACAAACTCCAGGCACTTCTCGCGCAGATGCGGCCCTCCGCAGTGACTACAACTGTCTGCACTCTCGGTACAAAATTTCCGGCCATGCCCGAATGCTAAGCATTTCGTACATTGAATGAGCGGCGACTGGTCCGCCACCCTGACCCTTTGCAGGTCAAGGTAAAGAGCCCCAGCCTCCGTCATCCTCTGCCATACCTTGGGTCTGACTTGGACGACAACGTGCGAGGTCTTGGGGTTCCTGGTCCTCTTCTTGTATTTTACGGTCATTTCTCTATCTTCTTGTTCCAAGTCCCTGAATATATTTTCGTTTTGGGAGTAGAGCGCCTTAACCATCTCGTCGTCATCGCTGTCCAAAAAGACGTCTTTCAGGACGACGAGCGGGTCTTTATTTTTCATGGGCGCTACTATTAACCCTTTACCCCGGCTCTCAATCCTGTCTTTTACCTTCTTGAGTTCTTCCTCTGAGTCGCACCCCAGTATCACTGTCTGGTTCTTGGCTTTGCGGACTTTATTTATTTTTAGGCCAGTTCCCCTGGCGTCGACCGCCTCCTTCACCCCGGCGAGCACCTCGTCGGCAGTCTCCTGGCTGCCCTCAGAGGTGACCGCAATCGAGTGAAGTGCCGGCCGACGCCCGGGTTTGGCCGCCGTAACGTCGGCGTAAGTCTGTGGGTCAGTTTTTTGTGCGCATGCCACTTCCCTAATGACTTCCTTAATTTTTTCGGTTCCGGCGGTAACCTCCCCGACAACGCCACTGATTTGCTCCTCAAGGGTAGCCGCGGCATGGCCAATGGTCCTCACCCATTCCGACGTGTGGTCTAGGTCCGCTTTCACTGCGTCAACCTTGTCGCTGACCCCGGTAATCCGGTCAATGACCCTGTCGAGGATGTCGGAACCGCAGTCGTCGTAGCGCTCGGTCATGAGCTGGAAGCCTTCTGACATTTTTAGCTCAAGGTCGTTGAGCCGCGTGTTGATATTTGTCTCCACCTTATCCAGCCTTCCCAATAGCTTCTCCGATGGTTCGGGTAATTTAGGCGTGGTGTTGGTCCTTGTGGGCGGAGCTGTTTTAGGCGCTGTTTCCAGGTCCTTCATCCGTTTGCTCAATTCGAACAAGATCCGCAGACTTTTATCCGACTGAGTCTCCAGGAAGGTCTTTATGTCTCTCCTCATCTGAGGGTACTCTTTGACTCTAGCTGGGATGTCTTCGAATGTCTTCATGACCTCCTGGAGAAGTTCGTCGTTGGATTGTGCAGCGTAGGTGTCCGTCTGCTTTTTGTAAGCCTCCATGTTGTCTACGGATCTCCTCTTCCGTTCTGGTCTCCGGATAAAAGTCCTGGCGGCGTCCAGTGCCTGTCCAGGCGGGCCTGCGGGGCTGGGAGTGGTGGCGCGAGCGACGGCGCCAGAGGTCCCCGCCGACGACGACGGCGGTGTTCCGGCCGTTTTCGCTAGGGCTCCTCGAGTAGCGTCTTTTTTGCCGAACGTCAGGGATATCCCCTTCGGCGCTTCGCACGCTCCAGAGGGACCCTCATTTCCCAGGTGGGTAGGCGACGGAGACTCCCGCGACCCGCTGGCGCTGGCCATTGGCCCTCTCCCTACTGGGGTGCGAATTCCGAACATTTTTTGTTGTTTGGGTTCCGCCTGTAGTGTACCTACGTTGTGTGGCTTGTGTGTATAGGGCACAGCGAACGGGAAAAGTTGTCCAAATGAATATGATAAAATAGTGTAAAATAAAAATAAAAATATTTGTATTGTGTCAATAACTAGACGGTATGTCAGTGTCTGACCCTGTATATGGGGCGAGTGTTAATGTTTTAACTACACTGCACTATAGTGTGCAGTCTCGTTTCAACCCTGTAAAGGGGGGTCAAGATCAAACAGTCTAATTTTGCGTTTAGAAAATTTTCCCATCCACCGTAGTTTATGAAATACCGGTTTATTTATGTGAGGGGTGGGGGGGGTCCAATCAGGAGGGGAGAGGGTTCCTCTAGTGCGACTTTAGCCGTGGTGTCTTCGACACCACAAACGCTGATTTTGAGGTCGAAATGGCTCTAAGTCCTCTCCTTCCCGAGATATGGCCCTTTAAAGGATGAGGGGGGGGAAGGTTCAGAAAAACGGGGGGAGGGTACCTCTTGTGCGACTTTGACCGTGGTGTCTTCGACACCACAAAGGCCGATTTTGAGGTCAAAATAGCTCTAAGTCCTCTCCTTCCCGAGATATGGCCCGTTAAAGGATGAGGGGGGGGATGGTTCAGGAAAACGGGGGGGAGGGTTCCTCTTGTGCGACTTTAGCCGTGGTGTCGAAGACACCACAAAGGCCGATTTTGAGGTCAAAATGGCTGTAAGTCCTCTCCTTCCCGAAATATGGCCTAATAAAGGATGAGGGGGGGAAGGTTTTTATTTTGGGTTATAGGAGGGGCGGTATTCCGGGACTTCACCGGAGCCGAAGAGGAGGTCTTTTCCTTCTGATTTCAAAGACCCCAAACTCGGTTGGTCTACGGCGTCCGGTTCCAAAGTTGAGGCGCGGGGGGGTGAAGTAGTAGTGAAGAGGGGGGGGGGGGGGATTGTACACAAAAGATTCTGGAGATTCCAGGTGATCACACGAGGTCAGTCAAAGGGGTTCCTGGGGGTACCAGGGGTCAAGGGTTGTCACGGGAGTCGGGGGGGGGGGAGGGTTAGGAAGGGGGGTTGGGGGTTTGGGCGGTATATAGTATATAAGTATAAGTGGTCTATAGAGAAATAATATATAATTACACAACTAAATAAAGTTTTGGGGTCAATAAGGGAGGGGGTCAAAAAGGGGGGTCTGGGGGTCTTAACTGAATATAGGCTCTAGATGAGAGGTGGCTTATAGGGGGGGGGAAATTTCACTCAGAATTTTGATATTCCCAGCCGTTCCCGAGATATTTGAGGGGGAACTAATTTCGGGGGGAGGAGAAGGGAAGGGGTACAGAAGTGGATGACGGGCTGCAACGTACACGTATAATGTTGTACGTATATATGTGCAGGCGAGCGCCGAGACGGGCAAGGGGTATAGTTCGAGGTTTATTAGGGGGGGGGGGGGGGGGGTTGAAAGGTCTTTGGAGGAATTTGAAGAATTATGACATGTACATATATATATAGTGACAGAAGTAATGATGGTGTACTTAGGATGTTAGAGGAGGGCGGTGGGTCGGAGGGGGGTAGGTAATTTTTAATAAAATATACAATTTAAATTTACAACAAGAGCGAGTCGGACTCGCGCACCGAGGGTTCCGTAACATCCGGGTCTATTCATAAGGTTTATGTTTATGAAATTAAATGTTTTTTTATTTTTGAGTTGATTGAATAATTGGTAAATTGTGGTTTACGATTTATGACGTATTAAAAAAAAACTACTTACTAGATCTCGTTCAAACCAATTTTCGGTGGTAGTTTACATGGTAATGTACATCATATATTTTTTTTAGTTTTATCATTCTCTTATTTTAGAAGTTACAGGGGGGGGGACACACATTTTATCACTTTGGAAGTGTCTCTCGCGCAAACTATTCAGTTTAGAAAAAAATGATATTAGAAACCTCAATATCATTTTTGAAGACCTACCCATAGATACCCCACACGTATGGGTTTGATGAAAAAAAAAATTTTGAGTTTCGGTTCTATGTATGGGGAACCCTAAAATTTATTGTTTTTTTTCTATTTTTGTGTGAAAATCTTAATGCGGTTCACAGAATACATCTACTTACCAAGTTTCAACAGTGCAGTTCTTATAGTTTCGGAGAAAAATGGCTGTGACATACGGACGGACAGACAGACAGACAGACAGACGGACAGACAGACAGACATGACGAATCTATAAGGGTTCCGTTTTTGCCATTTGGCTACGGAACCCTAAAAAGGGGGTTCGAAAGGGGGTGGACAGGAGAGTGATGCTGTATATCTATACGTAAGTATAGATATCCAGGGTGGCGTTAAAAATAGGCTAACTCGCTCCGTTCCCGAGATACGGGCGTTTTAGGGATTTTAAAAGTCCCGGGTTCGATTCCTGGATAGTGAAAAACTGTTTTTTAAAGATTTCTCGGGTTCTATAAGTGCTAGGATCACTTGCGAGGTGTCAAAAGATGCGTCTCCATGCGGGCCAGCGATCTATGAGGTTTTTGGAATTTACGCTGAGAAATTTTTTTGAAAAATGCTGGAAAAACGTGTTTTACGACCGAAACGTATGTGAAAAAATGTGAAAAATGGAAAGACCCTACCATACGGGACTCAAGCTCGTGGAACGCGGACTGGAGTACAGGTAAGGCAGGTAGGTAACTATTAAAATTATAATTATAAGGAACGTAGTTTAGGGTAGCCTTCTATGGGGCAATTGACTGTATCACTAAGTAATTTTTCCCAGTTATAGTCAAAAAGAATTATGTGTAACCTGGAATCTCGACAACTAAAGAGACTCGGGCTCAAAAACATACACCAGAGTATAAATAAAACTATAAGCTATTGAATTAGAATTTAAAGAGGAAGATTTTTTAAAACAGAGTTTTTATTTTTGTTATTCCGACAAGAAAATGTTAATATGTTATGTAAATATAAGTTACGGGTGGGTTTAATATATATCACTGGATAGAGGAGAATTTTCCCTATCCAGTGACATTACATTCAGATTTTTATGTTACCCTGAGGGGGTGTAATTTAATTTTTAAAAAGGGTGTATGTCAGGTCCTAATATTACAAACTGGTTTTTTGGAAGAAAATGTTAAAATTTTGCCTAAATATACTTTTCGGGTGGGTTTGATATATATCACTGGATAGAGGACAATTTTCCCCATCCAGTGATATTACATTCAGATTTTTATGTTGCCCTGAGGGGGTGTAGCTTAATTTTTAAAAGGGTGAGTGTCAGAAACTGATATTGCAAACTGGTTCTTTAGGCACTAAATATAAATATAAAATAACGCAAATGAACAATAATTAAAGCGAGTCACTGACTAATTATAACCAAAATTTTTTCAACTTTTTTGGGGTTGAATTAACCAACCCCCGAATTTTTAAAATATTTGGGACGTAATAACTTAAAAACTATTTGGCCAATTTAAACAAAATTTAAAATACATATAGGGGTGCTTATGAATAATTTTTAGAATACATAAAAAAGGTATGTTATCGCTTTAAATTCCAGGATATGAAAATTTGAAAATTACAAAAATTTTAACCTTATTTTTACAGGTGTTCCAGGTCGATTTTCTTCGATGCCAGGTAGCCACCCGGCTCCTCGTCTGTGCCGGCTTCGGGGA
The DNA here is from genome assembly GCA_916614155.1 of Mesoligia furuncula. Classification (NCBI taxonomy): domain Eukaryota; kingdom Metazoa; phylum Arthropoda; class Insecta; order Lepidoptera; family Noctuidae; genus Mesoligia; species Mesoligia furuncula. The sequence continues at coordinate 104,486 of OU744807.1, read as the reverse complement.
TTAATCCCCGATCCTGTCAAAACCCTCGGGATCTCTGACCACGTTGCACGTGGTTTTTGCTTTTTCCTCTATATCTTCGGAACCCTAACTCGGAAAAATCCGAACTTGGTGTCCAAAGATAGGTCTTCACGCGGCGCACCCGGCCACAGTCACTGTTTTAATAGTCTTCACTCAAAATCGAGCAGCGTTAAGCTCCAAAGCCTCCAAAAAGTAGTTTTTCATCAATAACTTTTCGAATTTTCCACTTTTCACCAAATAACTTTCACTATTGCATGCCTTGCAGCAGCGCGCATCTAATGATGTATGACACTTGTATTTTTTCACGAAAAAACCGATTTTCTTGATTTTTCGAACGCGGAGCGACTTAAAACTGATCTGCTCGCGGTGAGGGGTGCCGCGCGACTCGGGTTAGGTTAGGTTAGGTTAGGTTCCCCCCCGGTGGGTTCCCGCATTGTCGAGGCGGGGGGGCTCAGTAGCCGTGGCTTGGACACCCACGGTGAAGCGAAGAGGAACCCGAGGAGGGGCCGCTCGTCAGGGCTTTTGCCTGTAAGCCGACGACGTAGCGGCCAACAAGTAGGTTGCGGTGCCGCTTCGGCGACATCGCAACTGAGGCGGGCCGCGATGTCGTTGTAACGGAGGCATCGCGGCTGAGGGTTGAAGGCCGCGGCGGGAGAGGAGTGCCGGTATTGCGGTGCGCCGCTCTCCCTACCTTCCGCGGCCTTGACGGGGTCGCCACCGTTCGATGGCGGACGCGGTGGGGCCGCAGGGGAGGAGGAGTGTCGGTATGACGTTGGCCGCTCTCCCTATCCTCTGCGGCCGAAAATTGGCAGGCGGCGGGGCCAATGTCCTGACCCGTCGCAGGGGGACCAAGGGTGCCCAGACACGGGGTCGTCTGGCGCCCATGTGCTGGTTTGGTCCCTGGGGTGGTCACGGCGTGCTATGTGTTCTGGTGCGCCGGTGATGGGGAGTACTCCCCAGAGGAGGGTCCGGTAACGGACAGCCGCGGCGGGTTCACGGATGAGTGCTAACGCGTGCCCGTGTTCCCGCCGTAAGCGGCAGAGGAGGACACCGTGGAGTTTTAGTGGGTTAGAGTCCCACATAACTGCACTATCTCCCCGTGGTAGTGCAGAATGCATGAGCATTTCTCCACGTTAAAAAAAAAAAAAAAAAAGGTTGGGGTGGGGTGCATGTTGAAAGCCTCCTCGCGGCGCACCCTGGGCAACGTCAGCACCAATTGCCCACTGGTTCTGGTGGACTCTTGGGGCTGGCGGCTAATTTTCAACACACGGGGAAAGGTCATGGTTCCAATCACCGATCATCCTTGATGGTCGGTGAAGGGAACCGGGCTACAGACGGACGGTCATACGTCCACTCCACCTCTGCTTACAGAGGGTCGTGAGTGGGCGTAGACTGGGAAGGAGCGGTTCGCGCCGCTGTACCCACGGGAAGGTGGGTGGTGGAAGGTGTCCAATGTCCGCGCTGCGTCTGTCCGGCATCCGGCGGCAGCGTGGGGACGCCGGGGCGGTGGTTGGTTCTGCCCAATCGTCGGCCACCCCGTAATCCTGAGTTCAGGACCGGGGGTCCGGGCCACTGAGGCTCGGGCCGCGAGGAAGACAACCTCTCTAAAAAATTACCCCAATCCCAAGGTCTAGCGTGCCGAGGGGATGAATGGCCGGAGGGGATCCGGTCGTTAGCGCGACGAAAAGGGACCTCACCCTTAAAAAGGAACAAAATGGAAAAGACTACTGAGAAAACTATTCCCCAGGCGGGTACCCTCCTACCCAAGGAGGGACAATCCCGTCCTTCTTCGGAAGGCAGCCCCTTCGTATCTGGGGGGGGCACCACTAGTCTCGCAGGCCGGCTGATCACCGCTGACCTGCGTCAACCTGCGCCGCAAGAAAAGGAGCTCCGGGTTAGCCTGGAGCGACTGTGCGACGCAACAGAACCGTTTGCCGTCGTTGACGGCAACAAGAGCCGAGGAGGCTCATGTCCAGAAATGGACAAAGACGTGCAGGGGTGCGCCTCCAAATGTTGGAGGAAGCGCCCACGAAGCAGGGACTCGGGGTCGATGGGGCTTTCCTCCAGTGAGGAGAATCTGTCGGCCGCCAAGGTCCCAACGGGACAGAGAGGGCGGGGTCGCACAATGGCGAGAGGAGCCCCCGCTCGGTTGCCGGGCCGTGATCGAGCGGGTCGTTTCGTGCCGATCTCTCGGCCCGCAACACCAGCTCCTGAAGAGGGTCCGATGGAGAGTGTAGAGAGCGACCCCGGGCCCTCGATAGTGGACCTGAGCGAGGGCTCCTCGCTGACCTCGTTGGGGTCCAATAAGGCGGAGGCGAACGCCGCAAAGCGGGCGCAGCGGAAGGCGGTGGCGGCTGACGAGGTCAGCGAGATGGCCCGACTGGCCCGAGAGCGACGCTCTGCTCAGGCGGCTGCCGGAGAGAGCCTGTCGGCGGTGGCGCTCAGTCGCCAAGTTTTGGACGGCGTGGACGTCGTCCTGAAGGTTGCCACTAAATCCGGCAGCCTGAAGGGCACGTTCACCCGTGCCCTGAAAGAGGCGGCTGATGGCATCAAGGAGGCAGTTGGGGTCCTCCTGAACCGCACAAGCTCAGAGGAGACGGCGAAGCTGTGGGAGGAGAATGGCCGTCTCAGATCTGAGCTCGAGGACCTCAAGCGGGAGCTTGCCGCGCAGAGGGCGGAATGGCAGCGGAGACGTCCTGCGGCCACCGGTTTCGCTCCCATTACTGCCCCGCCACCGTCGGCCCCGTCGTCGGTCCCTGCCCCTACACCTGCGGATGCGGAGATCGAGAAGATCGTTCGCATCTGCATGCTGCAGTGTGGGGGTATGATGAATGCCCGTCTGCAGGGCCTAGAGTCGAGGCTCCTCCCGGCGGAGACTCTCCGGCCGCCGCTAGCTGCTGACAGGCGGAGTAAGGGGGAGCCCGCTAAGCTGGGCCCGACAGCCGGGAAACCCAAGGGGACCAAAAAGCCCGCGGAGGGGTCCAAGGAGGTGCCGAGAAAGCCCGTGGAAGGCACGTCCGCGCCCCTGCTGACCGCACCCCCGGCGACCGCACCCCCGGCGACCGCATCTCCGGCGACCGCACCTGGGGCCACCACGGAGACCTGGACGACGGTCGTCAAGAGGGGCCGCCGTAAGAGGAAGACGGCGGCGCCGCCACCGGTACCCGCTAGAACACCGGCACCGTCATCGAAAAAGGCTCAGGGGCCGCCTAGGGTGAGAGCCCCACGCTCCGCGGCTGTAGTAATTACGCTGCAGCCCGGAGCCGTCGAAAGGGGCATCTCCTATAAGGCGGTCCTTATGGAGGCGAAAGCCAAAGTCGCGTTCCCCGACCTTGGCATACCGTCCGGCCTCAGACTGAGGCCGGCGATTACGGGGGCGCGACTGCTAGAGGTGTCGGGTGCCTCTAGCGGCGAAAAGGCGGACGTCCTGGCCGCCAAGCTGAGGGAGGTCCTCAACCCGGAGGACGTTCGGGTGTCCAGGCCGATGAAGACCGCTGAACTGCGCGTCAACGGTCTGGACGACTCGACGACTCCGGCCGAGGTCGTGGCAGCCGTCGCCAGAGCCGGTGGATGTCCGCCCGAGAACGTGCGGACAGGCGAGATTCGCGTCGACGCTTCCGGGCTCGGCGCGATCTGGGTGCGGTGCCCGGTGGCGGCGGCAAACAAAGTCGCCGACGCTGGGCGTCTGTTGGTGGGATGGGTTGCAGCGAGGGTGAAGCTGCTGCAACCCCGGGCCTTGCGGTGCTACCGTTGCCTCGACATTGGGCATGTCAGGGCACGGTGCACCTCCGTAGACCGCAGCGAGCAATGCTATCGCTGCGGTCAGGCCGGCCACAAGGCGGCCCAGTGCTCCGCGGCGCCAAACTGCAGCCTCTGTACAGCTGCAGGGAGGCCCGCTGGGCACAGAGCGGGCGGAAAGGCCTGTGGCGTGCCTGCCCAGAAGAGAAAGAGAAGGGGTGCCAAGGCTGTCGGGGGCTCTTTACCCCCCCCTCAGCCTGGCTGCCCTTCGGCCGACTCCCGGCCTAGGAATGGTGCGGAGGAAATGGATTGCGCATAAATGGCGCTGTACCATTTCCTCCAGGGCAATATCAACCACTCTGCTAGAGCTCAGGATCTCTTGCTCCAGAGCATGGCAGAGTGGTCGATTCACGTGGCGGTGGTTGCCGAACCGTACTTTGTCCCCCCCAGGGATAACTGGGTGGGAGACCTGGACGGTTTGGTAGCCATCATTGGCGGGGCTCTTGCCAACCCGTCCCGAGGTCACGGCTGGGTGGCCGCCCTCGTGGACGGCATTGGCACGGTTGGGGCGTACTTTTCGCCCAACAAGAGCCTCGCCGACTTCGAGAGGTTCCTTGTCGAGTTGGGTGCCGTCGTGGGCCGACTCCACCCTCGCCCTGTGCTGTTGCTGGGGGATCTCAACGCCAAGTCTGCGGCGTGGGGATCTCCAGTGACCGATGCTAGGGGCGAGGTGCTGGAGGAGTGGGCGGTCACGACTGGCTTGACCGTCCTAAATCGGGGCTCGGTGCACACGTGCGTGCGGCAGCGGGGCGGGTCTATAGTGGACGTCTCGTTCGCTAGCCCCGCTGTCGCGAGCCGTGTCCGCGACTGGCGTGTCGCCGCGGAGGTGGAGACGTTGTCGGATCACCGTTACATCCGTTTCGACGTCTCCGCCCAGACCGCCGGCGGCCGCGGTTTACCGGCCCCGCGTACGGACGGTCCGCGCTGGGCGCGTAAGCGCATCGACAGGGAGCTTCTCGAGGAGGCCGCTATTGTCCAGGCCTGGTTCCGGGAGTCGGCAACGGACGGACCCGTCGACGTCGAGCAGGAGGCGCTGTGGTTCCGCGGGGCGATGACGCAAATCAGCGACGCGTGCATGCCCCGGGTCCACACACAGTCGGCAAGGCGCCAGGTGTACTGGTGGACTGCCGAGATCGCGCAGCTGCGCGTCGCGTGCGTGGCGGTCAGGCGCCAGTACACCCGATACCGGAGGAGACGTCGTCGGGTCCCTGACGAAGAAGCCGCGCTGTATGAGGTGTACCGCGCGGCGAAGAGGACTCTGTGGCTGGCCATCGACGAGGCGAGGACGCGAGCCAGGGAGGAGATGTTGGAGACTCTAGACGGGGATCCGTGGGGGCGCCCTTATCGCGCGGTTCGAGGGAAACTTCGAGCCGCGGCGCCCCCACTTACGGAGAGTCTCCAACCCGAGCTGCTGGAGGAGGTAGTCGCAGCCCTCTTCCCGGCTAGAGCGGAGCACACTCCGCCGCCGATGGCTTTGCCCACAGCCGCAGAGTCTACAGAAGAGAACGCCATCAGCGTCCCAGAGGTAACAGAGGCAGAGATGGGGGCAGCCGTGATGCGGCTCCGGGCCAAGAACGTGGCTCCGGGGCCCGACGGGATCCACGGCTGCGTATTAGCCCTCGCTCTGAAGGAGCTTGAGCCCCAACTGAGAGGACTCTACACAGCGTGCCTTGAGCAGGGCCAGTTTCCCACTTTGTGGAAATCTGGTCGTCTGGTCCTGCTCAGGAAGGCGGGGCGCCCCGCGGACTCGCCGTCCGCGTACCGGCCCATAGTGTTGCTAGACGAGGTGGGTAAGCTGTTTGAGCGGATAATCGCAGCCCGCCTCGTCGGCCACTTGTGCGGAGAGGGGCCGGACCTGGACGGTAACCAGTTCGGTTTTCGGCAGGGGCGCTCCACCATTCACGCTGTGTCGCGGGTGAGGGTCCTGGCGGAGGAAGCGGTGGCCCGGGGCGAGGTGTTGTTGGCGGTGTCCTTGGACATCTCCAACGCCTTCAACACCATGCCCTGGAGTACTATTCGGGAGGCACTGCGGTATCATCGGGTGCCTCTCTACCTCCGCCGCATCATTGGGGCTTATCTGTCGGAGAGGAGTGTCACCTACATGGGACGCGATGGCGAAATCCAGCACCGCATGTCGTGCGGTGTTCCACAGGGCTCGGTCGTTGGCCCGCCCCTGTGGAACATCGGGTACGACTGGGTGCTGAGGGGTGAGCTCCAGCCGGGCGTGGAACTGACGTGTTATGCCGACGACACGCTGGTCACTGCCCGGGGGAGCTCGCACAGGGAGGCAGCGTTGCTGGCGACGGCTGCGGTGTCACAGGTGGTGAGCCGCATACGTCGCCTGGGCCTGGAGGTGGCCCTCAACAAGTCGGAGGCCATGGTGTTTCATGGCCCCCGGCGGGCGCCGCCGCCCGGCTTGCATATAGTGGTCGGGGGGGCTCGGATCGCTGTCGAGTCTACCATGAAGTACCTGGGATTGGTGCTCGACAGCCGGTGGGATTTCGGCCCCCACTTCCGGCGGCTGGCGCCCAAATTGTTGGGCGCGGCTGGGGCGCTGTCAACGCTGCTTCCCAATCTGGGGGGCCCGAGCGCCGCCTGTAGGCGGCTCTACGTGGGGATCGTGCGATCGATGGCCCTGTATGGGGCCCCGATCTGGGCGACTGACCTGACGGCCGGTAGCATCGCAGTACTGCGAAAGCCGCAGAGAGCGATGGCCGTCAGAGTCGTCCGCGGATATCGCACGATCTCCTACGAGGCGGCTTGCGTACTGGCTGGATCCCCGCCCTGGGACCTGGAGGCGAAAGTGCTCGCGTCGCTGTACCGGTGGCGCGAGGAAGCGCGGGCGCGAGGCGAGGGGCTGATGCAGCGCCATATGGAGCTGCGTCGGTCTCAGCTTCGCGAGGTCCTGGTGGCGGAATGGCGGGACAGGCTCTCACGCCCTACCGCCGGCCTCAGCACTATCGAGGCGGTCCGGCCAGTACTCGAGCCCTGGCTCGGGAGGAGGCACGGCTCCCTGTCGTTTCGGGTGACGCAGGTACTTTCGGGGCATGGTTGCTTCGGGAAGTACCTGTGTCGCATAAACAGGGAGCCGGACGCCCGGTGTCACCACTGCGTCGACTGCCGGGAGGACACGGCGTGGCATACGCTGGCAGAGTGTGCCGCTTGGGAGGAGCCGCGCCGTGCCCTCATCACAGAAGTAGGCAGTGACCTGTCGCTGCCGGCCGTGGTCGAGTCGATGGTCGGCAGTGAAGAGTCCTGGGACGCGGTGGTTTCCTTTTGCGAAACAGTCATGTCGCAGAAGGAGGCTGCGGAAAGGGAGAGGGAGATCTCGTCCACTCACCCTGCCCGCAGCAGGCGCACCGGGCGTCGGCGGAGGGCGGACAACGCCCTCTTCCAGCCCCCCTAAATGGGTCCAGGGGCGACGGACTCGGGGACGTCCGCCGCCCCCCACACATCAGGACCCGAGGTGGCGGCGCGTAGTGTTCCACGCGCGCCCCTCTTAGACGTCACGGGGGGAGTCAAACACCTCACTCCCCCCCCTGACCCGACGAGGCCCGCAGTGGCGGGCCGGCACCAGCCGGGGGTTGCGGAAGGATCGAACGTTCCCGCGACCCCTGGCGTAGGTGTGAGATGGAACACCGGGGTGGTTTTTAGTCAGTAAGAGTCTGACAGACCCCGTCGCCCGCCCCAGGGCGGCGGACATCCATGAGGATTTTCCACCCCGGAACAAAAAAAAAAAAAAAAAAAAAAAGGTTAGGTTGGGGTGCATGTTGAAAGCCTCCTCGCGGCGCACCCTGGGCAACGTCAGCACCAATTGCCCACTGGTTCTGGTGGACTCTTGGGGCTGGCGGCTAATTTTCAACACACGGGGAAAGGTCATGGTTCCAATCACCGATCATCCTTGATGGTCGGTGAAGGGAACCGGGCTACAGACGGACGGTCATACGTCCACTCCACCTCTGCTTACAGAGGGTCGTGAGTGGGCGTAGGCTGGGAAGGAGCGGTTCGCGCCGCTGTACCCACGGGAAGGTGGGTGGTGGAAGGTGTCCAATGTCCGCGCTGCGTCTGTCCGGCATCCGGCGGCAGCGTGGGGACGCCGGGGCGGCGGTTGGTTCTGCCCAATCGTCGGCCACCCCGTAATCCTGAGTTCAGGACCGGGGGTCCGGGCCACTGAGGCTCGGGCCGCGAGGAAGACAACCTCTCTAAAAAATTACCCCAATCCCAAGGTCTAGCGTGCCGAGGGGATGAATGGCCGGAGGGGATCCGGTCGTTAGCGCGACGAAAAGGGACCTCACCCTTAAAAAGGAATCATGGAAACGGCTACTGGAAAAACTATTCCCCAGGCGGGTACCCTCCTACCCAAGGAGGGACAATCCCGCCCTTCTTCGGAAGGCAGCCCCTTCGTATCTGGGGGGGGCACCACTAGTCCCGTGGGCCGGCACACAACCGCCGACCTGCGTCAACCTGCGCCGCAAGAAAAGGAGCTCCGGGTTAGCCTGGAGCGACTGTGCGACGCACAAAAAACGCCACTTGCCGTCATTGACGGCAACAAGAGCCGAGGAGGCTCAGATTCTCGTGAGGACCACCTGCCCGATCAGGGCACGCGCGGGTTTAAACGCCCGCGAAGCAGGGACTCGGGGTCGATGGGCCTCTCCTCCAGTGAGGAGAACCTGTCGGCCCCCAAGGTGCCAACGGCACACAGAGGTAGGGGGCGTGCGATGGCGAGCGGAGCTCCCGCTCGGCTGCCGGGTCGTGACCGAGCGGGTCGCTTCGTGCCGATTTCTCGGCCCGCAACACCAGCTCCCGTAGAGCGTCCGACAGAGGGCGTGGAGAGTGACCCCGGGCCCTCGACAGTAGTGGACCTGTGCGAGGACTCCTCGTTATCCTTGCTGGGGTCCAACAGGGCGGAGGTGAACGCTGCCAAGCGGGCGCAAAGGAAGGCTGTCGCGGCTGACGAAGTCAGTGAGTTGGCCCGACAGGCCCGAGAGCGACGATCCGCTCGGATGGCTGCCGGGGGGAGCGTATCGGCGGTGGCACTCAGCCGCCAAGTTATGGACGGCGTGGATGTCGTCCTGAAGGTTGCCACTAAATCCGGCAGCCTGAAGGGCACGTTCACGCGCGCCCTAAAGGAGGCGGCTGACGACATTAAGGAGGCGGTTGGGGTCCTCCTTAATCGTACGAGCACGGAGGAGACGGCAAAGTTATGGGAGGAGAACAGCCGTCTCCGATCCGAGCTGGAGGACCTCAAACGACAGTTTGCCGCCCAGAAGGCAACTTCCCTGGCCGCTGGCATCTCTCCCAGCGCGGCTCCGGCATTGGCCCCATTTTCGGCTCCGTCGTCGGCTCCTGCACTTGCGGATGCGGAGGTAGAAAGGATCGCGCGCATATGCATGATGCAGTGCGGGAGTATGGTGGGTGCCCGGTTGGAGGCCATAGAGGCTAGACTCCTCCCGGCTGAAAACCTTCGCCCACCGCTCGCTGCGGACAGACGGAGAGAGGAGGGGCCAGCAAAACCGGGGCCAAAAGCCGCGGTGTCTGGGTCGAGTCAGGCCGGGAAGGGGGCCAAAAAGTCCGCGTCCACTTCCCGGACGTCCGCGCCCCTGCCGACCGCACCACAGGCGACCGCACCCCCGGCGACCGCACCCTCGGCGACCGCACCCGGGTCCACCACGGAGACCTGGACGACGGTCGTCAAGAGGGGCCGCCATATTCTGATGCCAATTTGGACGTATGGTATCCAACTCTGGGGCTGTACTAAACGGAGCAACCTCAAAATAATACAACAATTCCAGAATAAAGTACTCAGGGATGCTGTAAAAGCACCTTGGTACATCAGAAATGACGACCTCCACCGTGACCTTAAAATAGAACTCGTCACCACCATCATTCAAAAATTTGCTGAAGCCCACGAACACAGACTTCACCGACATGTGAATGTTGAGGCAATCCAGCTGTTAGACAACACGGACCTAGTGCGTAGACTAAAGAGAACAAAACCTTTTGAGTTAGTGTAGTGTTTAAAGTTAGTGTATAATAGTGATCATTGCTGTGCTATGCATATAACACATGAACAAAGTGTTTTTATCAATACCAGACTCTAAGAAAGTGCTATGGACTTGTATAAAAGTGCTAAAGGACGCTATTCTTAGTTTTAACAAAATCTTTACCGTATAATAATAAGTTAGAGTTAAATTGCTTATTAGTCTTTTAGGCTAGATTGTAATCATTTATTAAGAAATCTGTTCTTAATAATAAGGAAAAAAAAAAAAAAAAAAAAAAAAAAAAAGAGGGGCCGCCGTAAGAAGAAGACGGCGGCGCCGCCACCGGTACCCGCTGGAGCACCAGCGCCGGCATCCAAGAAGGCTCAGGGGCCGCCTAGGGTCAGAGCCCCACGCTCCGCGGCTGTAGTAATTACGCTGCAGCCCGGAGCCATCGAAAGGGGCATATCCTATAAGGCGGTCCTTATGGAGGCAAAAGCTAAAGTCGCGTTCCCCGACCTTGGCATACCGTCCGGCCTCAGACTGAGGCCGGCGATTACGGGGGCGCGACTGCTAGAGGTGTCGGGTGCCTCTAGCGGTGAAAAGGCGGACGTCCTGGCCGCCAAGCTGAGGGAGGTCCTCAACCCGGAGGACGTTCGGGTGTCCAGGCCGATGAAGACCGCTGAACTGCGCGTCGACGGTCTGGACGACTCGACGACTCCGGCCGAGGTCGTGGCGGCCGTCGCCAGAGCCGGTGGATGTCCGCCCGCGGACGTGCGGACGGGCGAGGTTCGCGTCGACGCTTCCGGGCTCGGCGCGATCTGGGTGCGGTGCCCGGTGACGGCGGCGAGCAAAGTCGCCGACGCTGGGCGTCTGTTGGTGGGGTGGGTTGCAGCGAGGGTGAAGCTGCTGCAACCCCGGGCCTTGCGGTGCTACCGTTGCCTCGACGTTGGGCATGTCAGGGCACGGTGCACCTCCGTAGACCGCAGCGAGCAGTGCTATCGCTGCGGCCAGGTCGGTCACAAGGCGGCCCAGTGCTCCGCGGCGCCAAACTGCAGCCTCTGTACAGCTGCAGGGAGGCCCGCTGGGCACAGAGCGGGCGGAAAGGCCTGTGGCGTGCCAGCCAAGAAAGGGAAGAGAAGGGGTGCCAAGGCTGCCGGGGGCTCTTTACCCCCCCCTCAGCCTGGCTCCTCTTCGGCCGACTCCCGGCCTAGGAATGGTGCGGAGGGAATGGTTTGCGCATAAATGGCGCTGTACCATTTCCTCCAGGGCAACATCAACCACTCTGCTAGAGCTCAGGATCTATTGCTCCAGAGCATGGCGGAGTGGTCGATTCACGTGGCGGTGGTTGCCGAACCGTACTTTGTCCCCCCCAGGGATAACTGGGTGGGAGACCTGGACGGTTTGGTAGCCATCATTGGCGGGGCTCTTGCCAACCCGTCCCGAGGTCACGGCTGGGTGGCCGCCCTCGTGGACGGCATTGGCACTGTTGGGGCGTACTTTTCGCCCAACAAGAGCCTCGCCGACTTCGAGAGGTTCCTTGTCGAGTTGGGTGCCGTCGTGGGCCGACTCCACCCTCGCCCTGTGCTGTTGCTGGGGGATCTCAACGCCAAATCTGCGGCGTGGGGATCTCCAGTGACCGATGCTAGGGGCGAGGTGCTGGAGGAGTGGGCGGTCACGACCGGCTTGACCGTCCTAAATCGGGGATCGGTGCACACGTGCGTGCGGCAGCGGGGCGGGTCTATAGTGGACGTCTCGTTCGCTAGCCCCGCTGTCGCGAGCCGTGTCCGCGACTGGCGTGTCGCCGCGGAGGTGGAGACGTTGTCGGATCACCGATACATCCGTTTCGACGTCTCCGCCCAGACCGCCGGCGGCCGCGGTTTACCGGCCCCGCGTACGGACGGTCCGCGCTGGGCGCGTAAGCGCATCGACAGGGAGCTTCTCGAGGAGGCCGCTGTTGTCCAGGCCTGGTTCCGGGAGTCGGCAACGGATGGACCCGTCGACGTCGAGCAGGAGGCGCTGTGGTTCCGCGGGGCGATGACGCAAATCAGCGACGCGTCCATGCCCCGGGTCCACACACAGTCGGCAAGGCGCCAGGTGTACTGGTGGACCGCCGAGATCGCGCAGCTGCGCGTCGCGTGCGTGGCGGTCAGGCGCCAGTACACCCGATACCGGAGGAGACGTCGTCGGGTCCCTGACGAAGAAGCCGCGCTGTATGAGGTGTACCGCGCGGCGAAGAGGACTCTGTGGCTGGCCATCGGCGAGGCGAGGACGCGAGCCAGGGAGGAGATGTTGGAGACTCTAGACGGGGATCCGTGGGGACGCCCCTATCGCGCGGTTCGAGGGAAACTTCGAGCCGCGGCGCCCCCACTTACGGAGAGTCTCCAACCCGAGCTGCTGGAGGAGGTGGTCGCAGCCCTCTTCCCGGCTAGAGCGGAGCACACACCGCCGCCGATGGCTTTGCCCACAGCCGCAGAGTCCACTGAAGAGAACGCCATCAGCGTCCCAGAGGTGACAGAGGCAGAGATGGGGGCAGCCGTGATGCGGCTCCGGGCCAAGAACGTGGCTCCGGGGCCCGACGGGATCCACGGCTGCGTATTAGCCCTCGCTCTGAAGGAGCTTGAGCCCCAACTAAGAGGACTCTACACAGCGTGCCTTGAGCAGGGCCAGTTTCCCACTTTGTGGAAATCTGGTCGTCTGGTCCTGCTCAGGAAGGCGGGGCGCCCTGCGGACTCGCCGTCCGCGTACCGGCCCATAGTGTTGCTAGACGAGGTGGGTAAGCTGTTTGAGCGGATAATCGCAGCCCGCCTCGTCGGCCACTTGTGCGGAGAGGGGCCGGACCTGGACGGTAACCAGTTCGGTTTTCGGCAGGGGCGCTCCACCATTCACGCTGTGTCGCGGGTGAGGGTCCTGGCGGAGGAAGCGGTGGCCCGGGGCGAGGTGTTGTTGGCGGTGTCCTTGGACATCTCCAACGCCTTCAACACCATGCCCTGGAGTACTATTCGGGAGGCACTGCGGTATCATCGGGTGCCTCTCTACCTCCGCCGCATCATTGGGGCTTATCTGTCGGAGAGGAGTGTCACCTACATGGGACGCGATGGCGAAATCCAGCACCGCATGTCGTGCGGTGTTCCACAGGGCTCGGTCGTTGGCCCGCCCCTGTGGAACATCGGGTACGACTGGGTGCTGAGGGGTGAGCTCCAGCCGGGCGTGGAACTGACGTGTTATGCCGACGACACGCTGGTCACTGCCCGGGGGAGCTCGCACAGGGAGGCAGCGTTGCTGGCGACGGCTGCGGTGTCACAGGTGGTGAGCCGCATACGTCGCCTGGGCCTGGAGGTAGCCCTCAACAAGTCGGAGGCCATGGTGTTTCATGGCCCCCGGCGGGCGCCGCCGCCCGGCTTGCATATAGTGGTCGGGGGGGCTCGGATCGCTGTCGAGTCTACCATGAAGTACCTGGGATTGGTGCTCGACAGCCGGTGGGATTTCGGCCCCCACTTCCGGCGGCTGGCGCCCAAATTGTTGGGCGCGGCTGGGGCGCTGTCAACGCTGCTTCCCAATCTGGGGGGCCCGAGCGCCGCCTGTAGGCGGCTCTACGTGGGGATCGTGCGATCGATGGCCCTGTATGGGGCCCCGATCTGGGCGACTGACCTGACGGCCGGTAGCATCGCAGTACTGCGAAAGCCGCAGAGAGCGATGGCCGTCAGAGTCGTCCGCGGATATCGCACGATCTCCTACGAGGCGGCTTGCGTACTGGCTGGATCCCCGCCCTGGGACCTGGAGGCGAAAGTGCTCGCGTCACTGTACCGGTGGCGCGAGGAAGCGCGGGCGCGAGGCGAGGGGCTGATGCAGCGCCATATGGAGCTGCGTCGGTCTCAGCTTCGCGAGGTCCTGGTGGCGGAATGGCGGGACAGGCTCTCACGCCCTACCGCCGGCCTCAGCACCATCGAGGCGATCCGGCCAGTACTCGAGCCCTGGCTCGGGAGGAGGCACGGCTCCCTGTCGTTTCGGGTGACGCAGGTACTTTCGGGGCATGGTTGCTTCGGGAAGTACCTGTGTCGCATAAACAGGGAGCCGGACGCCCGGTGTCACCACTGCGTCGACTGCCGGGAGGACACGGCGTGGCATACGCTGGCAGAGTGTGCCGCTTGGGAGGAGCCGCGCCGTGCCCTCATCACAGAAGTAGGCAGTGACCTGTCGCTGCCGGCCGTGGTCGAGTCGATGGTCGGCAGCGAAGAGTCCTGGGACGCGGTGGTTTCCTTCTGCGAAACGGTCATCACGCAGAAGGAGGCTGCGGAAAGGGAGAGGGAGATCTCGTCCACTCACCCTGCCCGCAGCAGGCGCACCGGGCGTCGGCGGAGGGCGGACAACGCCCTCTTCCAGCCCCCCTAAATGGGTCCAGGGGCGACGGACTCGGGGACGTCCGCCGCCCCCAACACATCAGGACCCGAGGTGGCGGCGCGTAGTGTTCCACGCGCGCCCCTCTTAGACGTCACGGGGGGAGTCAAACACCTCACTCCCCCCCCTGACCCGACGAGGCCCGCAATGGCGGGCCGGCACCAGCCGGGGGTTGCGGAAGGATCGAACGTTCCCGCGACCCCTGGCGTAGGTGTGAGATGGAACACCGGGGTGGTTTTTAGTCAGTAAGAGTCTGACAGACCCCGTCGCCCGCCCCAGGGCGGCGGACATCCATGAGGATTTTCCACCCCGGAACAAAAAAAAAAAAAAAAAGGTTAGGTTAGGTTAGGTTAGGTTTTTTTTTTTTTTTTTTTTTTTTATTATATTTACCCGTAATCACAGGGCGTTGCATGTTTCCTCTGACATGATCAGAGACCTTTTTTGTCTAGGGGGTATATTTATTTATTTATTTATTACAAACAGTCCTTACATTTTACCTTACATTACTTATTACTACATTTATTTCACGATTCAAAACAGAGTATTTCAACGAATTCTTATAAGCAACTTCTTATCATATCTTTTAAATTATACAGTACTTTCATTTTAATTACCCACTTTACTTAACTAACAATACTTTTCATTATATAGTTCTTTGAGTTAGTTTTATATCACCATATTTTTCATTCGCTGGTTAGAAAACAAACTTATTTTTACTGTTTTCTTATTATCTACTTACTTTAACAATTTCATTTTATTACCTACATTTGACAATTTTAACCTTATCCCATGTCTTACTCTGCGCCTTACTTATTTTTATTTTCTGCTTACTTATTTATATGTTTATGATATATAATTTACAAATATATATTAAACATAACTTATTTATCTATTTCTGTTTACAACTGTCTTAACTATTTGCACACAGTACTCTATAAATTTTTGTCTTAATTGCTTGTTTGCTACTATTATATGTATATTCTCAGGTTTTATGTCACAATCAAGTGCTTGCTCTGTTTCAAATCTAAGCTTTGCGTAGACTGGACAGCTAAACAGGAGGTGTGGGACAGACTCCGCGACCCCCGGCTCACAAATGCACGATGGGTCCCTCTTACACTTGAACCGGTGCAGGTATTCTGAGAACCCACCGTGCCCCGTCATCACTTGGGTCGTCAAGCCTGCCGGTTTGATTTCCCTCACCGTTTTAAATCCTTCCACCGCGTCTGGGAAGAACATCCTAGTGACAGCCGCTGTTTGTCCCGTTTGATAGCGTACGTTCCATTCGTCGAGAGACCGCAAACGAATGTGCCTCTTGACGAATGAAACTGGGCAACTGTCGTATTCGGGTTTCTTCTTGGAGTGCAGTGCAGCTTCTTTTGCCAGCTGGTCCGCGCGCTCATTCCCCTCCAGTCCTGCATGTGCTTTAATCCAGAACAGGGAGATTTCCTTGTTCTGGAGTCTGACTTGTTGGATGTGTGCTCTAGTTTCGACTGCCAGGGGGTGGAGGGAATAAGGGTTTACGACCGTTTCCAGGGCGGAGCGTGAATCACTAAGAATAGCAAAACTAGCCTCGCTTCGTCGCAAGATGATTTTTGTGGCGTGACATATGGCCAGGAGTTCTGCCTGGTAGACCGTGCAGTATGATGGCAGCTTAAGTTTGAGAGTTTTGGTCTCGGCTTCATTGCTCCAAAGAGACAATGCTGCTCCGACTTTGCCCTCAATCTTGCTGCCATCGGTGTAGATCGAGACTGCTTGGTGCACATGGGAATTCAGATTCTCCTGGTCTACCAGACTTATGAAATCGAGGCGAATATGTCTTGCCGGGTGCTGGGTTTCAGCGAAGGGCAGTCTGCGCTCTACCTCTCTGTCTGCTAGTGCTGGCTGGGGTATTCCCCTCTTAGCCTCATACAACGATGCTGCCTCCCGGATCCGGATGTCGAGAGGCAGTATCCCAGCCAGCATCAGCGCTGAGTTCAATGAAACGGTTCTGTACGCTCCACACAGCTTCTGCGCAAAGCCCCTCTGCACCGCATTTAGTTGCTTTTTTACCCCGATCTTGTTTGTTGCTTTAGCCCAAGCACCGGCTGCGTAGGTAACGATTGGCTCCACTGTGGCCATGTAAATTGTCCTGATTATTTCAGGGTGGAGGCCCCAACTGATCCTGGCGGCTCGTGACAGCTGTTTGTATATGTTTAACGCCTTCTTGCATGTGTTAGCCACATGGCTGTTAAACGTCAGCTTATTGTCAATGGTGAGCCCCAGGATCTTTATCTCGCTGGACAGACCAATGTCGATCCCGCCCATGCTCAGTCGTGGTGTGTCAAATTTTAGCTTCCTGGTGAGCACCATTGCGTGTGTCTTGTGTGGCGCAAAATTCAGCTTGTTTTTGACACCCCACGCCCGAACATACGCGAGTGCGGCATTGGCCCTTCTTTCCACCTCCAACGCCGTATTTTCGGCAAAAACCAACACCACGTCATCTGCGAAAGCCTGGCAATAGTCACCCTGGCGTTCGAGTCCCTTGAGAAGTGGATCAAGGAGAAGATTCCAGAGAATCGGCCCACTAATCGATCCCTGCACACATCCTTTTTGGGTGTCCTTTGTGTACTCTTCTCCGGCGTACCTCACCCGGACCTTCCGATCCTTTAGGTAGCTGTCCATGAGTCGCCGGAGGTTTACCGGACACTCTTCTTCAGCGAGTCTCATCTTAATTGCGGGCCACCAGGCGCTATCGAAGGCTCCCTCTATGTCCAGTGATATTACGGTTACCAGTTTCTTATCGTTTAGTTTCCGTTTATATGTTGTATCATGTCATAGAGGGAGTCCTCGGTGCTTCTCTGGGGTATGAAGCCGTATTGTCGAGGGCTCAATCTCGGGAGCAGGTGCCACTTTAATCTCCCTACTATCATTTTCTCTAGAATCTTCCCCATGACCGGTAACAAGCCAATGGGCCTGTAGGACTTTGGGTTTGTATAATCGTCCTTGCCAGGCTTTCGCAGAACCACCACCGTCGCCTCCTTCCAGGGAGTTGGGAAGTGGCCAAGTTCCTGGCACTTGTTCATGAGCGCCAGGTTAAGTTCCATATTTTTGGAGACAACCTGGCTGCAGATGTCTGCGGTGAGTCCATCCATTCCCGGAGCCTTTTTTGGATTAAAGCTCTCCGTCGCGGCCCGGAGTTCTTCGGCCGTAAATGCTGGGTCATGTATCTCACCATGCACCCAGTTATTTGCATTTGCTGCAAGGACTCTGGTCTGCCGGTGGTTTGAGTCGTCTTCACGTTCAAGGTCCTCCGGGAAGAAAGTATCCGCCAGAATGCTGGCTGACTCCTTTTGGTCCAGTTGATGGCCATCTTTTACCAGCGGAACGTCTTCCTGGCGTTTGGCAGTGTTCTTTATGACGCGGTATATGCTATCCCAAACGCTTTCCTTGTCCTGTCTACTACAGAAGCTCTTCCAACTGTCAACCTGTGCTCTTATTGCTGCCAACTCGTATTCCTCTTTTTGTTGCAGGTACTCACTGACAACCTTCGACCTCCGGATTGGTGCTGCGCATCGGATCCTGCGCTTCCTAGTGGCGACTTTACTCTTCATCTCCTCGAGCTCTTCGGTCCACCATGGCAAGGTAAGTGTTTCTTTTGTTTTCTTTTTTGTTATTAACTCATTACATGTTCTAATAATCTGTTGTATATATTTTTCTGTAAATTGGTCTATTTGTTTATGTGTTTGGGTTTGGTCTATTTCTATTTTGTTTATGTTGTTATCATTCATTAACTGGGCCAGTTTCTCATGAAACTGGTCCCAGTTAACCCTTTTTGTGTTGTAAACCCTAGTCGTCCTGTTTATATTGATTCCTTTTGATTTTTGTAATTTTATTTTAAATACCATACCATTGTGGTCCGAAGTCGTCAGGTCTTCGACGACTCTCCAGTCGTCCACCAGGTCGAGCATATCCTCTGAGCAGGCCGTAACGTCGACATGGCTGGTCAGTCTTCGTTCTCCTCTGACTGTGTCGAAGGTTGGCTTGTCTCCGTCGTTCAGCACCTGCAAGGACATTTCCTCTAGAGCACCGGAAAAAACTTCACCCCTCAGGTCGACTCTGTCGCTCCCCCACCAGCTACTTTTGGCGTTGGCGTCGCCACCGATGATTAGCCTCTGTGGTCCCAGCTTTTCTCGGATCTTCTTGATGTGCTCCAGGTACGGCTCTATGGGTTGATCGGGCTCAAAGTAGTACGATACCACGGTGATCTCCCAGGCCAACGTTCGGATTTTCACCACAACGATGTTATTTGTGGTGAAAATCGGGTACTGTATGATGTCAAGGTCGTTATTATACACTGCGATGGCCGCTTTGACATTTCCTTCCCCTGGGCTGGTGTTCTGGAAGATCCTCACTCCTCTGTAGTTCTTCATACTACTCGAACCCCCCACGTAGGGTTCCTGGAGCAGAGCTATGGCTGCTTTCCTGCGATCCGCTTCTATCATCAGTTCATCGGTGGCGAGCTGCTTCCTCTGCAGGTTGGCCTGTACTATCAGGTGTGAGGCTTCGCTGGTGGGAGTGCCGCTCCCGTTCGCTCCCCTGCCCGTGACCACCTTAGCAATACGCCGTTGTGGCCCTTGCCAAGGCGTCCCACTTCCTCCTTATCGGGCAGTCCTCACTGAATGCGTTGTGCTCCGCATTTGCCAGTTTGGCGTGCGTGCAATTGCAGCATGTTGGCACTGCACCTTCGATCCAGTAGGGACAGTCCGGCTTTTTGTGGGGCCCGGCGCAATGGCTACATTTCTCGACCGTTTCTTTACAGAAACGCCTGCCATGGCCGTACCCCAGGCAAAGGGAACACTGGACGAGAGGAGATTGGTCGGCAACTCGAATGCGCTGCAGGTCGATCTGCACGGTCTCCGCGTCCATAATCCTAGTCCATATTCTAGGGGACACCCTAACGACGACGTGGTTCATGAGAGGGTTTCTTGTTTTCTTTTTATATCGGATCTCCACCCTATTGTCCTGTTTTTCGAGATCTCTGAATATCCTCTCATTCTGATTTCTCAGAGCAAGAAGGATATCGTCGTCACTGTTGTATGTCAGGACGTCTTTAAGGATTAAGAGTGGGTCCTTGTTCTTAATATCGTCGACGCTAAGGTGATTACCTGCCTTCTGGATTCTCTCCTTCAATACCCTCCTCTCTTCCTCGCTCCGACAACCCACGATGACCTTTCTGTCTTTGGCTTTTCTAATTTTGTCGATGGTCACTCCCCCCTCCTTGGCGTTCACCGCATTCCGGATTTTGTGGAGCACCTCATCCCCAGTCTCTGTTTCGTCCTTGGAGGTGACCACCACAGAGTGCAGGGTGGCCTGCTCCGGAAGCCTTCCCCTACTACTACCACAACCAGCCACCACGCTTGCATAGGTGGTCCCCTCCAAGACTTTCTGATGGGACAGTAAAGTGTCTCTGAGACCCTCCATCTTTTCTGTGTTTACTGTCATGAGTTTGAAGTGCTCGTCCATCTTTTTTAACAACTCGTTTTCCACACGGCAATTTGCAGGGTGAGAAGAGGGTGGAGGGTGTAAAGGTTCCTCCCCCTCCTTCTCACCTTGCCCCTTGCTCTGAGCTGTTTCTTTTCCCTTTTCAGCCTCCGACTCTTTCAGTAACTGATAGTCTTTCCACGGCTGCAGTGACCCCTTCTTTTATTTCTGTCTTCGTGTTTCTTGAGTTGCCGAGGTGGAGCTTTGCCTTACTCAGGCAAGCCCTTCCCTCGGCAAGTCTGGTGGGATAGGTCGGTCTTGGGGGTGGACTACCCGAGGCGTCCAACGATGGTGTTCGGGTTTTTGCCCTGGAGGGGCCCGCCACTGGCGCCGTCACCTGTTTTGGTAAGGTCTTTGTCCTGGCCTCTATTTCACCAATGCTTTGTCGGACCACAAAGGTTTTATCTTGGGTTTCCGACGACGGGCCTACCTTTTCCACCGATCCCTCGGATTTCTTGGGGGAGTTTGAAGCCGTGTTTTTCATCGGGGTCCTGATTCCAAACATAATGTGTAGGTCGGATAATTACTGTTTAGTAAGACGTGTAAATGGCGTCAGTACTAATTTGGTCACTTAAACTTAGGTTTGTCAGTAGAAAAGTCACTCTAATACAAATTTTTTACTCTTTATAGAGTATGTCTAAAATATAAAATGTATAAACAAACAATAACAATAGCAAACAACGAGCAATAAAATAATTTTGAAAATTGGCCGGAGTCAAAAGACAGGTCTTTTTGCGCTGATTTCAGGGACCCCAAACTTGGTGGGTCTAGGACCACTGGTTCACGAGATAGGCTCAGGGGGGGTGAGGTAGCCCTGTAGGGGTAAAAGGAGGAGGGGGGAGGAAGAAATATAAGGGGGTTCTGGAGGTCACCAAAGGGTCACCGGCGGTATGGTCAAGTGCGTCCTGGGGGATCCCAGGGGGTCACAGGGTTTAGGATGGGGGTTAAGGGGGTACCGGGGGGAGTGGGGGGTGGCTGGATTGTGGGATTTAAATGTGGGTGGAGTACAAGGATTATATTGTATAATTATAAATAGTTTTATAGTGGTCTAAATTGTTTTGGGGTCAATAACGGAGGGGGTCAAAAAGGGGGTCTAGGGGTCTTATCCAAATATAGGTTCTAGTTGGGAGCGGGGTACTAGGGGGGGGGAAAATTTCATCAGATTTTTGAAATTCCCAGCCGTTTCTGAGATAATTGGGGGTCAACAAGTTCCGGGGGAGAAGGTTACAAAAGTGGGTGACAAGGGGACTGCTGCTACATACACAATAATACACACTTAAAATATTAATTTATTGCAGGTGAGCGGAGAGGGGCGGGAGGGGGGGGGGTGGACGGTGGACTATAGTTCAAGTGAGGAGGCGATTGAGGTGGAGGGGTTTACTTTGAGGGGTTATAACATATACATTAACACAGTGATACTAGTAGTGGCCCGCAGAAGATGCTTGCGGGGGGAGGGGAAGGAGGAGGGCGTCAATTAATTAATCGATTAATTTGATGAGATGGGGGGTTCAAAAGAGGGTGGTTAGGAGAGGGTTGCTGTATATCTATACTTAGTATAGATCTACAGTCTGGTGTCAAAAACGGGCTAACTCACTCCGTTCTCGAGATATGGGCGTTTTAATATTTCTAAAGTCCCAGGTTCGATTCCCGGTTGGTGACAGAAAATTGATTACAATTTTTATTACTAATATTTAAATTTATTTTAGGGCGAGAAGCTTTGACAACTATTTTGATAAAGAATAAATTAACATGAATTTCAGCAAAATTAAAATAATTATACAACTATGACGTAATATTATTCTTACGAAGGAAACAACTCGTTTTGCGGTCGGAAATTTTTTAGGTGTTTGCTAAAGTATTAATAATTTCTAGAACTATAGTCCGAAAATTATTCTTTTTTCCAATACGGGCTCGAGGATGTCCTGGCTATCTTCCCTAGAAGTTTCAGCCTAGGTCGTCACTGTAGATTTTTATTTTTCGTAGGCGGAAAATTTGTATAACTTTTACACGGCCGCACGTCAAGTTTGTATTCTTAATAAAATAGTCAATCTGAGCTTAAATTTAGATTTTTAAAATACCTCCAGGGTCTTCTCCTTGTTCCGCTTCTCGGGAAGTTATAGGTGGTGCTAGAAGACGGTTAGGGATAACTGTATGTTCCTGGAACGGGAACTCGTCTCGTAAAAATATGTTTTTCCTTGTATTTCCGCGCGCCTGCGGGGAAAAATTCTGGTTTTTCACAGATTCGCAGGTCTCGAGGAGGGTGTCCTGCTAGTTATATAAAATCACTATGTCACCACTTTGGATTCGGAGTAAATCAGTTTATTTGGTACCGCGTTCCCGAATTTTCACTTTTTTGGTGTTAATTAGCACAATATTGCACTTTTCACTAAACTTTTTACAGCAACGTGTTTGCCCCGCGATTGCGCGTGTTTTGATATACGACACGGGTAGATTGGAGCACTTTTTGGTAATTTTCACAATTTTAACACGCGGAGCGTGGTTCAAACGTGGCGTTCGGGGCGGCGGTTGAAGCCAGACTGGGTTAGGTTAGGTTAGGTTAGGTTGGGGGACTGCCCGGGGGAGCTCGCACAGGGAGGCAGCGTTGCTAGCGACGGCTGCGGTGTCACAGGTGGTGAGCCGCATACGTCGCCTGGGCCTGGAGGTAGCCCTCAGCAAGTCGGAGGCCATGGTGTTTCATGGCCCCCGGCGGGCGCCGCCGCCCGGCTTGCATATAGTGGTCGGGGGGGCTCGGATCGCTGTCGAGTCTACCATGAAGTACCTGGGATTGGTGCTCGACAGCCGGTGGGATTTCGGCCCCCACTTCCGGCGGCTGGCGCCCAAATTGTTGGGCGCGGCTGGGGCGCTGTCAACGCTGCTTCCCAATCTGGGGGGCCCGAGCGCCGCCTGTAGGCGGCTCTACGTGGGGATCGTGCGATCGATGGCCCTGTATGGGGCCCCGATCTGGGCGACTGACCTGACGGCCGGTAGCATCGCAGTACTGCGAAAGCCGCAGAGAGCGATGGCCGTCAGAGTCGTCCGCGGATATCGCACGATCTCCTACGAGGCGGCTTGCGTACTGGCTGGATCCCCGCCCTGGGACCTGGAGGCGAAAGTGCTCGCGTCACTGTACCGGTGGCGCGAGGAAGCGCGGGCGCGAGGCGAAGGGCTGACGCAGCGCCATATGGAGCTGCGTCGGTCTCAGCTTCGCGAGGTCCTGGTGGCGGAATGGCGGGACAGGCTCTCACGCCCTACCGCCGGCCTCAGCACTATCGAGGCGGTCCGGCCAGTACTCGAGCCCTGGCTCGGGAGGAGGCACGGCTCCCTGTCGTTTCGGGTGACGCAGGTACTTTCGGGGCATGGTTGCTTCGGGAAGTACCTGTGTCGCATAAACAGGGAGCCGGACGCCCGGTGTCACCACTGCGTCGACTGCCGGGAGGACACGGCGTGGCATACGCTGGCAGAGTGTGCCGCTTGGGAGGAGCCGCGCCGTGCCCTCATCACAGAAGTAGGCAGTGACCTGTCGCTGCCGGCCGTGGTCGAGTCGATGGTCGGCAGCGAAGAGTCCTGGGACGCGGTGGTTTCCTTTTGCGAAACGGTCATGTCGCAGAAGGAGGCTGCGGAAAGGGAGAGGGAGATCTCGTCCACTCACCCTGCCCGCAGCAGGCGCACCGGGCGTCGGCGGAGGGCGGACAACGCCCTCTTCCAGCCCCCCTAAATGGGTCCAGGGGCGACGGACTCGGGGACGTCCGCCGCCCCCCACACATCAGGACCCGAGGTGGCGGCGCGTAGTGTTCCACGTGCGCCCCTCTTAGACGTCACGGGGGGAGTCAAACACCTCACTCCCCCCCCTGACCCGACGAGGCCCGCAGTGGCGGGCCGGCACCAGCCGGGGGTTGCGGAAGGATCGAACGTTCCCGCGACCCCTGGCGTAGGTGTGAGATGGAACACCGGGGTGGTTTTTAGTCAGTAAGAGTCTGACAGACCCCGTCGCCCGCCCCAGGGCGGCGGACATCCATGAGGATTTTCCACCCCGGAACAAAAAAAAAAAAAAAAAAAAAAAAGGTTAGGTTGGGGGACCACCCCACAGTGCTTGCGTCCACGTCGCGTCCCCTGGAAACGGCCCAGTTCTGACCACCGTAACGGAGTGGCAGACTGGGTACGGCCAAAGTGCACTGTGCTTTCGCAACTTGTTTTTAATCCTATTGTCGTGTTGAGTTTGCGAACCCGCGGGAAACATGTCGAGTCCTGCGCGGGACGCCTACGGGCGGTTTTTAAAACAAAAAGGCCCTTCTCAGGGCCAACCCAAAGGCCCTTCTCAGGGCCAACCCAAAGGCCCTTCTCAGGGCCAACCAAAAGGCCCTTCTCAGGGCCAACCAAAAGGCCCTTCTCAGGGCCAATCCGACGCTTCGGCGTCAGAGACTAGCCGCGCGCCGTCTGCGGCTAGTTTCTTCGGAGGGGCGGACGAGTCGTCCGACAACGACTCACTGATCAGTGTGTCGGACGCGGACGACTCTCGTTCGCGGAAGCGAATCCACCGGAGCGGTGGGTCCGAGGGCTCCTCGGCCTCGGGGTCGACGCGGTTGTCGAAGGCTAAAAAGCCGACGGTGGCCGCGGAGACCCATGTCGTTGGGCTCGCCAACGCCCAACGCCAGTTGGACCTGGCTCGGCGGGCTCAGCTCCAGCAAGAGCTGGAGGAGCGGGTTGCCGCTACTGAGAAACGGGCGCACGCCGCCCGGGCCAAGTCCGGGTACGGTGCGTCCCGCGTTCTCTACGCGGACCACTCTCTGGCCGAGCTAGAGAGAATGGCGGAGGAGGACGAGAGGGAGATCGTGGAGGTAGCCTCAAAGTCCTCCAACCTAAAGGGGACATTGCAGAAGGCCCTGAAATGCAGGGCCGCCAGCATGCGCGGTGTCATCGCGGAGCTGGTGCAGCGAAAGACCACCGACGAGACGCGGCAACTGCAGGCGAAGGTTGATCGCCTGCAGTCGGAGGTCAGCCAGCTTCATCAGAAGCTGGCAGAAGCCACGGCCCGGCCACAACAGGCCAAGACGAGCCCTGCGGCAGAGGGCCCCGCCTCCAACCTTGAGGACATCATCCGCAAGGTCATAATGGAGGAGAGGGCCTTCACAAGAGCCTGCTTAGCAGGAATAGAGGACCGGCTCTTGCCGGAGAAACGCCTCCGACCGCCGCTTGCGGCGGATACGAGGCAGTGCGAGCCGGGGCCGTCCTCCTCCCAGGCGGAAGATGCCCTTCTCCCTTCCACGACCCCGTCCAACGAGTGGACGGAAGTGGTCCGTAAGGGGAAGGGAAAGGGCAAGAAGTCGACGACGGCCGTCCCTGTCGTCCCCGCCACCACCACTCCCAGCCAATCGCAGACGACTGGCAAGGGAAAGGGGACGGGGAAAGGGAAGGGGAGGGGAAAGGGGCGACTAGTCCCCCCAAAAACCGCGGCCGTCGTGGTGACGCTCACCGCGGAGGCTGCGGACCGGGGGGAGACGTACGCGTCCATTTTGGTGCGGGCGCGTGCGAATGCCGATCCTGCCCAACTGGGGATCGGCAGCGTAACTTGCCGGCGGACCCAAGCCGGGGCTCGAATATTCGAGTTCCCGGGGGCAGAGGGGAGTACCCATGCTGACCTCTTTGCAGCCAAGCTGCAGGAGGTCATCGCGGATTCCGCCAAGGTGGCCCGGCCGGTCAAGTCAGCGGCCATAGAGGTGGCTGACTTGGACGACTCCGTCACCAAGGAGGAGGTGGTGGCGGCGGTCGCGGCGATAGGGGGCTGTGCCGTCGCGGCGGTCCAAGGCCGGGAAATAAGACCCGGCCGCGGCGGCATGGGCACCATTCGCCTCGAGTGCCCAGTCGCCGCTGCCAAAGCCGTCCTTGCCAAGGGACGGCTGACAGTCGGGTTCAGCTCGGGTGCAGTCCGGGCACTCGAGGACCAGCCTCTGCGGTGTTTCCGGTGCTTCGGCATCGGACACACCCGGGCCCTGTGTCCGTCCACTGTTGACAGGACGGACACGTGCTTTCGCTGCGGCAAGGAGGGCCACAAAGCCGCCTCCTGCGAGGCCGCCACGCCGCACTGCGCGGTGTGTGCCGCCAGTGGCTGTCCGGCAGACCACGTCACGAAGGGGAGGAACTGCAATCCTCCCCCTAAGCGGGGCAAAGCACAGGCGCCGGCCGGGTTTGCTGCTGCTGCCAAGAGCACCGTCGTTCCTGCGTCGGTGGCTGCGGAGGGGGGTGCGATGTCCGACTGATGGATGCGGTCGAACATCGCATACTCCAGGCGAACGACTTGGCGGTGGTCGCCGAGCCTTACTCGGTCCCTGGCCGTTGGCTGGGCGACCGGGACGGCTTGGTGGCGTTGGTGTCGCGGTCTTCCACAGACTCCCCTCCCCTCTCGCTCTTAGAGAGGGGACCGGGATACGTGGCCGCCGCGCGGGGAGACATGGCCCTGGTTGGGGCCTACTTCTCCCCGAACCGCTCTCTCTCGGACTTTGAGGATTTCCTCGAGATCCTCACCGCAGTCATAGGGAGGGCAGCGCCACGCCAGGTCGTGGTGCTGGGCGACCTCTCGCTTCCCTGCATGGTCAACGCTATGCTGGAGAGCGAGGGGGCCTGTGCAGGGGCCTGTGAGCGATGGGCGGGCGACAGGCGCGGGGGCGCCTTCTCCCGCATTGCACCCATCACCACCTTCGTCGGTCATTCTCGGGCCATTCCCCCTCCCCACGGGGGGGGCGTGAGTGGCCCGCCCTGAGGGGCAATCGTCGGCGGAGGACTGGACGTTAAGGCTGTGCCGGTTTCCCAGTCCTTCGCCACTCGGACGAAGCGGGAGTGCCGCTGGGTTATTTTAGTGGGTATACCGGGTCAGACCGGGGAGTCCCACATAGCCCCCCATCCCCCGATGGGAGGGTATGCGTAATGCATTTTTTCCCAGCGCAAAAAAAAAAAAAAAAAAAAAAAAAAAAAAAAAAAAAAAAAAAAAAAAAAAAAAAGGTTAGGTTAGGTTCCGGCGGCTGGCGCCCAAATTGTTGGGCGCGGCTGGGGCGCTGTCAACGCTGCTTCCCAATCTGGGGGGCCCGAGCGCCGCCTGTAGGCGGCTCTACGTGGGGATCGTGCGATCGATGGCCCTGTATGGGGCCCCGATCTGGGCGACTGACCTGACGGCCGGCAGCATCGCAGTCCTGCGGAAGCCGCAGAGAGCGATGGCCGTCAGAGTCGTCCGCGGATATCGCACGATCTCCTACGAGGCGGCTTGCGTACTGGCTGGATCCCCGCCCTGGGACCTGGAGGCGAAAGTGCTCGCGTCGCTGTACCGGTGGCGCGAGGAAGCGCGGGCGCGAGGCGAGGGGCTGATGCAGCGCCATATGGAGCTGCGTCGGTCTCAGCTTCGCGAGGTCCTGGTGGCGGAATGGCGGGACAGGCTCTCACGCCCTACCGCCGGCCTCAGCACTATCGAGGCGGTCCGGCCAGTACTCGAGCCCTGGCTCGGGAGGAGGCACGGCTCCCTGTCGTTTCGGGTGACGCAGGTACTTTCGGGGCATGGTTGCTTCGGGAAGTACCTGTGTCGCATAAACAGGGAGCCGGACGCCCGGTGTCACCACTGCGTCGACTGCCGGGAGGACACGGCGTGGCATACGCTGGCAGAGTGTGCCGCTTGGGAGGAGCCGCGCCGTGCCCTCATCACAGAAGTAGGCAGTGACCTGTCGCTGCCGGCCGTGGTCGAGTCGATGGTCGGCAGCGAAGAGTCCTGGGACGCGGTGGTTTCCTTTTGCGAAACGGTCATGTCGCAGAAGGAGGCTGCGGAAAGGGAGAGGGAGATCTCGTCCACTCACCCTGCCCGCAGCAGGCGCACCGGGCGTCGGCGGAGGGCGGACAACGCCCTCTTCCAGCCCCCCTAAATGGGTCCAGGGGCGACGGACTCGGGGACGTCCGCCGCCCCCCACACATCAGGACCCGAGGTGGCGGCGCGTAGTGTTCCACGCGCGCCCCTCTTAGACGTCACGGGGGGAGTCAAACACCTCACTCCCCCCCCTGACCCGACGAGGCCCGCAGTGGCGGGCCGGCACCAGCCGGGGGTTGCGGAAGGATCGAACGTTCCCGCGACCCCTGGCGCAGGTGTGAGATGGAACACCGGGGTGGTTTTTAGTCAGTAAGAGTCTGACAGACCCCGTCGCCCGCCCCAGGGCGGCGGACATCCATGAGGATTTTCCACCCCGGAACAAAAAAAAAAAAAAAAAAAAAAAAGGTTAGGTTAGGTTATGGGGGCAGCCGTCCCCCCCGGTGGGTTCCCGCATTGTCGAGGCGGGGGGGCTCAGTAGCCGTGGCTTGGACACCCACGGTGAAGCGAAGAGGAACCCGAGGAGGGGCCGCTCGTCAGGGCTTTTGCCTATAAGCCGACGACGTAGCGGCCAACAAGTAGGTTGCGGTGCCGCTTCGGCGACATCGCAACTGAGGCGGGCCGCGATGTCGTTGTAACGGAGGCATCGCGGCTGAGGGTTGAAGGCCGCGGCGGGAGAGGAGTACCGGTATTGCGGTGCGCCGCTCTCCCTACCTTCCGCGGCCTTGACGGGGTCGCCACCGTTCGATGGCGGACGCGGTGGGGCCGCAGGGGAGGAGGAGTGTCGGTATGACGTTGGCCGCTCTCCCTATCCTCTGCGGCCGAAAATTGGCAGGCGGCGGGGCCAATGTCCTGACCCGTCGCAGGGGGACCAAGGGTGCCCAGACACGGGGTCGTCTGGCGCCCATGTGCTGGTTTGGTCCCTGGGGTGGTCACGGCGTGCTATGTGTTCTGGTGCGCCGGTGATGGGGAGTACTCCCCAGAGGAGGGTCCGGTAACGGACAGCCGCGGCGGGTTCACGGATGAGTGCTAACGCGTGCCCGTGTTCCCGCCGTAAGCGGCAGAGGAGGACACCGTGGAGTTTTAGTGGGTTAGAGTCCCACATAACTGCACTATCTCCCCGTGGTAGTGCAGAATGCATGAGCATTTCTCCACGTTAAAAAAAAAAAAAAAAAAAAAAATGGGGGCAGCCGTGATGCGGCTCCGGGCCAAGAACGTGGCTCCGGGGCCCGACGGGATCCACGGCTGCGTGTTAGCCCTCGCTCTGAAGGAGCTTGAGCCCCAACTGAGAGGACTCTACACAGCGTGCCTTGAGCAGGGCCAGTTTCCCACTTTGTGGAAATCTGGTCGTCTGGTCCTGCTCAGGAAGGAGGGGCGCCCCGCGGACTCGCCGTCCGCGTACCGGCCCATAGTGCTGCTAGACGAGGTGGGTAAGCTGTTTGAGCGGATAATCGCAGCCCGCCTCGTCGGCCACTTGTGCGGAGAGGGGCCGGACCTGGACGGTAACCAGTTCGGTTTTCGGCAGGGGCGCTCCACCATTCACGCTGTGTCGCGGGTGAGGGTCCTGGCGGAGGAAGCGGTGGCCCGGGGCGGGGTGTTGTTGGCGGTGTCCTTGGACATCTCCAACGCCTTCAACACCATGCCCTGGAGTACTATTCGGGAGGCACTGCGGTATCATCGGGTGCCTCTCTACCTCCGCCGCATCATTGGGGCTTATCTGTCGGAGAGGAGTGTCACCTACATGGGACGCGATGGCGAAATCCAGCACCGCATGTCGTGCGGTGTTCCACAGGGCTCGGTCGTTGGCCCGCCCCTGTGGAACATCGGGTACGACTGGGTGCTGAGGGGTGAGCTCCAGCCGGGCGTGGAACTGACGTGTTATGCCGACGACACGCTGGTCACTGCCCGGGGGAGCTCGCACAGGGAGGCAGCGTTGCTGGCGACGGCTGCGGTGTCACAGGTGGTGAGCCGCATACGTCGCCTGGGCCTGGAGGTAGCCCTCAACAAGTCGGAGGCCATGGTGTTTCATGGCCCCCGGCGGGCGCCGCCGCCCGGCTTGCATATAGTGGTCGGGGGGGCTCGGATCGCTGTCGAGTCTACCATGAAGTACCTGGGATTGGTGCTCGACAGCCGGTGGGATTTCGGCCCCCACTTCCGGCGGCTGGCGCCCAAATTGTTGGGCGCGGCTGGGGCGCTGTCAACGCTGCTTCCCAATCTGGGGGGCCCGAGCGCCGCCTGTAGGCGGCTCTACGTGGGGATCGTGCGATCGATGGCCCTGTATGGGGCCCCGATCTGGGCGACTGACCTGACGGCCGGTAGCATCGCAGTACTGCGAAAGCCGCAGAGAGCGATGGCCGTCAGAGTCGTCCGCGGATATCGCACGATCTCCTACGAGGCGGCTTGCGTACTGGCTGGATCCCCGCCCTGGGACCTGGAGGCGAAAGTGCTCGCGTCACTGTACCGGTGGCGCGAGGAAGCGCGGGCGCGAGGCGAGGGGCTGATGCAGCGCCATATGGAGCTGCGTCGGTCTCAGCTTCGCGAGGTCCTGGTGGCGGAATGGCGGGACAGGCTCTCACGCCCTACCGCCGGCCTCAGCACTATCGTGGCGGTCCGGCCAGTACTCGAGCCCTGGCTCGGGAGGAGGCACGGCTCCCTGTCGTTTCGGGTGACGCAGGTACTTTCGGGGCATGGTTGCTTCGGGAAGTACCTGTGTCGCATAAACAGGGAGCCGGACGCCCGGTGTCACCACTGCGTCGACTGCCGGGAGGACACGGCGTGGCATACGCTGGCAGAGTGTGCCGCTTGGGAGGAGCCGCGCCGTGCCCTCATCACAGAAGTAGGCAGTGACCTGTCGCTGCCGGCCGTGGTCGAGTCGATGGTCGGCAGCGAAGAGTCCTGGGACGCGGTGGTTTCCTTTTGCGAAACAGTCATGTCGCAGAAGGAGGCTGCGGAAAGGGAGAGGGAGATCTCGTCCACTCACCCTGCCCGCAGCAGGCGCACCGGGCGTCGGCGGAGGGCGGACAACGCCCTCTTCCAGCCCCCCTAAATGGGTCCAGGGGCGACGGACTCGGGGACGTCCGCCGCCCCCCACACATCAGGACCCGAGGTGGCGGCGCGTAGTGTTCCACGCGCGCCCCTCTTAGACGTCACGGGGGGAGTCAAACACCTCACTCCCCCCCCTGACCCGACGAGGCCCGCAGTGGCGGGCCGGCACCAGCCGGGGGTTGCGGAAGGATCGAACGTTCCCGCGACCCCTGGCGTAGGTGTGAGATGGAACACCGGGGTGGTTTTTAGTCAGTAAGAGTCTGACAGACCCCGTCGCCCGCCCCAGGGCGGCGGACATCCATGAGGATTTTCCACCCCGGAACAAAAAAAAAAAAAAAAAAAAAGGTTAGGTTAGGTTAGGTTGGGGTGGGGGACCACCCCACAGTGCTTGCGTCCACGTCGCGTCCCCTGGAAACGGCCCAGTTCTGACCACCGTAACGGAGTGGCAGACTGGGTACGGCCAAAGTGCACTGTGCATTCGCAACTTGTTTTTAACCCTATTGTCTTGTTTGTTTGCGAACCCGCGGGAAACATGTCGAGTCCTGCGCGGGACGCCTGCGGGCGTTTTTTTAAAACAAAAAGGCCCTTCTCAGGGCCAACCCAAAGGCCCTTCTCAGGGCCAACCCAAAGGCCCTTCTCAGGGCCAAACCAAAGGCCCTTCTCAGGGCCAACCAAAAGGCCCTTCTCAGGGCCAACCAAAAGGCCCTTCTCAGGGCCACTCCGACGCTTCAGCGTCAGAGACTAGCCGCGCGCCGTCTGCGGCTAGTTTCCTCGGAGGGGCGGACGAGTCGTCCGACAACGACTCACTGATCAGTGTGTCGGACGCGGACGACTCTCGTTCGCGGAAGAGAATCCACCGGAGCGGTGGGTCCGAGGGCTCCTCGGCCTCGGGGTCGACGCGGTTGTCGAAGGCTAAAAAGCCGACGGTGGCCGCGGAGACCCATGTCGTTGGGCTCGCCAACGCCCAACGCCAGTTGGACCTGGCTCGGCGGGCTCAGCTCCAGCAAGAGCTGGAGGAGCGGGTTGCCGCTACTGAGAAGCGGGCGCTCGCCGCCCGGGCCAAGTCCGGGTACGGTGCGTCCCGCGTTCTCTACGCGGACCACTCTCTGGCCGAGCTAGAGAGAATGGCGGAGGAGGACGAGAGGGAGATCGTGGAGGTAGCCTCAAAGTCCTCCAACCTAAAGGGGACATTGCAGAAGGCATTAAAATGCAGGGCCGCCAGCATGCGCGGTGTCATCGCGGAGCTGGTGCAGCGAAAGACCACCGACGAGACGCGGCAACTGCAGGCGAAGGTTGATCGCCTGCAGTCGGAGGTCAGCCAGCTTCATCAGAAGCTGGCAGAAGCCACGGCCCGGCCACAACAGGCCAAGACGAGCCCTGCGGCAGAGGGCCCCTCCTCCAACCTTGAGGACATCATCCGCAAGGTCGTAATGGAGGAGAGGGCCTTCACAAGAGCCTGCTTAGCAGGAATCGAGGACCGGCTCCTGCCGGAGAAACGCCACCGACCGCCGCTTGCGGCGGATACGAGGCAGCGCGAGCCGGGGCCGTCCTCCTCCCAAGCGGAAGATGCCCTTCTCCCTTCCACGACCCCGTCCAACGAGTGGACGGAAGTTGTCCGTAAGGGGAAGGGGAAGGGTAAAAAGTCGACGACGGCCGTCCCTGTCGTCCCCGCCACCACCGCTCCCAGCCAAGAGCAGACGACCGGCAAGGGAAAGGGGACGTTGAAAGGGAAAGAAAAGAGGGGAAAGAGGCGACTAGTCCCTCCAAAATCCGCGGCAGTCGTGGTGACGCTCACCGCGGAGGCTGCGGACCGGGGGGAGACGTACGCGTCCATTTTGGTGCGGGCGCGTGCGAATGCCGATCCTGCCCAACTGGGGATCGGCAGTGTGTCTTGCCGGCGGACTCAGGCCGGGGCTCGAATTTTCGAGTTCCCGGGGGCAGAGGGGAGTGCCATGCTTTTGGGGAGGGGAGTGCTTTGGCCGTAGCCAGCACTTCGGTACGACGTGTGGCCTGGACTGGAGCAGACGAATGCGTACACAACGCCACACGATCAGTAGTAGCAGGGTCGGCCGCAGAAGTTGAAGCGGGGGCGCACGCGGGGGCAAGCGCAGCGGCTTGCGTAGATTGCTCAAAATGCAATAAAGAATGATGTTTGCCGTTGCATTTCCGACATGTGGACTTAGATTGACACTTAGATACGGTATGTTGGCTACTTAAGCAGTTACCACATCTGTTATTGTCCTTTACAAACTTAAATCTATCAGTCGCGCTCAACTTCTGAAACGCATTGCACGTAAACAAGTTTTTATGCGTGGAATGACAAAGCGAACATTTAGATTCAGTAGCCACAAACACCTGCGATACCTTAGATGAGGTGTTGGAGCTACCTGCGGGGGCGGGCTTAGATGCCGCAGAAGAGGTGCGAAACAAGATTTTTACTTGTTCACGAACAAACCTTACGAAAGAATCATAATCTAACTCCTGTTGATTACGAAGCGACATTTCAAAATGTTTTGCGATATCTGAGTCTATTAATTTTAGACCCAAATGAATAAATATAAAATCATCCAACCTATCTATTTTCAATTGTTTGAGTCCCGCAACCGTAGCAGTAAATTTATCGAAACCCTTTTCAATGTTAGCGGGCGTCGAACCGAACGATTTCAATGAGAACAGCTGATTTAGATAATTAGTGGCGAGCGCGCGAGTATCCAGGTACTTTGCGATAAGCGCATCCCAGACCACGCGGTAGTTATCGCCAGAAGGTACAATACCTAGTGCCACATTCCTAGCCTTTCCCTTTAAACAACTCAGCAGATAATGAATGCGATCAGAATCTGATAAATCGCCGTTAGCATGTATAATACGTTTGAAAGTCTCATAAAAGAACGGGAAACTCTGAATATCACCATCAAATGTAGGCAACTCAATTTTAGGTACCTTTATGTGATAAGCATTAGGGCTCGATTTCATGCTAATCGAAGCAACAGCAGCGGGTTCCTTGGAATCACGTGATTCAGTTAATGAAGCCAAAGTATTTTGTATCTCGCAGACCAATTCATCAAATGAAGTTAAAGCACTATAGCTTACTTCGTATTTTGGATCTAATGTCAAATTCAACATATTTATCTCGTCCATAATCTCATTGAATTCGCTACGTAAGGCACCCATTTGTTTAGCCTGAGCAATAAAAGTTTTACGTAATCTTTCGGTTGTTAAAGATTTTGTTCCGGCCATGGCTGCTTCGGAACGTACCTGCACCGGATCGGGAGGGAGGAGACCCCGGCGTGCCACGACTGCGGCGCGGCGGAGGACACGGCGCAGCACACGCTCGAAGTGTGCCCGGCTTGGTCCGAGCTGCGCCGCGGTCTGACCGCGGTGGTCGGACAGGACCTCTCGCTTCCCTGCGTGGTCAACGCCATGCTGGAGAGCGAGGGGGCCTGGTCAGCGGTTGCCTCCTTTTGCGAGGACGTAATCTCGCAAAAGGAGGAGGCGGAGCGCGCGCGGGAGGATGACCCTCTCGCTGCGCCGCTCCGCAGACGAAGAAGGGGTCGGAGAGGGCGACATCCTCCCCCTCCTCATGGTGGCGATGGGCGGGCGACAGGCGCGGGGGCGCCATCTCCCGCATTGCACCCATCACCACCTTCTTCGTCGGTCACTCCCGGGCCCATCCCCCTCCCCACGGGGGGGGTGTGAGGGGTCCGCCCTGAGGAGCAATCGTCGGCGGAGGACTGGACGTTAAGGCTGTGCCGGTTTCCCAGTCCCCCGCCACTCGGACGAAGCGGGAGTGCCGCTGGGTTATTTTAGTGGGTATACCGGGTCATACCGGGGAGTCCCACATAGCCCCCCATCCCCCGATGGGAGGGTATGCGTAACGCATTTTTTCCCAGCGCAAAAAAAAAAAAAAAAAAAAAAAAAAAAAAAAAAGGTTAGGTTAGGTTGATTGCCAGTTGCAACGTCCGGGGACGCGCCGTCGAGTATTGGTCGGCCTCATGCGGTGTGTCCCTCCTCAACAGGGGGGCGGTCCACACGTGTGTGCGGCAACAGGGCGGCTCGGTGGTGGACGTCTCGTTTGCCACCCCCGCCCTAGCCGCCCGCGTCGTCAACTGGCGGGTGGAGATGGTGGAGACCTTGTCGGACCACCGATATGTGCGGTTCGACATCTCCACCCAGGGGGGGGGGATGGCCCGCGCCGGGCAATCTCCCTTCCCGCGGTGGGCACTCACCCGCCTGGACCGGGAGGCAGCTGAGGAGGCGGCCTTCCTCCAGGACTGGCTGTCGCCCCCTGTCGATGTCCTGGACGTGGACGCCGCAGCGGTCCGGCTCAGGGGGTCCCTGACCGAGGTGTGCAACTCCAGCATGCCTCGGTCTCGCCGTCCGCCTCCCCGTCGCGCCGTCTATTGGTGGACGGAGGAGCTGACGGGTCTCCGGGCCGCCTGCGTGGCGGCCAGAAGGGCCTACGCGCGGAGCCGACGTCGCAGCGCCCAAAACCGAGACCGGGCAGAAGAGGACCGCCTATACGCCTGTTACGTAGAGGCGAAGAAGGTCCTCAAGTCTGCAATGGGCGCTGCAGAAGACTCGGCGAGGGCCGAGATGCTGGAGGGTCTCGACAGAGATCCTTATGGGAGGCCATATAAGGCGGCGCGTAACCAGCTACGTCCCTATGGTCCCCCACTGACGGAGACCCTCGAGCCAGCGTTGCTGGATGGGGTGGTCCGGTCCCTGTTTCCGCGCAGGACCGACGACTTCACCCCACCAACTATGGATCCCCCGCAGGGGGCGGCTTCGCCGGAGGTAGACGTCCCCCCGGTGACGGCGGCGGAAGTCCGCGCGGGGGTTCTCAGCCTCCGCGCGAAGAAGACGGCCCCCGGACCAGACGGCGTCCCCGCACGGGTGGTGGCGATCGCCGCCTCCCAAATGGAGGACAGGTTTCGGGACCTCTTCAGCGCATGCTTTACGGCTGGGAGGTTCCCGAAACTTTGGAAGGAGGGGCAGCTCTGCCTCCTCCGAAAAGAGGGACGCCCGGTGGACTCCCCATCGGCATACCGGCCCATCGTCCTGCTCGATGAGGTCGGTAAGATGTTCGAGGGGATCGTCGCGTCCCGGCTTGATAGCCTTTTGCGGGGGGTAGGGCCGGACCTGTCGGACGCCCAATTCGGTTTCCGTCG
Organism: Mesoligia furuncula; assembly: GCA_916614155.1. NCBI lineage: Eukaryota > Metazoa > Arthropoda > Insecta > Lepidoptera > Noctuidae > Mesoligia > Mesoligia furuncula. Next base: position 68,724 of record OU744807.1, on the reverse strand, counting down.
AGGGCGTTCGACGATCGATGCGCTGGCCCTACTCAAGGGCCAGGTGAGGGAGGCGGTGGAGGCGGGGGACGGAGTGCTGGCGGTGTCGTTCGACATCGCAAACGCCTTCAACTCCGTCCCCCACTCGACGATATTGGAGGCTATCCGGTACCACGGAGTGCCCCAATACCTGCTGAACCTCCTGGCCAGCTACTTGGAGGGCCGAGAGGTCCTCCTCGTGGACAAGACGGCCACGGTGAGGCGGTACGGCGCAGAGTCCGGTGTTCCGCAGGGGTCAGTGCTGGGGCCCCCCCTGTGGAACATCGGGTTCGACTGGCTCCTACGGGGAGTCCTCCTCCAGGGCACGAGTGTCATCTGCTACGCGGATGACACTCTCCTCACTGCCCGGGGGAGGAACTTTGGGGACGCGGCCTGTCTGGCCTCGGCTGGCGGATCCTTGGTCGCAGAGAGGATCCGCCGCCTGGGATTGAAGGTGGCGCTGCACAAGACCGAGGCCGTGTTCTTTCACGGGCCTCGGCAGCGCTGCCCTCCCGACGCCCACATTGTCGTAGAGGGCGTCCGGATAGGGGTCCAGCCCCAGATGAAGTATCTGGGCCTGGTGCTGGACGACAGGTGGCGCTTCGGCCCGCATTTCAGCGGGCTGTCGACGCGCCTATTGAAGGCCGCGGACGCCCTCTCCTGGCTCCTCCCGAACCTGGGGGGACCCAAGGCGAAATGCCGGCACCTGTATGCCGGCATTCTGAAAAGCATGGCCCTATACGGGGCCCCCATATGGGCGGACTCCCTCCACAGGAGGGAGAACGCGACCGCCTTGCGCAAGCCCCAAAGGGCCATTGCACTGCGGGTGGCGAGGGCCTACCGCTCGGTGGGCTTCTCGGCGGCGTGCGCTCTGGCCGGCACCCCTCCTTGGGAGTTGGAGGCTTGGGTGCTCGCCAGAGTGTACGAGTGGACCGCGCACCGGAGGGCGCTCGGGGAGCGCCCCGTCGCCGAAGAGCGGGAGGCCGTGCGGCGGGAGGCGAGGGACGCAATCGTCCTCCACTGGACGGAGGACCTCGCCACCGCCGCCTTTGGCCGCCGGACGTTGGACGCGCTCGGTCCGGTCCTGCGGAGCTGGCTCGAGCGGTCCCACGGTTTCCTCTCGTTCCGTCTGGTGCAGGTGTTGTCCGGGCATGGCAGTTTCGGATCGTACCTGCACCGGATCGGGAGGGAGGAGACCCCGGCGTGCCACGACTGCGGCGCGGCGGAGGACACGGCGCAGCACACGCTCGAAGTGTGCCCGGCTTGGTCCGAGCTGCGCCGCGGTCTGACCGCGGTGGTCGGACAGGACCTCTCGCTTCCCTGCGTGGTCAACGCCATGCTGGAGAGCGAGGGGGCCTGGTCAGCGGTTGCCTCCTTTTGCGAGGACGTAATCTCGCAAAAGGAGGAGGCGGAGCGCGCGCGGGAGGATGACCCTCTCGCTGCGCCGCTCCGCAGACGAAGAAGGGGTCGGAGAGGGCGACATCCTCCCCCTCCTCATGGTGGCGATGGGCGGGCGACAGGCGCGGGGGCGCCATCTCCCGCATTGCACCCATCACCACCTTCTTCGTCGGTCACTCCCGGGTCCGTCCCCCTCCCCACGGGGGGGGTGTGAGGGGTCCGCCCTGAGGAGCAATCGTCGGCGGAGGACTGGACGTTAAGGCTGTGCCGGTTTCCCAGTCCCCCGCCACTCGGACGAAGCGGGAGTGCCGCTGGGTTATTTTAGTGGGTATACCGGGTCAGACCGGGGAGTCCCACATAGCCCCCCATCCCCCGATGGGAGGGTATGCGTAACGCATTTTTTCCCAGCGCAAAAAAAAAAAAAAAAAAAAAAAAAGGTTAGGTTAGGTTAGGTTGGGGGACCACCCCACAGTGCTTGCGTCCACGTCGCGTCCCCTGGAAACGGCCCAGTTCTGACCACCGTAACGGAGTGGCAGACTGGGTACGGCCAAAGTGCACTGTGCTTTCGCAACTGTTTTTAATCTTATTGTCTTGTTTGTTTGCGAACCTGCGGGGAAATGTCGAGTCCTGCGCGGGACGCCTGCGGGCGATTTTTAAAACAAAAAGGCCCTTCTCAGGGCCAACCCAAAGGCCCTTCTCAGGGCCAACCCAAAGGCCCTTCTCAGGGCCAACCAAAAGGCCCTTCTCAGGGCCAACCAAAAGGCCCTTCTCAGGGCCAACCAAAAGGCCCTTCTCAGGGCCACTCCGACGCTTCAGCGTCAGAAACTAGCCGCGCGCCGTCTGCGGCTAGTTTCCTCGGAGGGGCGGACGAGTCGTCAGACGACGACTCACTAATTAGTGTGTCGGACGTGGACGACTGCCGATCGCGTAAGCGAGTCCACCGGAGCGGTGGGTCCGAGGGCTCCTCGGCCTCGGGGTCGACGCGGTTGTCGAAGGCTAAAAAGCCGACGGTGGCCGCGGAGACCCATGTCGTTGGGCTCGCGAACGCCCAACGCCAGCTAGACCTAGCTCGGCGGGCTCAGCTCCAGCAAGAGCTGGAGGAGCGGGTGGCCGCTACTGAGAAACGGGCGCACGCCGCCCGGGCCAAGTCCGGGTACGGTATGTCCCGGGTTCTATACGCGGACCACTCTCTAGCTGAGCTGGAGAAAATGGCGGAGGAGGACGAGAGGGAGATCGTGGAGGTCGCCTCGAAGTCCTCCAACCTAAAGGGCACCTTGCAGAAGGCCCTGAAGTGCAGAGCCGCCAGCATGCGCGGTGTCGTCGCGGAGCTGGTCCAGCGAAAGACCACCGACGAGACGCGACAACTGCAGGCGAAGGTAGATCGCCTGCAGTCGGAGGTCAGCCAGCTTCATCAGAAGCTGGCCGAAGCCACGGCCCGGCCACAACAGGCCAAGACGAGCCCTGCGGCAGAGGGCCCCACCTCCAACAACCTTGAGGATATTATCCGCAAGGTCGTAATGGAGGAGAGGGCCTTCACTAGAGCCTGCTTAGCAGGGATTGAGGACCGACTCCTGCCGGAGAAATGCCTCCGACCGCCGCTTGCGGCAGATACGAGGCATAGCGAGCCGGGACCGTCATCCTCCTCCCAGGCGGAAGACGCCCTTCTCCCCTCAACGACCCCGTCCAACGGGTGGACGGAGGTGGTCCGTAAGGGGAAGGGCAGGGGCAAGAAGACGACGACGGCCGTCCCTGCCGTCCCCGCCACCACCGCTCCCAGCCAAGCGCAGAAGGCCGGCAGTGGAAAGGGAACAAGGAAAGGGAAGGGGAGGGGAAACGGGCGACTAGTCCCCCCAAAAACCGCGGCGGTCGTGGTGACCCTCACCGCGGAGGCTGCTGACCGGGGGGAGACGTACGCGTCCGTTCTGTTGCGGGCGCGTGCCAATGCGGATCCCACCCAACTGGGGATCGGCAGCGTCTCTTGCCGGCGGACCCAAGCCGGGGCTCGAATTTTCGAGTTCCCGGGGGCAGAGGGGAGTACCCACGCGGACCTCTTCGCAGCCAAGCTGCAGGAGGTCATCGCGGATTCCGCCAAGGTGGCCCGGCCGGTCAAGTCAGCGGCCATAGAGGTGGCTGACTTGGACGACTCCGTCACCAAGGAGGAGGTGGTGGCGGCGGTCGCGGCGATAGGGGGCTGTGGCGTCGCAGCGGTCCAAGGCCGGGACATAAGACCCGGTCGCGGCGGCATGGGCACCATTCGCCTCGAGTGCCCAGTCGCCGCTGCCAAAGCCGTCCTTGCCAAGGGACGGCTCACAGTCGGCTTCAGCTCGGGTGCAGTCCGGGCACTCGAGGACCAGCCTCTGCGGTGTTTCCGGTGCTTCGGCATCGGACACACCCGGGCCCTGTGTCCATCCACGGTCGACAGGACGGACACGTGCTTCCGCTGCGGCAAGGAGGGCCACAAAGCCGCCTCCTGCGAGGCCGCCGCGCCGCACTGCGCGGTGTGTGCCGCCAGTGGCTGCCCCGCCGACCACGTCACGAGGGGGAGGAATTGCAATCCTCCCCCTAAGCGGGGCAAAGCGCAGGCGCCGACCGGGCCTGCTGCTGCTGCCAAAAGCACTGCGGCGGCTGCGGTGGCGGCGGAGGGGGGTGCGATGTCCGACTGATGGATAGGGTCGAACATCGCATACTTCAGGCGAACGCCAACCACTGCCGGGCAGCCCAGGATCTGCTGATGCAGACCATGGCTGAGTGGTTGGTGGACTTGGCGGTGGTCGCCGAGCCTTACTCGGTCCCTGGCCGTTGGCTGGGCGACCGGGACGGCTTGGTGGCGCTGGTGTCGCGGTCTTCCACGGACTCCCCTCCCCTCTCGCTCTTAGAGAGGGGACCGGGATACGTGGCCGCCGCGTGGGGAGACATGGCCCTGGTTGGGGTCTACTTCTCCCCGAACCGCCCTCTCTCGGACTTTGAGGATTTCCTCGAGATCCTCACCGCAGTCGTAGGGAGGGCGGCGCCGCGCCAGGTCGTGGTGCTGGGCGACCTGAACGCCAAGTCGGTGGCCTGGGGCAACCCGGCTGCCGGTTGCAACGTCCGGGGACGCGCCGTCGAGTTTTGGGCGGCCTCATGCGGTGTGTCCCTCCTCAACAGGGGGGCGGTCCACACGTGTGTGCGGCAACAGGGAGGGTCGGTGGTGGACGTCTCGTTTGCCACCCCCGCCTTAGCCGCCCGCGTCGTCAACTGGCGGGTAGAGATGGTGGAGACCTTGTCGGACCACCGATATGTGCGGTTCGACATCTCCACCCAGGGGGGGAGGATGGCCCGCGCCGGGCAATCTCCCTTCCCGCGGTGGGCACTCACCCGCCTGGACCGGGAGGCAGCTGAGGAGGCGGCGTTCCTCCAGGACTGGCTGTCGCCCCCTGTCGATGTCCTGGACGTGGACGCCGCAGCGGTCCGGCTCAGGGGGTCTCTGACCGAGGTGTGCAACTCCAGCATGCCTCGGTCTCGCCGTCCGCCTCCCCGTCGCGCCGTCTATTGGTGGACGGAGGAGCTGACGGGTCTCCGGGCCGCCTGCGTGGCGGCCAGAAGGGCCTACGCGCGGAGCCGACGGCGCAGCGCCCAAAACCGAGTCCGGGCAGAGGAGGACCGCCTACACGCCTCTTACGTAGAGGCGAGGACGGTCCTCAAGTCTGCAATGGGCGCTGCAGAAGACTCGGCGAGGGCCGAGATGCTGGAGGGTCTCGACAGGGATCCCTATGGGAGACCATACAAGGCGGCGCGGAACCAGCTGCGCCCCTATGGTCCCCCACTGACGGAGACCCTCGAGCCAGCGTTGCTGGATGGGGTGGTCCGGTCCCTGTTTCCGCGCAGGACCGACGACTTCACCCCACCAACGATGAATCCCCCGCAAGGGGCGGCTTCGCCGGAGGAGGACGTCCCCCCGGTGACGGCGGCGGAGGTCCGCGCGGGGGTTCTCAGCCTCCGCGCGAAGAAGACGGCCCCCGGACCAGACGGCGTCCCCGCACGGGTGGTGGCGATCGCCGCCTCCCAAATGGAGGACAGGTTTCGGGACCTCTTCAGCGCGTGCTTTACGGCTGGGAGGTTCCCGCAACTTTGGAAGGAGGGGCAGCTGTGCCTCCTCCGAAAGGAGGGACGCCCGGCCGACTCCCCATCGGCATACCGGCCCATCGTCCTGCTCGATGAGGTCGGTAAGATGTTCGAGGGGATCGTCGCGTCCCGGCTTGATAGCCTTTTGCGGGGGGTAGGGCCGGACCTGTCGGACGCCCAATTCGGTTTCCGTCGAGGGCGTTCGACGATCGATGCGCTGGCCCTACTCAAGGGCCAGGTGAGGGAGGCGGTGGAGGCGGGGGACGGAGTGCTGGCGGTGTCGTTCGACATCGCAAACGCCTTCAACTCCGTCCCCCACTCGACGATATTGGAGGCGCTCCGGTATCACGGAGTGCCCCAATACCTGCGGAACCTCCTGGCCAGCTACTTGGAGGGCCGAGAGGTCCTCCTCGTGGACAAGACGGCCACGGTGAGGCGGTACGGCGCAGAGTCCGGTGTTCCGCAGGGGTCAGTGCTGGGGCCCCCCCTGTGGAACATCGGCTTCGACTGGCTACTGCGGGGAGTCCTCCTCCAGGGCACGAGTGTCATCTGCTACGCGGATGACACTCTCCTCACTGCCCGGGGGAGGAACTTCGGGGACGCGGCCTGTCTGGCCTCGGCTGGCGGATCCTTGGTCGCAGAGAGGATCCGCCGCCTGGGATTGAAGGTGGCGCTGCACAAGACCGAGGCCGTGTTCTTTCACGGGCCTCGGCAGCGCTGCCCTCCCGACGCCCACATTGTCGTGGAGGGCGTCCGGATAGGGGTCCAGCCCCAGATGAAGTATCTGGGCCTGGTGCTGGACGACAGGTGGCGCTTCGGCCCGCATTTCAGCGGGCTGTCGACGCGCCTCTTGAAAGCTGCGGACGCCCTCTCCTGGCTCCTCCCGAACCTGGGGGGGCCCAAGGCGAAATGCCGGCAGCTGTATGCCGGCATCCTTAAGAGCATGGCCCTATACGGGGCCCCCATCTGGGCGGATTCCCTCCACAGAAGGGAGAACGCGACCGCCTTGCGCAAGCCCCAAAGGGCCATTGCACTGCGGGTGGCGAGGGCCTACCGCTCGGTGGGCTTCTCGGCGGCGTGCGCTCTGGCCGGCACCCCTCCTTGGGAGTTGGAGGCTTGGGTGCTCGCCAGAGTGTACGAGTGGACCGCGCACCGGAGGGCGCTCGGGGAGCGCCCCGTCGCCGAAGAGCGGGAGGCCGTGCGGCGGGAGGCGAGGGACGCAATCGTCCTCCACTGGACGGAGGACCTCGCCACCGCCGCCTTTGGCCGCCGGACGTTGGACGCGCTCGGTCCGGTCCTGCGGAGCTGGCTCGAGCGGTCCCACGGTTTCCTCTCGTTCCGTCTGGTGCAGGTGCTATCCGGCCATGGCTGCTTCGGAACGTACCTGCACCGGATCGGGAGGGAGGAGACCCCGGCGTGCCACGACTGCGGCGCGGCGGAGGACACGGCGCAGCACACGCTCGAAGTGTGCCCGGCTTGGTCCGAGCTGCGCCGCGGTCTGAACGCGGTGGTCGGACAGGACCTCTCGCTTCCCTGCGTGGTCAACGCCATGCTGGAGAGCGAGGGGGCCTGGTCAGCGGTTGCCTCCTTTTGCGAGGACGTAATCTCGCAAAAGGAGGAGGCGGAGCGCGCGCGGGAGGATGACCCTCTCGCTGCGCCGCTCCGCAGACGAAGAAGGGGTCGGAGAAGGCGCAATCCTCTCCCTCCTCATGGTGGCGATGGGCGGGCGACAGGCGCGGGGGCGCCATCTCCCGCATTGCACCCATCACCACCTTCTTCGTCGGTCACTCCCGGGCCCGTCCCCCTCCCCACGGGGGGGGTGTGAGGGGTCCGCCCTGAGGAGCAATCGTCGGCGGAGGACTGGACGTTAAGGCTGTGCCGGTTTCCCAGTCCCCCGCCACTCGGACGAAGCGGGAGTGCCGCTGGGTTATTTTAGTGGGTATACCGGGTCATACCGGGGAGTCCCACATAGCCCCCCATCCCCCGATGGGAGGGTATGCGTAATGCATTTTTTCCCAGCGCAAAAAAAAAAAAAAAAAAAAAAAGGTTAGGTTAGGTTCATGCCTCGGTCTCGCCGTCCGCCTCCCCGTCGCGCCGTCTATTGGTGGACGGAGGAGCTGACGGGTCTCCGGGCCGCCTGCGTGGCGACCAGAAGGGCCTACGCGCGGAGCCGACGGCGCAGCGCCCAAAACCGAGACCGGGCAGAAGAGGACCGCCTATACGCCTCTTACGTAGAGGCGAAGAAGGTCCTCAAGTCTGCAATGGGCGCTGCAGAAGACTCGGCGAGGGCCGAGATGCTGGAGGGTCTCGACAGGGATCCTTATGGGAGACCATACAAGGCCGCGCGGAACCAGCTGCGCCCCTATGGTCCCCCACTGACGGAGACCCTCGAGCCGGCGTTGCTGGATGGGGTGGTCCGGTCCCTGTTTCCGCGCAGGACCGACGACTTCACCCCACCAACGATGAATCCCCCGCAAGGGGCGGCTTCGCCGGAGGAAGACGTCCCCCCGGTGACGGCGGAGGAGGTCCGCGCGGGGGTTCTCAGCCTCCGCGCGAAGAAGACGGCCCCCGGACCAGACGGCGTCCCCGCACGGGTGGTGGCGATCGCCGCCTCCCAAATGGAGGACAGGTTTCGGGACCTCTTCAGCGCGTGCTTTACGGCTGGGAGGTTCCCGAAACTTTGGAAGGAGGGGCAGCTCTGCCTCCTCCGAAAAGAGGGACGCCCGGTGGACTCCCCATCGGCATACCGGCCCATCGTCCTGCTCGATGAGGTCGGTAAGATGTTCGAGGGGATCGTCGCGTCCCGGCTTGATAGCCTTTTGCGGGGGGTAGGGCCGGACCTGTCGCAGGCCCAATTCGGATTCCGTCGAGGGCGTTCGACGATCGATGCGCTGGCCCTACTCAAGGGCCAGGTGAGGGAGGCGGTGGAGGCGGGGGACGGAGTGCTGGCGGTGTCGTTCGACATCGCAAACGCCTTCAACTCCGTCCCCCACTCGACGATATTGGAGGCGCTCCGGTATCACGGAGCGCCCCAGTACCTGCAGAACCTCCTGGCCAGCTACTTGGAGGGCCGAGAGGTCCTCCTCGTGGACAAGACGGCCACGGTGAGGCGGTACGGCGCAGAGTCCGGTGTTCCGCAGGGGTCAGTGCTGGGGCCCCCCCTGTGGAACATCGGGTTCGACTGGCTCCTACGGGGAGTCCTCCTCCAGGGCACGAGTGTCATATGCTACGCGGATGACACTCTCCTTACTGCCCGGGGGAGGAACTTTGGGGACGCGGCCTGTCTGGCCTCGGCTGGCGGATCCTTGGTCGCAGAGAGGATCCGCCGCCTGGGATTGAAGGTGGCGCTGCACAAGACCGAGGCCGTGTTCTTTCACGGGCCTCGGCAGCGCTGCCCTCCCGACGCCCACATTGTCGTAGAGGGCGTCCGGATAGGGGTCCAGCCCCAGATGAAGTATCTGGGCCTGGTGCTGGACGACAGGTGGCGCTTCGGCCCGCATTTCAGCGGGCTGTCGACGCGCCTATTGAAGGCCGCAGACGCCCTCTCCTGGCTCCTCCCGAACCTGGGGGGGCCCAAGGCGAAATGCCGGCACCTGTATGCCGGCATTCTGAAAAGCATGGCCCTATACGGGGCCCCCATCTGGGCGGACTCCCTCCACAGGAGGGAGAACGCGACCGCCTTGCGCAAGCCCCAAAGGGCCATTGCACTGCGGGTGGCGAGGGCCTACCGCTCGGTGGGCTACTCGGCGGCGTGCGCTCTGGCCGGCACCCCTCCTTGGGAGTTGGAGGCTTGGGTGCTCGCCAGAGTCTACGAGTGGACCATGCACCGGAGGGCGCTTGGGGAGCGCCCTGTCGCCGAAGAGCGGGAGGCCGTGCGGCGGGAGGCGAGGGACGCAATCGTCCTCCACTGGACGGAGGACCTCGCCACCGCCGCCTTTGGCCGCCGGACGTTGGACGCGCTCGGTCCGGTCCTGCGGAGCTGGCTCGAGCGGTCCCACGGTTTCCTCTCGTTCCGTCTGGTGCAGGTGCTATCCGGCCATGGCTGTTTCGGAACGTACCTGCACCGGATCGGGAGGGAGGAGACCCCGGCGTGCTACGACTGCGGCGCGGCGGAGGACACGGCGCAGCACACGCTCGAAGTGTGCCCGGCTTGGTCCGAGCTGCGCCGCGGTCTGACCGCGGTGGTCGGACAGGACCTCTCGCTTCCCTGCGTGGTCAACGCCATGCTGGAGAGCGAGGGGGCCTGGTCAGCGGTTGCCTCCTTTTGCGAGGACGTAATCTCGCAAAAGGAGGAGGCGGAGCGCGCGCGGGAAGATGACCCTCTCGCTGTGCCGCTCCGCAGACGAAGAAGGGGTCGGAGAGGACGAAATCCTCCCCCTCCTCATGGTGGCGATGGGCGGGCGACAGGCGCGGGGGCGCCATCTCCCGCATTGCACCCATCACCACCTTCTTCGTCGGTCACTCCCGGGCCCGTCCCCCTCCCCACGGGGGGGGTGTGAGGGGTCCGCCCTGAGGAGCAATCGTCGGCGGAGGACTGGACGTTAAGGCTGTGCCGGTTTCCCAGTCCCCCGCCACTCGGACGAAGCGGGAGTGCCGCTGGGTTATTTTAGTGGGTATACCGGGTCAGACCGGGGAGTCCCACATAGCCCCCCATCCCCCGATGGGAGGGTATGCGTAACGCATTTTTTCCCAGCGCAAAAAAAAAAAAAAAAAAAAAAAAAAAAAAAAGGTTAGGTTAGCCGCCGGGCCGGGCGTGGAACTGACGTGTTATGCCGACGACACGCTGGTCACTGCCCGGGGGAGCTCGCACAGGGAGGCAGCGTTGCTAGCGACGGCTGCGGTGTCACAGGTGGTGAGCCGCATACGTCGCCTGGGCCTGGAGGTGGCCCTCAACAAGTCGGAGGCCATGGTGTTTCATGGCCCCCGGCGGGCGCCGCCGCCCGGCTTACACATAGTGGTCGGGGGGGCTCGGATCGCTGTCGAGTCTACCATGAAGTACCTGGGATTGGTGCTCGACAGCCGGTGGGATTTCGGCCCCCACTTCCGGCGGCTGGCGCCCAAATTGTTGGGCGCGGCTGGGGCGCTGTCAACGCTGCTTCCCAATCTGGGGGGCCCGAGCGCCGCCTGTAGGCGGCTCTACGTGGGGATCGTGCGATCGATGGCCCTGTATGGGGCCCCGATCTGGGCGACTGACCTGACGGCCGGCAGCATCGCAGTCCTGCGGAAGCCGCAGAGAGCGATGGCCGTCAGAGTCGTCCGCGGATATCGCACGATCTCCTACGAGGCGGCTTGCGTACTGGCTGGATCCCCGCCCTGGGACCTGGAGGCGAAAGTGCTCGCGTCGCTGTACCGGTGGCGCGAGGAAGCGCGGGCGCGAGGCGAGGGGCTGATGCAGCGCCATATGGAGCTGCGTCGGTCTCAGCTTCGCGAGGTCCTGGTGGCGGAATGGCGGGACAGGCTCTCACGCCCTACCGCCGGCCTCAGCACTATCGAGGCGGTCCGGCCAGTACTCGAGCCCTGGCTCGGGAGGAGGCACGGCTCCCTGTCGTTTCGGGTGACGCAGGTACTTTCGGGGCATGGTTGCTTCGGGAAGTACCTGTGTCGCATAAACAGGGAGCCGGACGCCCGGTGTCACCACTGCGTCGACTGCCGGGAGGACACGGCGTGGCATACGCTGGCAGAGTGTGCCGCTTGGGAGGAGCCGCGCCGTGCCCTCATCACAGAAGTAGGCAGTGACCTGTCGCTGCCGGCCGTGGTCGAGTCGATGGTCGGCAGCGAAGAGTCCTGGGACGCGGTGGTTTCCTTTTGCGAAACGGTCATGTCGCAGAAGGAGGCTGCGGAAAGGGAGAGGGAGATCTCGTCCACTCACCCTGCCCGCAGCAGGCGCACCGGGCGTCGGCGGAGGGCGGACAACGCCCTCTTCCAGCCCCCCTAAATGGGTCCAGGGGCGACGGACTCGGGGACGTCCGCCGCCCCCCACACATCAGGACCCGAGGTGGCGGCGCGTAGTGTTCCACGCGCGCCCCTCTTAGACGTCACGGGGGGAGTCAAACACCTCACTCCCCCCCCTGACCCGACGAGGCCCGCAGTGGCGGGCCGGCACCAGCCGGGGGTTGCGGAAGGATCGAACGTTCCCGCGACCCCTGGCGCAGGTGTGAGATGGAACACCGGGGTGGTTTTTAGTCAGTAAGAGTCTGACAGACCCCGTCGCCCGCCCCAGGGCGGCGGACATCCATGAGGATTTTCCACCCCGGAACAAAAAAAAAAAAAAAAAAAGGTTAGGTTAGGTTAGGTTAGGTTTTTTTTTTTTTTTTTTTTTTTTTTTTTTTTTTTTTTTTTTTTTTTTTTTTTTGGCAGGAGTGGGAAATCCTCATGGACGCCCAGACAGCCTCCTTTAGGAGCCAGTCTGGGCAGTGCCGGACTCTTACCGGCTAAAACCACACTCCTGCCTTACAGCGTCCCTCTGACGTGATCAGAGACCTTAGTTTCTATTAATTATTACATTCTTTTAATTTTCTATAAATATAGTCTTATATAATTATTACATTTCCTGTTATGGCATTTTACGGGTCTTTTACATGGACACTATCCTTAATTCAAATATCCTTATATTTAATTAACATTTATGCCTCTCTATCCTCATCCCTACAATATAGTACTATATTATAGGGATAAGGACAAAGAAAACACATATACATATTCTTACACTCTAAATTGTTATAACATACACTATTACAGCAAAATTGATATGCATCTTAGTCTAGGTATACATAGTTCATTGGTTTGTTCTAGTCAGTTGCTACACTTTCGGACGTTTTCAACGACTTTTGATATTTTGCTACTGTTATATATTATACACAAATATGAATCCTAAGCATAATGTTCGTTTACTTATTCCTAGTGATAGTTTTGCTAGCTATTTTTATGCAGAAACCAATAAACTTGCTCCTGGTATCCCTGTTTGTGATTAGTGCATTCAGATTTGCCGTCGTTACCTCAATACCTAATTCCTGCTCAATCTCATACCTCTCCCGACTGTAAGCGGGGCAATCAGTCAGTATGTGTACTACAGTTTCCTGTTTGTCAGAGTCACATATGCACGATGAGCTCTCCTTGCACTTAAACCTGTTTAGGTATTCGGAAAACCCACCGTGCCCTGTCAATAGTTGGGTCAGTACTCCTGTCGGTTTCAGTTTTTTAACTACGCTGAATGCTTGGATGGCATCCGGGAAAAATATTTTTGTCACGCCGGCTGTTTCTTCAGACCTATATCTCCGATTCCATTCGTCAAGCGTCTCCGCACGAATCTGCCGCTTGACGAATGAAATCGGGCATTGGTCATAATCTGGCCTTGTTTTTGTCGTAAGGGCGGCGTCCTTAGCCAGCTGGTCCGCTCTCTCATTGCCCTCCAGTCCTGCATGAGCTTTGATCCAAAAGAGTTCAACTTTTTTGGATCGATCCTTGCACTGTCGCAGGTTTTCGCGGATTTCGACTGCGAGGGGATGGAGAGAGTGGTGGTTGGTGACTGCTTCCAGCGACGACCGGGAGTCGCTATATATGCCGAAACTGTGTTTTTTACTTCGCAAAATTTCCCTCGTGGCCTTGCATATAGCCAGCAGTTCAGCCTGGAAGACGGTACAGTGGGGCGACAGCTTAAGTTTTTGGGTTTTGATTTCGGCATCATTGCTCCAATGAGACAATGATGCCCCAACCTTGCCCTCGATCTTGCTGCCGTCCGTGTATATCCGCACTGCTTGAGTACAGTGGTTTTTGTGTTGCTCCTGGTCTGCCAGGCATATGAACTGAAGACTTATATGTTTGGCTGGGTGGGGAGTTGTGTCAAACGCGATACGTCGCTCAACCTCCTTATCTCCTAATGCTGGCCGAGGTACCCCCCTCCTTGCCTCATACAGGGCCGCTGCCTCTTGTATTCGGAGATCAAGGGGTAGTATCCCAGCCAGCACCAGTGCCGAGTTCAAGGAGACTGTACGGTAGGATTTGCACAGTTTCTGTGCAAATCCCCTTTGGACCGCGTTCAACTGTTTGCGCACCATCAGCTTTTCGGCTGCTGGAGCCCAGGCACTTGCCGCATACAGTATTGTCGGTTCGACTACTGCCGTGTAGATGGAGCGTATGACATCCGGATTGAGTCCCCAGCTGATCCTGGCTGCCCTTGACAACTGCTTGTACAGGTTTAATGCCTTTTTGCATACGTTAGATGCATGGGCATTAAAAGTTAGCTTGTTGTCAATGGTCAGCCCTAGGACTTTGATTTCCTGCGACATACCAATATCGATCCCGCCCATGCTCAACAGCGGGGTGTCATATTTAAGTTTCCGCGTGATGACCATTGCGTTCGTCTTATGCGGTGCGAATCTTAACTTATTTTTGACTCCCCACTGGTAAACATACTCGAGAGCGTCATTGGCACGTCGCTGGACTTCCAACGCTGAGTCCCCATCGAATATCAAAACTACGTCATCAGCAAAAGCTTGGCAGTAGTCTCCCCTTTGTACCAGGCCTTTAAGTAGGGGGTCGAGTAGCAGGTTCCATAGAATCGGGCCCCCTATCGATCCTTGCACACAGCCTTTGTTTGTTGCCCTGGTCACCTCCTGCCCCGCATATCTCACCCTGACCCTCCTGTGTTCCAGGTAACTGTCCATCACTCTTCGGATGTTCACCGGACATCTAGTTTCCGCCAGCCTGGTTTTTATGGCCGGCCACCATGCACTGTCAAACGCTCCCTCTATGTCCAGCGATATCATAACGATCAATTTCTTGTCTTTTAATTTACTGCGTATGAGTTCTAGCAGGTCATAGAGGGAGTCTTCGGTGCTTCTTTGTGGCATAAACCCATACTGGCGTGTGCTGAGTCCGGGTGTGATGTGCCATTTCACCCTTCCTATCAGCATTTTCTCCAGGACTTTTCCCATCACTGGCAACAGTCCTATTGGCCTATATGATTTAGGAACTGTATAGCTCTCCTTCCCGGGTTTCCTCAGGATGACTACCGTCGCTTCCTTCCAGATCCTCGGGAAGTAACCCAGTTCTAGGCATTTGTTTGCCAGTGATAGGAAGAGTTCTGGATCGTGGTTTACCGCTTGCTGGCAGATATCGGCCGTGAGGCCATCTGCCCCGGGGGCTTTTTTGGGGTTGAAGCTGCGTAAGGCCACGTTCAGCTCTTCCTGGGTAAACGGAGGGTCATGTTCTTCAACATGACTCATCTCGTTTACGTTTTCGGCTACCGTCCTGATACGCTTGTGTTCCTCGTTATCTTCTTCCTTCTTGTCCTCGGGGTAAAATGTTTCCGCCAGCAATGTGGCTGATTCTAGGTGGTTCAGTGTTTTACCTTCCTTGGTCAGGGGCAGATCCTCCTGTCTCTTGCTTGTCCTACCTATGACCCTATAAATACCCTCCCATAGTCCCTCTTTATCCTGTTTTTCACAGAAGCTTATCCAGCTTTCTGTTTGGGCTGCTCTTTCCACTTGCTCATATTTTTCTTTAATTTGCAGGTACTCCCTGACGACTTTCGCCCTCCGGATCGGCGCTGCACAGCGGACTCTACGCTTCCTAGTTGCGACCTCCTTTTTCATCATGGCGAGCTCATTGGACCACCAAGGTAATTTAACTTTGTTGTTTGATTTTAACTTAGGTATACTTATATTAGATGCTTCTATTATTACGTTAATATATATTTCTATTTTAAGTTCTAAATCTGTTTTGTTATTAATTTCATCAAATTCAATTTTGTTTATTTTGTTATCTTCTAGCAACTGGCCCAATTTCTCACGAAATTGATACCAGTTTGCTTTTTTACTATTAAATATTCTAGTTGTTCTACTAATATCAAATCCCTTCGCCCTTTTCAGATTAATTTTAAAAAGAATGGTGTTGTGGTCAGAGCTCGTCATGCTTTCGTCCACTCTCCAGTTCTCGACCAGGTCGAGTAGATCCGCCGTACACGCCGTGATGTCCACATAGCTGGTGTACAGTGAGGTTCCCCTCACTGTGTGGAACGTCGGTGTTTCGCCTATGTTCAGCACCTGCAATCCCATATCTTCTAGGGTACCTGCCATTTCGACCCCTCTTTGATCGATTTTGTGACTACCCCACCAAGAGTTTTTGGCGTTTGCGTCTCCACCCAAGATGATTCTCTGGCCGAAGAACCTCTCTATCTTAGTAAGCTGCTCCAGGTATGGCCCTATCGGTGTTGGTTTCGGTTCTAGGTAGAATGAGACCACCGCGATCTCCCAGGCGCGTGTCTTCATCTTCACCACTGTGATGTTGGGCGTAGTGAAGTTCGGACACTGGACAACGTCGATATCGCCATCAAAGACTGCGATTGCGGTCTTGATGACGCCATCTCCATCGCCGGTATGCTGGAATATTCTAGCACCACGGTAGTCTTTCATTCTGCCCAAACTTCCGATGTACGGCTCCTGGAGCAGTGCAAAAGCCACCCCCTTTTTGTGAGCTTCAAGCATAATCTCGTTAGTGGCCAGAGCCTTCCTCTGCAGATTAGCTTGTGCCACGAGGTATGGCCTTTTTTGGGAGGCAGAGATTTCTCCTGGGACCACCTTAGCAATATGCCACCCTGGATCGTGCTATCGCATCCCATTTTGCCCTGATGGGGCAATCCTGGCTAAATGCGTTGTGGGCTGTCTTTTCTAGCTTTGAACGCACACAGTTGCAACATGACGGGACCCCACCCTCAAGCCAGTCGGGGCACCCTGTCCTCATATGGGGTCCCCCGCAGTGACTGCACTTTGCCTGGGTCTCCTGGCAAAAACGCCTGCCATGCCCATAGCCCAGGCAAAGCGAGCACTGTACAATCGGAGATTGGTCCGCTACTCTTATACGCTGTAGGTCAATGTGGACGGACTCAGCCTCTGTCAGTCTCTGCCACATTTTGGGGGACACCCTCATCACTATGTGACTCGTGTGGGGGTTCCTAGTACGTTTTTTGTAAGCTATTTCTAATCTATTTTCCTGTTCATCCAGGTTCATAAACATTCGCTTATTTTGGTTTTTTAACGCGCTTATGATGTCTTCGTCACTGTTGCAACTGAGCACGTCCTTCAGGATAACGAGGGGGTCTCTGTTTTGGATGTTTTCCACTCTCAAACTTTCGCCGGATTCTTTTATTTTATTCTTGACTCGCTCTCTTTCCTCATCTGTTTTGCAGCCGATTATTATTTTACGGTCTTTGGCTTTTCTTATTTTTTCAACCTCGAATCCTCCTTCCTTTGCATTAACGGCTTTCCTGATCTTATTAATGACCTCTTCTCCTGTTTCTTGGTCATCATTCGCGGTTACTATAAATGAGTGTAGAGCTGTCTGCACCGGGAGCCGCTTACCAATAGGAGTCGCGGCTACACCGGCGTAGGACCGCTTTTCCATACTTCTTATCTGCTCATTTAGCTGCCCCATGCTCTCGGTGTTCTCTTTGATGAGGTCAGCGTGCTCCTTCAGTTTCCCGATGAGATCTGCAATCTCTTTATTTCCTTCTTCCTTCCTTTTTGTTTCTCCACTCTGCACCGCTTTCTGTTCCTTTTGTATGTCTCTTGGTGGTTCTTTACTTTTCCCTTTTTCGGCCTCTGCCTCCTTGACAAGCTGGAAAAGTCTTTCCAGTGCCAGGATGACCTCTGTCTTTATTTCTGTTTTTGTATTTCGGGAGTTGTTCATATGCATTTTTGCTTTTAAGAGACAGGCTCGTGCTTCCGAGATCCTGTTTGCATATTTAGGTGCTTTGTTTACCACTACAGGGGAACTTTCGTCCGACTCCATTAATGTTCTCTGTGTGGCCCTTTCCTCCTCTTGGGCGTTTGAGGGCGTTACTTTCAGTGTTTTGGGGTCTACCGGCAAATTAGAAGATGAAGACGAGGCCTCCTTGGGAGAGGTCTGAGGTTTCTTATGAGCTAGAGTCTCTGACCTGCCAGACTCCCAGTCTCCAATGGTGTTCTTAACCACTGAAGTCATTTTTGGTACTTCTTTCGGTGGTGTACTTTTAATAAAAGTCTTGTTTCCCACCGGTGATTTGGCAGGGTCCTTGTTGTCAATTTTGTCCTTCGAAGGTGTTCTGAACATGACATTCATTATTGTCAGAGGGGCGCCTAAATTATTACGAATTAAGGTCGAGTAAATATAATATGATAAAAAATTTCAACACTTAAATATTTACGATTTCTACTTTGTAAAGAAGTAGAAAAATTTGTATAAAGATTTGTAAAGAAGTATAATTGTATAGAAATATAAGTATAAATAAATATTAGTCAGGTTAGTTGATAATTTTAAAAATGTTGTGTCTAGAAATTATTAAATAATTTCAGTCGCGTTTGATGTCTTATAACAGACTGTTCGCCTGAACAGACGGTCTGTTGTCTCGTCCAGCGGCAACCTACTACGGTCAAATTTACTTTTCTGCGTCAAAGAATCAGTCAAGCTGAGTTATGTAACCCTTTAGGGTTTAGTCACTTAAAGTCTGTCTTGGCCGGGAGAGAATTCGAACTTATTTGTTTTTAATTTATTTTAAAATAATAAGAGTACGGTATAATTACTAGACTAATAAAAAGAGCGGGCAGCGATAATAGTGGGTCGCTCTATGCAAAGTGTCAGTCTTCTATCTATCTAATGCCCACGTCCCACTCACAGTATGCGCCGCAACACCTTTTCAGGTTTCCGAGACCACTATAATAGGGAGTTTATGTGAAGTTATTGAAATTTTCTGAGATTATATTTAAGCTAAATTGAAAGGGGGGCGTTTTTCCGTGTTTTCTTCGGAGCCAAAGGGTAGGGTTTTTCTTACCGATTTCAGCGACCCCAAACTTGGTCAGTCTACGACCTCCGGATCCGAAGTTAACACCCGGGGGGGGTGAGGTAACCCTGACGGGACTCAACAGAAGGTGGGGGGGAAGAGGGGTCAAAAGGGAGGACACTGGGGGTATATAAATATAGTATAGGTATACAAATGAAGTATTTGTTAATGTTGAGGGGTCAAAAAGTATGGGGGTCAAAAAGGGGTCTAAGGGGGCTTTTCTGAATATAGATTTTAGCTGAGAGGGGGGTTGTAGGGGGGGGGGAAAATTTGCTCAAAAATTGGATATTCCCAGCCGTTTCGGAGATAATGGGGGGAGAATAATTTCAGAGAGGGGTGAGGGGAACGGGGTACAAAAATGAGTGACTTACGGACTGGCCGCAACTATACTATACGTATGGTATATTATGCGCGGGCGAGCGGAGCGGGGAAGGGCATGGGATATGGTTAGAGGGAGGGTGGCGGGTGCGGGGGGGGTAACTTTGAGGGATTATATATTATGTAACATAAACATAAATATAGTAGTAATAATGAAGGCCCGCGAATGATATCTGTGGGGGAGGGGGGGGGAAGCTATTTAATAAAAATTTACAATTAATTTAAATTATTATTAGGGGGGTTCGAAAGAAAGTGGTCAGGGGAGAACTGCAGTATATCTATACGTAGTATAGATATTCTGGTTGGTGTCAAAAATGGGCTATCTTGCTCCGTTCTCGAGATATAGGCGTTTTAAAATTTTCTAAAGTCCCGGGTTCAATTCCCAGTTGGTGACAAAAAATTTAATTTTTTAAAAGTCAAGTTAATAAAATTAAGTTTAAATTAGGGCAAACAGTTTTAACAAACAAACAATAATAAGATAAAATCCAAATAATTGAAATAAAAATAATTAAAAATACAATGACGTAATATTTTCCCTTGCAGACCGAAGGAAACAACTTGTTTTGCGGCCGGAAATTTTACTACTCCTCACTTAAGTTAAAAATTATCCTAAAGTTACAGTCCAAAAAAAAATTTTTATTTTCTTACACGGGTTAGGGAGCGATTCAGCTATCTTCTCTAGAAGTTTCAGCCTAGGTCGTCACTGTAGATTTTTATTTTTCGTAGGCGGAAAATTTGTGTTACTTTTTCACGGCTGCACGTCAAGTTTGTATTCTCAATAAACTAGTCAATCCTAGCTCAAATTTTAATTTTTAAAATACCACCAGGGTCCTCTCCTTGTTCCCCTTCTCGGGAAGTTGTAGGTGGTGCTGGAAGACAGTCAGGGATAACTTTATGCCCCTGGAACAGGAACTCGTCTTGTAGATATTTGTTTTTCCTTGTATTTCCGCGCGCTTGCGCGGAAAAATTCTGGATTTTTCACAGAATCGCAGGTCTCGAGGAGGGTGTCCTGCTAGTTACATAAAATCACTATGTCACCACTTTGGATTCGGAGTTATTCAGTTTTTTAGGTACCGCGTTCCCGAATTTTCACTTTTTTGGTGTTAATTTGCACAATATTGCACTATTCACTTAACTTTTTTCACCAACGTGTCCGCCTCGCGATTGCGCGTGTTTCGATATACGACACGGGTAAATTGGAGCACTTTTTGGTAATTTTCACAATTTTAACATGCGGAGCGCGGTTCAAACGTGGCGTTCGGGGCGGCGGTTGAAGCCACGGTTAGGTTAGGTTAGGTTAGGTTAGGTTAGGTTAGGTTGGGGGACCACCCCACAGTGCTTGCGTCCACGTCGCGTCCCCTGGAAACGGCCCAGTTCTGACCACCGTAACGGAGTGGCAGACTGGGTACGGCCAAAGTGCACTGTGCATTCGCAGCTTGTTTTTAATCTTATTGTCGTGTTGAGTTTGCGAACCCGCGGGAAACATGTCGAGTCCTGCGCGGGACGCCTGCGGGCGGTTTTTAAAACAAAAAGGCCCTTCTCAGGGCCAACCCAAAGGCCCTTCTCAGGGCCAACCCAAAGGCCCTTCTCAGGGCCAACCCAAAGGCCCTTCTCAGGGCCAACCAAAAGGCCCTTCTCAGGGCCAACCAAACGGCCCTTCTCAGGGCCAATCCGACGCTTCGGCGTCAGAGACTAGCCGCGCGCCGTCTGCGGCTAGTTTCTTCGGAGGGGCGGACGAGTCGTCCGACAACGACTCACTGATCAGTGTGTCGGACGCGGACGACTCTCGTTCGCGGAAGCGAATCCACCGGAGCGGTGGGTCCGAGGGCTCCTCGGCCTCGGGGTCGACGCGGTTGTCGAAGGCTAAAAAGCCGACGGTGGCCGCGGAGACCCATGTCGTTGGGCTCGCCAACGCCCAACGCCAGTTGGACCTGGCTCGGCGGGCTCAGCTCCAGCAAGAGCTGGAGGAGCGGGTTGCCGCTACTGAGAAACGGGCGCACGCCGCCCGGGCCAAGTCCGGGTACGGTGCGTCCCGCGTTCTCTACGCGGACCACTCTCTGGCCGAGCTAGAGAGAATGGCGGAGGAGGACGAGAGGGAGATCGTGGAGGTAGCCTCAAAGTCCTCCAACCTAAAGGGGACATTGCAGAAGGCCCTGAAATGCAGGGCCGCCAGCATGCGCGGTGTCATCGCGGAGCTGGTGCAGCGAAAGACCACCGACGAGACGCGGCAACTGCAGGCGAAGGTTGATCGCCTGCAGTCGGAGGTCAGCCAGCTTCATCAGAAGCTGGCAGAAGCCACGGCCCGGCCACAACAGGCCAAGACGAGCCCTGCGGCAGAGGGCCCCGCCTCCAACCTTGAGGACATCATCCGCAAGGTCATAATGGAGGAGAGGGCCTTCACAAGAGCCTGCTTAGCAGGAATAGAGGACCGGCTCTTGCCGGAGAAACGCCTCCGACCGCCGCTTGCGGCGGATACGAGGCAGTGCGAGCCGGGGCCGTCCTCCTCCCAGGCGGAAGATGCCCTTCTCCCTTCCACGACCCCGTCCAACGAGTGGACGGAAGTGGTCCGTAAGGGGAAGGGAAAGGGCAAGAAGTCGACGACGGCCGTCCCTGTCGTCCCCGCCACCACCACTCCCAGCCAATCGCAGACGACTGGCAATGGAAAGGGGACGGGGAAAGGGAAGGGGAGGGGAAAGGGGCGACTAGTCCCCCCAAAAACCGCGGCCGTCGTGGTGACGCTCACCGCGGAGGCTGCGGACCGGGGGGAGACGTACGCGTCCATTTTGGTGCGGGCGCGTGCGAATGCCGATCCTGCCCAACTGGGGATCGGCAGCGTAACTTGCCGGCGGACCCAAGCCGGGGCTCGAATATTCGAGTTCCCGGGGGCAGAGGGGAGTATCCATGCTGACCTCTTTGCAGCCAAGCTGCAGGAGGTCATCGCGGATTCCGCCAAGGTGGCCCGGCCGGTCAAGTCAGCGGCCATAGAGGTGGCTGACTTGGACGACTCCGTCACCAAGGAGGAGGTGGTGGCGGCGGTCGCGGCGATAGGGGGCTGTGGCGTCGCGGCGGTCCAAGGCCGGGACATAAGACCCGGCCGCGGCGGCATGGGCACCATTCGCCTCGAGTGCCCAGTCGCCGCTGCCAAAGCCGTCCTTGCCAAGGGACGGCTGACAGTCGGGTTCAGCTCGGGTGCAGTCCGGGCACTCGAGGACCAGCCTCTGCGGTGTTTCCGGTGCTTCGGCATCGGACACACCCGGGCCCTGTGTCCGTCCACTGTTGACAGGACGGACACGTGCTTTCGCTGCGGCAAGGAGGGCCACAAAGCCGCCTCCTGCGAGGCCGCCACGCCGCACTGCGCGGTGTGTGCCGCCAGTGGCTGCCCGGCAGACCACGTCACGAAGGGGAGGAACTGCAATCCTCCCCCTAAGCGGGGCAAAGCACAGGCGCCGGCCGGGTTTGCTGCTGCTGCCAAGAGCACCGTCGTTCCTGCGTCGGTGGCTGCGGAGGGGGGTGCGATGTCCGACTGATGGATGCGGTCGAACATCGCATACTCCAGGCGAACGACTTGGCGGTGGTCGCCGAGCCTTACTCGGTCCCTGGCCGTTGGCTGGGCGACCGGGACGGCTTGGTGGCGTTGGTGTCGCGGTCTTCCACAGACTCCCCTCCCCTCTCGCTCTTAGAGAGGGGACCGGGATACGTGGCCGCCGCGCGGGGAGACATGGCCCTGGTTGGGGCCTACTTCTCCCCGAACCGCTCTCTCTCGGACTTTGAGGATTTCCTCGAGATCCTCACCGCAGTCATAGGGAGGGCGGCGCCACGCCAGGTCGTGGTGCTGGGCGACCTCTCGCTTCCCTGCATGGTCAACGCTATGCTGGAGAGCGAGGGGGCCTGTGCAGGGGCCTGTGAGCGATGGGCGGGCGACAGGCGCGGGGGCGCCTTCTCCCGCATTGCACCCATCACCACCTTCGTCGGTCATTCCCGGGCCCTTCCCCCTCCCCACTGGGGGGGCGTGAGTGGCCCGCCCTGAGGGGCAATCGTCGGCGGAGGACTGGACGTTAAGGCTGTGCCGGTTTCCCAGTCCTTCGCCACTCGGACGAAGCGGGAGTGCCGCTGGGTTATTTTAGTGGGTATACCGGGTCAGACCGGGGAGTCCCACATAGCCCCCCATCCCCCGATGGGAGGGTATGCGTAATGCATTTTTTCCCAGCGCAAAAAAAAAAAAAAAAAAAAAAAAAAAGGTTAGGTTAGGTTAGGTTAGGTTGGGGTGCATGTTGAAAGCCTCCTCGCGGCGCACCCTGGGCAACGTCAGCACCAATTGCCCACTGGTTCTGGTGGACTCTTGGGGCTGGCGGCTAATTTTCAACACACGGGGAAAGGTCATGGTTCCAATCACCGATCATCCTTGATGGTCGGTGAAGGGAACCGGGCTACAGACGGACGGTCATACGTCCACTCCACCTCTGCTTACAGAGGGTCGTGAGTGGGCGTAGGCTGGGAAGGAGCGGTTCGCGCCGCTGTACCCACGGGAAGGTGGGTGGTGGAAGGTGTCCAATGTCCGCGTTGCGTCTGTCCGGCATCCGGCGGCAGCGTGGGGACGCCGGGGCGGCGGTTGGTTCTGCCCAATCGTCGGCCACCCCGTAATCCTGAGTTCAGGACCGGGGGTCCGGGCCACTGAGGCTCGGGCCGCGAGGAAGACAACCTCTCTAAAAAATTACCCCAATCCCAAGGTCTAGCGTGCCGAGGGGATGAATGGCCGGAGGGGATCCGGTCGTTAGCACGACGAAAAGGGACCTCACCCTCAAAAAGGAAAACATGGAACAGACTAATGGAAAAACTATTCCCCAGGCGGGTACCCTCCTACCCAAGGAGGGACAATCCCGCCCTTCTTCGGAAGGCAGCCCCTTCGTATCTGGGGGGGGCACCACTAGTCCCGTGGGCCGGCAGTCTACTGTCGACCTGCGTCAGTCACTTGCGTCGCAAGAAAAGGAGCTCCGGGTTAGCCTGGAGCGACTGTGCGACGCACAAAAAACGCCACTTGCCGTCATTGACGGCAACAGGAGCCGAGGAGGCTCAGGTTCTCATAAGGGCCAACTGTCCGATCAGGGCACGCGCGGATTTAAACGCCCGCGAAGCAGGGACTCGGGGTCGATGGGCCTCTCCTCCAGTGAGGAGAACCTGTCGGCCCCCAAGGTGCCAACGGCACAAAGAGGGCGGGGTCGTGCGTTGGCAAGCGGAGCTCCCGCTCGGCTACCGGGCCGCGACCGAGCGGGTCGCTTTGTGCCGATCTCTCGGCCCGCAACGCCAGTGCCCGTAGCGAGTCCGACGGAGGGCGCGGAGAGCGACCCCGGGCCCTCGATAGTGGACCTGAGCGAGGGCTCCTCGCTGACCTCGTTGGGGTCCAATAAGGCGGAGGCGAACGCCGCAAAGCGGGCGCAGCGGAAGGCGGTGGCGGCTGACGAGGTCAGCGAGATGGCCCGACTGGCCCGAGAGCGGCGCTCTGCTCAGGCGGCTGCCGGAGAGAGCCTGTCGGCGGTGGCGCTCAGTCGCCAAGTTTTGGACGGCGTGGACGTCGTCCTGAAGGTTGCCACTAAATCCGGCAGCCTGAAGGGCACGTTCACCCGTGCCCTGAAGGAGGCGGCTGATGGCATCAAGGAGGCAGTTGGGGTCCTCCTGAACCGCACAAGCTCAGAGGAGACGGCGAAGCTGTGGGAGGAGAATGGCCGTCTCAGATCTGAGCTCGAGGACCTCAAACGGGAGCTTGCCGCGCAGAGGGCAGAATGGCAGCAGAGACGTCCTGCGGCCACCGGTTTCGCTCCCATCACTGCCCCGCCACCGCCGGCCCCGTCGTCGGTCCCTGCCCCTACACCTGCGGATGCGGAGATTGAGAAGATCGTTCGCATCTGCATGCTGCAGTGTGGGGGTATGGTGAATGCCCGTCTGCAGGGCCTAGAGTCGAGGCTCCTCCCGGCGGAGACTCTCCGGCCGCCGCTAGCTGCTGACAGGCGGAGTAAGGGGGAGCCCGCTAAGCTGGGCCCGACAGCCGGGAATCCCAAGGGGGCCAAAAAGCCCGCGGAGGGGTCCAAAAAGCCCGCGGAGGGGCCGAGAAAGCCCGTGGAAGACACGTCCGCGTCCCTGCCGACCGCACCCCCGGCGACCGCACCCTCGGCGACCGCACCCGGGTCCACCACGGAGACCTGGACGACGGTCGTCAAGAGGGGCCGCCGTAAGAGGAAGACGGCGGCGCCGCCACCGGTACCCGCTAGAGCACCGGCACCGGCATCGAAGAAGGCTCAGGGGCCGCCTAGGGTCAGAGCCCCACGCTCCGCGGCTGTAGTGATTACGCTGCAGCCCGGAGCCGTCGAAAGGGGCATCTCCTATAAGGCGGTCCTTATGGAGGCGAAAGCCAAAGTCGCGTTCCCCGACCTTGGCATACCGTCCGGCCTCAGACTGAGGCCGGCGATTACGGGGGCGCGACTGCTGGAGGTGTCGGGTGCCTCTAGCGACGAAAAGGCGGACGTCCTGGCCGCCAAGCTGAGGGAGGTCCTCAACCCGGAGGACGTTCGGGTGTCCAGGCCCATGAAGACCGCTGAACTGCGCGTCGACGGTCTGGACGACTCGACGACTCCGGCCGAGGTCGTGGCGGCCGTCGCCAGAGCCGGTGGATGTCCGCCCGAGAACGTGCGGACAGGCGAGATTCGCGTCGACGCTTCCGGGCTCGGCGCGATCTGGGTGCGGTGCCCGGTGGCGGCGGCGAACAAAGTCGCCGACGCTGGGCGTCTGTTGGTGGGGTGGGTTGCAGCGAGGGTGAAGCTGCTGCAACCCCGGGCCTTGCGGTGCTACCGTTGCCTCGACATTGGGCATGTCAGGGCACGGTGCACCTCCGTAGACCGCAGCGAGCAGTGCTATCGCTGCGGTCAGGCCGGCCACAAGGCGGCCCAGTGCTCCGCGGCGCCAAACTGCAGCCTCTGTACAGCTGCAGGGAGGCCCGCTGGGCACAGAGCGGGCGGAAAGGCCTGTGGCGTGCCTGCCCAGAAAGGAAAGAGAAGGGGTGCCAAGGCTGCCGGGGGCTCTTTACCCCCCCCTCAGCCTGGCTGCCCTTCGGCCGACTCCCGGCCTAGGAATGGTGCGGAGGGAATGGATTGCGCATAAATGGCGCTGTACCATTTCCTCCAGGGCAACATCAACCACTCTGCCAGAGCTCAGGATCTATTGCTCCAGAGCATGGCGGAGTGGTCGATTCACGTGGCGGTGGTTGCCGAACCGTACTTTGTCCCCCCCAGGGATAACTGGGTGGGAGACCTGGACGGTTTGGTAGCCATCATTGGCGGGGCTCTTGCCAACCCGTCCCGAGGTCACGGCTGGGTGGCCGCCCTCGTGGACGGCATTGGCACTGTTGGGGCGTACTTTTCGCCCAACAAGAGCCTCGCCGACTTCGAGAGGTTCCTTGTCGAGTTGGGTGCCGTCGTGGGCCGACTCCACCCTCGCCCTGTGCTGTTGCTGGGGGATCTCAACGCCAAGTCTGCGGCGTGGGGATCTCCAGTGACCGATGCTAGGGGCGAGGTGCTGGAGGAGTGGGCGGTCACGACCGGCTTGACCGTCCTAAATCGGGGATCGGTGCACACGTGCGTGCGGCAGCGGGGCGGGTCTATAGTGGACGTCTCGTTCGCTAGCCCCGCTGTCGCGAGCCGTGTCCGCGACTGGCGTGTCGCCACGGAGGTGGAGACGTTGTCGGATCACCGATACATCCGTTTCGACGTCTCCGCCCAGACCGCCGGCGGCCGCGGTTTACCGGCCCCGCGTTCGGACGGTCCGCGCTGGGCGCGTAAGCGCATCGACAGGGAGCTTCTCGAGGAGGCCGCTGTTGTCCAGGCCTGGTTCCGGGAGTCGGCAACGGATGGACCCGTCGACGTCGAGCAGGAGGCGCTGTGGTTCCGCGGGGCGATGACGCAAATCAGCGACGCGTCCATGCCCCGGGTCCACGCACAGTCGGCAAGGCGCCAGGTGTACTGGTGGACCGCCGAGATCGCGCAGCTGCGCGTCGCGTGCGTGGCGGTCAGGCGCCAGTACACCCGATACCGGAGGAGACGTCGTCGGGTCCCTGACGAAGAAGCCGCGCTGTATGAGGTGTACCGCGCGGCGAAGAGGACTCTGTGGCTGGCCATCGACGAGGCGAGGGCGCGAGCCAGGGAGGAGATGTTGGAGACTCTAGACGGGGATCCGTGGGGGCGCCCTTATCGCGCGGTTCGAGGGAAACTTCGAGCCGCGGCGCCCCCACTTACGGAGAGTCTCCAACCCGAGCTGCTGGAGGAGGTGGTCGCAGCCCTCTTCCCGGCTAGAGCGGAGCACACACCGCCGCCGATGGCTTTGCCCACAGCCGCAGAGTCCACTGAAGAGAACGCCATCAGCGTCCCAGAGGTGACAGAGGCAGAGATGGGGGCAGCCGTGATGCGGCTCCGGGCCAAGAACGTGGCTCCGGGGCCCGACGGGATCCACGGCTGCGTATTAGCCCTCGCTCTGAAGGAGCTTGAGCCCCAACTAAGAGGACTCTACACGGCGTGCCTTGAGCGGGGCCAGTTTCCCACTTTGTGGAAATCTGGTCGTCTGGTCCTGCTCAGGAAGGCGGGGCGCCCCGCGGACTCGCCGTCCGCGTACCGGCCCATAGTGTTGCTAGACGAGGTGGGTAAGCTGTTTGAGCGGATAATCGCAGCCCGCCTCGTCGGCCACTTGTGCGGAGAGGGGCCGGACCTGGACGGTAACCAGTTCGGTTTTCGGCAGGGGCGCTCCACCATTCACGCTGTGTCGCGGGTGAGGGTCCTGGCGGAGGAAGCGGTGGCCCGGGGCGAGGTGTTGTTGGCGGTGTCCTTGGACATCTCCAACGCCTTCAACACCATGCCCTGGAGTACTATTCGGGAGGCACTGCGGTATCATCGGGTGCCTCTCTACCTCCGCCGCATCATTGGGGCTTATCTGTCGGAGAGGAGTGTCACCTACATGGGACGCGATGGCGAAATCCAGCACCGCATGTCGTGCGGTGTTCCACAGGGCTCGGTCGTTGGCCCGCCCCTGTGGAACATCGGGTACGACTGGGTGCTGAGGGGTGAGCTCCAGCCGGGCGTGGAACTGACGTGTTATGCCGACGACACGCTGGTCACTGCCCGGGGGAGCTCGCACAGGGAGGCAGCGTTGCTGGCGACGGCTGCGGTGTCACAGGTGGTGAGCCGCATACGTCGCCTGGGCCTGGAGGTAGCCCTCAACAAGTCGGAGGCCATGGTGTTTCATGGCCCCCGGCGGGCGCCGCCGCCCGGCTTGCATATAGTGGTCGGGGGGGCTCGGATCGCTGTCGAGTCTACCATGAAGTACCTGGGATTGGTGCTCGACAGCCGGTGGGATTTCGGCCCCCACTTCCGGCGGCTGGCGCCCAAATTGTTGGGCGCGGCTGGGGCGCTGTCAACGCTGCTTCCCAATCTGGGGGGCCCGAGCGCCGCCTGTAGGCGGCTCTACGTGGGGATCGTGCGATCGATGGCCCTGTATGGGGCCCCGATCTGGGCGACTGACCTGACGGCCGGTAGCATCGCAGTACTGCGAAAGCCGCAGAGAGCGATGGCCGTCAGAGTCGTCCGCGGATATCGCACGATCTCCTACGAGGCGGCTTGCGTACTGGCTGGATCCCCGCCCTGGGACCTGGAGGCGAAAGTGCTCGCGTCGCTGTACCGGTGGCGCGAGGAAGCGCGGGCGCGAGGCGAAAGGCTGACGCAGCGCCATATGGAGCTGCGTCGGTCTCAGCTTCGCGAGGTCCTGGTGGCGGAATGGCGGGACAGGCTCTCACGCCCTACCGCCGGCCTCAGCACTATCGAGGCGGTCCGGCCAGTACTCGAGCCCTGGCTCGGGAGGAGGCACGGCTCCCTGTCGTTTCGGGTGACGCAGGTACTTTCGGGGCATGGTTGCTTCGGGAAGTACCTGTGTCGCATAAACAGGGAGCCGGACGCCCGGTGTCACCACTGCGTCGACTGCCGGGAGGACACGGCGTGGCATACGCTGGCAGAGTGTGCCGCTTGGGAGGAGCCGCGCCGTGCCCTCATCACAGAAGTAGGCAGTGACCTGTCGCTGCCGGCCGTGGTCGAGTCGATGGTCGGCAGCGAAGAGTCCTGGGACGCGGTGGTTTCCTTCTGCGAAACGGTCATCACGCAGAAGGAGGCTGCGGAAAGGGAGAGGGAGATCTCGTCCACTCACCCTGCCCGCAGCAGGCGCACCGGGCGTCGGCGGAGGGCGGACAACGCCCTCTTCCAGCCCCCCTAAATGGGTCCAGGGGCGACGGACTCGGGGACGTCCGCCGCCCCCAACACATCAGGACCCGAGGTGGCGGCGCGTAGTGTTCCACGCGCGCCCCTCTTAGACGTCACGGGGGGAGTCAAACACCTCACTCCCCCCCCTGACCCGACGAGGCCCGCAATGGCGGGCCGGCACCAGCCGGGGGTTGCGGAAGGATCGAACGTTCCCGCGACCCCTGGCGTAGGTGTGAGATGGAACACCGGGGTGGTTTTTAGTCAGTAAGAGTCTGACAGACCCCGTCGCCCGCCCCAGGGCGGCGGACATCCATGAGGATTTTCCACCCCGGAACAAAAAAAAAAAAAAAAAAAAAAAGGTTAGGTTAGGTTAGGTTAGGTTAGGTTAGGTTGGGGGAGGGGGACCACCCCACAGTGCTTGCGTCCACGTCGCGTCCCCTGGAAACGGCCCAGTTCTGACCACCGTAACGGAGTGGCAGACTGGGTACGGCCAAAGTGCACTGTGCATTCGCAACTTGTTTTTAACCCTATTGTCTTGTTTGTTTGCGAACCCGCGGGAAACATGTCGAGTCCTGCGCGGGACGCCTGCGGGCGATTTTTAAAACAAAAAGGCCCTTCTCAGGGCCAACCCAAAGGCCCTTCTCAGGGCCAACCCAAAGGCCCTTCTCAGGGCCAACCCAAAGGCCCTTCTCAGGGCCAACCCAAAGGCCCTTCTCAGGGCCAACCAAAAGGCCCTTCTCAGGGCCAACCAAAAGGCCCTTCTCAGGGCCACTCCGACGCTTCAGCGTCAGAGACTAGCCGCGCGCCGTCTGCGGCTAGTTTCTTCGGAGGGGCGGACGAGTCGTCCGACAACGACTCACTGATCAGTGTGTCGGACGCGGACGACTCTCGTCCGCGGAAGCGAGTCCACCGGAGCGGTGGGTCCGAGGGCTCCTCGGCCTCGGGGTCGACGCGGTTGCCGAAGGCTAAAAAGCCGACGGTGGCCGCGGAGACCCATGTCGTTGGGCTGGCGAACGCCCAACGCCAGCTGGACCTGGCTCGGCGAGCTCAGCTCCAGCAAGAGCTGGAGGAGCGGGTCGCCGCCACAGAGAAGCGGGCGCACGCCGCCCGGGCCAAGTCCGGGTACGGTGCGTCCCGCGTTCTCTACGCGGACCACTCTCTGGCCGAGCTGGAGAGAATGGCGGAGGAGGACGAGAGGGAGATCGTGGAGGTCGCCTCGAAGTCCTCCAACCTAAAGGGCACATTGCAGAAGGCCCTGAAATGCAGGGCCGCGAGCATGCGCGGTGTCGTCGCGGAGCTGGTCCAGCGCAAGGCCACCGACGAGACGCGGCAACTGCAGGCGAAGGTGGATCGCCTGCAGTCGGAGGTCAGCCAGCTTCATCAGAAGCTGGCAGAAACCACGGCCCGGCCACAACAGGCCAAGACGAGCCCTGCGGCAGAGGGCCCTGCCTCCAACCTTGAGGATATCATCCGCAAGGTCGTAATGGAGGAGAGGGCCTTCACAAGAGCCTGCTTAGCAGGGATTGAGGACCGGCTCCTGCCGGAGAAACGCCTCCGACCGCCGCTTGCGGCAGATACGAGGCAGAGCGAGCCGGGACCGTCATCCTCCTCCCAGGCGGAAGACGCCCTTCTCCCCTCAACGACCCCGTCCAACGAGTGGACGGAGGTGGTCCGTAAGGGGAAGGGCAGGGGCAAGAAGTCGACGACGGCCGTCCCTGTTGTCCCCGCCACCACCGCTCCCGGCCAAGCGCAGAAGGCCGGCAGTGGAAAGGGGACGGGGAAAGGGAAGGGGAGGGGAAAGAGGCGACTAGTCCCTCCAAAAACCGCGGCCGTCGTGGTGACGCTCACCGCGGAGGCTGCGGACCGGGGGGAGACGTACGCGTCCGTTCTGTTGCGGGCGCGTGCCAATGCGGATCCCACCCAACTGGGGATCGGCAGCGTCTCTTGCCGGCGGACCCAAGCCGGGGCTCGAATTTTCGAGTTCCCGGGGGCAGAGGGGAGTACCCACGCGGACCTCTTCGCAGCCAAGCTGCAGGAGGTCATCGCGGATTCCGCCAAGGTGGCCCGGCCGGTCAAGTCAGCGGCCATAGAGGTGGCTGACTTGGACGACTCCGTCACCAAGGAGGAGGTGGTGGCGGCGGTCGCGGCGATAGGGGGCTGTGGCGTCGCAGCGGTCCAAGGCCGGGACATAAGACCCGGCCGCGGCGGCATGGGCACCATTCGCCTCGAGTGCCCAGTCGCCGCTGCCAAAGCCGTCCTTGCCAAGGGACGGCTCACAGTCGGCTTCAGCTCGGGTGCAGTCCGGGCACTCGAGGACCAGCCTCTGCGGTGTTTCCGGTGCTTCGGCATCGGACACACCCGGGCCCTGTGTCCGTCCACGGTCGACAGGACGGACACGTGCTTCCGCTGCGGCAAGGAGGGCCACAAAGCCGCCTCCTGCGAGGCCGCCGCGCCGCACTGCGCGGTGTGTGCCGCCAGTGGCTGCCCCGCCGACCACGTCACGAGGGGGAGGAATTGCAATCCTCCCCCTAAGCGGGGCAAAGCGCAGGCGCCGACCGGGCCTGCTGCTGCTGTCATAAGCACTGCGGCGGCTGCGGTGGCGGCGGAGGGGGGTGCGATGTCCGACTGATGGATAGGGTCGAACATCGCATACTCCAGGCGAATGCCAACCACTGCCGGGCAGCCCAGGATCTGCTGATGCAGACCATGGCTGAGTGGTTGGTGGACTTGGCGGTGGTCGCCGAGCCTTACTCGGTCCCTGGCCGTTGGCTGGGCGACCGGGACGGCTTGGTGGCGCTGGTGTCGCGGTCTTCCACGGACTCCCCTCCCCTCTCGCTCTTAGAGAGGGGACCGGGATACGTGGCCGCCGCGTGGGGAGACATGGCCCTGGTTGGGGTCTACTTCTCCCCGAACCGCTCTCTCTCGGACTTTGAGGATTTCCTCGAGATCCTCACCGCAGTCGTAGGGAGGGCGGCGCCGCGCCAGGTCGTGGTGCTGGGCGACCTGAACGCCAAGTCGGTGGCCTGGGGCAACCCGGCTGCTAGCTGCAACGTCCGGGGACGCGCCGTCGAGTATTGGTCGGCCTCATGCGGTGTGTCCCTCCTCAACAGGGGGACGGTCCACACGTGTGTGCGGCAACAGGGAGGGTCGGTGGTGGACGTCTCGTTTGCCACCCCCGCCCTAGCCGCCCGCGTCGTCAACTGGCGGGTAGAGATGGTGGAGACCTTGTCGGACCACCGATATGTGCGGTTCGACATCTCCACCCGGGGGGGGAGGATGGCCCGCACCGGGCAATCTCCCTTCCCGCGGTGGGCACTCACCCGCCTGGACCGGGAGGCAGCTGAGGAGGCGGCCTTTCTCCAGGACTGGCTGTCGCCCCCTGTCGATGTCCTGGACGTGGACGCCGCAGCGGTCCGGCTCAGAGGGTCCCTGACCGAGGTGTGCAACTCCAGCATGCCTCGGTCTCGCCGTCCGCCTCCCCGTCGCGCCGTCTATTGGTGGACGGAGGAGCTGACGGGTCTCCGGGCCGCCTGCGTGGCGACCAGAAGGGCCTACGCGCGGAGCCGACGGCGCAGCGCCCAAAACCGAGACCGGGCAGAAGAGGACCGCTTATACGCCTCTTACGTAGAGGCGAAGAAGGTCCTCAAGTCTGCAATGGGCGCTGCAGAAGACTCGGCGAGGGCCGAGATGCTGGAGGGTCTCGACAGGGATCCTTATGGGAGACCATACAAGGCGGCGCGGAACCAGCTGCGCCCCTATGGTCCCCCACTGACGGAGACCCTCGAGCCGGCGTTGCTGGATGGGGTGGTCCGGTCCCTGTTTCCGCGCAGGACCGACGACTTCACCCCACCAACGATGAATCCCCCGCAAGGGGCGGCTTCGCCGGAGGAAGACGTCCCCCCGGTGACGGCGGAGGAGGTCCGCGCGGGGGTTCTCAGCCTCCGCGCGAAGAAGACGGCCCCCGGACCAGACGGCGTCCCCGCACGGGTGGTGGCGATCGCCGCCTCCCAAATGGAGGACAGGTTTCGGGACCTCTTCAGCGCATGCTTTGCGGCCGGGAGGTTCCCGAGACTGTGGAAGGAGGGGCAGCTATGCCTCCTCCGAAAGGAGGGACGCCCGGTGGACTCCCCCTCGGCATACCGGCCCATCGTCCTGCTCGATGAGGTCGGTAAGATGTTCGAGGGGATCGTCGCGTCCCGGCTTGATAGCCTTTTGCGGGGGGTAGGGCCGGACCTGTCGGACGCCCAATTCGGTTTCCGTCGAGGGCGTTCGACGATCGATGCGCTGGCCCTACTCAAGGGCCAGGTGAGGGAGGCGGTGGAGGCGGGGGACGGAGTGCTGGCGGTGTCGTTCGACATTGCGAACGCCTTCAACTCCGTCCCCCACTCGACGATATTGGAGGCGCTCCGGTATCACGGAGCGCCCCAGTACCTGCAGAACCTCCTGGCCAGCTACTTGGAGGGCCGAGAGGTCCTCCTCGTGGACAAGACGGCCACGGTGAGGCGGTACGGCGCAGAGTCCGGTGTTCCGCAGGGGTCAGTGCTGGGGCCCCCCCTGTGGAACATCGGGTTCGACTGGCTCCTACGGGGAGTCCTCCTCCAGGGCACGAGTGTCATATGCTACGCGGATGACACTCTCCTCACTGCCCGGGGGAGGAACTTTGGGGACGCGGCCTGTCTGGCCTCGGCTGGCGGATCCTTGGTCGCAGAGAGGATCCGCCGCCTGGGATTGAAGGTGGCGCTGCACAAGACCGAGGCCGTGTTCTTTCACGGGCCTCGGCAGCGCTGCCCTCCCGACGCCCACATTGTCGTAGAGGGCGTCCGGATAGGGGTCCAGCCCCAGATGAAGTATCTGGGCCTGGTGCTGGACGACAGGTGGCGCTTCGGCCCGCATTTCAGCGGGCTGTCGACGCGCCTATTGAAGGCCGCGGACGCCCTCTCCTGGCTCCTCCCGAACCTGGGGGGGCCCAAGGCGAAATGCCGGCACCTGTATGCCGGCATTCTGAAAAGCATGGCCCTATACGGGGCCCCCATCTGGGCGGACTCCCTCCACAGGAGGGAGAACGCGACCGCCTTGCGCAAGCCCCAAAGGGCCATTGCACTGCGGGTGGCGAGGGCCTACCGCTCGGTGGGCTTCTCGGCGGCGTGCGCTCTGGCCGGCACCCCTCCTTGGGAGTTGGAGGCTTGGGTGCTCGCCAGAGTCTACGAGTGGACCGCGCACCGGAGGGCGCTCGGGGAGCGCCCCGTCGCCGAAGAGCGGGAGGCCGTGCGGCGGGAGGCGAGGGACGCAATCGTCCTCCACTGGACGGAGGACCTCGCCACCGCCGCCTTTGGCCGCCGGACGTTGGACGCGCTCGGTCCGGTCCTGCGGAGCTGGCTCGAGCGGTCCCACGGTTTCCTCTCGTTCCGTCTGGTGCAGGTGCTATCCGGCCATGGCTGCTTCGGAACGTACCTGCACCGGATCGGGAGGGAGGGAACCCCGGCGTGCCACGACTGCGGCGCGGCGGAGGACACGGCGCAGCACACGCTCGAAGTGTGTCCGGCTTGGTCCGAGCTGCGCCGCGGTCTGACTGCGGTGGTCGGACAGGACCTCTCGCTTCCCTGCGTGGTCAGCGCCATGCTGGAGAGCGAGGGGTCCTGGTCAGCGGTTGCCTCCTTTTGCGAGGACGTAATCTCGCAAAAGGAGGAGGCGGAGCGCGCGCGGGAGGATGACCCTCTCGCTGTGCCGCTCCGCAGACGAAGAAGGGGTCGGAGAGGGCGACATCCTCCCCCTCCTCATGGTGGCGATGGGCGGGCGACAGGCGCGGGGGCGCCATCTCCCGCATTGCACCCATCACCACCTTCTTCGTCGGTCACTCCCGGGCCTGTCCCCCTCCCCACGGGGGGGGTGTGAGGGGTCCGCCCTGAGGAGCAATCGTCGGCGGAGGACTGGACGTTAAGGCTGTGCCGGTTTCCCAGTCCCCCGCCACTCGGACGAAGCGGGAGTGCCGCTGGGTTATTTTAGTGGGTATACCGGGTCATACCGGGGAGTCCCACATAGCCCCCCATCCCCCGATGGGAGGGTATGCGTAATGCATTTTTTCCCAGCGCAAAAAAAAAAAAAAAAAAAAAAAAAAAAAAAAAGGTTAGGTTGGGGGACCACCCCACAGTGCTTGCGTCCACGTCGCGTCCCCTGGAAACGGCCCAGTTCTGACCACCGTAACGGAGTGGCAGACTGGGTACGGCCAAAGTGCACTGTGCATTCGCAGCTTGTTTTTAATCTTATTGTCGTGTTGAGTTTGCGAACCCGCGGGAAACATGTCGAGTCCTGCGCGGGACGCCTGCGGGCGGTTTTTAAAACAAAAAGGCCCTTCTCAGGGCCAACCCAAAGGCCCTTCTCAGGGCCAACGCAAAGGCCCTTCTCAGGGCCAACCCAAAGGCCCTTCTCAGGGCCAACCAAAAGGCCCTTCTCAGGGCCAACCAAAAGGCCCTTCTCAGGGCCAATCCGACGCTTCGGCGTCAGAGACTAGCCGCGCGCCGTCTGCGGCTAGTTTCTTCGGAGGGGCGGACGAGTCGTCCGACAACGACTCACTGATCAGTGTGTCGGACGCGGACGACTCTCGTTCGCGTAAGCGAGTCCACCGGAGCGGTGGGTCCGAGGGCTCCTCGGCCTCGGGGTCGACGCGGTTGCCGAAGGCTAAAAAGCCGACGGTGGCCGCGGAGACCCATGTCGTTGGGCTGGCGAACGCCCAACGCCAGCTGGACCTAGCTCGGCGAGCTCAGCTCCAGCAAGAGCTGGAGGAGCGGGTCGCCGCCACAGAGAAGCGGGCGCACGCCGCCCGGGCCAAGTCCGGGTACGGTGCGTCCCGCGTTCTCTACGCGGACCATTCTCTGGCGGAGCTAGAGAGAATGGCGGAGGAGGACGAGAGGGAGATCGTGGAGGTCGCCTCGAAGTCCTCCAACCTGAAGGGCACCTTGCAGAAGGCCCTGAAATGCAGGGCCGCCAGCATGCGCGGTGTCGTCGCGGAGCTGGTCCAGCGAAAGACCACCGACGAGACGCGGCAACTGCAGGCGAAGGTAGATCGCCTGCAGTCGGAGGTCAGCCAGCTTCATCAGAAGCTGGCCGAAGCCACGGCCCGGCCACAACAGGCCAAGACGAGCCCTGCGGCAGAGGGCCCCGCCTCCAACAACCTTGAGGATATCATCCGCAAGGTCGTAATGGAGGAGAGGGCCTTCACTAGAGCCTGCTTAGCAGGGATTGAGGACCGGCTCCTGCCGGAGAAACGCCTCCGACCGCCGCTTGCGGCAGATACGAGGCAGAGCGAGCCGGGACCGTCATCCTCCTCCCAGGTGGAAGACGCCCTTCTCCCCTCAACGACCCCGTCCAACGAGTGGACGGAGGTGGTCCGTAAGGGGAAGGGCAGGGGCAAGAAGTCGACGACGGCCGTCCCTGTTGTCCCCGCCACCACCGCTCCCGGCCAAGCGCAGAAGGCCGGCAGTGGAAAGGGGACGGGGAAAGGGAAGGGGAGGGGAAAGAGGCGACTAGTCCCCCCAAAAACCGCGGCCGTCGTGGTGACGCTCACCGCGGAGGCTGCGGACCGGGGGGAGACGTACGCGTCGATTCTGTTGCGGGCGCGTGCCAATGCGGATCCCACCCAACTGGGGATCGGCAGCGTATCTTGCCGGCGGACCCAAGCCGGGGCTCGAATATTCGAGTTCCCGGGGGCAGAGGGGAGTACCCATGCTGACCTCTTTGCAGCCAAGCTGCAGGAGGTCATCGCGGATTCCGCCAAGGTGGCCCGGCCGGTCAAGTCAGCGGCCATAGAGGTGGCTGACTTGGACGACTCCGTCACCAAGGAGGAGGTGGTGGCGGCGGTCGCGGCGATAGGGGGCTGTGGCGTCGCAGCGGTCCAAGGCCGGGACATAAGACCCGGCCGCGGCGGCATGGGCACCATTCGCCTCGAGTGCCCGGTCGCCGCTGCCAAAGCCGTCCTTGCCAAGGGACGGCTCACAGTCGGCTTCAGCTCGGGTGCAGTCCGGGCACTCGAGGACCAGCCTCTGCGGTGTTTCCGGTGCTTCGGCATCGGACACACCCGGGCCCTGTGTCCGTCCACGGTCGACAGGACGGACACGTGCTTCCGCTGCGGCAAGGAGGGCCACAAAGCCGCCTCCTGCGAGGCCGCCACGCCGCACTGCGCGGTGTGTGCCGCCAGTGGCTGCTCGGCAGACCACGTCACGAAGGGGAGGAACTGCAATCCTCCCCCTAAGCGGGGCAAAGCACAGGCGCCGGCCGGGTTTGCTGCTGCTGCCAAGAGCACCGTCGTTCCTGCGACGGTGGCTGCGGAGGGGGGTGCGATGTCCGACTGATGGATGGGGTCGAACATCGCATACTCCAGGCGAACGACTTGGCGGTGGTCGCCGAGCCTTACTCGGTCCCTGGCCGTTGGCTGGGCGACCGGGACGGCTTGGTGGCGTTGGTGTCGCGGTCTTCCACAGACTCCCCTCCCCTCTCGCTCTTAGAGAGGGGACCGGGATACGTGGCCGCCGCGCGGGGAGACATGGCCCTGGTTGGGGCCTACTTCTCCCCGAACCGCTCTCTCTCGGACT
Organism: Mesoligia furuncula; assembly: GCA_916614155.1. Taxonomy (NCBI): domain Eukaryota; kingdom Metazoa; phylum Arthropoda; class Insecta; order Lepidoptera; family Noctuidae; genus Mesoligia; species Mesoligia furuncula. The sequence goes on along the minus strand of OU744807.1, from coordinate 31,147 downwards.
TTGAGGATTTCCTCGAGATCCTCACCGCGGTCATAGGGAGGGCGGCGCCGCGCCAGGTCGTGGTGCTGGGCGACCTCTCGCTTTTCTTCATGGTCAACGCTATGCTGGAGAGCGAGGGGTCCTGGTCAGCGGTTGCCTCCTTTTGCGAGGACGTAATCTCGCAAAAGGAGGAGGCGGAGCGCGCGCGGGAGGATGACCCTCTCGCTGTGCCGCTCCGCAGACGAAGAAGGGGTCGGAGAAGGCGCAATCCTCTCCCTCCTCATGGTGGCGATGGGCGGGCGACAGGCGCGGGGGCGCCTTCTCCCGCATTGCACCCATCACCACCTTCGTCGGTCATTCCCGGACCCTTCCCCCCTCCCCACGGGGGGGGCGTGAGTGGCCCGCCCTGAGGGGCAATCGTCGGCGGAGGACTGGACGTTAAGGCTGTGCCGGTTTCCCAGTCCTTCGCCACTCGGACGAAGCGGGAGTGCCGCTGGGTTGTTTTAGTGGGTATACCGGGTCAGACCGGGGAGTCCCACATAGCCCCCCATCCCCCGATGGGAGGGTATGCGTAATGCATTTTTTCCCAGCGCAAAAAAAAAAAAAAAAAAAAAAAAAAAAAAAAAAAAAGGTTAGGTTAGGTTAGGTTGGGGGACCACCCCACAGTGCTTGCGTCCACGTCGCGTCCCCTGGAAACGGCCCAGTTCTGACCACCGTAACGGAGTGGCAGACTGGGTACGGCCAAAGTGCACTGTGCATTCGCAACTTGTTTTTTAATTTTTATTGTCTTGAGAGATTGCGAACCTGCGGGGAGAAATGTCGAGTCCTGCGCGGGACGCCTGCGGGCGATTTTTAAAACAAAAAGGCCCTTCTCAGGGCCAACCCAAAGGCCCTTTTCAGGGCCAACGCAAAGGCCCTTCTCAGGGCCAACCCAAAGGCCCTTCTCAGGGCCAACCAAAAGGCCCTTCTCAGGGCCAACCAAAAGGCCCTTCTCAGGGCCACTCCGACGCTTCAGCGTCAGAGACTAGCCGCGCGCCGTCTGCAGCTAGTTTCTTTGGAGGGGCGGACGAGTCGTCCGACAACGACTCACTCATCAGTGTGTCGGACGCGGACGACTGCCGATCGCGGAAGCGAATCCACCGGAGCGGTGGGTCCGAGGGCTCCTCGGCCTCGGGGTCGACGCGGTTGCCGAAGGCTAAAAAGCCGACGGTAGCCGCGGAGACCCATGTCGTTGGGCTCGCGAACGCCCAACGCCAGCTAGACCTGGCTCGGCGGGCTCAGCTCCAGCAAGAGCTGGAGGAGCGGGTGGCCGCTACTGAGAAGCGGGCGCACGCCGCCCGGGCCAAGTCCGGGTACGGTGCGTCCCGCGTTCTCTACGCGGACCACTCTCTGGCTGAGCTGGAGAAAATGGCGGAGGAGGACGAGAGGGAGATCGTGGAGGTCGCCTCGAAGTCCTCCAACCTAAAGGGCACTCTACAGAAGGCCCTGAAATGCAGGGCCGCGAGTATGCGCGGTGTCGTCGCGGAGCTGGTCCAGCGCAAGACCACCGACGAGACGCGGCAACTGCAGGCGAAAGTAGATCGCCTGCAGTCGGAGGTCAGCCAGCTTCATCAGAAGCTGGCCGAAGCCACGGCCCGGCCACAACAGGCCAAGTCGAGCCCTGCGGCAGAGGGCCCCGCCTCCAACCTTGAGGATATCATCCGCAAGGTCGTAATGGAGGAGAGGGCCTTCACTAGAGCCTGCTTAGCAGGGATTGAGGACCGGCTCTTGCCGGAGAAACGCCTCCGACCGCCGCTTGCGGCGGATACGAGGCAGTGCGAGCCGGGGCCGTCCTCCTCCCAGGCGGAAGATGCCCTTCTCCCTTCCACGACCCCGTCCAACGAGTGGACGGAGGTGGTCCGTAAGGGGAAGGGCAGGGGCAAGAAGACGACGACGGCCGTCCCTGCCGTCCCCGCCACCACCGCTCCCAGCCAAGCGCAGAAGGCCGGCAGTGGAAAGGGGACGGGGAAAGGGAAGGGGAGGGGAAAGGGGCGACTAGTCCCCCCAAAAACCGCGGCGGTCGTGGTGACCCTCACCGCGGAGGCTGCGGACCGGGGGGAGACGTACGCGTCGATTCTGTTGCGGGCGCGTGCTAATGCTGATCCTGCCCAACTGGGGATCGGCAGCGTGTCTTGCCGGCGGACCCAAGCCGGGGCTCGAATATTCGAGTTCCCGGGGGCAGAGGGGAGTGCCCATGCGGACCTCTTCGCAGTCAAGCTGCAGGAGGTCATCGCGGACTCGGCGAAGGTGGCCCGACCTGTCAAGTCGGCGGCCATAGAGGTCACCGACTTGGACGACTCTGTCACCAAGGAGGAGGTGGTGGCGGCGGTCGCGGCGATAGCGGGCTGTGGCGTCGCAGCGGTCCAAGGCCGGGACATAAGACCCGGCCGCGGCGGCATGGGCACCATTCGCCTCGAGTGCCCAGTCCCCGCTGCCAAAGCCGTCCTTGCCAAGGGACGGCTCACAGTCGGCTTCAGCTCGGGTGCAGTCCGGGCACTCGAGGACCAGCCTCTGCGGTGTTTCCGGTGCTTCGGCATCGGACACACCCGGGCCCTGTGTCCGTCCACGGTCGACAGGACGGACACGTGTTTCCGCTGCGGCAAGGAGGGCCACAAAGCCGCCTCCTGCGAGGCCGCCGCGCCGCACTGCGCGGTGTGTGCCGCCAGTGGCTGCCCCGCCGACCACGTCACGAGGGGGAGGAATTGCAATCCTCCCCCTAGGCGGGGCAAAGCGCAGGCGCCGACCGGGCCTGCTGCTGCTGCCAAAAGCACTGCGGCGGCTGCGGTGGCGGCGGAGGGGGGTGCGATGTCCGACTGATGGATAGGGTCGAACATCGCATACTCCAGGCGAACGCCAACCACTGCCGGGCAGCCCAGGATCTGCTGATGCAGACCATGGCTGAGTGGTTGGTGGACTTGGCGGTGGTCGCCGAGCCTTACTCGGTCCCTGGCCGTTGGCTGGGCGACCGGGACGGCTTGGTGGCGCTGGTGTCGCGGTCTTCCACGGACTCCCCTCCCCTCTCGCTCTTAGAGAGGGGACCGGGATACGTGGCCGCCGCGTGGGGAGACATGGCCCTGGTTGGGGTCTACTTCTCCCCGAACCGCTCTCTCTCGGACTTTGAGGATTTCCTCGAGATCCTCACCGCAGTCGTAGGGAGGGCGGCGCCGCGCCAGGTCGTGGTGCTGGGCGACCTGAACGCCAAGTCGGCGGCCTGGGGCAACCCGGCTGCCGGTTGCAACGTCCGGGGACGCGCCGTCGAGTTTTGGGCGGCCTCATGCGGTGTGTCCCTCCTCAACAGGGGGGCGGTCCACACGTGTGTGCGGCAACAGGGAGGGTCGGTGGTGGACGTCTCGTTTGCCACCCCCGCCCTAGCCGCCCGCGTCGTCAACTGGCGGGTGGAGATGGTGGAGACCATGTCGGACCACCGATATGTGCGGTTCGACATCTCCACCCAGGGGGGGGGGATGGCCCGCGCCGGGCAATCTCCCTTCCCGCGTTGGGCACTCACCCGCCTGGACCGGGAGGCAGCTGAGGAGGCGGCCTTCCTCCAGGACTGGCTGTCGCCCCCCGTCGATGTCTTGGACGTGGACGCCGCAGCGGTCCGGCTCAGAGGGTCCCTGACCGAGGTGTGCAACTCCAGCATGCCTCGGTCTCGCCGTCCGCCTCCCCGTCGCGCCGTCTATTGGTGGACGGAGGAGCTGACGGGTCTCCGGGCCGCCTGCGTGGCGACCAGAAGGGCCTACGCGCGGAGCCGACGGCGCAGCGCCCAAAACCGAGACCGGGCAGAAGAGGACCGCCTATACGCCTCTTACGTAGAGGCGAAGAAGGTCCTCAAGTCTGCAATGGGCGCTGCAGAAGACTCGGCGAGGGCCGAGATGCTGGAGGGTCTCGACAGGGATCCTTATGGGAGACCATACAAGGCGGCGCGGAACCAGCTGCGCCCCTATGGTCCCCCACTGACGGAGACCCTCGAGCCGGCGTTGCTGGATGGGGTGGTCCGGTCCCTGTTTCCGCGCAGGACCGACGACTTCACCCCACCAACGATGGATCCCCCGCAAGGGGCGGCTTCGCCGGAGGAAGACGTCCCCCCGGTGACGGCGGAGGAGGTCCGCGCGGGGGTTCTCAGCCTCCGCGCGAAGAAGACGGCCCCCGGACCAGACGGCGTCCCCGCACGGGTGGTGGCGATCGCCGCCTCCCAAATGGAGGACAGGTTTCGGGACCTCTTCAGCGCGTGCTTTACGGCTGGGAGGTTCCCGAAACTTTGGAAGGAGGGGCAGCTCTGCCTCCTCCGAAAAGAGGGACGCCCGGTGGACTCCCCCTCGGCATACCGGCCCATCGTGCTGCTCGATGAGGTCGGTAAGATGTTCGAGGGGATCGTCGCGTCCCGGCTTGATAGCCTTTTGCGGGGGGTAGGGCCGGACCTGGCGGACGCCCAATTCGGTTTCCGTCGAGGGCGTTCGACGATCGATGCGCTGGCCCTACTCAAGGGCCAGGTGAGGGAGGCGGTGGAGGCGGGGGACGGGGTGCTGGCGGTGTCGTTCGACATCGCGAACGCCTTCAACTCCGTCCCCCACTCGACGATATTGGAGGCGCTCCGGTATCACGGAGCGCCCCAGTACCTGCAGAACCTCCTGGCCAGCTACTTGGAGGGCCGAGAGGTCCTCCTCGTGGACAAGACGGCCACGGTGAGGCGGTACGGCGCAGAGTCCGGTGTTCCGCAGGGGTCAGTGCTGGGGCCCCCCCTGTGGAACATCGGGTTCGACTGGCTCCTACGGGGAGTCCTCCTCCAGGGCACGAGTGTCATATGCTACGCGGATGACACTCTCCTCACTGCCCGGGGGAGGAACTTTGGGGACGCGGCCTGTCTGGCCTCGGCTGGCGGATCCTTGGTTGCAGAGAGGATCCGCCGCCTGGGATTGAAGGTGGCGCTGCACAAGACCGAGGCCGTGTTCTTTCACGGACCTCGGCAGCGCTGCCCTCCCGACGCCCACATTGTCGTGGAGGGGGTCAGGATAGGGGTCCAGGCCCAGATGAAGTATCTGGGCCTGGTGCTAGACGAAAGGTGGCGCTTCGGCCCGCATTTCAGCGGGCTGTCGACGCGCCTATTGAAAGCTGCGGACGCCCTCTCCTGGCTCCTCCCGAACCTGGGGGGGCCAAAGGCGAAATGCCGGCGCCTGTATGCCGGCATCCTTAGGAGCATGGCCCTATACGGGGCCCCCATCTGGGCGGACTCCCTCCACAGAAGGGAGAACGCGACCGCCTTGCGCAAGCCCCAAAGGGCCATTGCACTGCGGGTGGCGAGGGCCTACCGGTCGGTGGGCTTCTCGGCGGCGTGCACTCTGGCCGGTACCCCTCCTTGGGAGTTGGAGGCTTGGGTGCTCGCCAGAGTGTACGAGTGGACCGCGCACCGGAGGGCGCTCGGGGAGCGCCCCGTCGCCGAAGAGCGGGAGGCCGTGCGGCGGGAGGCGAGGGACGCAATCGTCCTCCACTGGACGGAGGACCTCGCCACCGCCGCCTTTGGCCGCCGGACGTTGGACGCGCTCGGTCCGGTCCTGCGGAGCTGGCTCGAGCGGTCCCACGGTTTCCTCTCGTTCCGTCTGGTGCAGGTGCTATCCGGCCATGGCTGCTTCGGAACGTACCTGCACCGGATCGGGAGGGAGGAGACCCCGGCGTGCCACGACTGCGGCGCGGCGGAGGACACGGCGCAGCACACTCTCGAAGTGTGCCCGGCTTGGTCCGAGCTGCGCCGCGGTCTGACCGCGGTGGTCGGACAGGACCTCTCGCTTCCCTGCGTGGTCAACGCCATGCTGGAGAGCGAGGGGGCCTGGTCAGCGGTTGCCTCCTTTTGCGAGGACGTAATCTCGCAAAAGGAGGAGGCGGAGCGCGCGCGGGAGGATGACCCTCTCGCTGTGCCGCTCCGCAGACGAAGAAGGGGTCGGAGAGGGCGACATCCTCCCCCTCCTCATGGTGGCGATGGGCGGGCGACAGGCGCGGGGGCGCCATCTCCTGCATTGCACCCATCACCACCTTCTTCGTCGGTCACTCCCGAGCCCGTCCACCTCTTCACGGGGGGGCTGTGAGGGGTCCGCCCTGAGGAGCAATCGTCGGCGGAGGACTGGACGTTAAGGCTGTGCCGGTTTCCCAGTCCCCCGCCACTCGGACGAAGCGGGAGTGCCGCTGGGTTATTTTAGTGGGTATACCGGGTCAGACCGGGGAGTCCCACATAGCCCCCCATCCCCCGATGGGAGGGTATGCGTAACGCATTTTTTCCCAGCGCAAAAAAAAAAAAAAAAAAAAAAAAAGGTTAGGTTAGGTTAGGTTAGGTTTTTTTTTTTTTTTTTTTTTTTTTTTTTTTTTTTTTTGTGCTTTTCCCCGTTCATGGGTACAACGGGATCTTGTTACTCTAATTTTCTCATTCGTTCCAGTTCTCGCATTTATTCCTCTCGCACTTTCATGCTTCATACTGTATCTTTCTTTCGCTCATGCTTTCATTCTTAGCCGGGTGGGACTCCCGCTATTCTATCTACTCTGTCTTTTTTATTTGTCTTTATTCAGGGGTATTTAGGTACACAACTTTCTTTTATTATCGTTTACATTGACGTTAATATACTTAGTAACTTATAACTATTCCATTATTATGTTTCTAAGTGCAAATTATTATTTATTCTTAATAACAACTTATGATATACTGTTCATTCGTGGACATTATTTCTTATTTCTATTTAATGCTATACTTATACTTTCTTATTCTATTACAATTTAGTATTTCGAGCCTATTTTTAACAGTTTTAGTTAGCTTTTTTACTTATATCTACTCCATGATTATGTTTCTAAATGGTGATTTTTCTTTATTCTTAGTAACAAGACTTATATATACTGTTTGTTATTTATATACTTATTATCTTATATCTATTATGTTTCTAAGTGCTAATTTTTATTTATTCTTTATAACAAGACTTATAATATACTGTTTATTCGTAGACATTATTTCCTATTTCTATTTATACTATTTCTATACTTACTTATTCTATTACAAATTGGTTACTGAATATTACTCGCCTGTTTTCTAACATTTTTAGTTTGTACTTAAGTTATCTATTATTTTTAAAACACAATAAAAGTTCCTGTTTATTATTCTTATTACCAGTTTTGGATGCGTGTGGTTAGGTTAGGTTAGGTTAGGTTAGGTTAGGTTAGGTTGGGGGACCACCCCACAGTGCTTGCGTCCACGTCGCGTCCCCTGGAAACGGCCCAGTTCTGACCACCGTAACGGAGTGGCAGACTGGGTACGGCCAAAGTGCACTGTGCTTTCGCAACTGTTTTTAATCTTATTGTCTTGTTTGTTTGCGAACCTGCGGGGAAATGTCGAGTCCTGCGCGGGACGCCTGCGGGCGATTTTTAAAACAAAAAGGCCCTTCTCAGGGCCAACCCAAAGGCCCTTCTCAGGGCCAACCCAAAGGCCCTTCTCAGGGCCAACCCAAAGGCCCTTCTCAGGGCCAACCAAAAGGCCCTTCTCAGGGCCAACCAAAAGGCCCTTCTCAGGGCCAACCAAAAGGCCCTTCTCAGGGCCACTCCGACGCTTCAGCGTCAGAAACTAGCCGCGCGCCGTCTGCGGCTAGTTTCCTCGGAGGGGCGGACGAGTCGTCAGACGACGACTCACTAATTAGTGTGTCGGACGTGGACGACTGCCGATCTCGTAAGCGAGTCCACCGGAGCGGTGGGTCTGAGGGCTCCTCGGCCTCGGGGTCGACGCGGTTGTCGAAGGCTAAAAAGCCGACGGTGGCCGCGGAGACCCATGTCGTTGGGCTCGCGAACGCCCAACGCCAGCTAGACCTGGCTCGGCGGGCTCAGCTCCAGCAAGAGCTGGAGGAGCGGGTGGCCGCTACTGAGAAACGGGCGCACGCCGCCCGGGCCAAGTCCGGGTACGGTATGTCCCGGGTTCTGTACGCGGACCACTCTCTAGCTGAGCTGGAGAAAATGGCGGAGGAGGACGCGAGGGAGATCGTGGAGGTCGCCTCGAAGTCCTCCAACCTAAAGGGCACCTTGCAGAAGGCCCTGAAGTGCAGAGCCGCCAGCATGCGCGGTGTCGTCGCGGAGCTGGTCCAGCGAAAGACCACCGACGAGACGCGACAACTGCAGGCGAAGGTAGATCGCCTGCAGTCGGAGGTCAGCCAGCTTCATCAGAAGCTGGCCGAAGCCACGGCCCGGCCACAACAGGCCAAGACGAGCCCTGCGGCAGAGGGCCCCACCTCCAACAACCTTGAGGATATTATCCGCAAGGTCGTAATGGAGGAGAGGGCCTTCACTAGAGCCTGCTTAGCAGGGATTGAGGACCGACTCCTGCCGGAGAAACGCCTCCGACCGCCGCTTGCGGCAGATACGAGGCAGAGCGAGCCGGGACCGTCATCCTCCTCCCAGGCGGAAGACGCCCTTCTCCCCTCAACGACCCCGTCCAACGAGTGGACGGAAGTGGTCCGTAAGGGGAAGGGAAAGGGCAAGAATTCGACGACGGCCGTCCCTGTCGTCCCCGCCACCACCGCTCCCAGCCAAGCACAGACGACCGGCAAGGGAAAGGGGACGGGGAAAGGGAAAGGGAAGAGGGGAAAGGGGCGACTAGTCCCCCCAAAAACCGCGGCCGTCGTGGTGACCCTCACCGCGGAGGCTGCGGACCGGGGGGAGACGTACGCGTCTATTTTGGTGCGGGCGCGTGCAAATGCCGATCCTGCCCAACTAGGGATCGGCAGCGTCTCCTGCCGGCGGACCCAAGCCGGGGCTCGAATTTTCGAGTTCCCGGGGGCAGAGGGGAGTACCCACGCGGACCTCTTCGCAGCCAAGCTGCAGGAGGTCATCGCGGATTCCGCCAAGGTGGCCCGGCCGGTCAAGTCAGCGGCCATAGAGGTGGCTGACTTGGACGACTCCGTCACCAAGGAGGAGGTGGTGGCGGCGGTCGCGGCGATAGGGGGCTGTGGCGTCGCGGCGGTCCAAGGCCGGGACATAAGGCCCGGCCGCGGCGGCATGGGCACCATTCGCCTCGAGTGCCCAGTCGCCGCTGCCAAAGCCGTCCTTGCCAAGGGACGGCTCACAGTCGGCTTCAGCTCGGGTGCAGTCCGGGCACTCGAGGACCAGCCTCTGCGGTGTTTCCGATGCTTCGGCATCGGACACACCCGGGCCCTGTGTCCGTCCACGGTCGACAGGACGGACACGTGTTTCCGCTGCGGCAAGGAGGGCCACAAAGCCGCCTTCTGCGAGGCCGCCGCGCCACACTGCGCGGTGTGTGCCGCCAGTGGCTGCCCCGCCGACCACGTCACGAGGGGGAGGAATTGCAATCCTCCCCCTAAGCGGGGCAAAGCGCAGGCGCCGACCAGGCCTGCTGCTGCTGCCAAAAACACTGCGGTGGCTGCGGTGGCTGCGGAGGGGGGTGCGATGTCCGACTGATGGATAGGGTCGAACATCGCATACTCCAGGCGAACGCCAACCACTGCCGGGCAGCCCAGGATCTGCTGATGCAGACCATGGCTGAGTGGTTGGTGGACTTGGCGGTGGTCGCCGAGCCTTACTCGGTCCCTGGCCGTTGGCTGGGCGACCGGGACGGATTGGTGGCGCTGGTGACGCGGTCTTCCACAGACTCCCCTCCCCTCTCGCTCTTAGAGAGGGGACCGGGATACGTGGCCGCCGCGTGGGGAGACATGGCCCTGGTTGGGGTCTACTTCTCCCCGAACCGCCCTCTCTCGGACTTTGAGGATTTCCTCGAGATCCTCACCGCAGTCGTAGGGAGGGCGGCGCCGCGCCAGGTCGTGGTAATGGGCGACCTGAACGCCAAGTCGGTGGTCTGGGGCAACCCGGCTGCCAGTTGCAACGTCCGGGGACGCGCCGTCGAGTATTGGTCGGCCTCATGCGGTGTGTCCCTCCTCAACAGGGGGGCGGTCCACACGTGTGTGCGGCAACAGGGCGGCTCGGTGGTGGACGTCTCGTTTGCCACCCCCGCCCTAGCCGCCCGCGTCGTCAACTGGCGGGTGGAGATGGTGGAGACCTTGTCGGACCACCGATATGTGCGGTTCGACATCTCCACCCAGGGGGGGGGGATGGCCCGCGCCGGGCAATCTCCCTTCCCGCGGTGGGCACTCACCCGCCTGGACCGGGAGGCAGCTGAGGAGGCGGCCTTCCTCCAGGACTGGCTTGCGCCCCCTGTCGATGTCCTGGACGTGGACGCCGCAGCGGTCCGGCTCAGGGGGTCCCTGACCGAGGTGTGCAACTCCAGCATGCCTCGGTCTCGCCGTCCGCCTCCCCGTCGCGCCGTCTATTGGTGGACGGAGGAGCTGACGGGTCTCCGGGCCGCCTGCGTGGCGGCCAGAAGGGCCTACGCGCGGAGCCGACGTCGCAGCGCCCAAAACCGAGACCGGGCAGAAGAGGACCGCCTATACGCCTCTTACGTAGAGGCGAAGAAGGTCCTCAAGTCTGCAATGGGCGCTGCAGAAGACTCGGCGAGGGCCGAGATGCTGGAGGGTCTCGACAGAGATCCTTATGGGAGACCATACAAGGCGGCGCGGAGCCAGCTACGCCCCTATGGTCCCCCACTGACGGAGACCCTCGAGCCGGCGTTGCTGGATGGGGTGGTCCGGTCCCTGTTTCCGCGCAGGACCGACGACTTCACCCCACCAACGATGAATCCCCCGCAAGGGGCGGCTTCGCCGGAGGAAGACGTCCCCCCGGTGACGGCGGAGGAGGTCCGCGCGGGGGTTCTCAGCCTCCGCGCGAAGAAGACGGCCCCCGGACCAGACGGCGTCCCCGCACGGGTGGTGGCGATCGCCGCCTCCCAAATGGAGGACAGGTTTCGGGACCTCTTCAGCGCGTGCTTTACGGCTGGGAGGTTCCCGAAACTTTGGAAGGAGGGGCAGCTCTGCCTCCTCCGAAAGGAGGGACGCCCGGTGGACTCCCCCTCGGCATACCGGCCCATCGTCCTGCTCGATGAGGTCGGTAAGATGTTCGAGGGGATCGTCGCGTCCCGGCTTGATAGCCTTTTGCGGGGGGTAGGGCCGGACCTGTCGGACGCCCAATTCGGTTTCCGTCGAGGGCGTTCGACGATCGATGCGCTGGCCCTGCTCAAGGGCCAGGTGAGGGAGGCGGTGGAGGCGGGGGACGGAGTGCTGGCGGTGTCGTTCGACATCGCAAACGCCTTCAACTCCGTCCCCCACTCGACGATATTGGAGGCGCTCCGGTATCACGGAGCGCCCCAGTACCTGCAGAACCTCCTGGCCAGCTACTTGGAGGGCCGAGAGGTCCTCCTCGTGGACAAGACGGCCACGGTGAGGCGGTACGGCGCAGAGTCCGGTGTTCCGCAGGGGTCAGTGCTGGGGCCCCCCCTGTGGAACATCGGGTTCGACTGGCTACTGCGGGGAGTCCTCCTCCAGGGCACGAGTGTCATCTGCTACGCGGATGACACTCTCCTCACTGCCCGGGGGAGGAACTTCGGGGACGCGGCCTGTCTGGCCTCGGCTGGCGGATCCTTGGTCGCAGAGAGGATCCGCCGCCTGGGATTGAAGGTGGCGCTGCACAAGACCGAGGCCGTGTTCTTTCACGGGCCTCGGCAGCGCTGCCCTCCCGACGCCCACATTGTCGTAGAGGGCGTCCGGATAGGGGTCCAGCCCCAGATGAAGTATCTGGGCCTGGTGCTGGACGACAGGTGGCGCTTCGGCCCGCATTTCAGCGGGCTGTCGACGCGCCTCTTGAAAGCTGCGGACGCCCTCTCCTGGCTCCTCCCGAACCTGGGGGGGCCCAAGGCGAAATGCCGGCAGCTGTATGCCGGCATCCTTAAGAGCATGGCCCTATACGGGGCCCCCATCTGGGCGGATTCCCTCCACAGAAGGGAGAACGCGACCGCCTTGCGCAAGCCCCAAAGGGCCATTGCACTGCGGGTGGCGAGGGCCTACCGGTCGGTGGGCTTCTCGGCGGCGTGCGCTCTGGCCGGCACCCCTCCTTGGGAGTTGGAGGCCTGGGTGCTCGCCAGAGTCTACGAGTGGACCGCGCACCGGAGGGCGCTCGGGGAGCGCCCCGTCGCCGAAGAGCGGGAGGCCGTGCGGCGGGAGGCGAGGGACGCAATCGTCCTCCACTGGACGGAGGACCTCGCCACCGCCGCCTTTGGCCGCCGGACGCTGGACGCGCTCGGTCCGGTCCTGCGGAGCTGGCTCGAGCGGTCCCACGGTTTCCTCTCGTTCCGTCTGGTGCAGGTGCTATCCGGCCATGGCTGCTTCGGAACGTACCTGCACCGGATCGGGAGGGAGGAGACCCCGGCGTGCCACGACTGCGGCGCGGCGGAGGACACGGCGCAGCACACGCTCGAAGTGTGCCCGGCTTGGTCCGAGCTGCGCCGCGGTCTGACCGCGGTGGTCGGACAAGACCTCTCGCTTCCCTGCGTGGTCAGCGCCATGCTGGAGAGCGAGGGGTCCTGGTCAGCGGTTGCCTCCTTTTGTGAGGACGTAATCTCGCAAAAGGAGGAGGCGGAGCGCGCGCGGGAGGATGACCCTCTCGCTGTGCCGCTCCGCAGACGAAGAAGGGGTCGGAGAGGGCGACATCCTCCCCCTCGTCATGGTGGCGATGGGCGGGCGACAGGCGCGGGGGCGCCATCTCCCGCATTGCACCCATCACCACCTTCTTCGTCGGTCACTCCCGGGCCCCTCCCCTTCCCCACGGGGGGGGTGTGAGGGGTCCGCCCTGAGGAGCAATCGTCGGCGGAGGACTGGACGTTAAGGCTGTGCCGGTTTCCCAGTCCCCCGCCACTCGGACGAAGCGGGAGTGCCGCTGGGTTATTTTAGTGGGTATACCGGGTCAGACCGGGGAGTCCCACATAGCCCCCCATCCCCCGATGGGAGGGTATGCGTAACGCATTTTTTCCCAGCGCAAAAAAAAAAAAAAAAAAAAAAAAAAAAAAAAGGTTAGGTTAGGTTAGGTTGGGGTTGCAAGCCGGGGCTCGAATATTCGAGTTCCCGGGGGCAGAGGGGAGTACCCACGCGGACCTCTTCGCAGCCAAGCTGCAGGAGGTCATCGCGGATTCCGCCAAGGTGGCCCGGCCGGTCAAGTCAGCGGCCATAGAGGTGGCTGACTTGGACGACTCCGTCACCAAGGAGGAGGTGGTGGCGGCGGTCGCGGCGATAGGGGGCTGTGGCGTCGCGGCGGTCCAAGGCCGGGACATAAGGCCCGGCCGCGGCGGCATGGGCACAATTCGCCTCGAGTGCCCGGTCGCCGCTGCCAAAGCCGTCCTTGCCAAGGGACGGCTCACAGTCGGCTTCAGCTCGGGTGCAGTCCGGGCACTCGAGGACCAGCCTCTGCGGTGTTTCCGGTGCTTCGGCATCGGACACACCCGGGCCCTGTGTCCGTCCACGGTCGACAGGACGGACACGTGTTTCCGCTGCGGCAAGGAGGGCCACAAAGCCGCCTCCTGCGAGGCCGCCGCGCCGCACTGCGCGGTGTGTGCCGCCAGTGGCTGCCCCGCCGACCACGTCACGAGGGGGAGGAATTGCAATCCTCCCCCTAAGCGGGGCAAAGCGCAGGCGCCGACCGGGCCTGCTGCTGCTGCCAAAAACACTGCGGCGGCTGCGGTGGCTGCGGAGGGGGGTGCGATGTCCGACTGATGGATAGGGTCGAACATCGCATACTCCAGGCGAACGCCAACCACTGCCGGGCAGCCCAGGATCTGCTGATGCAGACCATGGCTGAGTGGTTGGTGGACATGGCGGTGGTCGCCGAGCCTTACTCGGTCCCTGGCCGTTGGCTGGGCGACCGGGACGGCTTGGTGGCGCTGGTGTCGCGGTCTTCCACGGACTCCCCTCCCCTCTCGCTCTTAGAGAGGGGACCGGGATACGTGGCCGCCGCGTGGGGAGACATGGCCCTGGTTGGGGTCTACTTCTCCCCGAACCGCCCTCTCTCGGACTTTGAGGATTTCCTCGAGATCCTCACCGCAGTCGTAGGGAGGGCGGCGCCGCGCCAGGTCGTGGTGCTGGGCGACCTGAACGCCAAGTCGGTGGCCTGGGGCAACCCGGCTGCCAGTTGCAACGTCCGGGGACGCGCCGTCGAGTATTGGTCGGCCTCATGCGGTGTGTCCCTCCTCAACAGGGGGGCGGTCCACACGTGTGTGCGGCAACAGGGCGGCTCGGTGGTGGACGTCTCGTTTGCCACCCCCGCCCTAGCCGCCCGCGTCGTCAACTGGCGGGTGGAGATGGTGGAGACCTTGTCGGACCACCGATATGTGCGGTTCGACATCTCCACCCAGGGGGGGGGGATGGCCCGCGCCGGGCAATCTCCCTTCCCGCGGTGGGCACTCACCCGCCTGGACCGGGAGGCAGCTGAGGAGGCGGCCTTCCTCCAGTACTGGCTGTCGCCCCCACTCGATGTCCTGGACGTGGACGCCGCAGCGGTCCAGCTCAGGGGGTCCCTGACCGAGGTGTGCAACTCCAGCATGCCTCGGTCTCGCCGTCCGCCTCCCCGTCGCGCCGTCTATTGGTGGACGGAGGAGCTGACGGGTCTCCGGGCCGCCTGCGTGGCGGCCAGAAGGGCCTACGCGCGGAGCCGACGGCGCAGCGCCCAAAACCGAGTCCGGGCAGAGGAGGACCGCCTATACGCCTCTTACGTAGAGGCAAGGAAGGTCCTCAAGTCTGCAATGGGCGCTGCAGAAGACTCGGCGAGGGCCGAGATGCTGGAGGGTCTCGACAGGGATCCTTATGGGAGACCATACAAGGCGGCGCGGAACCAGCTGCGCCCCTATGGTCCCCCACTGACGGAGACCCTCGAGCCAGCGTTGCTGGATGGGGTGGTCCGGTCCCTGTTTCCGCGCAGGACCGACGACTTCACCCCACCAACGATGAATCCCCCGCAAGGGGCGGCTTCGCCGGAGGAAGACGTCCCCCCGGTGACGGCGGAGGAGGTCCGCGCGGGGGTTCTCAGCCTCCGCACGAAGAAGACGGCCCCCGGACCAGACGGCGTCCCCGCACGGGTGGTGGCGATCGCCGCCTCCCAAATGGAGGACAGGTTTCGGGACCTCTTCAGCGCGTGCTTTACGGCTGGGAGGTTCCCGCAACTTTGGAAGGAGGGGCAGCTGTGCCTCCTCCGAAAGGAGGGACGCCCGGTGGACTCCCCCTCGGCATACCGGCCCATCGTCCTGCTCGATGAGGTCGGTAAGATGTTCGAGGGGATCGTCGCGTCCCGGCTTGATAGCCTTTTGCGGGGGGTAGGGCCGGACCTGTCGGACGCCCAATTCGGTTTCCGTCGAGGGCGTTCGACGATCGATGCGCTGGCCCTACTCAAGGGCCAGGTGAGGGAGGCGGTGGAGGCGGGGGACGGGGTGCTGGCGGTGTCGTTCGACATCGCGAACGCCTTCAACTCCGTCCCCCACTCGACGATATTGGAGGCGCTCCGGTATCACGGAGCGCCCCAGTACCTGCAGAACCTCCTGGCCAGCTACTTGGAGGGCCGCGAGGTCCTCCTCGTGGACAAGACGGCCACGGTGAGGCGGTACGGCGCAGAGTCCGGTGTTCCGCAGGGGTCAGTGCTGGGGCCCCCCCTGTGGAACATCGGTTTCGACTGGCTCCTACGGGGAGTCCTCCTCCAGGGCACGAGTGTCATATGCTACGCGGATGACACTCTCCTCACTGCCCGGGGGAGGAACTTTGGTGACGCGGCCTGTCTGGCCTCGGCTGGCGGATCCTTGGTTGCAGAGAGGATCTGCCGCCTGGGATTGAAGGTGGCGCTGCACAAGACCGAGGCCGTGTTCTTTCACGGACCTCGGCAGCGCTGCCCTCCCGACGCCCACATTGTCGTGGAGGGGGTCAGGATAGGGGTCCAGGCCCAGATGAAGTATCTGGGCCTGGTGCTAGACGAAAGGTGGCGCTTCGGCCCGCATTTCAGCGGGCTGTCGACGCGCCTATTGAAAGCTGCGGACGCCCTCTCCTGGCTCCTCCCGAACCTGGGGGGGCCAAAGGCGAAATGCCGGCGCCTATATGCCGGCATCCTTAGGAGCATGGCCCTATACGGGGCCCCCATCTGGGCGGACTCTCTCCACAGGAGGGAGAACGCGACCGCCTTGCGCAAGCCCCAAAGGGCCATTGCACTGCGGGTGGCGAGGGCCTACCGGTCGGTGGGCTTCTCGGCGGCGTGCGCTCTGGCCGGTACCCCTCCTTGGGAGTTGGAGGCTTGGGTGCTCGCCAGAGTCTACGAGTGGACCGCGCACCGGAGGGCGCTCGGGGAGCGCCCCGTCGCCGAAGAGCGGGAGGCCGTGCGGCGGG
Source organism: Mesoligia furuncula (assembly GCA_916614155.1). Taxonomy (NCBI): domain Eukaryota; kingdom Metazoa; phylum Arthropoda; class Insecta; order Lepidoptera; family Noctuidae; genus Mesoligia; species Mesoligia furuncula. The sequence continues at coordinate 14,858 of OU744807.1, read as the reverse complement.
AGGCGAGGGACGCAATCGTCCTCCACTGGACGGAGGACCTCGCCACCGCCGCCTTTGGCCGCCGGACGTTGGACGCGCTCGGTCCGGTCCTGCGGAGCTGGCTCGAGCGGTCCCACGGTTTCCTCTCGTTCCGTCTGGTGCAGGTGCTATCCGGCCATGGCTGCTTCGGAACGTACCTGCACCGGATCGGGAGGGAGGAGACCCCAGCGTGCCACGACTGCGGCGCGGCGGAGGACACGGCGCAGCACACTCTCGAAGTGTGCCCGGCTTGGTCCGAGCTGCGCCGCGGTCTGACCGCGGTGGTCGGACAGGACCTCTCGCTTCCCTGCGTGGTCAACGCCATGCTGGAGAGCGAGGGGGCCTGGTCAGCGGTTGCCTCCTTTTGCGAGGACGTAATCTCGCAAAAGGAGGAGGCGGAGCGCACGCGGGAGGACGACCCTCTCGCTGTGCCGCTCCGCAGACGAAGAAGGGGTCGGAGAGGGCGACATCCTCCCCCTCCTCATGGTGGCGATGGGCGGGCGACAGGCGCGGGGGCGCCATCTCCCGCATTGCACCCATCACCACCTTCTTCGTCGGTCACTCCCGGGCCCGTCCCCCTCCCCACGGGGGGGGTGTGAGGGGTCCGCCCTGAGGAGCAATCGTCGGCGGAGGACTGGACGTTAAGGCTGTGCCGGTTTCCCAGTCCCCCGCCACTCGGACGAAGCGGGAGTGCCGCTGGGTTATTTTAGTGGGTATACCGGGTCATACCGGGGAGTCCCACATAGCCCCCCATCCCCCGATGGGAGGGTATGCGTAATGCATTTTTTCCCAGCGCAAAAAAAAAAAAAAAAAAAAAAAAAAAAAAAAAAAGGTTAGGTTAGGTTAGGTTAGGTTAGGTTAGGTTAGGTTAGGTTGGGGGACCACCCCACAGTGCTTGCGTCCACGTCGCGTCCCCTGGAAACGGCCCAGTTCTGACCACCGTAACGGAGTGGCAGACTGGGTACGGCCAAAGTGCACTGTGCATTCGCAGCTTGTTTTTAATCTTATTGTCGTGTTGAGTTTGCGAACCCGCGGGAAACATGTCGAGTCCTGCGCGGGACGCCTGCGGGCGGTTTTTAAAACAAAAAGGCCCTTCTCAGGGCCAACCCAAAGGCCCTTCTCAGGGCCAACCCAAAGGCCCTTCTCAGGGCCAACCCAAAGGCCCTTCTCAGGGCCAACCAAAAGGCCCTTCTCAGGGCCAACCAAAAGGCCCTTCTCAGGGCCAATCCGACGCTTCGGCGTCAGAGACTAGCCGCGCGCTGTCTGCGGCTAGTTTCTTCGGAGGGGCGGACGAGTCGTCCGACAACGACTCACTGATCAGTGTGTCGGACGCGGACGACTCTCGTTCGCGGAAGCGAATCCACCGGAGCGGTGGGTCCGAGGGCTCCTCGGCCTCGGGGTCGACGCGGTTGTCGAAGGCTAAAAAGCCGACGGTGGCCGCGGAGACCCATGTCGTTGGGCTCGCCAACGCCCAACGCCAGTTGGACCTGGCTCGGCGGGCTCAGCTCCAGCAAGAGCTGGAGGAGCGGGTTGCCGCTACTGAGAAACGGGCGCACGCCGCCCGGGCCAAGTCCGGGTACGGTGCGTCCCGCGTTCTCTACGCGGACCACTCTCTGGCCGAGCTAGAGAGAATGGCGGAGGAGGACGAGAGGGAGATCGTGGAGGTAGCCTCAAAGTCCTCCAACCTAAAGGGGACATTGCAGAAGGCCCTGAAATGCAGGGCCGCCAGCATGCGCGGTGTCATCGCGGAGCTGGTGCAGCGAAAGACCACCGACGAGACGCGGCAACTGCAGGCGAAGGTTGATCGCCTGCAGTCGGAGGTCAGCCAGCTTCATCAGAAGCTGGCAGAAGCCACGGCCCGGCCACAACAGGCCAAGACGAGCCCTGCGGCAGAGGGCCCCACCTCCAACCTTGAGGACATCATCCGCAAGGTCATAATGGAGGAGAGGGCCTTCACAAGAGCCTGCTTAGCAGGAATAGAGGACCGGCTCTTGCCGGAGAAACGCCTCCGACCGCCGCTTGCGGCGGATACGAGGCAGTGCGAGCCGGGGCCGTCCTCCTCCCAGGCGGAAGATGCCCTTCTCCCTTCCACGACCCCGTCCAACGAGTGGACGGAAGTGGTCCGTAAGGGGAAGGGAAAGGGCAAGAAGTCGACGACGGCCGTCCCTGTCGTCCCCGCCACCACCACTCCCAGCCAATCGCAGACGACTGGCAAGGGAAAGGGGACGGGGAAAGGGAAGGGGAGGGGAAAGGGGCGACTAGTCCCCCCAAAAACCGCGGCCGTCGTGGTGACGCTCACCGCGGAGGCTGCGGACCGGGGGGAGACGTACGCGTCCATTTTGGTGCGGGCGCGTGCGAACGCCGATCCTGCCCAACTGGGGATCGGCAGCGTAACTTGCCGGCGGACCCAAGCCGGGGCTCGAATATTCGAGTTCCCGGGGGCAGAGGGGAGTACCCATGCTGACCTCTTTGCAGCGAAGCTGCAGGAGGTCATCGCGGATTCCGCCAAGGTGGCCCGGCCGGTCAAGTCAGCGGCCATAGAGGTGGCTGACTTGGACGACTCCGTCACCAAGGAGGAGGTGGTGGCGGCGGTCGCGGCGATAGGGGGCTGTGGCGTCGCGGCGGTCCAAGGCCGGGACATAAGACCTGGCCGCGGCGGCATGGGCACCATTCGCCTCGAGTGCCCAGTCGCCGCTGCCAAAGCCGTCCTTGCCAAGGGACGGCTGACAGTCGGGTTCAGCTCGGGTGCAGTCCGGGCACTCGAGGACCAGCCTCTGCGGTGTTTCCGGTGCTTCGGCATCGGACACACCCGGGCCCTGTGTCCGTCCACTGTTGACAGGACGGACACGTGCTTTCGCTGCGGCAAGGAGGGCCACAAAGCCGCCTCCTGCGAGGCCGCCACGCCGCACTGCGCGGTGTGTGCCGCCAGTGGCTGCCCGGCAGACCACGTCACGAAGGGGAGGAACTGCAATCCTCCCCCTAAGCGGGGCAAAGCACAGGCGCCGGCCGGGTTTGCTGCTGCTGCCAAGAGCACCGTCGTTCCTGCGTCGGTGGCTGCGGAGGGGGGTGCGATGTCCGACTGATGGATGCGGTCGAACATCGCATACTCCAGGCGAACGACTTGGCGGTGGTCGCCAAGCCTTACTCGGTCCCTGGCCGTTGGCTGGGCGACCGGGACGGCTTGGTGGCGTTGGTGTCGCGGTCTTCCACAGACTCCCCTCCCCTCTCGCTCTTAGAGAGGGGACCGGGATACGTGGCCGCCGCGCGGGGAGACATGGCCCTGGTTGGGTCCTACTTCTCCCCGAACCGCTCTCTCTCGGACTTTGAGGATTTCCTCGAGATCCTCACCGCAGTCATAGGGAGGGCGGCGCCACGCCAGGTCGTGGTGCTGGGCGACCTCTCGCTTCCCTGCATGGTCATTGCTATGCTGGAGAGCGAGGGGGCCTGTGCAGGGGCCTGTGAGCGATGGGCGGGCGACAGGCGCGGGGGCGCCTTCTCCCGCATTGCACCCATCACCACCTTCGTCGGTCATTCCCGGGCCCTTCCCCCTCCCCACGGGGGGGGCGTGAGTGGCCCGCCCTGAGGGGCAATCGTCGGCGGAGGACTGGACGTTAAGGCTGTGCCGGTTTCCCAGTCCTTCGCCACTCGGACGAAGCGGGAGTGCCGCTGGGTTATTTTAGTGGGTATACCGGGTCAGACCGGGGAGTCCCACATAGCCCCCCATCCCCCGATGGGAGGGTATGCGTAATGCATTTTTTCCCAGCGCAAAAAAAAAAAAAAAAAAAAAAAAGGTTAGGTTAGGTTAGGTTAGGTTAGGTTAGGTTAGGTTAGGTTAGGTTAGGTTAGGTTAGGTTAGGTTAGGTTAGGTTAGGTTAGGTTAGGTTAGGTTAGGTTAGGTTAGGTTAGGTTAGGTTAGGTTAGGTTAGGTTAGGTTAGGTTAGGTTAGGTTAGGTTTTTTTTTTTTTTTTTTTTTTTTTTTTTTCTTAACTAGCTCCTCCAACTAGAGTCGGAGACCTTTTCTACGTAATTCTCTTTCACTCCAGTTCTCGCGGTTATTCCTCTCGCACTTTCATGCCACATACTGGTTCTTTCTCACTGCCATCCACATTCATTCAATGGGTGGGATTCCCATTTTTACTTTTCTGTACTACTCTACTCTATATATTCTTTCTTATTTCTATTATATCTATTTATTTCTGGGAAAATAAAACAGAGCAAAACTTTATTGATATTCGACCTATGTACATCTGGTTTCTTAAATTCTTCTTATTTCTATTTATTTCTTGAGAAAATAATTCAGGGCAGTACTTTAATAACTTTCAATTTCTTAACCTATGTACAAATTGTTTTCTTATTTTACATGTATCTTATATATACTATTCTTATTCTACTTATTCCGATTTACAGACTATTTTTATTCTTAATTTCCTATGTTTACATTAATATATGTAACAATATATTTGAAACATAGTTTACACATCTCACTTATTTTTATTTCTTTCTATTACTTTACAGCAGATTTTAATACAGTAGTTTAAAAATGTTTGGCTTTCTTTTCCTGACATTATTTCCCTAATGCTACCTCTCTCGAGTTTTTTGTCTATTTTCATTTCCAATTCGTACCTTTCCGTCGCGTACACCGGGCAGTCCAAGAGTAGGTGTGGGACAGTTTCGTTTTCTCCAGGGTCACAGATGCACGATGGGTTCCCCTTACACTTGAAGCGATGCAAGTATTCGGAGAACCCACCGTGCCCCGTCAGGATCTGTGTTAGCATCGGGTTTATTTCAATCCTTTTGACCGTTCTGTACGCCGCCACTGCGTCCGGGAAAAACATTTTTGTTACAGAGGCCGTGTGACCCGCCGTATATCTTTGATTCCATTCATCAAGCGTCACCGTACGAATGTGACGCTTGATGAAAGAAACCGGACACAGGTCGTAGTCGGGCCTCCTCTTGCTATTCATGGCGGCCTCCTTTGCCAGCTGATCCGCTCTCTCGTTGCCCTCAAACCCTGCATGGGCCTTTATCCAAAACAAGTTAACCACCTTGCCTTGGTGGGATATTGTTGCTAGATTATCCCTGGCTTCCACCGCCAGGGGATGAAGGCAGCTGTGGTTTTTCACTGTCTGGAGGGCCGCCATGGAGTCGCTGTACACTCCGAAGCTGGATGCCGAATGCTTCTGGATTTCCCTGGTTGCCCGGCATATCGCCAAGAGTTCCGCCTGGTAGACCGTGCAGTAGTCTGGCAGCGCCAGTTTGATAGCGCGCGCCTCGGCGTCGCCCCTCCAAATGGAAAGTGCGGCCCCGACGCGCCCGTCTATTTTACTTCCGTCCGTAAAAATCTTGACTTCCAAGTTTGCGCTGGCGTCGACTTGCTCACGATCCGCCAGGCTTACGAACTCCAGGTCGATACGCCTAGCTGGATGCGGGGATTCCATAGCGGATGCCACCCGCTCCACCTCACGGCCCCCTAGCACTGCCTGGGGTACTCCTCTCCTGGTCTCATAAAGTGAGGCCGCCTCGCGGACCCGGAGGTCTAGAGGGAGCATCCCAGCCAGAAGCAGTGCCGAGTTCAGGGAGACGGTGCGGTAGGCTTTGCACATTTTCTGTGCAATTCCGCGCTGCACGACACCCAGCTGCTTTATGATTCCCAACTTACTTGCTGCTGGGGCCCATACACTGGCGGTGTACAGGACGATCGGCTCTACAGTTGCTGTGTATATGATCCTGATCACCTCTGGATTCAGTCCCCAGCTCACCCTTGCCGCTCTACATAGTTGTTTGTAAACACCTATGGCCCTGCGGCACACATTGGACACATGAGTGTTAAATGTTAGCCTATCGTCGATGGTGACACCTAGAATCTTGATTTCATTTGAAACGCTTATGTCAATCCCGCCCATGCTCAGGCGTGGGGTATCATACTTTAACTTCTTTGTAATGACCATCGCATTGGTTTTTTGTGGTGCAAATTTAAGTTTGTTTTTAACACCCCACGCCCGAACATGGTCGAGGGCGGCGTTGGCTTTCCGCTCGATTTCCATTGCTGTGTCACCATCGAAGACAAGAACAACATCGTCCGCGAATGCCTGGGAATAGTCCCCTCTCCTCTGCAGAGTCCTCAAAAGTGGGTCCAGGAGCAGGTTCCAGAAAAAGGGGCCTCCAATGGAGCCCTGTACACAGCCTTTATTTGTGCCTTTTGCATATTCCTCTCCGCCATACCGGACTCTGACCCTTCTGTCCCTCAAGTAGCTGTCGACGACCCTCCTCAGGTTGACCGGACACTCTTCCTCAGCCAGTCGGACTCTGATAGCCGGCCACCATGCGCTGTCGAATGCTCCCTCTATGTCTAGAGATACAAGTACCACAATCTTCTTTTCGTGTATCTTATTGCGGATGTGCTGCATAAGGGCATAGAGGGAGTCTTCGGTGCTCCTCTGGGGCATAAATCCATACTGGCGAGTACTCATCCTAGGCAGAATGTGAAACCTGAGGCGGGCCATCAGCATCTTCTCGAATATTTTCCCTAGAACGGGTAACAAGCCGATTGGTCTATATGCTTTCGGGTTAGTATAATCCCCTTTTCCCGGTTTCCTTAGTACCACAACCGTAGCCTCCTTCCAAGGTTGTGGGAAGTATCCATGTTCCAGGCATTGGTTCAGCAGGGCCAGGAATGTCTCTGGTGCACTGCCAATGGCGCGGCTACAAATGTCGGCTGTGAGGCCATCCATTCCCGGCGCTTTCTTGGGGTTGAAGGAATCTTTGGCTGTTTGTAATTCTGCCATGGTGAAGGGCGGGTCGTGACCATCACTGTTCTCCTCTACGTTGACTTGGTCTGCTTTCAGTCGGATGTGGCTGTGGTAATCATCGTCAGCACCGACCAAGTCATCCGGGTAAAAGGTTTCCGCGATATATTTCACGGAGCCCTTTGCGTCTAATACTTCTCCGTCCTTCACCATCGGCAAATCCTCTTCCCTACGTGTAGTCCTTCCTATTACTCTATAGATCCCCTCCCAGACACCTTCCCTATCCTGCTTGCAGCAAAACTCTTTCCAACTCTCGGTTGCAGCTTTTGCCTCCTCTAATTCATACTCTTCTTTCTGTTTCAGGTACTCTCCAACGACTTTCGACCTTCGGACAGGAGCAGCGCACTGGATTCTTCGCTTCTTGGTGGCGACCTGTTTCTTTAGCCTCTCGAGCTTTTCCGACCACCACGGCAAGGTAAAATTTTCTTTTGTGGTTTTAATTGGCATTGACAAATTGCATGCTTCTTTAATTGCTTTGGTTAAGTTATTTGTAATTATGTCTATTTGTTCAATGTTGTTAACCTTATCTATTTCCAATTTTGTGACTTTGTACTCTGTTGCCAATTGGTTGAGTTTCTCATGAAAGTCGTCCCAATTGGCTTTTTTGGTATTATAAATTCTTGTCGTTCTTTCTATTCTAATGCCTTTGGATTTCCGTAATCTAATATTAAAAGTTATGCCGTTGTGGTCGGAACTCGTTAGACCTTCATCTACTCTCCAGTCATCCACCAACCCAAGAATGTTCGTCGAGCAGGCTGTGATGTCGACATAGCTCATGTATCTCTGTCCTCCTCTGATAGTATCGAAAGTCGGGATTTCCCCTGTGTTGAGTACGTGGAGCCCTAGCTCTCCGAGAGTTCCACACACGTCTTCGCCTCTATTGTCGATGACTGGGCTTCCCCACCACGTGCTCTTCGCGTTGACGTCTCCTCCAATGATCAGTGGCTTGGAACCATTGACAACTTCAATTTTCTTGAGATGTTCTAAATATGCCTCTATCGGCTTGTCTGGCTCAAAATAGAGCGAAACGAGTGTGATCTCCCAAGCACTGGTTTGAATTCCCACCACAGAGATGTTGTTTGTGGTGAGTTTCGGGTATTGTATTACGTTGATGTCATTATCAAAGACGGCAATTGCCGCCTTAACAATCCCTTCTCTTACATCAGTGCTTTGGAAGATCCTCACTCCTCTTTGGCTCTTCACAGTCTTGAGGCTGCCAACGTAAGGCTCTTGAATAAGCGCAGCCGCTATTCCACGTTTTCCTGCTTCTAAGAACATCTCATTTGTCGCGAGCTTCTTTCGCTGGAGGTTAGCCTGTGCGAATTTGTAAGCGTGATGTTCCCCCTGGGTGCCCTTAGCAGTACGCTACTGTCGCTCGCGCTAAGTCATCCCATTTCTGACGCTGCGGACAACCGGCGCTAAAGGCATTGTGTTCTGTCTGGGTGCTGTTTGCTTTCTTGCAGTTCCTGCAAGCTGCTGGTATTCCTGCCATGCAGTCCGTGCATTCAGCTCTCAGGTGGGGGCCACCACAGTGGCTACACATGTCCACTGACTCTACGCAATATTTTTTGCTGTGCCCAAAACCCAGACAGCGCGTACACTGCATCAGTGGGGTCTGGTCTTCGGCCCTGATGCGCTGGAGGTCGATGTGCACATAACCCTTTGCCGTAACCCTTTTCCAAATAATTGGCGAAACGCTAAGCACAATGTGGCCGGTAAGCGGATTTCTAGCCCTTTTCCTATATTTTATCTCTACCTTGCCCGTCTCACCGCTGAGGCCGTGGAAAACATCCTGGTTCTGGTTCCTGAATGCCTTAAGGACGTCCTCATCGGTATTAACCAATAGGACGCCCCTGAGGATCAGCAACGGATCCCTGTTTTTCATCTCCTCAACGGTGAGACTGGCTCCATTCTTCCTCAATCTTTCCTTCACCTTGTCTCTTTCTTCCGTCGTCTCAAAGCCCATAATCACCTTTCTATCCTTCGCCTTTCTTACCTTCTCCACCTTTATCCATCCCTCTTTCGCATCTATTGCCTTTCTCACCCTATCAAGAACCTCTTCTCCCGAGTGCTCCTCATTGTTGGAGGTGACCACGATTGAGTGCAGCGTTCGCTTTCCCAGCGCGCCGCCGCTCCCACCCGCGGTCACTCCCGCATATGTAGGAGTCTCCACACTATCCACTCTTTCCTTCTGCGCCTCTATTACACCCTTAAGCTCCTCCATTTGTTTGTTGCTTTCCAGCAACAGCTTGGAGTGCTCCTCAATCTTCTCCATTAATCGGCTCGTCTCTTGGTTAGTTGTGTGTGAGTTTTTCTCTGTATTAACTGAGAAGGTAGCGTCAATAGCGGCGGCTTTAGGCTCTAAGTTTTCCTTAATCCTTCCTACGGTTTTCGTTTTGGCTTCCCTTTCAGCTTCTTTGACCAGCTGAAACAGGCGATCCAGCACTTCATTGATGACATTTTTTATTTCATTTTTTGTATTTCTTGAACTGCTCAGGTGTAGTTTAGCTTTGTTCAAGCAGGCCCTAGCTTCCGCTGACCGATCCGCGTACTGTAACATTGGCGGCATATGGACCTCTACCGATTTCGTGTGCTTTGGTAGCGTTTTATTCTCCTGCAACTCTAGTGGTTCTTTCTCTGCAGATCGCGGAGGACTTTTAGAGATCTGTATGAAGGTGTCCTTTTTAGCCACATCAACGCTTTCGTGTCGTTTCGTTCCTTCGGGCTTTGCCTCTTGCGAGAGCGTCGTCACTGACTTTAGTTTAGGAGGATATGTCAGACGGATAGACTTATTCGGGGGCGATGGTGTTTTGGGGGGTGGGACCACTTTCGGTCTCTCGGCCTCCAACTTATCAATGCTGCGCCTCACCGACGGGCCAGCCCGATCTTCTTGGTTCCTTCCCAGGTCCGGACTCTTCGTGGGATTTACCTTTTTAGCTGGTGTGCGTAACCCCATCATCTTTGGTCAAGGAACTCTACTCAGGAGCTAGTTAAACGTCAAAACCTGCCGGGTATTGTACAGGGATACCCAGGTCAATTGAAATAACGTGTATATGTAAATAAAAGTATAAAAACAAAAATAACAATAGCAATGTCAATTGGATTCAATTGAGTCTTGTCGGTCTATATGCTGATTTCCTGCTTTCCTCTTCAGTTGGTGTACGCGACTTGGAGGTCAACGGCGTGCTTTGGCAGTTCAACGCAATGCAGACGATGGTATAGACGGGAAAAGAAAGCAAGAAAAGAAAATACACAAAAACAACAAAAGGAAAAAATAATTTACATAAATTTTGGTCTGGAGAACATTTGCAACAAGTTGTATACTGTCTCTACAAATACCCTAGCCTGACTCAAGATTTGTTAAAGCAGTGGTCAAGAGCTCTATATAGGCCCCAGGTTAGTTTTAATTCGTCAAAAAGCTATTTTCAACTTTTTTGCAAAAATGGCTCTATGTAGAGTCGGTCCGATGATAGAGACAGATAGAGCTCGCCAAGCCCTTTCTAATGACCCCAAACTCGGTACAACTCCGCCAAGGGGTTCCGGAGATATTCCAATCTAAAAATTTTGGTTTTTTGCCAAGATGGCGGCCGAAAAGTGGTTACAGGAGGTTATCTCCGGAACCGCTGGCCCAAAAACCGCCGTGCTTGGGCTTTCCGTACTTGGCTCAATGAGACCTATCCACCGAGACGGTTTTCAGGCTGAAAAAATTTTTCCTCCTGAAAACGACTGAAAGCCAGTCCACCCGCACGACGAAAGTCAGAGTATCCTCGCAAAACAAGTCCTGTCGCTCTACGACCCTCCGTTGCGGAGATATAGATGTTTAAACTTTTTCAAAAATGGCGGTGCAGCTGTCAAAGTCAATCTTTGACAGGTGATATCTCCGCTTTGACTGATCGCAGAACACCCGAGTTTGGACTTTTCTGGCTTGCCCCGACTCCCTCCCGCGCGCAAGATGGCCTCCAGAATCCTGAAAGTTTTCAGCCCTGAAACGCCTGAAAACTATTTTGCACGATAGGATTTGTCACCACAAGCATAAATGTTAAAACGGCAACTCTCTGCGACCACTGAGTCCGGAGCTACGTAGGGTCAAAGTTTTCCAATATGGCCGCCCAACTGTCAGATGCCAACTTCAAGTGGCTGCAGCTCCGCAACCGCTTATCGGAGAGAGTTGCGGTTTCAAATGTGGGACTTGCCCTGACCTCCCGCGTATGTCAAGACGGCTTTCAGCGCTGAAAATTTTCAGGCCTGAAAAACGCCTGAAAGCAATTTTCTTATGTTCCCACAATTTTCCCGCCCCGAGATGTGCAAATCCGGGTCTTCTACGCCCAATAACTTTAAAGATATTCGCAGTTGAAAATTTTAACCAATGAAACCAAGATGGCTGAAAAAGCTATTTCCGCCGCTTTTAAAGTTATTGGGGGCAACTTTGGGCTTAAACTAAACACAATACACGTACAGAAGTCAATTCCATTGTCAAAATTTATATATTTCTATTTAATTCTATTTAATATGAAAAAATGACTAAAAATTTAATAACTTTGGAACCTTTTATCGGAAAATTTTGAAAAAAGTACCTAAATAATCTAAAAATCATACACTACAAGACAGTAACATGACATTTATAAAATTTTAAATTTTTCTTGTCGAAATTAATATTTATACAAAATTATTAGTTTTTTAATTTCTACGTTAAATCTAATAAAGCTAAAAATCTGGTTTTTTCAGTATGTCCTCTTCTGATGAGCGCGCAAAAGATAGCAGTTGAGGAATTTTAAAAATTTTATTGCTTCTGGAGTTATAGATGTCCAAAGTTTGAGTTTTTAAATAATAATAATACCGAAAGTACAAAACATAAAATTCATGTACTTGCAGAAATCATCCTTTTTCAGGGGTTTCTTGGATACTGCAAAATTTCCAGCAGCTGACGTGTCTCGTTCAGGTTTTTCAGACCACGTGCTTTTTGCTTTTTCCTGAATTACGCTTCAAATGCTGATCGGAGAAGTCTTCTGAGTAGTCCGGAATGGAAATGGAACTGCTCCGCTATGTTTTTCAAAAGAAAAACATAGGGTCGTCGATCTGGTTCCGTGGTAAATTCGTCAAATAGTATTATTTTCAAAAACTTAACCTCTAAAAAGAGGGTTTTTCAGTTATTACACTGCACAGCACTGCAATCCAGTTCTCGTTTTAACTTGGGGGTATGGGGGCAACTTTCCTCCACACGCCGAGACTTAATTTTTTAAAATCGGAGCACTTTTTACCACTTTTTTCAATTTTTAAGCGCGGAGCGACTCTAAAAAACGATCCGACCACCGCGAGGGCTGGGGGGGAACTGGTTAGGTTAGGTTAGGTTAGGTTAGGTTAGGTTAGGTTAGGTTAGGTTAGGTTAGGTTAGGTTAGGTTAGGTTAGGTTAGGTTAGGTTAGGTTAGGTTAGGTTAGGTTAGGTTAGGTTAGGTTAGGTTAGGTTAGGTTAGGTTAGGTTAGGTTAGGTTAGTTAGGTTAGGTTAGGTTAGGTTAGGTTAGGTTAGGTTAGGTT